>OX336374.1:37462571-38662571 GCA_946902895.1 Fragum fragum
AAAAGAAAATTAACAATTATGGCGGTAAATACTCTGGTAGATAATCAACTATTTCATTGGTCGACTTATTATTTGATTGACAACAGCGATTGGTCAAATTTAACCATACATATGCACTTTAAGACAATGCAGTTTAAAGCCTTTTGGTCTTGAATCTGTGCCTTATTTATTTACCAAAGTAATCTTTGGGAGGAGAGGCAGTGATCAGTTTATATGAGTACTTCAATTACATGTGAAATACTTTGAAGTATTGCAAAGAGTTGTATACAATGCTTACGTTAGAAATTTCAAAGATAACAAATTCTTTAGATCCTTTTCAGAACACAAACAAAGAAATTTTTGTCCGCGTGAGATCGAAAAACGTGATTTAAATTTTACCAGGCATGCGAAAAGGGACCTTCCATGGGTACCGTCAAACTAAAAGTTAAAAGAAGATATTGTAACCGTTTCAGGGGAGGTAATTTATAGTAGTATTCAAATTAAGAAACCTCCAAAGAGACAAGTTATCATCTGTAGTTAAATATAGATAAAGTCGACTTTTTTTAGGCTGAAGATCCATTTCTCTGAAATGAAAGGCACTGTCTACCAACTGTGTGCAACTGGTTGTCATCCCGGTGGGTAATGTTACATGTAGCCATACTATTCATTTGCGAAAGACTGTTTGATTGAAAGGGGTTTAACGCCATGTTTAAAAGTATTTCAGTCATATCGCGGCAGCTCTAGCACCATATAGATTACAGGTATTTCTCACACCAGTACTACCAGGACTTCCTTTCCGTGTCTCCAGCTAATAATCCCACATAGGTTTACGTTTATCCAACCATTCGTGGAAAACATATGTTCTGAAAGGTGGAAATGCGCGGTGAATGATAAACTATTTGTTTCTCTCTCTCTCTGTCTGTCTGTCTGTCTCTCTATCTCTCTGTGTTTATGTGTCCCTTACTTTACTTTCACTTTCGCCTGTAATACATTGATATTTAACGATCAGTATCGTTTCATATAAGGTAGTATGATATGACGTCATTTTTATTCTGTAGATGACTCCACAATGCGACAATGGTAAAGGGGAGGGGAAATATATACATTCCACACGGACAAAATCGGAAACGTCAGAAAAAAATTCGTATCTGGTCGTCTGAAATACGGTTCCATAAGGTAGTCTAAGATGACTTCATTTTTATTCTGTAGAGGACCAAATAATGCGACAATGGTAAAAGAGAAGGGAAAAGAGTTTTTTTTATTATTTCACTAAATTCATTAATAATAAATGTGTATAATAAATTAAATATTATGTTATGATTGCCATACAAAATCTTGCATTTGCTTCTCGAAACCAAATCTGTAGCCCTGCAACAACGGCGGCAGCTCAGGGGGTGACGATATCAACTCAACACACCAATACGCAGTATAGCCTACATGTTTATTTACATATGTACAAAACGAGAACTGGATTCAACAAGTTGCCAAAACGCTGTCTAAAACCTGCCTCCTGAATGCGGCTTAACAATCCCTATTTATACAATGTTCTAACGGTACCACTCTGGTAGGGGACCAGGAACAAGGATCCAGAAACAATGGATGCTTCACCTACCAGGAATATAGACAACAGTAAACAATATGCATTGTTTACAAGTTCGATACATGTTCTGCAAGTATCGAATACCGAGTTCTATCATCCTTTTAATTTTATTCAGTGGCAAGATTCTTTAACATTTATAGAGCAACATGACCAGTCTGAAATATTAGTAACAAGCAATAACGCATCAAGGTCATTGCGTTACAAATCTCGTGAAAATATCGGAAATTTTCTCCGCATCTCAATGCAAATAGAAATTGTTTTACAGTTAATCTTGCTCGAGCGACCACCCCTATGAAGCTACCACTTCGATTCAGCGGCCATAATCGGAATCCCTATTTAGAAAGCGAAATCTCTTAAGAAGTGAACTCATTTTTCTTAAAAAAAAAAGGAACACCGTAACAAAATCCTATAATGTTGGAACTTATTAGAATCGTCCCAATGAGCCGATTTTAATGAGTCCCAACAACATAGGATTTAGCGAGAATTCTTTAACAATTTTTATGTGATCAAATCAATCCTTCCCATCTTTCACAATAAATTGTATTAAACGACTATTCCTTTGAGCGGTCACATTTTGGTCGTCCCTTCAGTGGTCGCTTAATACAAGATTTAGTATTTTTATAGAAACATAATATTCCCTGAATATCGTCGTTGAGCAATCTTAATGTCATTATTGCAGCTTTATTCAAGATGTAGTCACGACATTTTGCTCGGCGCTGACTACATCTCTTCAGATTTTCAGTCGCCTGATTGTTTAAGCCATCAGACTCTCGTTATTATAGTTATCTTTGGCGGCCTAAAACTATTTTCTTTACTGTCACAATCTACGGTCCTTTTAATATATAAAGATGTGTTTTCGTGATGTTTTATTTGACCGCTTGAAACAATATCAGACAAGTCCAAATTGAGAAAAAGGTTGCGGACGACAGTTTTAAGTTGGTGGAATTTTAACAATATTAATCTTTTTGGATAGATAGAGTAAGGGATAGTGAAGAAATTGGTTGTCATTTTCCGCAGTGTTTTCAAAGCTTTTCTCCTGATGGGCGTAAAAAGCAGGCTTGTGTGGGAATGGGTTGACGTAATTGCCGGGTCGATGATCACACCCACAGACTCCGCTGGCATCGCTCATTCACACGAAGTTCCGCTTCAATATTTCGTAAAGACTTATGCAAAAGCAAAACAATTAAATGGTTATTAGGCGACATAAACGTCGCTTTTTAAGTCAAGTATGTTACAATTACGACGTTTAAGTCGCCAAATCAACAAAAAAAACCAAAAAAAAAAAAAAAAAAAAAAAAAAACAAACTTAACATAAAGGTAGGATTTCAAAGTTCACTTCCGGTATAAATGAATAATTTGATAGGTCGATCGGTTCTTCAATTGACAATCACGATTGGTCATCCATATACCCAAGCCTATATGTGTTTTCAAAATGTTGATTGTATTTCCCGAATTGACCTTTCGATGGCCCCGCCCTTTAACTACGTTAGCTACGCCCACTGACACCAACACGACGATACCCACCGACGATACATCGTTACAAAATGTCGCGACTTCAGCTTATTTCAAGCTGTAGTTATGACATTTTGCTCGCCCACTGACACCATTGCATGTCAAGTGACTTTCTGGTCAGACTGCCCAGAGCGTTTGGTTTGACTAAGGTCGAAACATTAATATGTTCTGAATCTAAGATGACCATTCTACAATACTTTAAACTTTTTTTTTTAAATGTGACATCTGACTGTGACCTTGTTAGCTAGCAAAGCGACAGCTTTGATTGCTTAAGATAACAGACGAAATTTTGAGGTCGTCTCAAAGTTCAACGAGTGCAAACTGCCATTGGAGGCTTAACCACTAAATCTATTAAATGTCTACGCCATTAAAAGTAGTTCTCATGTATTTCAGGAATATTGTAAACTCTATTCATATTGTATTGAACTCTGTCAAAAGCACGCTATCTAACCTATTCCCAATCAATTCCGCTTTCGGAAAAAGGCTATGGAAAACATTGTGGACAATGAAGAAATTGCTCGTACAAGCCATTTCTTCAATGTCCACAATGTTTTCTACCCAACAAGGAAACGTTTTCTAAATTCAACCATGCTTTCCTAGCTTACAGTATATTCAGTACTTTGATTTACCTCTGCTAGAACTTTTCTCTTTTCAATATGATATGCCGAGGTCTTCTCAGAATTCAATGAGTACAAACTTCCACTGAAAGCTTAACCACTAAATCCATTGAATGCCTACGTCATAAGAAGTAGTTCTTATGTATCTCAGGAATATTGCAAACCAAGTCGGCAAGTTCATCTTTTATTGTATTTTTAGCTCACTTGAGCATTTGGAAAACATTGCGGACAATAAAGGAATTGCTTGTAACAATTTCTTCATTGTCCACAATTTTTCTACCCTACAATACAAATATTTTCTAGATTCCATCAACTTGAAATTGTCGTCAGCAACTTCTTTCAATTTCAACTTTCAAAATGAAGAATTAGTCATGTTGCAATGGGTTAACTCCTGGTTTACTTTCACCTCGTTTTTTAGCGGTTTTTTTTAGGAAAAACCGTTATTTCATATCGATCAACCGGAAACAAGTTCTCACGCATTCCCGCTCATTTCCACGCATGCTCATAAACGTGAAGTGAAAATCTATGTGATCGCCTCCATCTTGTTTCATCGCTGATGAAGAAAATAACTTACTTGCTGAATGCCAACAGCCTCCTTTTAGTCATGAATATCCAGGAAAATGGTTTAAAACTTTGACTTAATATATCCATGGTAAATTGTCTCATGAAATGTCAAAATTAGAGTCATAAATTCCTCGCGTTTCAAGATAGAATCTAGGCAAGTGGTTAGTGGAGTTAGCGAATACATGTAAACTCTCTGCTGGTGTTTTGACCTGACAGGGTTGGGCAAATTTACACCCCGTAAACATAGTATATGTAACACGTTACAACCCTGTTATAGACGCGATTCAAGCGCCTATTAACCCCATGGAATAAAACACCTTTTACCTCTCGAATTCGACTAAATCTTTGAAACGGACATGTAGTACTTCAATTGTGATAATAATTTGCTCAACGAAAAAAGAATTGAATGTTAGCTTTGATTTCTTTACCTTTTATCATTTAACCTTTTACCACACAACCACAAATTTTCACGCACTTAAGAAGAAAACGTTGCGATTAATTCAGAATAGAGATTTCGGTAAACAGTAATGGGTCATGATTGATTGAACTTTTAATAGTATTTCAGTTATATCGGGGCGGCTGGAGCTCCTAACCATGGCTTCCTGGTAATTCACACACCAGTAATACCACTACATCCTTATCGAGCCTCCAGCTGCTCCTCCTATTTAGGTGTACGATCTACTCACTCATATTGATGAAATATGCTCGCATTATTGAGCGCGGTTACTGATAAACCAGCAAAACCGCTCTCAGGACTTTCAGTCCTTTGATTTATCATGATAACCTTTACAAAGAAGATCACTTAACAAAACCATGCTTTGCTAGTTTACAGTACTGTCAGTACTTTGGTTAAGTAAGCATACCCAATCTTCATAAAAGGAATTCATCTTTTGTATTATGTCCGGCCATATTTAGACCATTACCAAATAAGAAAAATCCAGGCTCGTCCAAATTGAAAAAACTTGCAGACGACAATTTCATATTGATTGATTGATAAGTATTTTAAGGCGCATCGACATCTGTGATTATTTCGCCCGCAAGAAATTTAAAATAGTGTAACGTAAAACACACAGAACAATACAAAGACATCCACAAGACGTAAAATGATAGATGAGGAATGAAACAAAAAAGATGTGTGGTGACCCTTTAGTCGCCTCTTACGACTTGCCAATTGTCACGTTTGTTCCGCCAGATGAAGTGACAGATATGACACGGTTTATTCTTATACCCCATTGAGAAATGGGTCTCACAAACAGGATTAAAAGCTTATTTACATCGGGATAATTCAAAGTACTGGAAGTACTAATGATGGACGTCCCTGTTGGCATAGTAGAGTGATACGCCCAATTTGGTTTTAGAAAATGGCATTTTTCACATAGTGGATCTTTATTTAGGCATATCGTCTCGCCTAGCCTAATTGGCTCAATAGGTAATACAGGATGTTTTCTATTCTAGAGTCCTGAGCAGGATCACAAGTTCGGCAAAAGAATGCCATTGCCAAACGCGTCATTTGTTTTTCACTGACGGAAATATGATGAGTACTTTTCCTATTCTACAACCGAAATGTATTGTAGCAATTGTACATATCCTGGTGTAAAAACGGCAGGAAGTCATGGTTCGGTGTAATTACCAACCGCGGTTTCACTGAAATACTACTGAAAGTGACGTTAAACCATTTTCACTTGGTCGCAGTCGAACAAACGTTTTTACTTTTCCGAGATATTCCTTTTCCACAAATAATTAAGATATCATTTAAGAAATGTGGACAATATTAGATTAGCATAATTCTTTTAGAAGTATTACTCATAAGAAACAAACGAGAGAATTTCTATATCTTTTAATCCTTCTGCGACCCAGTCGTAGCTTAACCCATTACCAAAAATTCATGCTTTTTTACACCCCCTAAGAATCGCATTGAAGAAATCGTTATTTAGGAACGGAGAATTTGCTTGTTTCATAACATTTTCTACACTATCTGGGCTTTAGTTCAGTTTTACATTTCAAAGCGGTTTGAATTGGCGTCTGTGACTTCTATCAATCCAGACTTGTCGTTTGGTAATTGGTTAAAAACATAACAAGAAATCTTTCAAAATTTATATATTATGCATCTATGCAAAGACAATAGCGCATTATTCACATTATGTTAACTTGTTCTTCTGATAAAACTATAAATATTTTGTCTATTTTTGTATGATTTGTCTAATATTTGAACTCCTCCATTTTCGATAATATTTTTGCTTGCTGTAAACATTGTATTGATGTTTAATGCAATAAAATGTATTGTATTGTATTGTATTGTAAAAATAGTTGGCCTATAAATCCTGCGGTAAACAGCTTGTATACTGAGTTCTAAAAAAGAAGGCAAATTACTCACTGTATAATTGAAAGACTTCGCGTTATTGAAACATTGGCCGGATCTACCCTGAGCGGGATACTGTTAGACGTTTTCGTGTTTAAGAGGAATCTTTACACTTTCTACGAATTAAGTAGAATACTCGTATTACACTTTTTTCATAAAGTACATTTGTTTTTAGGTGACAGAATTTCGAAAAATTATGAATACAATTCAATTTGGCGCTACTTCTCTTCTAACCTAGTAATATCAACTTGATTTTCCAAACATTGAAGTCATCCATCAGAAATTTAAGTTTTGAAATAAAAACTAATAATCCGCCTCAATCCAGTAGCTACGAGGTAAGCGGTAGTTGACCTCTGACTTGAGTCACCTCCTACGACAGGTCACAGAGATAGGCTGAGGTACTGTTCAGGAAAATGCCCAGCATTCACGGAACCGACAATTTCAAGTTTATGAAATTTCAAAAAAAAAAAACCCCAAAACAACAAGAACAAAAAAAAAACCCACCAAAAAACAACAACAACAACAAACACACACACACAAAATAATAAATAAATAAATAAAAATAATAATAAAAAAACAACATCAACAAAAAAACAAACAACTTTGTATTTCCGAATAGAAAATATTTCGGGGCAATGAAGAAATTTTTTGTAACAAACAATTTCATCATTTTCAACTTATTTTCTTAAGGCTTTTCTTCGGGGCCGAAAGAAAGTGGTTGAAAGGGAATTGATTAATTCAACTCTTTCCTGTACAAACAAGGGATTTTACGTTGCTGTGATTTTTCGCATGAGAAATCATTGTGAAAAAGAAAAAAAATACTTGTAACAAGCATTTTCTTCTTTTCCCACAATATTTTCTACTACATAGGATGCTTTTTTTCAATTCGCATACGATTTTCATGGTCGTCTGCAAACTCTTAAAATTTGGACCAGACCACAATTTCAAAAATCGGGAAAGGGTAAAAAAAAAATACCATAAAGAAATTCTGAAGAACGAAAAATTATGGGTTTTTTTTGGGGGGGGGAGTTAACTCCTGGACCCTATAAATACCGGACGATGCAACAAAAAGGGATAGCGTATTTGAAAATGACTCAGCATGTCTCTTTCTAGTATTTCCATGACGACTTGATCAATTGCTGGCCCCACCAACTCACTCCGTTGGCCCCGCCCATTGGCTTCGACGAGGAGTTTCAACCTATTCTAAACAGCGTTCTTTTGCAAAATTTATAGCCAGTAACATTTAACAAAAATGTATAATAGTTGGTTTGCGACATTTTTCATCTTTTGGGGTAGAAAACATTGTGGAAAATGAACAAGCAATTTCTTCATTTTCCACTACTTTTTCCAAAGCTTTTTTCCTTGGGGGCGTATTAAAGTGTCACTGAGTGGGAATGGATTAAGTGAATTTTCTCAAATGGTAAATAGTCAAGAGAGTTTAGTTTTGTACATGTAGTGTAGTCGCTAAACCAAGGATAAAATGAGTCGTATAAGAGTATCAAATAGTTTCAACTTAAGGGAATTGTGAATCAAATTATAATCAACAAAAGGGCCATGATGGTCCTATATCGCTTCCCTGAGTGCGATGGCTCAAGGCTTAATGACATATACAAAATATCAAAGCCCTACGCCTATTTATTTTTGAGTAGAAAATTTCTAAAGATGTTCTCCTTTAATCCTAGGTATAATGAAGATCCAACCATATAGCGTTAATTTCCAGAGTACAGTGATTCTTTGATACATTTTGGTAGGGGGTCAATAGGTATTGAAACATACTAAATATCAAAACTCTAGGCAAAGCGGTTTAGGAGGAGAAGATTCTCAAAGATATCATTCTTTATTCCTTTCTAAAGTCTAAGATTATACAGAAAAGGGCTTATTTTCAGAATACGGTAATTCTATGGAGTATTTTGGTAAAGGGGCAATAGGTATTGATATATACGTAATATCAAATACTAGGCCTTATAGTTTGGGAGAAGAGATTTTTAAAGTTTGCTATTTTATTCATATGTAAAATCAGGGATTAAACTGAAAATGGCTAATTTTCAAGATTGATTGATTGAATTGGGTTTAACACCACTTTTAAGAGTATTTCAGTCATATCGCGGCGGTTGGAGCACCTAACAATGGATTCCTGGTATTTCTCACACCAGTTCAACCACTACATTCTTTCCTTGCCGCCATCTGCTACGATCATCCACCCATTGGGGAAAGACAAATGTCGGAAAGAATATGTGCTGCCGCCGGGGATCGAACCCATGGCATTCCATGATTTAAGATTAGGAGTCTGATGAGCTACCGACTGCGCTATGACGGCGGCTAATTTTCAAGATACGGTAATTCTTTGAAAAATTTTTGTAGAGGGTCAATAGACATCGAAACATACAAAATATAAAAACGCTATGCCTTATGGCTTGGCAGAAAAAGATTTCAAACATTTCCTTCTTTACTTCTATGTAAAATCAGAGATAACACAGGAAAGGGCTTATTTTCGGAGTATTTTAATTCTTTGTTGGAGTATCTTGGTATAGGGTCAGTAGATGATGATATATACCAAATATCAAAGCTCTAATGCTAATTATTTTATGAGATGAAGATTTTGAAAGAATCCCTTCTTTTTCATATGTAAATCAGGAATCGCACAGAAAAGGACTGATTCTCAGAGTACGAAATTCTTTGAAGTACTTTGATAGAGGACTAATAGATTACGATTTATACCAAACATCAAAGCTCTAGGCCTTATGGTTTGGGAGAAGAAGATTTTCAAAAATTTCCTTCTTTATAATCATATAAAATCAGGGATCGCACAGAAAAGGACTAATTTTAAAAATAAGGTTATTCTTTGAAATATTTTGGTAAAGGGTCAATAGATGATGATTTTTACAAATATCAAAACTCTAAGCCTTATGATTTGGGAGAAGAAGATCCTTCTTTATTTCTATGTTAAATCAGGGATCGCACAAAATGGGCGCATTTTAAATATACGGTTATTCTTTGAAGTATTTTCGTAGAGAGTCAATAGATGATGATTTAGAAGATTTTTTTATCGTTAACGGACGGTTGGACAGATGGACGGACGGACCGATGCCGGACGATGACCGATCATAGCCAGGGCACTTCCTGCTCAGGTGAGCTTAAAACACTTGATTTTATAGCAAAAAATGCCTTAAGACTTATTTGGTACAATTGATCAACTGCATGTTTGAAACTGCAACCACATGTATTTCAATTATTGAATTAATCAATTTAAAACTGAGAATTTTCTGTTTTTATTTTTCTTGAATTGAAAATCATAACTTTAATTAAAAATCATAACTTTAATTCTGTCAATCTTGATCTTCAGCTTCCAGTGGTTACACAATGCTAGAAGAGGGTGAAGGCAGGTTTGTTAACCTACCTTAATCTCCGATAAAAATGCAAATCATCAGCATATATCTGACAGTAAGGTTTAAAGTGTTAAATACAACAAGATCAGAGTCAGTTTGATCGAACATATTACTAAGATCATTGTCAAACACATTAAAAGAAGCGGACTTAGATCATCACCTTGACGTACCCCTCTTTTATAATTACCTTCTTGTGATATAAGATAGTTCTTTTTGACAACAAATTTAGAATTTATATACATGTATTTAACTACCGTATAGAAGTTACCTCCCATACCCAAAGTAAGTAATTTTTAAAATCCCTGAAAGCCCAGCAGTATCAAAAGCTTTAAAGAAATCAAAGTAACAAGCATTGATTCTTCTTTGACATTTAGGTAAATATCTGTTGATTAATGCCTAATTGGTATAAATATGATCTGTTGTTCTACATCCCGGTCTTAACCCTAGAAATACACCAACATTTCTAGCTAAAAGGAGACAAGTGAGATATTCCAACAATCTGAAAAAGTTCCAGAATAAAAGATTCTGTTAAACAGTTTAACAATACGTAGTAGGAGTATATCTTTGTCAAATTTGATAGATTCATTCAGAATCAAATCTAAACCTGGTTGTTTATTATTTTTGAATAATCCTAAGCGTATTTCTTTACAAGTAAATTGATGGTCTAGTGGGCTACTGTATCCATTTCTAAAACAGTTAAATTTAAGTCAGGTTTATTATTACTGTACAATTATGGCAAATAGCTGTACCATGAAGACATAACAATTGTATTTTTATTGTTTGATGATTTTTTTTTCAATTGATCCACGGTTTCAAAGGATTTAGGATCATTCTCGTGCAGAATATCTAACTGCTGAATGATATGCCCCACAATGATTTTTTGTAATCTTAAAAGTTTTGTTGTATTTTTTTAATCTGTGAAATGCAAATTTAAATTCAATATTGTGTTTGTCTGTTTGAAGGCGTTAGCCAGTTTTTCTGGCTTGTCTTTTCGTAATAGAGCAATTATTGTCAACCATTTCTTTTTAAAATTTTCTAACTTTCCCATCTATTACATATTTAGAATTAGTAGATTTCAGCGCAGAAGCAATGTCAATGTCATAATTTTCTACATCTTATTTAAAGTATTGAAGTAAATAGAGATTATTGTTTCTAAAAGTGATTCAGTGTATGAATATTTAGTAGATTCCTCAATTATTTAGCACAAATAAATTCAGCTTCATCAATACAAATTGAACAGATGATGCATGAAGACACCAGACCACACTATGGTCTGTCAAATCAGTTGGAGGACAAACATTTATAAAGAAAACTTTCAGAAACAATAAAATAGTCAATAGCACTACATTCTCTTGGACCGAAGTAAGTATTGTACCCTAGAGAATCACCTAATATCCTACCATTTGATATTCTTAATTTAGTCTAAATACAAAAATCTAGAAAGATCCTACATTGCTCATTCATTATTCGATCAAGATTTTAACGAGAGAGAAGAGAAACAGCTGCTCGATAGCTAGAGGGTAGTAAGCCAAAGTCAAGTTCAGTGGTTTTATCTATTTCTACATAGTCATTTCCTGTGCTGGCATTAAAGTCACCCATCAGAATAAGTAAATAAATGTAATCAGAATTGTAAAAGAGAATGGAAATACTTGTAGAAATACAGCTTATTTTCATTATTTCATCGAATTTATTTGAATATCATGTTAAGTTTTCGATAAAACAACTTGTATTTTTTTCCGCTGCGAAAGAAAATTTTATATTCCGCTCGACCTTCGGCCCTGTAAAATATTTAAATTTTCCTTCACAGCTCAAAGCAAATACTAGATGACGTAACATGATATTCTCTATCTATAGTGCCATGGTAATATAACAACGAAAGCTCATGTTCCTCACGAAAAGAACCGTTAGTGCCAGGCTATGAGTTCAAATCCATGAGCGTGTTTTTAGGTCACCTGACCGAAGGTCATGGTGATCTATTGCGATCGTGTGTTGTCCGTCGTCGTGCGTTAACTTTTTAATTTTTCGACTTCTTCTTAAGTACACTTGTACGGATTTCAACCAAACTTTGTAGGAAGCATCCTCTTGGGAAGGCGCTTCAGATATTTACACGCTATTGAGTTATCTCCACTTCCCCTTGGTGCTCCATAAGGGGCCAAAAAGGGGCAAAAAGGTTATATATTTAAATATCTTCTTGTCACTAATCGGATGTTAGATTGGATGCACATTTGGTAATTAGAGTCTTTAGGGCAATGCCTATTAAGTTTGTAAAAAAATCTGTCAAGATGGCTTTGCTAGGGGGGGGGGGGGGGGGGCAAAGGTGGGGGAAGACCCTCTAGACTTACATAGAGACAAATTGAAAATCAATTTGTATCGAACCAAAAGACCTATAGCTCTAATATTTGGTATGCGGCATCATCTAGTGGATCTCTATCACTATTGTATAAATTATAACCCAGGGGTCAAAATTAGTCCATTCCAGGACATCACAAGTTTTACAAAGGACTTATATAGTGAAAATTTTAAACATTTTTTCTCCAAAACAGGGGGGGGGGGGGGGGCTAGAGCTTTGATATTTGGTATACTGATGGAATTCAATACAGATTGAATAAATTATGGCCCGAGATACAGAATTAGCTCGTTCTCGGGCGTCATAAAGATTACATAAACTTAAATAGTGAAAACTTTAAAAATCTTCTGCTTCAAAACAGGGGGGTCTAGAGCTTTGATATTTGGCATACAGGATCATCTGGTGGACCTCTGTCAAGATTGTATGACTTAGGGTCAGAATTAGCTCGTTGCAAGATGTTACAAGTTTAACGTAGACTTTTTTATTGAAATTTTTTTTTTTTAAAAAAAACCTTCTTCTCCCAAACTAAAAGGCGTAGCGCTTTGACATTTTGTATGTAGCATAATCAGGTGGACTTTTATCTGTTTTGTGCTCTTTGGACTCAGGTGACAGATAAGACCCTATAGGCCTCTTGTTTTTGCTTGCTTCATTTGTCGTTTGTTTTCGTTTTTCAATAAAATGAATTCATATTTACTTAATAAGATTGAAATTCTTAATGAATATTATATTCATTTTTTTCCCTCTAACCTACCTTATTTGTAGAATTTGCCTGTTTTAGGCAAGTTCTCTTATTAGAAAAGCAACATATATAATCATAATTCTATTCAAATGCTATTCATTTTCTCTCCATATGATTGCCATCAATCTTCAGACAGACACACACTCTCACACCCAAAAACACAAACAGACATAAAAAACAAAACAAAGAACCCCAAAGGAACAGCACACTCTAAAATACAAAAAAGTAAACTATCATTAAACAAAAATAAATCCGAATAATTTACATGAAAGCAAAAAAATAGATATTTTGGAAATAAAAAAAAGGGGAGCAGAGCCGCGATGAAAGATCAAACTCTTTCAGACTGTCACTTCACTATACCGGCTTGAATACCGGTTGACTTAAACTCGTGTCAGTTTTCGATGGGAGTCTATAATTCCAATAATTAAGAAATGAAGAGAATTTTTTTTTTGGTTTTCATGGAGGTATGAAACGAAAAAAATCAATGACTGTATGAATACGTGAAGCGAATTCATTCATAAGTGCAATTAGGTTCCTCCATGAAAACAAACAAACAGAAAAAAACATATTTACTTAATCTATTTTTTATAATTGAATGACATCGAACGAAAAAAGAAATATTTTGTTAATTATGAAACTATTGCGTGCGCATGCATAAAGAATAAGCAAATGGTCAAAGAGGAGACGACTTTCAAATAATTCTTATATGATTTCTCTAATTCTGTGGGGCCTTGCCAGGCTCATTTTTTTGCAAATCAAGATATCACTAACAAGTTTTGAAAAGGGTCACCGAAAGAACATTCCTGCCAATTTTGGTCCACATCGGTAAAAAAGGTTTAGGAAGAAAAGACTTTAAAGAATTATTCTATGAATTCTCTGGATCTGATAAGCCCTTGCCCTGCAACGCGTACATTTTTTTGTTATTCAAAATTTCAAAGCAAATTTTGAAAAGGGTCACTTAATGACTATTCCAGCAAAAGTTGGACAAATCGACCAAATGATTTAAGAGAAAAAGATTTTCAAAGATTTATTTCCTGCTCTCTATAAGTCTGATAAGCGGGGCCCTACAAGTCCTTATCTATTCAAAATTTCAAAGGCAAGTTTTGAAAAAGGTCACATAAGGAATATTCCTGCCAAATTTTGTGCAAATCGGCCAAATGGTTTATAAGATTCTTAAAGAATTATTCCATGATTTCCATAAGTCTGATAAGCCCTGGCTGCAATGCCCACATTTATTTGTTAATCAACATTTCACGAACAATTTTTGAAAGGGGTAACACAAGAAACATTCCCGCACAATGTGATCCAAATTGGCCTAATGGTCTATGAGGAGAAGCATTTTAAAGAATTATTTCATGATTTCCTTAAGTCTGATATGCCGAGCCTTGCAACGCCCACAACGCCGGACAACGGACGTAGCGATCCTAAAATCACCCCCTAAGAACGTTGTGCTAAATGTAAAATGGCTTCATCTATGATATAAAATGGGCCGGTTTCTAATTAAAATAATAATAATAATCTTTTTCAGATAAAGCTAAAGGCTAACGGATTATAATATGCCATGGGCATGTGTAAAAGACTGCGAGTAGGTGACAACAATAAAACAAGAAAATACTTATAATTCTTTGTATGATACACTGTTATCTTTTGTCCTTCAGTTAGAGGTATACACATTTCGAATCGGCATTAGAAATGAAAATATGCGTCGTTGGACGGGCAAAATGTCGTAAATTAACCTTAAATATAGCCCTAGATACACATTTTGCACGCCCAAAGACGAATTATGTCGAATGCATAAAAGAATTCTTTGTTTAAAAGAGGGAAGGAGTCACTTTTCTTGAATAGAATAGTTTTTCAAACAGGCCGTTATCTCCGTATAATGACCTGTATTTTCACTATTATAAATGCATAAGTTAGTAGAACAATAAAATTAGCAGAATCAACCAGAATCAACCAATAAAAAACCAAACCAAAACCAAAACAAACAAAACAATACAAAAAAAATATATATATAAAAACGCGCGACACGATTTTATAAATTGACAACGAGTGTAACATGTAATCATCATCTTTTTCTTTTTATTATATTTCTTTTAGAAACAAACAATTATCCGCCATATTCTGTATTACATTATAACCTATCTCTACCATTTTGTATCTTTAACAATCAATTATCTATTTCTTTATTATACGTTTTCTTGTCCGAACCCAACAATAGTCTTCTTATTTTTTACATTTCATTTTCTGAGCCGAAAAATTATCCACTACTTATTTGTTTTACATTTTCCATTTCAAACAAACAGTCTCCGTATCAATGTATGTCATTTCTCACTGAAGCAAACAGTTATCCTTCATTTCTTATAAAATGATTGTTCATTATAAACCCGACTGGCTTAAGCAGGACCAGATCTCATTTTAAAATATTTTCCATGAAATCCTCAATGGAAACCCTTTCACCTGACATTTCTCAAATAATGTAGTTTTTAGTTTCGTAAATCAAAAACGAACGTTCTGATTGGCTGAAAAAATATACCTCCACGAACAAAAGTTTTAGCCCGCTGCTATTGTGTATCCTTGAACACAAAATGGCTTACTTAAAATGAATCAGAATTTAAAAAAAATCGCTTGATACGCGCATTAATACAGTGTGATTAGTTTTTTTTGTTTTTTTGTTTTTATTTCATTACACCACGAATAGAAATACCGAACTTTTCATTTCTTTAATAAAATGAGGACAGAGCGAAATAGTTGATCCTGTTCTAACCCTTCTCTTTACGCAAGCTGAAAAGGGTAGACATTTTCAGTTCATTAAAGATTTTTTTACTTTTCTTTTTGAATGTATGTGTTTTTATGTACCTTATTATATATTCAATTTAAAAAAAGTTACAGTAGATTGACCTTGCCCTTTCTGATATCTTTTTTTTCTCATTTGGGACTCATAGCTTTCCCGGTGGTTCTCATTTTCATGACGTTCACATATAAGTATTACAATGGTGCTTAACCAAATTAAAACAGGGACAATGGTACCAGCCCATGTTTCATGATCGTGCTGGCCCTGTTTTCACTTAATTGGAACGCCACAATAAGTTGTGACCAGTACCACGAAAATGGGACCATCTAGCATATGCAAAAAGTTAACGTTTCTGATTAGACTGGCAGGAATTGAAATATTTATTCGGATTTTTGAGCCGCCTGATTGTATAAGGCTATTGCTGTTATCCTTGTTGTTGAAGAGATGTTTCGGGCTCATGAAAAACTAAATATTTTCTGATAAGGATTATTCACGGACTCTTCGTGTAATTTAAACTTTCACACTTTATTCTTAATTATGTTGGTTAAATCTAAATTCCAAAGTGAATAAACGGGTAGATAAGATTGATAATCCTCGATCCATCAAAGCTCTCAGAAAGGGTAATTTTCGGCTCGACTCTTGTTAGCCTAAGCTGCGTCTGAGGAGGTACCTTGACTTCTAGCGGATCACAAATATAACATCCAAGCGACCTTCCATTTTTGCGTGACTTGTCAAGGTTCGTTTTATAGTTTGTATTATATAGTACATACATTTGGCTGCTGACACTAAATTCAACAGAAATGGATAAGATTAACTACTCATTGTTGGTTCTTATTTCTGTGTTTACTGCAGCTCTCGTTTTAGGTAGATGTTCATTATGGGTTTTTTTATCTATAAAATAGTTCATTTATTTGCATAGATTATTTTGAAGTGTCAGGGTTTCGGATATTAGGGTAAATTGACCAATTGCGACATTGAAGTCTTTCATGTTCACTGGAAGTTAATTTTGAACTCCCGACATTTTTCGCCCTTTATGTAAAGCATTTTGTTGATTTTGATACTTAAACGTCGTAACTATAGCTTATTCAAGCTGTAGTTATGACGTGTACGTCGTCAACCATACATCTTACTTTTGTTACACGCCGCTGTCTATAGATTTTGCGATACGGTCGTTTAAATCCAAGCGGAACTTCAACATTTTTTTTCAACTAAGGAAAAACACAACAGTTTCTCCACGACATTAAGGCTTTAACAATAACTTGTTAAGGGTAATTTTACTTTGTGCCCAACAAGAACTCAACGAAAAAAAAAAAAAAAAATGGGGGGGGGGGGGGAACCAAATTAAGAAAAAACATAATCATACCATTACAAGAACACGCTACTTTCATGATTGTCAGGATGAATTTGCACCTTCGCAAACTAAGTCCGTGAAAATTATCCATTTTTGGTATAAAATAGTTACAATCAGGAGCACATTTTCACCCTTTCTAAAAGTGACAGATCCAATTTTGTTAATAGAAACGGATTTGCAATTTAGGAAGTATATCTCTACCAGTTTCTTCCCCCCCCCCAAAAAAAAAGAAATTTTATTGATTTTTTTTTAATTTTTTCAAATTTTGGCTAAGTCACTTTGCTAAGAGATTGATAAACTAAATTCATTTCCGTTCTCGCCCTAACCCATCCCTACATAAAGACGCTTTTGGACGCCCCCAAGAGAAGCAATTGGGAAAATATTATGTGAAATTGTAAAAAGTAATTTCTTCATCTAACACAATGTCTTCTACCCCTAAAGTTGAATAATGTTAAATTCTCTTCACTTTGAATTGTTGTTTGCAACTTCTTTCAACTTGGACCAGTCTAAAATTTTGTCGTGTGTGAATGGGTTATGACATAAAAAATTACATTTTCTTCATTTCTTCAAATGACAATCTAAATACAATAAATTGCAAGAAAATAGCTTGAAAAAATAGACTTGATCTTCCACCAAAGATGAATGTTTGTCCTGTACTTAATGAATGAATAGAATTAAGTTTCGACTCAAACATCATACATAAAGCATACGTTTTGAACCTATAGATGCCCATTACTGGTATATTTTAGTTTATTTGTAACAACAGTTGAATAGTTTACATCTTAATCACTCACTCGACTTGCTAAAAAAAACGATTAGTCCAATCGTCGAAATAAGCTTAAGAGCCTCGTACTAAGTACATAGTCCTACAAATGGTGTATTTTAGATATGAAATGCATGAAACATACCGTGTTTGGTAGCGAATGAACCAACTGTTCATCACAATGCATACTGGTAGATTTATTGTTAAAAATGGCAAGCAGTCAAAAAAAGTTGGGACTGTGCCGCGATTAATTGTACTCGAAGACGACATTTCAAATAGTTTCATTTTGAATGGGGTTTAACGTCACTATTTACAGTATTTTATTCATACTTCGGAGCGCCTTACAATGGCTTCCTTGTATTTCTTGCCTTAGCATTACCAATGGATCAAGCTGCTCATCCAACTAAGGTCTACGATTATCCATAGACAAATGCTGGGAAGGATATTTCCCGCGACTTGGGATCGGACCCTGGACCTCAAGATTGAGAGTCCGACGCGCTACCAACCGCGCTACCGTTTCAAATAGGAGTTAATTGAAACCCGAAAAGTATCAAACACATTTTGAAAAAAAATCTTTTTATCCCAAAACGGTTTTGCTATTCGCCTATTGTTATTGTTATGTTTATAATTTTGGTAATTGTCTCTGAGATCGTATTTAACGTTTTTCTTCTTTTTTCTCGCAAATTATTCCTTTGTATTTTAACTTAGAGACTAATGAACGACGTTGTTACTACTCAAGATATAATAGTGTATATAGTGTATAGTGTATATGTTAAGTATTGCAGTGTGTCGTCCCAGGTCAAATAAACTAGGAGTAAGTTTGTGTGCTTTTTTCTGTAGTGGTTTACTCACAAATTTTCCTTCTTTTATTTAGGGACTAATGGACTACTGTGCTACTATTCAAGAGGTAATAATCCTCCATCAATTCGAGGTTGCCGTGGGTCGTGCAAGATCATAGTTACTAGAAGTAAGTTTGTGTGCGTTTTTTTTTTTTTTTCTGTTGTCGTTGTTGTTTTATGATACAGTCAACATTGAGAAATCAACTAGCTGCTATAACATGATTCTCTCTTGGATAGGCTGATGGAGACGTTAGGATATCCGATCTCCTTGCTCCATGTTGCAAATTAAGGTTATTAATTGGAACTTGTGTAAATAGTACGTACAAAAAATGTTTAATGCCTGAATGGATCTCAATCGTTTATTTACCGATCTCCAAGAATACTTATCTAATATGTAAAAGTCACCGAATAATTCAAATACTCGCTGCATGGTCTGATTATCCATTTAGCCGCCGTTTTGATTCAAATGTCAACCATTTTTGATTGCTCACAGCTAGATCTGGTGATACATTGAACTTTCCACGTAAATGAAACCAAATCGAAATTTGGTCACCATATTTCGAAGACGTAGTATCTTTTGAAAACATTAACGTTACAATAAGAACAAACTAGCTTATATCAGACGAATTCAAGTATTACTTGAATTGGAGTAAAAAATGAAAAAAAAAAAAATAATGACGCTTTAGTTCTTTTAATGATCAAATATTATCAATGGTAGATAGCAGACATACTACAGTTTTTGGCCTCGTTTAGCAGGCCATAGGAAACAACCCTGTATCCTGGAAATTGCCTTTGAAAAAGATAATCGAGTAAAAAACCGAACAACTCGTGTACTACGCGCGCAAAAAATAGGTTTATTATACGTCATCAACTGTTGTGCGACACGAAGTGCTTTGTGTGTTCAACGCAGTGCTTGCATTTCATACGCTGTGTCACGGAAAATTCCGGAAAAATACGCAGATCTTTTTAAACACTTACTATTCTAACCGACTATATTTGCAATCATATTATTTTGAAATATTAAACTTTTTAATAAGTTCCAGTGGAAAAGAAAACGTTAAATAGAAGAATGAAAGAAAAAAGTAGACTGGTACATTTTTACATTCCAGAAAACTTTAAGGATGTTCGCTCCTGCGTATTTCGGTTCATATGAAGTACCGCGCAATAGTTTACGTCGAGTCGGAAAGTTATTGACAACGGAATTTAATGCAGTTGAATTCAACACTATATCACTATTTTTTTTAATCAGGCATCCGAGTGAAAAATATTTCTGTAATGCAATTAATACAACCAACGACGTCACAGTTTTTTTTCCACGTTTCCGCGCTAAATAAAACGAATATGTAAAATTGAGCATCATTTACGCTATACCAAAAGGTTTGTTGTACCGCTTGGAGATTTATTCATCCGTGACGATTCATAGTATGACGCTCTTTTCTTTTTGTAAAGTAGGATACACATGTTTTACCTTGTATCTTCAAGAACCGTAGTTCCTGCCATTTTTAAGTTAAAATTCAATATCTTTGCTCGTGAATAAGACGTACATCACTTACATTACCGCCATTGTTCTATTCATTTGCGTGTCTCTTTCATATATTCAAATATTTCACATACCTAGCACATAATAGCGTACACCACATTTCACTCTACATACAACTGGCACTCTACTTACAACTGGCCGGTTTAATGATTATATACCAGACGAAAATGTGTCTAAATACAGTTTGGGGCTTAGAAGTTTCCTTTTTAAGTTATCTAAACAAAATCTAATATATGAAAACTCTGATTATTTGTGCAAATAATATTCAATTCGTTAAAAGTTGGTGTGATACTGATTCACAAACTACCAGAATGTGTTGAGCAGAAATGGCAATATCTAAAACTATTAAGAACTTACTCTGTGACCCGATGTGAAAATTTTATCACCAGAATTCTTATTATGTATGACTTATTTATGGAAAATGAGAAAGACCGTATTACTCCAACAATATCATTTTAGCTAACATCGAATGTTGATGCCATTGAAAATTTTGACAAAAACGAGTCATCAGTAGACATTGTAAAATGACCAAATATCCTTATGTATTTTAAAGATCTTGATAAATCTATCAATTATTTAATCTGATAGGATATATTTTCCCGAAGAAAAAGGGATGGGCCTCGTATGAACTCAAAACGGGCTTTTATTTACCAATTCATTTGTAGTGCATATCTTTATAAGTGTCAATTTCACACTCAAGAAAAAAAATTGACCGTTTTTCTCTAATGCAACTTCGGAATGCATTTTTGTATAAGATAAACATTTATCTTCTTAATGTAATAAACATATGTTGGATGAGCAGCTGGAGGCTCAGAAAGGATGTAGTGGTAGTACGGGTGTGAAAAATAACAGGAAACCATTCTTAGGTGCTCCAACCGCCGCGATTAGACAGAAAGATTGCTAATCCCCATACAAACAAAAAAAAAACCAAAACATAAAGTAAAATATTGGAGAAACTCTATATTACTTTGATTGGATGAGCGAACATCATTAACAAAATTGAAATAAATAGGGAACCAGCTCGTGTTTTCAATGCCCCGCCCCATTTCACGCCGAATCTCAACCGTCAAAACTAGCCATTTTTTTCGTAAAAAAGTTCAAAGAGAAGGTGAGACCGCCCCTATGAAATAACTTTTCCATATTGGTACGTCTTTACGAAAATGCTATTCACTTGAACGCCTGCATTTTATTCTTATATTTATGTGAAAGCCACGATTTTGATAGGTAGGTCACGATAGTATCATTATTCTGGTACTCAAAGTTTTGCAGATCATAAAAACATGGGAAGCACTTTGTTTTAAATGTATATATTGTGCATGCTGTACAACATGGTACGATACTTTTTAGTTCAAACTTTGTATCTAAACTTTGTAGTTGGCATCGAAATGGTTCTATGCTACAGTTTGGCTTGGAAATCAATCTTTGTGTTCATTTAGACTTTGGGGTTTAAAAAATCCTATTGAGTTTCTTGTGTCTTGGGGAAAAATGTTATGTAAAGTCAGCTAGCTTTTAGTAATTTTTCAATATAACTTGGAGGACAATCTTTGGAATTCATTTCAGCGTTGGAATTGAAAACAAAAGGAGAAGTTTGTTTCTTGGAAATGTACCATTTGTTGTTAAATTAAATCTTGGTCTTTCATAGTACTGATAGTACTGAAGGCGAGGGAACTGAATAGACGAAACAACACACGAGGTCAATTTTCTAGAATACAACCTTGACTATTCACCTTGTCCTTATTATGTTTACCAGATATTTTCTTACTCGTCACTGCCAAAATCACTGCTGTGTTAAAGATACGTAGCTTTTACATTTGATCTAGACGGATGACCATGTTAATAGGGAAAAGAAGAAAATGCTGCTTACTTACACTTTCTCCTTTCTCCCTAATATTATCTACCCTTTCTGCTACAAATTTTATTAATTTGTCCACATATTGTATGTTATCTGTAACCCTTTACAATTTGGACCTGTCTTAGCATTTATTTTATTGTAATGGATTAATCTAAATTAGAAAGATTTAAAAGCCTTGTCCCATCCTTAAACTCTTAAACAGACGACATTTTACCGACCGGTCCAACTTGGAACAGGTTGCAGACAATAAATCAATATGAGTATAATTTGATATATATCTAAGGTAGAAATTACAAAATAATGGGGTATGAGTATAGGATGGACCATATTGTGGAAAAGGGAGAAATTGACCCTATCAATTTCTTGTGTTCCCACAGTAAAATACAATTTCCTTATGGAATTCAATTCAACTTAAAAGAAAGAGCCGACGAGCTTGTGCCCCTAGCAAAACAGCATTACTACGATTGTACTAGTGTACACAGTGTAAAGTTATGTCTTCTTTCAGTGAAGGACTGACACCAAAAAGACAGTATGCAGCTAATAAACCTGACTTTTCTATATATTGAGTTCAATATTTAATCCTTTACCAGACAGCAAAATTTTAGACTGGTCCAAATTGAAAGGAATTGCAGACGATAATTTAAAGTTTAAGAAATCTTAGATTTAAACTTTCTGGGTAGGAAACATGGTGGAAAATGAAGCAATTTCTCCATTTTCCAAAATGTTTTCCAAATTGTTTTTCTTGGGGACGTCTAAAAGCGTCATTGTGAGGGAATGGGCCTGTAATGATTCTATATTATTTAAATCTTCATCGTCAATAGATGCTGGTTTAAATATATATCCAGCTTCATTTCTATCAATCACTGACTGCGTAAGATGAAATCGTATCTTGATTGGTCTGTCATGCAAAGTATCTAAAGAAGGCAAACCCGACTTAAGGCCCAATTGAAAAAAATGGTTTCAATTACATAACAAAAGCAGGCATTTTTGTTTCTGTATTCGGTATTATCAGCTCCTTCAAATGACACAAGATTTAACTTAATTAAAAAGAATCGTTCCAGTTTTTATTTTCTGTTTGTTACTCAAAATTTTAATTTGCAAAGAAGGAGCTATGTCAGTTAGTGAGAGAGAGAGAGAGAGAAAGAGAGAGAGAGAGAGAAAATTAGCAGGATGAAGGTAAGGCGCCCTAGATTTCTGAATGATTCTTATTAAAATTAGCAGGATGAAAGTAAGGCGCCCTAGATTTCTGACTGATTCTTATTAAAATTAGCAGGATGAAATGAAGGCGCCCTAGATTTCTGACAGATTCTTATTAAAATTAGCAGGATGAAAGTAAGGCGCCCTAGATTTCTGACTGATTCTCATTAAAATTAGCAGGATGAAGGAAAGGCGCCCTAGATTTCTGACTTTTTCTAATTAAAGTTAGCAGGATGAAGGTAAGGCGCCCTAGATTTCTGACAGATTCTTATTAAGATTAGCAGGATGAAAGTAAGGCGCCCTAGATTTCTGACTGATTCTTATTAATGTTAGCAGGATGAAGGTAAGGCGCCTTAGATTTCTGACTGATTCTTATTACAATTAACAGGATGAAGGTAAGGCGCCCTAGATTTCTGACTGATTCTTATTACAATTAACAGGATGAAGGTAAGGCGCCCTAGATTTCTGACTAATTCTTTTTAAAGTTAGCAGGATAAAGGTAAGGCGCCTTAGATTTCTGACTGATTCTAATAACAATTAACAGGATCAACGTATGGCGCCCTAGATGTGCAAGGCAAAATTTTCGTGAAAATTCTTCGAAGAATGAATGAGTCAATAAATTGCTCCTTAATATACAAAAATGCTCCACTGACAAACTCCTACAATTTAGCTCATTTCAATTAATGCTCAGCAGAAATGCTTACAACGGGCCTGTAGATCACAGGCATTTGTTTATACCCTTATAATGCGTCTATAAAGATTCAAGCATTTAAATTACCTGTGTTTTTTCCATTTTTTTTTCATATTTCCACAAACAAAACTTCAAGCACGGATCTATTTTGAATGATTGCGCACAAGTATATCCATAAGATTCTAATTAAAACTAGCAAGCCATTTGCCTTATTTTGCTTGATGGCATTAAAAGAAAAGATTAGACTTTTTTTTATTGGGGTATGAGCCTATATCACATTGATGCATGCATCCGGTTCTCGTATTCAGTTTTTAGGTTTATAATCTCTTACTTTCTTAAATGATTAAAACTTACATAACCCTTAAAAGTAATTTCCAAAAATACCAATCACTAAATTACCAATTTTTCAAAATCACAACATAACTCATTAAGCTGTAGTTACGAAGGTTAATTCGCCAAGGAACAAATGCTTATTAATAATGTAGTTATCCAATATTCATTTCCGGTTCAAATGAAAGGTATATAGTTCAGTATTTCAAATGATTTGATACAGTGATAGAAACCGTTATCTTCCGATGGGTGGCATTTTTCAAATACTGACCTATCTAATTTGAGAATTCTGGGTAGTGTCATTCGTGACAACTCGGCCGATTCCGTCGA
Organism: Fragum fragum; assembly: GCA_946902895.1. Classification (NCBI taxonomy): domain Eukaryota; kingdom Metazoa; phylum Mollusca; class Bivalvia; order Cardiida; family Cardiidae; genus Fragum; species Fragum fragum. The sequence continues at coordinate 37,487,359 of OX336374.1, forward strand.
ACTACATTCAAAATGTCAGCGCCCAGGAAACGCACGCTTCAAATTTTTGATGTCTCCTCTTGGAGCACAGGTAAGACACGAGTGCTTTCGCAATTAAAAATAATTCTTTTTCTAATTAATTTTGGGCGACTGCTAACTTTGATTTCTCCACTATTGTAGGCTTTATTGCAATTATCCACTTGCTACTTTTTGGCGATATAATATGGTGTTATGCGTACGACGTAGTAATATCTATACCAATCTGGATAAGTGATACGGTCCCGAAGACAGGTCAATCTTCGGAGAGTATGACATGCGCAGACAACGGGATTGAAACTGTGTCGTGTGGAAACTCGCCATAGTTAACTGTGTGTATATTTTACAGGTCAAACGGAAATGAGATGCACTTCGAGAAGGCACCGGGATAGAGTTTGTGTCGCATCAGAATGCGCCATAATTTGCTTTTGTAACCGAAACCTCTGTAATGATGTAATTCCACTTCTATCCTAAAAATTACACAGAGCCTAACAGATTACAGCCAATACACGGATACAGCCATATAACATACGAAAAATCAAAGTACTGAAAGTACTGTAAGCTAGCAAAGCATCTAATTATTCAGTAATCATCTTTGTCAAACGTTATCATGATAAAGAAACGAGGTTAAGGTAACCAATGAGTTAATTGTCACAAGCAATTTCTTCATTTTCCACATTGTTTTCTACATAGAGAGATAATTATTTTGATATTTTCAACAATTTAAATTTGTCTTCTGCAACTTCTTTGAAGACTCTGATCAGAGTCATTTACACGCTGTGCTCAAATGAGCGAAAAATATCCATGAGGTGTACTTGCAGGCATAGTTTGCAATATTCCTTAAATACAGAAGAACTACTTCTTATGGCGTAGGTTTTTAGCGGATTTAGTGGTTAAGCCTCCAGTGGCAGTTTTCACGCTTTGAACTTTGAGACGGCCTCAAAATTTTGTCTGTTAACTTAAGCTATCAAAGCTGACGCTTTGCTAGCTAAAAACCAAAAAACATTCGATATGAGATACTTGTCCCGTAAACTCACTTCCCTTGAAGCGCAAGAAATATTAACTCTCTTTAGATTACATAGATAATAATGATTATGATGATTCTAATAATATCATTATTTAGCGAAGGTTGCTCATTAAGATATAGATATACAGTAAGAGCACACTGACATACTCATTTTTGATAAGTTAACTGACGCTCGTCGAATCCTTTGTATGTTGGCATTTGTTTTTGTATTTTTTTTACTCTTTCTTACCAATTTATTTTATTTTCTTATCCAAGACTCCTTGTCGAGCCAAGTGAAACCGTTTGGTTTGATCAGATTATCTATATGAAAAGTTCCTTTTACTACATCGAAATGGACATATCGCCTACTATGCACTCAGTGACATAAACCGCCAGTATTTAAGTGCTTTGGTTTTCTTCAGTTGGTAACCTCTTTGTTTACTTTTCTCTTGAAATACAACTCTTGAAATCTAAATGATATGGTTTAACAGTTGTCATCGTCCTAAATAGCAAGAGTGGAAAGGGTCCTAACCATGGTGTCCTTGTATCTCTCACACATGTACTACTATTACATCCTTTCTGAGCCCCCAGCTACTCATGCCACCTAGGCTTACGATTATCCACTCATTGTAGGGAGACAAGCGCTGGAATGCATGTTTGCCGCTACCGGGAATCGAACCCTGTCCCAACAATTGAGAGTCCGACGAGCTGACAAATGCCTATTGCAGCGGTCTCGTTGATGTCGTTTTGCGAGAGGGGGGCTAAATAGATTATCTGTACGTCTCACAGTGATTTTATGTAATTGATGAACTAGATGAACAAATGAACTAAATGTCATTTAGTAAACAATGATCCATTTCGTATTATTTATTGCTAAGTGAAAAACCTAGATATACGATCGCTGCTGAAAGGGAATATTTTTTATAAAGATCAAATACATGAAAATCTTCGGCACTGAGTTGTCGCGGTGAGCCATTGTTGACATTTGTATGCAGCTCTGAGGAAATTAAGGAAAATGAAATCATATTTATCATTTTGATGTCCAACGCATTTGTATGGAATAGTATGGAACTCCAAAAGTATGCAGATATTTACAATATTTCTATGATGGCAAAGGACGTCTTTATTGTTAAATTCTTCAAACAAGCCGTGGTTTCAGAGTAGATTGTCGGCTTTTTGATCAGGAAGTCTGAAGTTTGAATCCTGGAACCAGCTATTGTTCTTGGGTTTTACAATGATCAACACATTCGGTGTTTTTGCTTGTTCAATATTCGAATAATAGAAGCGATAGGAACCCATTTTAGATAACTTGTTTCAAATTCTATATAAAAGTACAAGGATCTCAACATCGTCAGAGGGAGTTAAATTCGTCTAACAATTAGGTTATTGATACCTTGAAGAAATCATGGAGAATGCATTTTCTTGATTTACCGAAAGACATTTTTTACTCAGAAAGTCTTAAAAGAAAAAAAAAAATGATGTAGTGATAAGGACTGAAATATTGGGTCACGTGGTACAGAATTATGGATTTTATCCATTTGATCTCGCACGAGAAAGAAATGATTTTCTACTTTTCAAGAATTGAAATGAACTTGTCATCAAATAGTAAAGAGATAAATTTGAGATATAATTGTTGTTAACAACACTACTTTTTAGCTCGGCTGTTTTCGGAGATAACCCGAGGTATTGTGATCACATTGGCGTCGTTCGTATCGGCGTTGGCGTGACAAACTTTAACCTTGGTCATATCTTTGTTGCTATTGAAGATATTCTCATGAAACTTGGCATGTGTATTGACCATCACAAGAGCTATCTACACTATCAAGGGGGGGGGGGTAACTCTAAAAGCTTTTTTGTAGGAGTTATGTCCCTTTTTCGACTTAGAATTTTTGCATTATCCAGCACCTGCAGCCGAGCGTTGGCACCCTTGGGCGGTGCTCTTATTTAATCTTCAACGTTAGCATTGTGGAAAGTATATCTATCTTTTATTATTTCTTTTACTTTTATTTTTGTCTTTAGGCGTAGAAATAAGCGTGTATAACAAAGAAATTACTTCTTTCTGACAAAGGGATGGGTCAAACTGTCACGTTAATAACAATTATCTGCCCATCAATCACCAAATATTACGTATATATATTACTTTCATTATTAACAGAATCATTATATATATAATCATTTATTGTTGCTATAAATATTGCTAATATACAGGTCGTGGTTTACGAAGTTTTTAGATATATTAAAAAGAATATTGTGTATGAGTCTATGCGTTAATTACAAATTCAATTCGTTCAACTCCACTGTTTTGGCGAAAATGATGATATTGGACTTTGAAATCTCGCCAAATCCCTGGTTTTCGGAAATATGTTTAGTACTTTGCTGTAAAGATAAGTATTCCTTGAAACATGCAGCCTCTGTTCCCTCAAAATACTTGCAGCTCTGGTGACACTTGTTATCCCCCGCCGTTTCGGCGAAGGGGATATAGTAATGGTCGCCGTCCGTCATTCCGTTATTCCTTCCTTCCGTCCTTCCGTCACTAAGCTTGTTCGGAGTATATCTCCTAAAGTATAAATGCTATCACTTGAAACTTTATAGGTGGATAGATCTCATTGAGGAGAAGAGAACAGTACACCACAACCCTTGCTTGCATTATCTTGGAGGTATTGCCCCTGGTTGTTTTAAAGACTAAGATTTTGTCTTTTTTTTTTTTTCGTTATTTTAGCGCAGTTTGAATATCGCCGGCAACTTCTTTTAATTTGGAGCAGTCTGGTAAGGGGTCAAACCATACCTTAAATTATAAGAAATGAAGAGAATATGTTTTGTTTTAATGGAGGTATTCGCGGATGCATACAGTATGATTAGTTTTTTTTTTTTTTTTCGGTTCCTACATCCATGAAAATAAAAGATATTCTCTTCGTCTCTTAAATGTGAACCTAACATAAAGCTCTTTTAACTATTGTAATGGTTTTCTACTTTTATTACCAATAAAAATCGCAATTATAGCTTATTCGGCCTATTGTTACAACCTTTTTGTTGGTGCTTTTATTGTTACCTGTTACTAACCATAAAGTTGCAAGATAGCGTCTTCAATGAAAAAGTTGAGAGTCACGTCGTAATTTGTATTGAGTGACATTATGATCGTGGAAGAAAAGTAGAGAAAATTATATTCGATTTATCTGTTTAGAAGTCTCAATTCTTTCTCTAAAGAGTGTAAAATTGACGGATCGCTACTCAAAATAAAAAAAAAATAAAAAAAAATTAAAAAAAACAAAAAAACACACACACACAAAATGAAAATAAAAAAATAAAAACAAACGATTAACCAATCCAATCATTTATTTAGACCAGTAGGGAACTTTAAACTCTGACATTTTTACTTTTTATTCGGCTTATTCAAGCTGTAGTTACGGCATTCAGATCACCAAGCAATGACTTGTCTTTTTATTTTATGTCCCTGACCACATATTATAAAGTCGAACTGCCATGTAGGAGGTCTGAGGGTGTGGATGGTGCACCAATTTCGAAGGAAAAGGCATCAGTCACGTCTTTAGAGATACGCATAGCATGACGTCATTTTTTCCCGATATTATGCGCCAGCAAAAGGGCACGCTATGTAAAAGCGCACTGTCTTAAAGGAATTTTGGCTGTTGTTTTTATTTCTTTGTAATCAAATTAGACGTGCTTTTAAGTCATTACAACAATATACACATTTTTTGTACAACATAATGCAAATGTTGATTATACTCCATACAGGGAGAACTGACCTGCCCCCTTTTCGATAAATCTATTTCGCTGGAGGAGTCAATATGGGGAAATAATGGACATGAAAGCGCAGATGCCGTGCCTTTTACTTTCCGTCATATGACCATTAACAAACCAATTATAAAGCGGCATAGCCCAAAATTTACGGATCTCTCTGCCTTGAAAAAAAGTCAAATTGACCAATCAGATAATTCATTATACAGGAAGGAAAAGTTTAACTCCAACATTAATGTCGAGCATTTTAATTGATTTCGCAGCTAGCCCCTATTGGAACTGTAGTGACGACGTTTATGTCGGCAATGAACGATTCGCATTCCATTTTAAGTCCCTTGCCACTGACCACACAAAATAGTACCATTTATTACGTCAATCGGACTGCTCAGACAGTTAAATCAATTCTAAAAGTAAAAGACAGGTTTTCTCTGCATTGTGCAAAGTACAGGTGAATTAATTACACAAGCCCTCCATTTTACGCCTCTCAAGAATTTTTTTAGAAAACATTACGGATAATGGAGCAATTTCTTCATGATCCACAATACTTTCTATCCAAAATGATGAAAAAATCTAACATTCCATGCACTTGTAATTGTCTTCTGCAGCTTCTTTCAATTTGGACTTGTCTAAACTATCATTGTCTGGGAATGGGTATATAAATATGACCGTACCAAACCCTACAGTCTGGGATTTGTTATCGTTTTCCATAACGTCATCCAAGTTGGCTTAGTTACACAAAATAAATGCTTTCGGGGCATAATCACCGTAGAATTACACATCTAGGCAATGAAGAACGTAAAAAGACATTCAATGAGTCAAAAATGGAGAAAATTGGCATTATTTCAACCAACAATTATTCAACTTTTGAATTCTATTTTCACAAAACTTGCTCGATAGATGTCTTTTAAAATGTATTCAATTCAGATAGAGCTTAATTTGGTTTGGGTTCGGGGTAGCGGCCAAATTTTTGTCAAGGGTCTTGATTTTATACCACTGGCGTAATTGTCAACTATAACAGAATACATACATTTGTTACGGCCAATCATAACATTTAGTCCCCATGATTTGCCGTCACATTGTGAATCAAGGCACCAGACATTATTCTTGTTGACAATTTAAGATTACGGGTATCCATGACATGTTTATGTCTCGGCCACCGGTTAAAACATGTTCTGACCATTCCGAAGATGCTCGGTTTAAACCGATGTTCTTTGTTATTGTCAAGAGTTCGAATTCTTATGAATATATATTTTATCCTGCAATACAAACAGTCTGATTTCACAAAAAAAAGTTAAGCGATTATCTTAAAATTGTCATACAAATAGAGTTTTTATAAACTTAAATAATTGTTCTCCTCATTAGATCTTTGTGAGCAACTATTTTGATAATTCCTTGTTTTGCCACCCTCGTTGTTTTTTTTGTTTTTTTTTTACCATGTACGTTTAACTTTAGGCTAACTATCGTGAGACTGCATTTGAAATATCTTTAAGAAGGGCAAGTTATTGCGAATAACAGGGCCTGACTGTATTGTCAGTCGATATTTGTCTGGTAAAGTTGATTTTTGAGGATCAGACCAATTCGCTACCATATAGCCCGAACCTATAGCTGTATAACTTCCTCCAGTGATAACGACCATTGGGAATAACATACCTGATATCTTATGATCATTAACCCATTCACAATTAGTGACGCTTTAAGACGCCCAAAAGAAAAAAATGCTTTGAAAACATTGAGGAAAATGAAGAAATTGTATGCTACAAGCAATTTCTATCCCAAAGGAAAAAAATTCACAAGCTTTAAATTGTCGTCTGCAACTTCTCTCAATGTGGGCTGGTCTAAAACTTCGCTGTCTGGTAACGGTTAATTCATGGCCATAAATCGGCTGCTATACGTCCTTGTAAATCAATTTTTGTAAAATTTAATTACTCCAATTAATACGTCAATAATGAATACCCGAAACAATCGTGATTTAATCAAAATATACACGTGCAGGAAAGGTTATTGCCGTGGGTCAAAGGGCATGATGTCGGTTAAGATCTATCTCCAAACATTCGTTTTCGTATTAAAAACAGGGTTTTTCAAATATTTGTTAAATTCCGCTGTCAATCCAAAAATCGATGGACCAAGTAAATCATTCATTTAGATTTGAGTGCAATGTTGACCTTCGACGTTAATGCAGGGGTCGACACTAACAGTGTCCCGGGTTCCCGGGGATCCCTGAAAATTGGAAGGGACCCCAGCTATCTCAGGCTAAGAATTCGATCAGGATCCTTCAACATTTCTCCAGCAGAACAGATCTTAAAATATCACCTAATGCTTCTGATTTTTTGTTTGCTTGTTTTTCTAGAAAACATTGTGGATAATGAAGAACTTGCTTGTGACTAGCAATTTCTTCATTTTCCACAATGTTTTCAGAAGCTTCTTTTCGAGTTTTTTCAAGTTGGGCTTAGAAGGGCAAGATTGCATCTGAATTAGTAAATGTATATTCCTGATTATCTGGAGGAAACCCTGAAGTAATAGGTAGGGATTTCTGTGGGACCCCACTGAAACAAAGTTAGTGTCGACCCCTGTAATGTCAGTCATGTTCTATGTTGTTCTTTAACAGCTTTTTCAAGGATTAACTGCAGCTTGTTTAAGCTGTAGTAAACACGTATTGGTCGCTGAGAAACTTTTAAATTTCCGCGGTGAAATAATATAAATAACGTTTCATAAGTCCGGAAATATTGCTTCCTTTGTAAAAAGTAAATATAAATCCCCCGAAAAACAGATGTGAGCCTCGTTGTTCATTCAAATAGTAGGTGAGAGCTGAAAAGTTTATTTCGAAATCCTATGTGGTTTATTGTCTAGCACACTTTAATTAATATAGACGTAAGCCGTCGAAAATCAAGCTTATTCAAGTACCGCATATGTCGAGCATGTATTTGCCAGACTCTACCACACACCATTGGACTTATAGCATTCCGAAGGAGTTGTGCAAATGCTCGGTTTCGTACAAATGACGTGAAAAAAACGGGAATTTCGAAGTTCCGTCGTCATTTTAGTGATTTAAATGATATTTCATACCGTCATGCCAGCTTGAATCATACCAACAGCCTTAATGTTGTGGTAACGTCATATTCGATTGGTGTCACATGCCGTTCTTTTTAACCCATTCCCACCATCAAAAGTTCTAGAGAAAACAAAGACGACAATTTTAGGTCATTTGAATTCTGAAATTCTTTGTCTTTTTTTTGGGGGGGGGGGGAAACATCACTGACATTGAAGAAGTAAAAAAGAGGAATTGTTTAAAGACATTTTTGTTATACGATTTGTCCACCGGTAATTGAACGTAGACAGTTTATCTTGGATACTTCTTGCTTGGGACATCCTTACACCAGACAACAGATTTCGTTCAATCGAGACCCATTACAGCAATAAGTGCGTAAAAAGTTGTTCTACTTTTCAAAGAGTTTGTTTCTAATTGGTTTTTCTTGACTCCCTCATATTTAGACATTGACTTGCCCAGAAAGCATTCTTCATTAGCTGCAATAGCCGAGTATCACTGGGGCTATTGACGGATCGCTGGCTACGCCCACATGCTTCGTAAGCCCTGCCAATTGACTCGGACAGGAAGTCCCGCTTCGATTCTAAACGACGTTATCTTGAAAATTCTGTGGCCAGTAGCAAGTAACAAAAAATAGTAAAGTTGGTTGGCGTCCTTAAAGTCATAAATACAGCTTGAATAAATTTTAGTTACGACGTTTAAGTTGCCAAACCAACAATAAAGGTTAACAAAAATAGCCGGAAATCAAATTTCATTTCTTGTATCAATGAATGATTTCATTGGTCGACTGGTTATTTGATTGACAGCCGCGATAAGTCAATTGTCATGGTAAATTGTCATTACGCGTCCGTCCGCACGTCCGTAAAATATTTCTTAACTCTTGTCATGCTGAACCCGGAATATTCCGGTTTTGGCAGGAAGTGTAGACTAAGATCAGACTGCACTAATGTGCAGGCTGATCTTAGTCTATACCTCCTGCTTGTACTTTTCCTGCCATGGTTGTGTATGAAGTTGTTTTCTAAAAGAAATGTTGACTTTTTAACAACAAGTTCTATCAGTGCTTTCAGACCTTTGATTCGACAGCAATTCAGTAAGATGATTTATAGAGCATGACAAGGGTTAATAATATTTGTCCTCAGAATGTACTGAGTGCATATCAGCAAATTTTCAGAAATGGTTTTTAGTTGAGCCATTATCAGATTTCTTAAAAAAAATGATTAGTTTAAAAAGAAACATGTTTTTTATGAACGAGATTAATTTCCACATACGGTACAGACTTTGAAATCTTTGAACTTCTAAAACAAAAACAACTGGTGAATGAATTTCAATCAGTTTCGAAGGAATGATCTGCGGGTGACCTTTATTAAAATTACTTCAAGAGTTTCTGATTTGATAAAACTACGGCGTTAATGGGCGGGGCTAATATCTATATTTAGTATGCAATGAAAGCTTTGAATATCGTCACCCCAAAAACAGCTAAAAAGTATTCCACCAACTCTTTAATGATCCTTTACCCGATTCCTCCAAGAAAATTAGATCGGGTGAAGAAATTAGCTTTTGTTGACTGTGCTAATTCCATTTATTGTATATAATGAAGACTACAAGAACAGTTTCCTTTTCAGAAAGTATAATATACTGAAATTCAACCAGTTATGAATCATAGGTGATCTTTTATCAGTTTTTCTTCGGGAAAAGAAACGTTGATTGGGCTAATTTCCGTACATGGTATATAGTGAAAACTTTGAAAATTTCATTCTCACTATTGGCTGGGTTTCAACCAAATATCACAGGAACGACTCTTTTGTGACGAATAGCCAGACTTGTTCAAGAACCACAGCTTTCATAAGCGGAGCTCATCTCTAAGTATGGTATTCAGCTTTGAAAATCCAGCTCTCCATATCAGCAAATACAGGCCTGTGGAGCGATATAGGTGCTCTAGCGCCTCTAGTTTTAAAAGCTATATGGAATTTAACATAAATCTTTTTTCGATGCCCTTCGCAGTTCTTATATTAGATTAGTAAGCAACAGAATAACTTTGTATTGTATAGAATATCTGTTACAAAAGATACAACCAAATGAAATAAAGCTTCCCATATAAGGGTTTCTATAACCCCGACTGTTAAGGAAACAGTGTGGTTAATGTAACTGTACTACCCAAAATTTGCTAAGGTCACCTTTTCGTCCTGAAAACTATTCGACTCAAGAAAGTGTTTATGTTTTATATAAAGATATGTTGATATTTGGACTTGATGACATTGTAGCAAAAATATCGATTCAGTATCTATACTACGAACAATCTTCCGCTAGCCATTCAAAAGGTACGAATATACCCGAAGATTTCCGAATTTCAAAAATGACGCATTAAGGGTACTCTACCTTTAAATATACATACTGAAAAAACAATGTGCGATTAATTCATAACTAGCCTACAAAATTGGGCCAAATTGAAAGGAGTTGTAGACGACACATTTTGGGCTGATGAAATTGAGAATTGTTTCAATTTTCTTGGTAGAAAACGTAGTGTAAGATTGGGAAATCGCTTGAAACAAGCATTTTTTTTCATTTTACACAATGTTTTTCCCAACAGTTTATCATGAAGGTCACCAAAATGTGCTCTTGTGTAGGAATGGGTTAATTTGTTTGAAACTTTTCCATTTTATCCATCAAGCAGGTGTCTTAAACGTGTGAAAATAACGGATCACAACTGTCAATCCAAATCAATTGACCAATCGGATCATTCGTTTAGACCTGAATTAAAAATTCAATTGTTGATTATTTGGGTTGGTTTGGCGTCTAAAAACGTCAGCATAGCTTTTTTTAGCTGTCGTGTTTACGATTAGGTTGTCAACCAACATTTTGACCCTGAATACTTGTTTCACATAAAATATTGTTATTACCTCAGCTGAACTGCCTGATCGGAACACACTCGACCATTTCTGTAAACATCGGAACAGACCTCGAACGTATAAAAGACGGGGGATAATATATGAAATCGGAGCGTTTTGTTAGTCGGAAACAATGTAAGAGAACGAAAGACGTAATCTCGGTAAGGCCGAGTGGTATGGAACTCTCAAAATTGCTGATAAGCTTAATTCCCTTCTGATGTTTTTTTTTCCATTAATTTGCTACAGTATATCAAGTTCCCTTCGAAGACCAAACAGAGTTCTTACAGCATTTTACCACAGTTCCTTTGCATATCGAATAGCGCCATTTTTGAAGATTGTCATGTGAAGTTTTAAAAATAGTCCTACGATTCGCTTCCGAAATTTTGTTCGTAGAATTGAACAAGAAGTTCCGATTGCTGAACGGCCATGTCGAAGGTAAGCGAGCGTAGTCAGCAACCGATCTATTTTGGAAAGAGTAGCATCAAAAGTTTGCGCTTCTTTGTCGGATGTTGGTCCATCTTTGAAATACACCAAACTGAAATTCGGAAATCTTCGTTAAGATATATGAGCCTGTGCGTGACATTTCCAACAATTTCGCATGTGCGTGACTTGCACACATTGAGCACCCTGGACAGCCTTTTGGGGCAGTTAGAATATTCATTGATTGTTTAAAGAAGCTTTGGTTCAGTATCTTTCTACAGAGCGCAGAGTGAAGACTCTGATCAGACTGTGCGGATGCACAGACTGATCTGAGTCTTTACTTGGCGCAGATGTGTAATGGTTGGAAATGTCACGCACGCGCTCATATAATATTTTTTAAATCAAAGGAATATACCCAAGAACATGAATTGACCAATGGCTGGCCAGACTCGCTTACTCCTTTGGTCCAGCCCAATTACCAGTACAGGAAGTTTCGCCTTGATAACAACGGCGTAATTTGCAAAAAAAATATGGCCAGTAGCATGTTACAAAAAAACTAGAATGGTTAGTTGGCGACCTAAACGCCGTAACTTGATTAAGCTGTAGTGACGACGTTTAAGTCGCCAAACAAACTTAAATGCTTCCGCAAAATGGCGGGCAAAGTGGATGTCCAAAGACAACTTCCAGTCTAAATGACTTTTTTCATTAGTCGACTGACTATTTGATTGACTGTTGCGACTGGTCAATTGATTGTTACGTCATAAGATTGTCGACGTCATGTACCTGCGAAAAGACGAGTTACCTTTACCGGACATCATTATAACGTGCTATTGCACGTCGTGTGGGAATCGGGGTTGCTTTTATCTTTCAGATGTTCTTTTTAGCGAGAACAATCAACATACCAACGGTTATCGACTCGGTGGCCGAGTGGTATAGGTGCTTGACTCGTGATCAGAAGGTCATACGGGTACTCCAACATTAATGTCGAACATCTTTATTAGTTTGGGGTATCAAACTTCTTTTCTATTTAACGTTTGTTTGGATTAGGTTTAACGACGCTTTTAACGGTTTTTCTGTCATATCACGGCGGCTGGAGCATCTATCAATGGATTCCTTGTATATCTCGCATTGGAACTTCACTACATCCTTTCCTAGCCTACAACTGCTATCCCACTTAGGTTGACGCCTATCCACCCACTGGTGATAGACAATGGTCGGAAAGAATATGTGCCGCCGCCGGGGGTCGAACCCGTTTGTAGCTATATCTTATTCAAGCTTTTATTACAAATTTGGGTCTCCAACAAACGATTCGCATTCATGTCATATCTATGTCAACATATTCTACAAAATAATGTTGTAAATTTCCTCAGTCTAATTGACATTTTGGATGTAAATGGGCATGACAAGCGATCAGCCAATCAATGTATCAAGGGGGCGTTACTCTTCATGATTAATAGTTTTTTAATGTACTCATCTGGATTATTTTGTAAATTGTCCAATCGCTGACACCGCCCACTTCTTTCGTTAGCTTCGCCCATTGACTCCAACGGGAAGTTCCGCTTCGAATGAATTTGTCGGCGGTATTTTGTAAAATTAATGGCCAGGAGTATGTAACAAAAAAGTAGAATAGCTGGTTGATGGCCTAAATGTCGTAGCTACGGCTTGAATAAGTCTCCAAACCATCAAAAAAGGTTTACGAAAATGGCGACCAATATGGGAGTTGAAAGCTCTTGTCCGAGCTAATTATTGATTTAACCCATTCCCACACAATGACGCTTTTAAACGCCCATCAATATGAGAGCTTTGAAAACATTGTGGAAAATGAAGAAATTGCTTGTTACAAGCAATTTCTTCATTATCCACAATGCTTTCTACCATAACAGACAATAATTTTAATGGTTTCATAAACCTTAAATTGTCGTCTGCAACTTCTTTGAAATTTGGACTGGTCTAGAACTTTAATGTGTGGGAATGGGTTAATTTGTCGGTTGATTCCTTGATTGACAGTCGCGATTGGTCAATTTTAACGGCATGATGTAGCAAAACATTTAAAAATAACCCTTAAATATCATGATAATGAATGTTGATTTGAACTTTAAAAGTCAAGTCTAAAATGTCTGGGGTATCAATTAATCAATTTGGCAATAAATCTGATTTATTTATTTATTTGTTTATTTTTGTATTTTTTTTTTTTTTTTTTTTTGTTTATTTATTTTGATAGATGGCGAGGGTTTCAGTGATTCATTAAAGTACAAGTATTCTAATCAATTCAAAACACGTATAATAACTTGCCTAATCCACGGTATTTGGTGCGATATGCCGCTGGAAATTTAGGTATGTCTCTTTCTTCACGATACACAAGATATTATTTACGTCACTGCAAAAAGGAGGTGACGTACCATATATTTCGGAACGGCAAAACAATCGCACGAATAATGCAGCAGTTGGAAGACGGAAACAGAAATCACCTACCGTGTTAAACCCTTTTGTAACTGAATTTAAAGAGACAGAAAACCAATAAATAATACGATAGCAATTTTCCGTTAGAATTAGGCATATACTTTTATATTAGAGGTTTGGACTAACTTAGCTCAAACTTTTCCAAGTTACTTCGGTTCTGTGTGATATCAAGGGAATACAACAAAAGTGTCCTTTTCAAGGTGTTGTTATCGTGTTCCAGAATCGTGTGTAGGAATTTTTATTGGATCAGACCGAAGGTCGAATCCAATGAAAATACATAAAAACGGTACGAGAACACGATCACAATAACTAGAAAATATACTTTTGCAGTATTCCTTTGAATCCATACCTTTTCAGACTGAACATTAAGAAAATTCACAGAAAATTATTAAGAAAAAAAATGAACATCATTGTCACTTTTACGAAAAAATCCGAACCCCTGCAGTACACAAAAAGTAGTCAGTGTTTAAAGGTACATGTACATGACGAAAACGTTTTTCTTTTACACGCCAAAGCCAAAATTTTATTCAGACAATTCATAGGTATATAATAAATATTCAAATATGTCTTTTACCTAATTACATCGTTATCATTCAAAAAGGCGGAATTTGTCGATCTTTTTTTAAACTTGCATACGCATTTTTATGAAAAACATGCTAGTCAGGAACAAGATATTAAGACATCTGCCTTAAGACAACTGTAATATTATATGTTTTTTGTTTGACGCCCCCTTTTTTGTAATTACATATTTGAATATATGCGGAAAGGGGACCTTAATGGAAGTGTAAACGTGTATTCACCTCAGAACACTTGGCGGAAAAAAAACTTTAGAAAAATTATACAATATGTTGCCAAATTGCGACTTGAACATTGTAACTTCAATTTTATTCAAAGTGTAGGTCTGAACTGTAATATGCCATTCGACGATATTTTCTACGTGCACATGTTTACACACGAATAATTAATCATCATTAGTCATGCTAAACCCGGAGTATTCCTGTTTTAGCGGGACGTATAGACAAAGATCAGGCTGCACGTATGTTCAGTCTGGTCTTATTCTACACCACCTGGTTGTCTCTTCAAAGACACTTTTTTAATTACTCATTTAACAAAAGAGCATTTGCAAAAGATTAACCGTTCTATTGCTTTTAGTCCTTGATTTTAATGCAGTTCTGAAACAGAATTTTAATAGGCATCACAAAGGTTTAACCCATTCCAACTCAACAAAATCTTAGACTGGTCCAAATTGAAAGAAGCTGCAGACGATATTTTCAAGTTGGTGAAATTTAAATTTTCTTTGTTGTTTTGGATAGAAAACATTGTTGATAATGAAGAAATTGCTTGATACAAGCAATTTCTTCATTATCCACAATGTTTTCCACAGCTTTTTTCTTGAGGGGCGTAAAAAGGAGGGCTTGTGTGGGAATGGGTTAAATTGCAATCTTTTGCACATTCTGTGAAAAAGACATAAGTATAAAATTGCTAGACAAAAGGAATCAATAACACTTATGACAATGCAGTATAAGTGATAAATCATTCATATCGTCAATAAGCAACCTAAATGTCGCAAATGCATCTTAAAATAAAAGCCGATAATATCAAAACTATTTAAATCATTTGGAATTACGAAACGAGTTGAGTTTTTTGACAAACGATGTGGTAAAAAATAGAATAAAAGGTTTGTTTTATTGTTATTTCTTATGATGATGAAGGTTTGCATTTATAACGAATAATCAATCACCTCAAGTCTGGCTGTAATTTTTCACCTTTGGTACCAAGGAAATAGTAAATAGAAATCGAAAGGACTTAACCCATTCCCACACGATGACGCTTTTTGACGCCCCAAGGGAAAGCATGGTCAGATCTAACCCACCTATCCACATCTTTATTCTATATTTGTCGTTTTCGGTAGTTCACTTTTGAGTAATCTCGAGATGGTATGCTATCACAAAACGAAACAACTGCGTTTGTATTCTTTCCCGAACTCTTTTTGAAAAGGAGTAAGGGTGTCATTGTTTGTAGTTGCTTTAAATAGAGAAGTACTGCAGTTATTCGTCAATTCATCCCCATTTCTTGTCGCTTTCGGACTCTAACTTACGGCAAGGTAATATCTGTTCTATCTGTATAATACACTTATTAGTTACAGCTATTATAACTATAGAAGCAATGGAAATAGTGGCATATAACAAAACAAAGTGATTGAGACAATAAAACGTAGATGAAATCAATTTTATAATGACCGAAATAAATTTAGTTTATACTAATTTATTTTAGATCGATTGCGAGGAAAGCTTTGAGCATACAGAGTCGCTCTCGAACACTCAAAATCCGTGTGTTTTCACGTCCCTGAAAGAGAGGCAGTGACTGAATCCAACTGCTACCTAGTTTTACAGCTGGGTAGACTGGGGCTTGCTATTAAGGGTCTTGCCAATGAACACACCCCGGCGGGGCTCGAACCTTCGACCTTCAGATCACGAGTCATGTAACTATGCCAATCGGCCATCGAGTAATAATTTAATTGTTAGCTTCGTATATCAAAAACGAGCGATCTGATTGGTCGAAAAATTTAATTCATACCTCCATGAACAAATTTTTGAGCACGCAGCCATTTTATATGCTTCCGCACAAAATAGTTCCATGCAAAAATGTATCAAAATTTGTATAGTTGTTGCATTTTTCGCTCGATGTTATTAAATTATAAGAAATGAAGAGAATAATTTTTGTTTTCATGGAGGTATGAACCGAAAAACCGAAAAACTAATCACACAATGTATGAATCCGCTTCGCGTATTCATACAGTGTGATTAGGTTTTTCGGTTCATACCTCCATGAAAACAAAAATTATTCTCTTCATCTCTTAAATAAGACGGAAATAAGAAATTTCCAACACGACGATACATGTATTCATTGCAGAAGCATGGGTTATTTTAGAATTTTTGAACATCATTTCCTCCGATCTTAAACAGGCTCACCAAATAATCGATCGCCGTATTCTATCAAACAATCGATCTACCAGTCAAATAACCCATTAAGATAGAAAAATGAACCGTGATTTCCTACTTTTGTCGACATTTATTTTAATCACTTTTGTTAGTTTTGAGACATAAACGCCGTAACTATAGCTTATTGAACCTGTTACGACCTTAGTCGCCGACGAGCCATTTTACTTTTTTCTTACCTTTCACCATAAATTTCGTAAAGTAACGCCGTTTGAAATTTCAGTCGAACTTCCTGCTAGAAAGCAGTGGAGACAGTCAGCGACCAGCCAGATATATCAGGAAATACTATTATGTTGTTTGTTTGCTTGGCGTTTTTGTCTTGTGTTTTACAGGTACTGACAAAATCGGTCTACCAACTTGAAATCAACCAATTTCACTATTGTAGATCGGGGTTATGATTTGAAGTGTTTTGCGTGTGTTTTTTTCTTTCTTTCTTTTTTTTTGGGGGTGGGGGTGGGGGTGGAAACAAATCATTGCTTGAGATTATTATCTTTAAGTATTATATTTATAAGGTCTGACTTCAGAATTGTTTTCGGTCTATAGTCTTGATTAAAGATAAATGATTTAATTTTATTTTCGACTTGTAAGATTGAAGTGTTCTTTGTTAGATTTTTGTTGTTGTTTTATTCATGCAATAAATGAAGAGAAAATGTTTAGTTTTAATCAAGGTATAACCTAAAACTTATAAACGGACATGTGCGTGAGAAAACCAACTAATTTGTGTTTGCGACCAGGTCTGACACAAACCAGGCTGTGCAGTTACAGAAAAAGCTAGAGGTTCAAAATTTCGGATTTAGAAAGTAGAGTGATTGTATTATCCATGGAGCGAAAATAAAGACGCTGATCAGCTTCTCGGTTACCGTGAAGCTGATCTGCGTCTTTGTTTTCGCATAAGCAAATTGTTGGTTTTCTCACGCACATGCTCAAATAAGATACGCGAAACTAATTAAGTCTGTACACGTTATTTTCCATGAACACTTCAATAGGTGGTTTTGACAGGGGATTAATTTCGTCTATTTGGAACAATTACCTTGTGAAGATTTGCCGTCACAATAAGAGGCGACGGTTAGCCATCAAATACTTGACTTATAATTAAAAGATGAAGAGAATATTTTTTTTTGTTTTCATTGAAGTATGAACCGAAAAAACCTAATCACACACTGTATGAATACGCGAAAGAACAAGAAAAAAAAAAAAAAAAAACTCCCAAGATATCTTTTATAGTGAGAGGTATTCATCGCTTACAACCAAATACTACTCGAATCCCATTCCCACACAATCATACTTCTTAACGCCCCCCCCCCCCCCCAAAAAAAAAAACGCTTTGGAACACATCGTGGATAATAAAGAAATTGCTTTAACAAGTAATATTAGCCGCAATGTTTACAACCATAGACAAAGTTTTTCATAATTCCACGAACTAAGAATTGTCATCTGCATTTTCTTTCATTTTGTACCAAGCTAAAAAAAACTCGTCTGGTAATGGGTTATGCAATTTTCATGGAGAATATGTACTGAGTTTTGCACAGTAATCAAGTAGCGTTTATTGGTACATGCTACCTGGCGGGTATATCTATAACGGTAACGTATGTATTTTCAATTGGTATTCTCTACTGACTCTATTTCTTTGTTAGTGAAACAACGTCAAATAACAACAACAAAAACGAACAACTACGGAATACCTTATCAGGAAATTACCTTCTAAATTTCAATCGAGGGTCAAATTTTAACGAGAAAGGACGCTTATGAGATTGCGAAAGTTCAATGATGATAAGACATACGTACGAAAGAACAATGGTGGGAGCGAGAGATAGTCTCGTGATGTAAACATCAATATATCATATCATCACGATCGTAATCTTGAACTCACAAGACATCATCTCATCGTAACATCTTCGCTCTCTATTGATACCGTCTTCGTGCACTCACGTTATCGTCATACAACTCTCGCGATATCGTCATCGCACTATGGCAGTGTTCTCAACGTATTCTCGCCGCATATTCATCGTACTATCGCGGTGTTCTGAAAGTATTCTCGTCCTATCTTCTTCGTACTATGGCGGTATTTCCAGTGGACATTTGCGATAACGTCATCGTAATACAACGTTGAGATCATCGTACTTTCCTTTTCTCGTGTTTCTTTGCGAATACTCAAATAGTACTATTAGTCTCGATACCAAAGTTTGTTAGTTGCTAGAGGAATATTGTAAAAGTATTTTCGCCATAATGTCACGGACTAGTTTTATTGTCCGAAGGAGAAAACTAGAATTGACCAATCGCTGGCCCTGCCCACTTACACTTTTGGCCACGCCCACCGATTCCGTCAGGAAGATCCATTTCAAATTTTTGGCGGCGTTTTTCTGCAAAATGTATGGCTAATAGCACGCAACAAAAAAGTAAAATAGTTGTTTTGCTACCTAAACGTCGTAACTAGAGCTTGAATAAGCTGTAGTTACGAGGTTTAAGTCGCCAAACCAAAAAAAAAGGTTATCGAAAATTGCGGCCAATGTTGGAGTTAAAAATTCAATCCCGGGCTTAATGAATGTTTTGATTGGTAGATTGATTCCTTGATTGAAACACGCGATTGTCAATTATGAGCATGCGCATAGGAAGCAGAGTGTTCAATACCTCGGTGACGATGTCGAGACAGTACGATGGCGATATCACGAAGTTATGATGATGATCACGATAATGTAAAAATACGATACGATATCACAATGACGATATCTCGATAATGTAATGACGGCCATGCCATATTACGATGACGATATCACGATGATCCGATGAGGTTAACAAGAGAATACGACGAAGAGATCGTGATATTAGCTCATAGTCTCGTCATCATACTATATTACTCTTGAGTGTTGGTCAACGAATTATTTTTAGATGGCCCTAACGGTATTCCTTAAAAACATTATAACGGAATGCACCATTTTGCACTTATTTCACAGATGCAGACCAATTATTTAGCCTTCCTGCTGATTGGCGCCTTATTTCTGACCAGCCTGGATTATTCCTCGGCACAACAATTCATTATTCCAGGAGTTACGGTCGGGGATTTAGGGGATTTACCAATGCCCACTCCTATGCCGGATCCTATGCCCAGAAGACCGTTCTTTAGAAGATTTTTCTTTAGAAGGTTCTTTAGGCCATTCTTATTTAGGAGACGATTTCTGAGAAGAGGATTCTTCGGCAGACCGTTCTTCTTTTAAGGTACGCTTTGTTAGACTTTTTTTCTACAGTAAACCCCTCCCATAGCGATATCGTTCAGTACGATATAACGGTACGCATGCATGACTTGTATCGCTGGTCAAGCCAACTAATCTCCAACGTGAAGTTTTAACCCTTGACAAGCTGTATAAATTACCTTATTGAATTGCCGTAAAATCAAAGGGATGAAAGCATTGATAGAACTTCTTCAATAGTCAACATTTCTTTTAGTAATCGATTCATAAACAAACCTGGCAGGAAAAGTACAAGCAGCAGGTGCAGACCAAGATCAGACTGATGATATTGGTCTATGCCTCCTGCCTAAACCGTAATATTTCGGGTTTAGCATAACAAGGGTTAATTAGTTATAAAACGTCATTATTTTGTAAAACTAATGACCACTAACATTTTACAAAAACAAGTAAAATTGTTAATTAACTAAGAGTCAGTGATTAGTCAGTTAGTTGTACCACAGGCCTCTAGGAAGGGCCCGCCAAAACCTGTGCGTATGGACCCAATTTTCTTAAAGTTGTCAAGACACGGATCTGCGTGCAGGGCTTTAACCCAGTGCCATTCAACAAAATGTAAACCTGTAAAATTGAAAGAAATTAAAATGAGTTTATTACTAGTTTCGCCTTTCAAGATTCAAGCTTATTGATTGTCTGAATTGTTCTATTCATGCGTCCATGAACAAAAATTTTGAGCACGCAACTATTTGGTATGCTTGCGCACAAAATGGATCCATAACATTTAACCAAAAACTTATAAACCCATTGCTCTGATTTTCTTGATGTAACAAAGTTGTAAGAATGAATAGGATTATTTTCATTGAGGTATGAATGTAAAAACTTAATCACACTTCGCGTATTCCTACAGTGTGATTAAATTTGAAGGCTAATACCTTAATGAAAACATAAAAATATTCTCCTCATTTCTAAAATGTTAAAAGTAGAATTTAGGATGGAGTTAGTGACAGTAGAGAAGTTCATGTCTTTCTTAAGTTGTTCTTAGAAATGAAGGGAATAATTTTGTTTTGAGAAAAATTATAAGTCTGTTTTGTGCTCAAGCATACAAAATAGGTGAGTGCTCTTGTATGCTTGAACACAAAGTGGATCCTTTGCATTTTACTCAAAACTAGTAAACTATTTTTTTTATTTGCTTGATGTTATCGATTTTGCGCAAAAAGTATATATCTATAACATTTTACTTAAAACTAGTAAACTATTTTTTTTATTTGCTTGATGTAATCGATTTGCGCACAAAGTATATATGTATAACATTTTACTCAAAACTAGTAAACTATTTTTCTATTTGCTTGATGTTATCGATTTTGCACACAAAGTATATATCTATAACATTTTACTCAAAACTAGTAAACTATTTTTCTATTTGCTTGATGTTATCGATTTTGTGCACAAAGTATATATCTATAACATTTTACTCAAAACTAGTAAACTATTTTTCTATTTGCTTGATGTTATCGATTTTGTGCACAAAGTATATATCCATAACATTTTACTCACAACTAGTAAACTATTTGCTTTGTTTTTCTTGATGTGATTAAATCATAAGAAATGAGGAGAACATTTTTTTTTGTTTTCATCTAGGTATGAACGTAAAAACTTAATAACGCTGTATGAATACGCGAAGCGGGTTCATAGATTAGAGAAGTTTTTAAGCTCATACCTCGATGAAAACATTTTTTTTCTCATCAATTATAAGATCATTATATGCACGATGACGAAAAAAAATATATTCTCTTTTTTTCAGGTGACGATTATCAACTCGGACGGACCATCACTCTCTGATTATGAAATTAATTGCAAATATTTTTCTACTTTGGAACTAAAATAAAATGAATATGACAGATGCATAATTATATTCCCTACGTGTCTATAGATCGGATCAATATGAATATTTCTCCAATTTCGTGTCCTAAGCCAGTTTATCGGTTGTATGCTGGCATTATTTGCTTGTTTTAAAGTTTTATACGTGACAGGGCCGTATTAATATATTCTCAGTTCCAAAACAAAGTTCTTTGATTTCTTAAAATTATCAACATGAAAAGAGAGAGAGAGAAAAAAACAACAACACTGTGTTCGCTATTATTGGCATACTTCAGATCAGACCATGTCGTTTGTGGACAGGCAAAACATCTAACGTGTAACTACAGATTGCACAACATCGGTGCGCGAGATAAATGTCGTAACTACGGCTATATCAAAGCCGTAGCTACGACATTTTGCTCGCACACCCACGATAGGCTGTTTATGCAGACTTTCTATTTTCAATCGACGATAGGAGGTTTTGGAATCATTTTTGATTTTGGAATGTTTATTGTTAACACGAGAGCATTACAAAAATACAAAATATGACCTTTCTGCGTGTCTTTTTTTTCCATGAAACCAATTTGATGAGCTCTACTTACACTGAATTGTTAACTCATTTCCATACTATTCTATTTTGGTACGCCCCTCAAGACAAAGCTTGGCAAAACTTTGCGGTAAACGAAGAATGGAAGCCATTGCGTGAAGCACAGACAGATAGCAGAGTGGACATCGAATTGACCAATCGCTGGACCCGCCCACTGACACCCTGGGCCCACCCATTAACTCACACCCTGGGCCCGCCCATTAACCCCGACAGGAAGTTCCGCTTCGATTTAAGGCGGCGTTGTTTTACGAATTTTATTGCTGATAACATGGTACAAATACGTAGAATGGTTGGTTGGCGACCTAAATGTCGTAACTACGGCTTGAATAAACTGTAGTTACGACGTTTAAGACGCCAAACCAACAATAAAAGCTAACAAAAATGACGACCAACGTCTGAGTTGATAAGCGCAGGTCCGGGCTGAATAAATTATTTGATTAGTCGGTTTATTCCTTAATTTACAGCCGCGATTGGTCATTTAGTGTATGTAGGAGTGTAGGCTAATCCGAGTGCTTACTTTACCCTTTCCAAGACAATGACTATCTTTGATGCCCCTCAATAAATGGGAAAACATTGTTTTAAATGAAGAAATTACTTGTGACAAGCAATTTCTTCATTTTCCACAATGTTTTCTAACCATAAAGACACATATTTATTAAAGTTTCACCAAAAGTGCACTTGTAATCTGAAACTTATTTCAATTTGGACCATTCTAACACTGTGTCATCTGATAATGGGTTAATTTCCAGATCGAATGAATACCTTTCCCATCATGGAATTTCATATGGTTCACCGTTACCCATCCGCAACCTTAAGGTGGACTGATACAACTAATTGATTGATTGATTGAATGGGGTTTAACGCCACTTTTATAGTATTTCAGACATATCGCGGCGGCTGGAGCGCCTAACAATAGATTTCTGGTATTTCTCACACCAGTACTGCCATTACATCCTTTCCTAGTCTCCAGCTGCTCATCCCACTTTGGTTTACGATTATCTACCCATTGGTGAGAGACAAATGTCGGAAAGTATATATGCCGCCGCCGGGGATCGAACAAAACGACTCAAAAAAGATTTTTTTATAAAGATAGATGAAGATTCGATCTTGATGATCCAGTAGCAAAAATGTCGATTCGGCACATGGATCTCGTAAAATACATAACCCTTTAAATGTGTTTCATTTTTGCTTGTATCTCTACGTGCGTTCGTATATTTAGCGAACTTTCAACAAAGTTATAACATATTTGAGATTTATTTTCATTTCAACATGACAGATAGACGTTTGTCAAGATGAGATGAATATGAGCAGTTTGGTGCTTCGATTTGGGTTATCCCAAAGGCATGTTGCTTATGTCCTTTGCGTGTCCTAGAAGATTTGTTATAGAAGCGGATTCGGTTTATTACGACCGGCATTTACATGCTGGGGCGAAAACGTTTGACCAATGAGGTTCAGAACATATTTCTAGTGGTTCAGACAGGGCGTCATCGATTGGTCACGCAACGACGTTATATACTTCCAGAACACCACCTCTGTGTGCATAATTGACCTATCGCTGCCCCCCCCCCCCACTACGACGTTGGAACCGCCCGTTGTCTTCGACAGCAAGTCCCGTTTCGATTTTTAAAGGCGTTATTTTGTAAAATGTATGGCCAGAAACATGTATTTAAAGTAGAATTGTTGGCTGGCGACCTAGACGTCGTAGCTACAGTTTGAAAAAGGCCGTAGTAACGACGTTTAAGTCGACAAACCAACAAAAAGGCAAACAAAAATGGCGACCAATGTCGGAGTTGAAAACTCAGGTTTGGGGTGAATTATTTGATTAGTCGGTTGATTCCTTGATTGACAGCCGCGATTGGTCATTTACCCAAACCGTCACAAATCGGTTGCGTGATGCTAGCTTGAGGTCAGGTACACCTGCAATCCTGGTTCTGTTCATCCGATATCACTTGCAAATGCGTTCAGCATAGGCACGGGATCATGTCACTTGGACCCAAATTGACTGTACTCCAGTCCTGTTTACAAACGAGTCTTTGTTTAGTGCGAAGATTACCGATAGACGTGCTAGCGTATGGAGACTGTCAAATCAGCGTTTTGCTCTAGTTTTTGTGACAGAACATGATCGGTTTGGCTTTGGCTCAGCCATGGTTTGGCGAGGAATAAACGTTAAGGGGAAAACGGACCTCCACGTCATTGACAACGGTACAGCTCTCAGGTACGTCAACGGGATCTTGGATGTTATCGTTTGCTCACAAGTGCTGTTGGTGAAAATTTCATTCTGACGAATGACAATGCCCGTGCACATAGAGCCCGTATCACTGAATATCTCGAATGGCCACAATCGTCTGTATGGAATGACCAGCTAGATCCCCAGGCCTAAATGCAATAGAGCATGCTTTGGATTCGTTACATACAGGTATTTCATCACTACCCCGTGCAACCAGCACCTGTACAGGAGCACAGACAGGCTCGTCCTGAGGAAAAGGGTCAAAATCCACAATCCAAGACAAGGAGACTAATCAGCAGTATGAGAAAGCGTTGTCGGGCGGTAATTGAAGAACAGAGACATCTAACACGCTTTTAAAGTGCATTAAACTTCTAAATTTTTGGAAATACTCGGGTATTTTTTTTTTTTTTTTTTTTATTTTGATTGATTGATTGAATGGGGTTTAAGCCACTTTTAACAGTATTTCAGTCATATCGAGGCGGCTGGAATACCTAACAATGGATTCCTGGTATTTCTCACACCAGTACTACCACTACATCGTTTCCTAGCTTCCAGCTGCTATTTCACTTAGGTTTACGATTATCCATCCATTTGTGAAGGACATATGCCAGAAAGTATAAGTGCCGCCGCCGGGGATCGAACTCATGACATCCCATGTTTGAAGATTGGGAGTATGATGCGCTACCGACTTCGCTATGACGGCGTGTTTTTGTTTTTTTTTTTAATTTAATGGTAGCAAGGAAAATGTTGATTTTGTACCATTACGTCCTTCGTTGTAGCCTTACTCTCAAAATAACACCGAAACATTCGTTCTTTAAAAAGTACATGTATTACCTAAATCACTAAAATAACCAAATCACTAAGATTTCCTCAAGAATCAAAAATATCTAACTAGAAAAAAGCGATCCTTTACAAAATTTGAGTAGTACATATACATGTATAAATATAAAAATTAAAAAAAACTGAATATCATGTTAATATAAACGGTGATATAGAACTGCCATCACTCACCTTTACACCCAACTTAATTTGAAACAAATAACACATCGTTTCCGTCATTAAAACAACACAAATCAAAACACGCATTTCAACCGAAAGTGAACTGTATACTTCCGACATTTACACGATATACCTTCAATTAATTTCGTAGTTTTTCGACTTAAACATCGTAACTACAGCTTGCTCTAGATACGACGTTATTTTCACCCAACATCGATTTACCTTCTATGATATGTCCCATTCCATATATTTTGCTAAGTAATATCATTTGAAATTTCGGGACAAACCGCCTGCAATTTTAAATGAAAGCATCCTTTATTGTATAAAATATTGTGGGAAAAGGAGAAATTGCTTGTTTTCTCAATTACAAAATGACAGTGACGTCAAATCTCGGGTTAAGACAGGAAAGGGTTAAATTATAGTAAGATATCTGCGCATTAAAGAGTAGTGGTCGAATATCATTAGCGCTATTCAGCAAGCAAAACATTAGGGCAAAGAAATGAAGCCCTACAATATACATGTGTATAATTACGTGGAAAAAAGAGTTTCCCTATAGTTGAAGTATCATCAAAATGAAATGCGTGGAATTTAAGTGAAAAATAATAATAATAATAATACAAATATATTGTCCCCGAAATGAAACCTAAATTGATTTTACTCAAATGATTAATTCTGATCTATTATTATTGAACGAAGACGGTAAGGTTTTAGACAGCTTAAGTTGAACTACTTCATCTGTATGAATAAAAATTAGCTCCATAATCTCTGTTTTCTGTTCTTTTTTTTATAAAATTATCTTTGAATTCGTCAAATTTGAAAGACAGAACTAAAAGTAAATCACAACCAAACGAATTAATGGAATAGTATATCAACCCATTACTAGACGGCAAAATTTAAGACTTGTCTGAATTCACAGAAGTTAATTTTTCACTTTGTTCTTCAGAACGTTTATTCTTAGATGCGCAGTAAAATGTCGGGTTTCTTAGGAAATTGGTTAAGGATTATTCTAAAGATAAATGCATAAATGAACAGCTAGTGATTTCATAAGTGAATAAACAAGTCCTTAAAAAATCAAATAAACTTTTATAATAAAACAGTGCCATTCCTCGCTAGTCTTATATCCCTTTTGGTTTGAATAAGGTGTCAAAAATACGGTAATAGAACTCCGAATTGGCGCTTTTAAAGCGAAATTATGCAAAGATATACCCTTACTTAAAATTCTACTTTTTAGAAAAACAGTTTGTTACAATCGTTTGGTAAATGAATGGCGAAAGCAGGGACACGTGTAGGGAAATAAGTTTTTACATTCAGCTTTTATATTGCATATAGATTTAAGAAATGAAGATATTTTTTCCCTTTCATTGCGGTAAGTATCCAAAACAAGAGGGCCAGAGGCCCTGACGCTCACCTGAGATAAGGCACTTTTTTTCAAGGCCTAATACAAACTCGGTCAGGAGAAGACCTCCTTATACATTTAACTAAAATAGATAAGCCCAATTTGGTTTAAATTGGCCAAATAGTTTTGAAAGGGTTGCCTTTTTTATTTCTATTTAAACCTAATCACCCTGTGGCTCTAAAATTTGAAAGAGGTCAATGTACTCATGCAAAATTCAAGATTCTTCAACTTCTGGGTCAGAAGGAGATTTTTTCTTTTTTTCATTTTTTTTTTTTTTTTCAATTTTACTCTTGCTGTCATGGCAACCAGAGTTTTCAACTGATTAAATTCTTTGGTTGAAATCAGCCCAGTGGTTTGGGAGGAGAGGTCAGTTTAAAAAGCCTTCTTTATTTCTATATAAGCCCCACCCCCCTGGGGCTCCTCCCCTGGGGGCCCTAGATTGATGATTTGAGCAATTCTGAAATAGGTCAATGTACTGATGCTTCATGCAAAATATCAAGACTCTAGGCCTCTGGGTTAGGAGGGAATACTTTTAAAAGTTTATATTGATATTCCAGTTTTTAACGGATTTCAATTCTTTTAGAAATTTTAAATGGCACCAACCAAGGAAAATTCCAACCAAATTTGGTTGAATTTGGTTAAGCCCCCGCCCTTGAGCACCGCCCCTGGGTACCTGAGGGTGATGGTTTTGGCAATACTGAAAGAGGTTAGACCAAGGCTCTACCCCTTCTGGATCAGGAGGAGATAATTTTTAAAGTCTTCATTAAAATTTCAGTTTTGTTGCCATGTCAACCAGAGTTTTTAGTGGATTTCAATTTTTTTAGCAATTTTCAAAGGGCTCCACCCAAGGCACATTTCCAGCAAATTTGGTTGAAATCCGCCCAGCGGTTTGGGAGGAGATGTAGTTTTAAAAATCCTTCTTTTTTTCTATATAAGCCTATACACCCCCTCCCTTGGGCTCCGCCCCTTGGAACTCGAGAGCGATGAAAGAGGCTATTGTACTGATGCTTCATGCCAAATATCAAGGCTCTATGCCTTCTAGGTCAGGAGGAGATCATTTTTTGAAGTTTTCATTAAAATTTTTGTTTTGTTGCCATGAAAACCATAGATTTTAACGGATTTTTATTTAGCAATTTTGATAGTACAACATCCAAGGACCATTCCCCACAAATTTGGTTGAAATCCGCCCAGCGGTTTGGGAGGAGATGTCGTTTTAAAAGCCTTCTTTATTTCTATATAAGCCCCCCCCCTTGGGCTCTGCCCCTGGGTACCCGAGGGTGATGATTTTAGTTATTCTGTAAAAGGTAATTGTACTGATGATTCATGCCAAATATCAAGGCTCTACGCCTTCCTGGTCAGGAGGAGATAATTTTTTAAGTTTTCATTAAAATTTCCGTTTTGTTACCATGACAACCAGAGTTTTTAACGGATTTCAATTCTTTTAGCAAATTTTAAAGGGCACCACCCAAGGAACATTCCTGCAAAATTTGGTTGAAATCCGCCCAGAGGTTTGGGAGGAGATGTCATTTTAAAATTGACACATGACGGACGACGCACGACGCACTACGGACGCACGACAGAGGACGATTAAATACCTCAACACACATGCTTAGGTGAGCTAAAAATTAATCACACTATATAAACACGCGAGCCGCGGTCATAGCGCAGTAGTAGCGGGTGGGATTCCTCATTATAGGGTCCCAGGGTCGACCCGCCACCGCAGCGAATACCCTTTTCTACATTTGTCTCCTACCACTGGCTCGGTAATCGTAAACCTAAGTGGAATAAGCAGCTTGGGGCTCGAAAAGGATGTTGCGGAAGTGGAAGAAATACCAGGAATCCATAGTTTGGTGCTCCAGCCGCAACAATATGACTGAAATACTGTTAATAGAGGCGTTTAACCCGATTCATCCAATCAAGCAATTAAATGTACATTAATCTGATTAAGTTTTTAAGATCAATACATTTCATTTAATTTAAAGCCATCAAGCAAAACAACGCAAATATTTTACTAGTTTTTAGGGATATACTTTTTATCGCAAGCATATAAAAATAAAAAAATGCGTGCTGAAAATTTTGTTTATTGCAGTTTTAAAAAATCAGCCAACTGATAAACAAATAAATTAATGAGATAATATAAATGCGCACGGTACAATAAAATAAATAAATTAAAGATAATAGTAGACGAGACTTGACGAAAATTGATGATGATGAGCATATTGTAGGTGTATTTGTAAAACCTCGTAAATACAGCTTTATTAAAGATGTAGTTACGAAGTTTTAGAATTACAAAAGCGTTATTTTACTTGCATAACAAAAAGTCAATCGCATTTAAATGATGGACGATAATACATCACAAGAACAGGGATATGCAGATGACTTCTTTCAAAATAAACGAATTTCAAAAAAATCTAACTGAATTAGATCAGTTCAGAGTCGAAATTTAAAAAAAGCAATGTAAGGTAGAATGACAAAAAATTGTACAAAGCCATATACTGAATGCAAACATTTCTAACAACGTTCTTCGTCAAGGAAAGCAAATCATACGATAAAGCCTCTGAATTCAATTCCAACACTATCTCGCTTTTTAACGCTCCTGATAAAAAGCTGTGGAAAATATTGTGGAAAATGAAGAAATTGCTTGTAACAAGCAATTTCTTAATTATCCACAATATTTCTTCCCCAAAAGACAAAGACATCTTGGAAGTGCAACATATCATCGGTGAGCGAGCAAAATGTCGTAACTACAAGTTTAATAAATATGAAGTTACGACAATTTGCTTGCGCACCGACGAAGTATCGATTCTGCACAGATCGCTCAAATTGCACCGTCTAACTAGAATCAAGTTTTCGTGAATTTGTGAATCTAGTCAATCACCCTCAATATAGTTTCATTTTTTATATGCGACGTAAATGAATTTTAATGGGCCTAATCAATTTTTGAATTTAAAAATCATTGTTATTGTTTACGAAATTCAGAGAATGACTTCTTTTTTACTTGATGGGTCATTTTTATTTCCATTACAACCAAATCCAATGCGGGGCTCAAGAGTTGCGGGGTTGCTAGCGACAGCGTGCTTCGGTCGGCCAAAATACGACGATGGTCGATACGATCAAAGTGGTCATATATTTTTATTGCTCATGCTGGGTCTCATAACCAAAGTATTTTAACCCTTTCCTGTTTTGCAAAACTTTAGACCTGTCCGAATTGAAAGGTTTTGCAGACGAAATTTAAAGTGGATTCAATTTGAAAAATAACTAGGGTAAAAATCATTTCGAAAAATAACTAGGGTAGAAAATATTGTGGAAGGGGCAATTTCTTCTTTTTCTACAATATTTTCATAATTATGAATTAAAAGGGACGTCAAAACCAGGGATTGAAAAGAAAAGGGTTAAAATGTAAAAGCACTGCTGATTACGCCACGATACACAATCAGTCATTCGAGTTTACAGAGATTAAAGCCATTGTCGCCATACTTTCCCCTTTTATCCAACATTTTCCTTGCCAGCCAAAATTGAAAGAAGTGCGTCAAAGCAAGGGTTAATCGCTCAATTCATTTTTTCTCGTCTGAAATCAATGCATTATCACTAATATCAAAATGATAAACTCCTTGTTTTGTTAGATTTAGCACCGACATGTAAATCATTCGCAAAATGAGACTTATTAAGAATTATTGTCTGAAAACATTCGTTTGATCTAAAGAAATAGGTAATTTGTTCCTTTGTCACGTAAGCCCAATTTATCTTTTCTTTCGTGAAAAAAATGCTTTGGTTTCTTTCGTGTTTCGGACACTCTTTTGTTGTACCCTTGGAAGGGATATATACGCTAGTGATCCTACATGACTAAATTCTTAACCCATTCCCACTCAGTGACGGTTTTAGACGCCCCAAAGAAAAATATATTTAAAAAACATTGTGGAAAATGAAGAAATTGCTTGTCACACAAGCAATTTCTTCATTTACCACAATGTTTTCTTCCAAGAAAGTTGAAAAATCCCAAATTTGATAAACTTTAAATTGTAGTCTGCAGCGCCTTTCAATTTGGACCAGTCTAATTTTTTCCACCTGGTAATGGGTTAAAGGCTCTTTGGTTTTCGTACGGACACAATTTCTCACCAAAGGAAAAATCCTAAAATATCCGTTATACTTGTGCACTGACTCCTCTATCAATAATTTCAGAATAGGTCACTAGCCTGTTATAAAAAGCTTTGCCGAACAGATTTGTTTGTTTGAATGGGGTTTTACGCCGCTTTCAACAATCTTTCAGTTTTATCGCGGTTGCTGGAGCACCTTACAATGGAATCCTGGTATTTCTCACACTAGTACTAACATAACATCCTTTCCTAGCCTCCAGCTGCTATCCCACATAGTTTGCCGAACAGAAAACGAAAGTAAATTTCAAAAATATCTATGTTACCAATATAAAGTCACGGAAAAAAGGACGTATAGCCTTGCTGCAGAGAAAAGGAATGGCAAATCAGCAAGTGATATTAGTTTGCTAATTGATTGATTGATAGAATGGGGTTTATCGCCGCTTTTAACATTATTTCAGTCATATCGCGGCGACTGGAGCACCTTACAATGGATTCATGGTATTTCCCACACCAGTACTACCACTGCATCCTTTCCTAGCCTCCAGCTGCTATCCCAGTTAGGTCTACGATAATCCACCTATTGGTGAGGGAATATCCATCAATTGGTGAGAGAAAAATGTCGGAAAGAATATGTACACCCTTAGCCCTTGCTTTGAACGGAACTTATTCCCAAGCGATCTCGCTTTTATGCCCCCGCCTTTGAGAAGCATTGTGATGGTACAATCTGATTCTAATTTTCATCACGTGTTTGATGTTGAAAACCAGACTAAGTTATAAAAGTATTAAAGGAAACAAGTTTTGATCCATAACCAGAACGTTTCCCTGCTTTCAGTCCTTTGATTTCAAAATGTCGGACCCCAATTAAATAGAAATATTCAAAACTAGAAATGCTATTACCAAGGATTGAAAGACAATTTTCCAATGACTATTAGAATAACTAATGATAATAAAGAACTTTTTGTAAATCAAGTAAAAGGGCGACTGCCTCTGAAAAGAATGTACATGTATATTAGAATGACCACTCACAACCAACATATACAACGCACGGATATCCCGTGCAACGTAAGTTCATTTCGAATCTTAACAATACAGTATCGCTCTACTGCGATGCACGAGAAAATATTATTTAGTCCCACAACATGTACATTTGTTATACTCATCCCAGAGTACTAAAAATTTAAATTTAGGAATTTAAGATGAGTGGAAACTTGCGCTTCTGCATGCAAATACCACAAATTCTGGTGAGTCTGCATGCAAAGTTTGGTAGTTGTAGGTCATTTGGTTTCCAAGGAAATGATGTCTTTATCTCTTTGTAAAATCCAGGACCATATTACACAGAGCTTATTTTCATTCTGCAAAGATTTGAAACTATAGACCTTTTGGTTCAGGTGGATATGATTCTTTAAAGATGCCCTTCTTTATATGATTGTAAAACCAGGAACATCTACTGCAAAGAGCTTGTTGATCATAGAGTAATAGCTCTAGGCCATACAGTTTTTGAGAAGATTTCTTGTGATCTTTTGGTTGCAACTACAGTTCTTCATTGATTCCGATTCAGTGAAGTATTTTTAAAGAGCATGAGTCAAGGA
This sequence comes from Fragum fragum, assembly GCA_946902895.1. Taxonomy (NCBI): domain Eukaryota; kingdom Metazoa; phylum Mollusca; class Bivalvia; order Cardiida; family Cardiidae; genus Fragum; species Fragum fragum. The sequence goes on from OX336374.1 coordinate 37,519,888, forward strand.
CATCTCTCTCAAGATGTTCCAATCTGATTTAAGAGGACACGATTTTTTTTCAAATTATGAATGAACGGAAGTATGGTCTGACAGATGGACAACAGACATTGACCAAATACAATAGCCCACCTTCAGCACTACCTACTCAGTTTAGTTAGAGACTTCGAGCAGTTTGCTCATTCACACAATGCATTCAGACTGGTTCCTGATGGTGTGAGAGAGAAAAAAAGCACTTTGTACCTATCCAGACCTCCTGTTAAGAGGGTGTGATAAAAACATTTACAACCCGATTCCCTAACTGTACCCACGACAAAGATATGATAAATAATAGGGAAATTTAATGTTTACAAACTGAATAAAAAAGATCTATGATTTTAAGTGGAAATCTGTCGCCCCGATTAAGATGTGATTTTGAACTTTGGAGTATCGAACACAGGTTTACGTATGGCGCCAGTATTCTTCAAGAGGAACAAATGTGTCAAGTTTATTTGAAATCCATTAATTAATATAGAAGACATGCCCGGACAAGAATTGCAACCATGTACAAACTAAAATACATGCAGGGATAACTATATGCCCGTCGCCATTTCATGGCGTGGGTGTGTGGGTGTGGGGGGCATAGAACGGTATTGCAAAGACTGGTTTGAGTCTAATTGGTGCGTTTTTTTATTATTTGAAAATGTCCTGCAGAAGCTTAGGATAATTTTATTAATTTCACTTTGCACGTATGGGAGTCTGTTAAAAGTTCTGAAAAAAAGCAGAATACAGCAGGTCAAATCGAGGACTAAGTGCCAAACTGTGATAGGTGTCTATATTTATCTAGGTACTTACGACAGTGTTGCGCTAACCCTCTTGAAAAATGTTTGATGCTGAAAAGGGCTCATAAAATGTTAATGAACTTTTCAAGAAGGTGTTTTTAACAAAAATATTCACTGTTGACTCTTCGTTAACATTGTCCGTGTAGCATGACAAAGATTGACTCTTTCAGCCATTTCAAGACGGCCGTTCAATCAATGAATCATAATAAAACTTACCAAATGAGACAATGATTTTATGATTTGTTAGCATATCCCGTGTCTTTGTAGAACCAACTCTGGAAGCATGAACTTTGTGTAAAGGATTGTTATTCTGGCACAATGACATTGCACCACACATCAGTACCACGATAGATACGTTCATTAAATATATCGCAAGGATCTGTTCTTCTTAAAAAGAAAATCTCGCCTTGTTTCTTATAAAGCCGGCCTTCAATTGGAAATAAATAAAATGATTTCTTTTCAATAACATACTCTATTTTTATGTTGTTGTTTTCGGGGGTTGGTGACATAATAAAGAACAGAAAACATTTACTTTCTGGGTAGCTTCTTTTATAAGAAAGTAATTTGTTTGCACGAAGGGTTAAATTAGATATGTTGTTGAAATATATATTACAATTACATCAGTCGATGCTGCAAGGAAAGGCCATTTTTCGCAAATGTTCAAGCCAGTTTTGAGGACTTCAACATACCCTACTTAGTTTTCATATTCAATAATTGTATTGTTCTTTTTGTGCCAAACTACGAACAGTGTGAATTGTCCATGTAAAAATTAAAGTAAAATAATATCTAGACTTATTAGTTCAATTAAGAAAATTGTTACAAAGCTAACCAAACACTTCGTTGCTGATATTGGGACTATCATCAAGGATGCCCCCGTATTGCAATATATCTATTTTACTTTGGCTTTTTATGCAGCCTTCAGTTTTCCCCTTTCTTTTAATACATTTCTTTCAACTTTAATATTGAGACTTCTGTATATCCTATTTTTTAAGCAATTTGAAAAAGATACGTACCAGATTGTGTATATGATGCGTTTGAAATGTTAAAGGTTACCAAGCAACACCCCGCTTTTTCCACCGCGCACACCAAAACAACCTGTAGTTCATGATCCCCGCTGGAATCTTTTCATATTTTTTCCACCATCAAAATTAGCCCTTACTGCTTTCCAACTCTCTTCTTCCTTTGTGGTATGATTCCCAATTAGACTGTGGCTTTTTCCATCCTATTTAAGACTATTTTCACATCAGTCATGACCTATGTCTCCTCTTCATAACTCAGTGATAGATTGCTAGTATTTATTGGTTCTTTCATTTCTATCAGTTGTAAGTTCCCATCGTCTGAATGTCCCTAAAATATCTCACCAAAAATTCATCGTTAATGTTAGTATTTCATTCTTCGCCTTTGTCAATTTCACCAATGCCTTCAGAATGTCTCTTAGAGTAGAACTCAGTGCAGAGCTCATGAAATGCCAGCCCGATTTTTTTTTAATTCATAATATCCTTTTTTTCTTCATTGAAAGTTTGAACAATGAACCATAAAAATTAGAACTAACCAAGTGAGATGACAACTTTCTTATCTGTGAGCATGCCCTATATCTTTGTAGAGCTAACTCTGGAAGAATAAACATAAACAGTGTTACAAAGCTGACCCAAACACTTCATGTTGATATCAGTACTATGATCAAGAATGTCCCCGTATTTTAATTAAGCCATTTTATTATGGCTTTGTTTGCAGTCTTCAATTTTCCACTCTCTTCCTAATATTTTGCATTCAATTTTTACCATTTGGGCGTCCATAAATTCTATTTTTTTCTAACGTTTTAAAACAGATATGTACCAGCCTGTGTATATATTGCGTTTTGAAATGTTAAAGGAGACCAAGCAACACTCAGCCTTTAACGCCGCGCACACTAAAACAACGTGTGGCCGATGATCGCCACTGGTATCTATTAATATTTTTTCCACCATCAAACTTAGCCCTTACTGCTATCCAACTCTCCGTTAACTTTGTGGTATGGTTCCCACTTAAGACTGTGACTTTTTTCCACACTAAATTTGTTGTTATATAGAATGACTTTCCGAAATTTAAACTTATGATCCGTATTTCCTAACATTCACTAACATTATGGCCTTTGATATTTACTTGTAAAATTCAAATCATATTAAGACTTGTTAAGATAACAAAATTGTTACAAAGCTGACCCAACACTTCATTGTTGATATCCGGACTATGATCAAGAATGCCCCCCGTATTGCAATTTAGTAATTTCATTATGGCTTTGTATGCAGTCTTCAAATATTCACTCTCTTTCAATATTTTGCATTCAATTTTACTATCGAGGCGTCTAAATATTCTATTTTTCTTCACGAGTTTTGGAAAAGATATGTACTAGACTGTGTATATGTTTCGTTTTGAAATGTTGAAGGTGACCAAGCAACACCCAGGTTTTTCAGACACCCCCCCCCCCCCAAAAAAAAAACGAAAAAAAAAAAACGTGTAGCCCATGATCCCCGCTGGCATCTATCAATTATTTTCCATCATCAAACTTAGCCCTTATTGCTAGCTTACTCTCTGTTAACTTTGAGGTATGATTACCAATTTTTCCAACTCTATTTAAACTATTTTCACGTAAGTCATGACCTAAGTCTCCTCCTTATAACTCAGTGATGGATTACCAGTATATCTTGGTTCTTTCAATTCTTTTAGTTGGGAGTTTCCATACGCCTTATTGGTTCTGAAATATCTCATCAAAACATCAATCATTTATGTTATTACCTGATATTCTTCGCGATTGTCGATTCTACTGATGCTTTCAGCAGGTCTCTTAGGGCAAAGCTCAGTGCATTTTCATGATCCCAAGCACGAGATTTATTGAATTCAGAATATCCTTTGTTTTATTTTTTATTGTTGTCGCTAGGCCTTATTTCAATCGCACATCTTGTAGCAGTCGTCAGACGATTTCTATTCGAATCAGTTAGTTTCCCCTTGCCTTTGTACTGAGGGTTTTCCTGAACTTATTTTTCAAGATTATCTCTAATATATTTATAAGAATGATTTGCATATTCTAGTTTTTAGCTGTACTGGCCGATTCAACGGATTCTCTTCAAACTTTCACAGAATGATTGGACCATCATAAGGATTGTTCCTTTCAAAATTGGATATGATCAGTCATGGACCACGGGTAAAGGGGGCCTTATGAAAATTTGATTAAAACAATCCTCTTAAACAATAAAGTCTACAGTTTTCAACAAATTCTCTATAAGCATTCACGGAATGATTATTACACTAAATGGATTGTTCCTTTCGGAAGTGGGTTTGATCCATCAAGTTTCATGGGAAAAGGGGCCCTATGAAAATTTAATAAAAAATCATAGTTACACACCATGGCCCTAGATTTCATCTGATCGACTTCAGTCTTTCACAGAATGATTGTACCATCATAAGGATTGTTCCTTTGAAATTGGGTATGATCCATCGAGAAACATAGGAGAAAGGGCCTTAGGAAAATTCAAATAAAAAAAATTCTTAATTAATGCTTTTAAGTCCACAGATTTCATAGGGTTGTCTTTATACTCAAACAGAATAAATATACTTTTGTAAGTATAGTTCCCTTTGGAATTGGTTCAGATCCATCAAGTAACATGGGAAAAGGGGCTTTATTATGCGAATTCAATAAAAAAAATCCCTGTTAACACAATGAAGCCCACAGATTTGATCAGATTTTGTTGAAACTTTCACAGAATGATTGTAAGGCCATAATGAACATTCTAAAGGGGCTTTATTAGAATTTCATTTATAAATCCTTGTTACCAAGTCCAGAGCTTTCATTGGATTTTCTTCAAACATTCACTGAATAATTGTACACTAATAATGATTGTTGATGTTGATATTGGACCAGATCCATAAAGTATCACAGAAAAAGGAGCATTATTAATTTTAATTTTAAAATCCTTGTACCACAATAAAGTCAACAGTTTTCGTCAGATTCTGTTTAAACTTTCACAGAAGGATTGTCCATCATGAGGATTCTTTCTTTTCAAATTAGGCGTGATCTGTCTAGTATCATGGGAAAAGGACCTTTTGAGAATTTTATCTATATGCCTTGTAACCAAGTCCAGAGCTTTCATTTGATTTTCTTCAAACTTTCACAGAATCATTGTACAATAATAACGATTGTTGATGCTGACATGAGACCTGATCCTTCAAGTATCACAGGAAAAGGAGCCTTATGAAAAATTTATTTTAAAATCTTTACACCAAGATAAAGTCCGCAGTTTTCATCGGATTCTGTTCAAACTTTCACAGAATGTTTGTACCATCAATAGGATTGTTTCTTTCCAAATTGGGTCTGATCTGTCTAGTATCATAGGAAAAGGGGCTGTTTGAAAAATTATTACCAAATCCTTATAAACACAACAATGTCCTCAGTCTTTATCAGAATCTCTTTAAACTTTAATAGCATGATTATACTATCATTTGGATTGTTCCTTTGTTAATTAGGTCTGCTTGGTTAAGTGACACAAGAAAAGGAAACTTATGAAAATTTTATTACCAAACATTATTATCACAATAAAGTCCTCAGTCTTTATCATTTTCTTCAAACTATCATTAGGATTGTTCCTTTATACATTGGGTCTGATTTGTTAAGTTTCTCGGGAAAAGGGGCCTTATTAAAATTTTACTATAAAAATTCTTGGACAATTCGGTCCACTGTTTTCATTGATTTTCTTTAAAGAATGATTGTACCTTCATTAGAATTGTTCCTTTTGAAATTTGGTTTGTTCTGTAAAGTATCATGGGAAAAGGGGCCCTATGAAGATTTCACTATAAACTCATTAACACAATAAATTACACAGATTACACAGATTGATTGTACCATCATTACATTTGGTGATTTTGACAATGGATTTGATTATGGCAAGTGTCACATAAAAAGGGGCCTTATGATAAAACGTTCTTAAATATTCTGGTTAACACAATGATGTCCCTTGATTTCACCGGATTCACTTCAAAATTTCACAGAATGATTGTACAATCAGTTAAATGGTTCTTTTCAGAACTGGGTACAATCCATCAAGTATCATGTAAAAAGGGGCCATATGATTTTTTTTACATATTGTAGTAACCATAATGAAGTCCCCATATTTCATTGGATTCACTTTTAACTTTCACAGAATGATAAAACCAACAGTAAAATATCATGAAAAGGGCCTTATGAGAACTTGTTTTTAATATCTTTGTTAACACAATAAAGTCAACAGTTTTATCGGATTCCTTCAAAGATTCATGGAATATTTGTGGCATTCGAAACACAGGAAAAGGGGCCTTAGAGATTATCGTTCAAAACAGTCTTGTGTATGTGATGAAGATCACAATCATTATCAAATTGTCTTTTAAATTTCACAGGACAATTGTAGGGTTGTAGGAGTTTTGTAGGAAAGTTCCTTTTGGAATGAAATTAATCCATCATCAAACACAGGAAAAGGGGCCTTATGGATTTTTATTCAAAACAATCCCGTCAACCCTGTCTACAAGTATTGTCAGATTCTGATGAAAATTTCTCAGTCTCATGTTTGTGGCCTACCACCCAAAAAACGAGATATTCGTTGAATGATAGAAATATCAACCCATCAGTATCAGCATTGACCTCTATTTATCTGACACCATGATTTTTCACTGCTTTCCGAGAACCTGACATTATAATGGATTCCGTAGCCTTTGAGCTTACAGCCCAGTTTAAACATAAAAGAATGTTTCTTTGCTTCACATCCAGTATCGCTAGTTCTTTTACTCACATCATGAGCACTGTTTATTGATAACCACTTTATTTTAAGATTTCGAAGTTGCCTTTCAAAGTATAAAACCTTCTCCTCCTATATGTATGTTTATGAGCAAAAGTTCCATTTCAAGACTTAGAACAAAGTATCGTCAATTAGGCACCATCAAAGACAGGCAACGTTCAGGCAGGCCACGAAAGACTACCCAACGTGAGGACAATTACATCGTGACGTGTTCACGGCGAAATCGCTTCCTCAATAGCACTAGTATAGCCGATTTGGTCCGAAATGTAACGGGAAAACGGGTCTGTGCTCGTACTGTAAGAAACAGACTTTACGCGCACGTCGACCTTACGTTGGCATTCCTTTGACACGTGCACACAGAAATGCAAGATTGAATCGGACAAGGGTACACCGTCGATGGCCAAGACGAATGTGGAATCAGGTCCTATTCACTGACGAATCCCGTTTTAATTTGATGTTTGCGGATGGCAAAGTACGTGTTTGGAGGCGTGATGGCGAAAGGATAGTTCCCGCCAACATTGGCTGTAACGTACGAAATTGCTAAACTTTTTCCCCTCAGTATATTTACATCGTACAGTTCACTCTCTTGTTTGTTGCTGTTCTTAATATGGAATCTTTTTTTTTTCGATACACTTCAGTAGTATTCCACTACAATTGATAGAGCATCTAGCTCACTTCGGTGAAAATTAGACTATGCCCTGCTTCACTGAAACTCCTTGAAATTAGTGTAGAAATTGTTATTATTGCATCCTTCAATGACAAAATGTCTTTTATTTTAGACCCCGTAATTGACGTAGAAACAGGTGTGTCAATTGTTAGAAATGCATGCTTAAATAATGAAATGTCTGTCATTCTATACCCTGTAATTGAATAGGCATAAGTGCATTTAAATGTCTTCGGTATGTTGCTAAGTTTGTTTAGTTTCTTATTTCTAGATCCATTGGCCACACGCGTCATTTTAAAAGTTTGTGTTGCAGAGGACATTTTCCGAACTAATTGGTCATATGACCTTTTTGGCCATTCATTAACCAAAAGACTCTTAGATCAATTTCGAAAGCTGTTGTTTTTCTTCATTTCATTATAAAGTACTTTACTTATCACCTGCTGTTTCCCCTATACGTTCCAGGATTTCCCTCTCCCATAATATTTGTATTACAAATGTAATACGCAAAGCAAAAATCCAATTTACAATGCTATCTATTATCTTCAGTAGTGAAGTACCTCCCGGGTTCGATCCCCGACGGCGGCACTCATCCTTTCCGACTATTTGTTTCTCACCAATGGGTCGATAATCGTAGACCTACGTGGGATAGCAGCTGGAGGCTAGGAAAGGATGTAATGGTAGTACTGGTCTGAGAAATACCAGGATTCCATTGTTAGGTGCTCCAGCCGCCGCGATATAACTGAAAGATTGCTGAAAGCGGCGTAAAACCCCATTCAAACAAACAAACAAAAGTGAAGTACCACGGGTAAACAGAAAAAGACTAATGCACCATATGCAAAATAAGTGTACAATTTATTCAAGAAACCCTTGAAGTGTGATTTATGAGAAGTGATAACACAAACATCAAGCAATCATGAGATTACCCTCCAAGAGTAATCCACCTAAATTAATGAAAACTACAAAAATGTGACACTAATCTTGTATAAGGAATAGAATGGGGCCTATAAGACCGCACCTTGAGGGACCCCAGAAGATACCGGCATTGTTCCTTTTTTAGCTCACCTAAGCACGAAGTGTTCTGTGTGAGTTATTGTGATCGGTCATCGTCCGGCGTCCGTCCGTTCGTCCGTCTGTCTGTCTATCCATCCTTCCGTCCGTTCACAATTGCCAATCTTCTGCTTCTTAACTAATCATGGACTTCATAGAATCGACACTTAGGTCATGCTCTTTCAAAATGCTTCGAAGAAATGCTATCCATGAAAAACTTTGTTTTCCATAGCAACCGAGTGAAAAAACTTTAAAAATCTTCACCTCCCATCAGGCCAGAGCTTTGATATTCTGTATTAATCAACATCCAATGATCCTCTACCAAAATACTTCAAAGAACTACTGCATCTTGAAAATTAGCCCTTTTCTGTGCGATTCCTGTTTTCACATAGATATAAAGAAGGAAACCTTTGAAAATCTTCTTCTACCAAATAATAAGGCCTAGAGCTTCGATATTTGGTATAAATCAGTATCTATTGACCCCCTAACAAAATACTTTAAAGAATTATCGTACTCTGAAAATTAACCCTTTTCTGTGTGATCCCTGACTGTACTATAAATAAAGAAGGAATTTTGAAAATCTTTTTCTCCCAAACCATAAGACCTAGAGCTTTAATAGTTTGTATTTATCAGCGTCTATTGACCCTCTGCCAAAATACTTCAAAGAATTACCGTACTCTGAAACTTAGCCCTTTACTGTGTGATCCCTGATTTTACATAGAATTAAATATGGAAATCTTTGAAAATTTTCCTCTCCAAAACCATACTGCCAAGAGCTTTAATACTTTTTTATGTTTTAATATCTATTGGTCCTTTACCAAAACACTTCAAAAAACTCATACTATGAAAATTAGCCCGTTCCTGTGTGATCACTTATTTTCCATGTGAATAAAGAAGGAAATATTTGAACCCCTTCTTCTCCAAAACCATGAGGTCTAGAGCTTTAATGTTTGGTATGTATGAATACCAATTGATCCATTACAAAAAAAACTTTATAGAATTGCCCTATTCTGAAAATAAGCCATTTCTGTGCAATCCAAGATTTTAGAAAGGATTAAAGAATAATATCTTTGAAAATCTTCTCAGAAACCATTAGGCCTAGAGCTTTGATATTTAGTATGTAACAATGCCTATTGACCCTCTACCAAAATAATTACGATACTCCGGAAATTAACTCTAAATAGTAGGATCTTCAATATACCCAGGATTAAAGGAGAAAATCATTTTAAAAATCTTCTTCAAAATAATCAGGTGTAGGGCTTTAATATTGTGTCTATATTAGAAAGCTTTGAGCTATCATACTCAGGGGAGCGATATAGGACCATTACGGTCCTCTTGTTTAAGTTCCACATTTGATTTCGACTGGAGAGAAATGATTCACTCCAATTAAAAGTAGAGCTCCTAATACGATATCGGTGTAGTTAAAGGAGTTTTTGATGGCTGACCTTGTCATATACTTTCAAAAAGTCTAGCAAGATACAGTTGTTTAGCGTCTCCCGATTGAATTCCTCGTTTGATCTTCTACTTGAATTATAAGTTGTATCTCGTATGTGAATTTAGTTTCAAAACTGTGCAGTAAGTCGTCAAGCATATTGTGGGTATCAATACGGGATACTAAGTTAGTAGGGACACTGTGCTTAAACACTTTGCACAAGATGATTGACAAAGATATTGGCCTGTAATCAGATGCTAGACCAGTATCACCTCTTTGAAAGTGCACAGGTATTTGACGTATTCAAATCACAGGGCGCCTTAGCAAGAGATTTCTTGTATATTCCCTATAAGACTGACGCAATTACATTGTATAGTCTTAGGAGAACTGTGGGTTTTAGTTGGCCAGGCCCTGCTGCCTTTTTGGTGGTTGAATCTTTTAACAACTTAGTAGTTTCTGAAGAGTAATCAGTAATGTTTGATATTTAAGGAAAAGAGTCAATGATATTTCTGGGTGTTGTTGATGGGTTGAGCAATTCTTTGTCTACAAAATCTTGTACTGCCATACCTTAGGGTTGAATCAGTTTAAGTGGTGTTTTAGGCGTATAAACAGGTTTAAATTGTTGATGTAAGGTGTTAGCTTTGACAGTTGACAGTAAGATCAAAGTATATATATAGTTGTCCCTCCTAGAGCCTTTTTATAAAGGCTAGGCCGCGATCATATAAAGGCTAGGCCGCGATCATAGCGCAGTGGTAGCTCATAGGACTCCCAGTCAAGGAGATCCAAGTTGTGACTGAAATAGTATTAAAGTGGCGTTAACCCCCATTCAATCAATCAATAAATTTTCAACTGTGCTGAACCTTTTGTGTCTACCATTGATTTTTTTTGATATGGAGAGTGTTTTTTTAACTCGTCAATAGTATTGGTGATATATTTATTTTCAGTGTGAGTATTTCACTTGAATCAGCTTATTCGATTTGGCTTGTATAGCTTGAAATTATTGACATGACTTGACCTTTATGCAATGAATGAATTATCTATTATCTCGACGAAAGGTGTGCATTTACGAGTTATTTCGTCAATACCCCGGGAAATTCAATGTACATTTTAAAAAAAGTAATGTTTGTTTATCAACCTTATTCCCCTCTCCAGCCGCCGCGATATAACTGAAATACTGTTAAAAACGGCGTCAAACCCCATTCAATCAATCAGTCATTCAACCTTATTCGTGAAAATATAAATGGTCGAGTGGTATAGTATGCAAAGGCCTGAAGCAGTGAACACGGGTTCGAAACTGCCAAAAAATATTAATTGATTGATTATTTTTTCAACTTTTTTTTTCTTTCTTTTTAATCAAATGCGAGTTGGAGAAAGTGCATCTGCACAATTCCTCATTGCAGTGATAAATGTATCTGTCAGCGGATAAACAGTTACAATAGTATCATTCAGTGAACATTGTCGTATCTTCCAACATAACAGCGAATTTGGAGACAACGGTACAGTATCAAGAAGACGTGAAGAAACGAAAGAACGGCGAAGTTGTTTTATGTACAGTGCCGAGTACTTATAAGCCTGTTATTCTCTGACGTTTTGAACGGTACAAAGAATTCTAAGCGGTGGGGAATTAATTTAAAACAATGTTCAATTTAACTCTATGAGATAATTTTCGGCTAATGCCTTCTTCAGAAATGACAGTATGTTTTAAAACTATGTAACATTAATTTTGATAGACAACAACATTAGAAAAATGAAAATAAATTCAAGCACAAAAAGAAAAGATCGATCCCGCCTCGAACTCGGTGGGACTTTGGTCTATCACATTCGTAGACATTTCGGTTTATGAATGCATGCGTGCATTTAACAAATATTTAAATGTTATTTTCGACCAGCGTAATAAAACGAGGAATACCGAAGATAAAAAGTCAATCGCGTAATTATGGAAATAGAGATCACGTTCCATCAGGCCAATAAAATCTTACTATAATACCCAATATCTCTTCGTGCTATCTTTGCATCTTTTGGGCATTCTATTGAACAATTGCTTGTACTCAAGGTTGGCAAGCCTGTCTTTTGGATACTTGTGCCTTTTGTAATTTTGGTTTTGTTTGAATGGGGTTTTACGCCGCTTTCAACAATCTTTCAGTTATATCGCGGCGGCTGGAGCACCTAACAATGGAATCCTGGTATTTCTCACACCAGTACTACCATTACATCCTTTCCTAGCCTCCAGCTGCTATCCCACATAGGTCTACGATTATCAACCCATTGGTGAGTGACAAATAGTCGACCGGACCTCTTGATAACATGTTCGGTCAAAGAATGTCATTGACATGCTGATGGATTGGGTCATATATTACATAGATAAAATTAAACCGACACCGGGTTCGGACGTGGCCTTGATGCACAATTTGCACAGCATTCTCATTGTAAGCGGGAGAACCTGGTTTCGAAATTCGGTCGGGCCGCTACATTTTCCGTTGACATTGATGCCCAACGTAAATAACCGGCGGTTATCATGTGCTCGGAGTAGTTTGCAACTGATATTGGGGTCGAGATTTTAGTTGCAGGGAGACCGTGCATTGGGGTCATCGATTCGATAAAAAGGTTTAAAATGACACCGGGTTCGGACGTCTGCTGGTTCATCGATTGAAAGAGCACTCTCCCTGTATATAAGCGAGGGGTCCAGGGTTTCAATCCCGGTCAAGCCGCTACATTTTTCTCCTCTTTTTATACTAACATATGTGTTTCCAGACCCTCCAAATCAGATTTTTTTTATAGATACATAGTTTACCTCCCTATTTTGATCTGTGAAAATTGTTCGGTACATGTTTTCAGATCAACGAAAATTCAAAAATGCAACATAGGTGTCTGAATCACCCATTTAATACAATTTCCAATTATAACTTATTCATGTGAATCGTCTTTTATCAGTTCGGCTGTTTTCGGGAAAATCCGAGGTATTGTTATGGTCAGATCGTCGTCCGCGCCAGCGCCATCATCCGTAAGCTTTGAAATTTTGTAACATCTCTGATATTCCTGGACGCATTCACTTGAAACTCGGAATATGTGTTCACAATCAAAAGAGCAATCCATACGAACAAGGGGATAACTTTAATTGAATTTTCGAACGTATAATGCCCCCTTCTACCTAGAAGTTTTACCAACAAACGTTCCATCAACTTTAAGTTGTCGTCTGAAGCTTCTCTCAATTTTCATCAGTCTAAAAAATTTCCCGAGTGGTAATGGGTTACGAAATGCTTAGATAAAACATTGTACATGATTGTCGTATATATATTGAAAAAATTCACTCCTTTTTGTATATGATTATTCTGGTGTTTTGAAACATTCAAAAAATATTTTAATGTCTTTGCTTCGGTAAGTTAGGGATATATTGTTTTACCGATGTCTGCTTGTCCGTCTCACGGTCTGCGATATGTAAACTTAATGCAAACATTTAACATTTTGCTCTTTTTCAAACACCGTTACAGATACATGGTTCATATTTGACATAAAGGTTCCTTCACGCCATAGACAGGCATCGGTTGGTTGGCCACTTATCATTATTTTATTTAGTTATTTGTTTACTTATTTATTGAATACATTTTACTTGTGAAAACTTTGAGGAAAAAATATCACGACACAACCAGCATTTTAGTCTTACATACATGGCATTTGATCCTACTGTGTGACTTTTACCTTGTCGTATGCAAATCTCAGAAATGCAGACTGGTCTTGTTTACACTGATGCATAAATATATTTGAAATGAGACTAGGACACAATAAGATCAAATCATAGTAAGTCAACAACGAATGTAAAACTTTCGGTTTTAGACAAAAATTGTCATACTACATTCCTTTCATGGTTTAAGATAAATGGAATAAATAAAATTAGATAAAGTTGAAGAATAAATGAATAGTATAATTGATACAAATAATAAAATAATAATGAATGAATTTAAAGAAGGAAAAATAGATAGACAAAGGAATAAATAATAATAATAATAAGTGAATATATTAAAAAATGGATGGAAAAGGCTCATAATTTTCGAAATGTTTAGGTGTTGTATGCCTTATAAGCCTAATCTAAAATGGATTAAAAAAGACACACAAACAACTCACATACACAATACAAAACACACACACACACACAAATACACATGTTAGATAAATGCGTTAAAGAAACTCAATGCCTAAAAGTTTTGCAGAGTTAACGTATCCTCGCTATCATTTAAAAAGCTATTGATCAATCAAATTATTAAATTGGGCCTGACCGTGAGGCTACGAAAGTGCAAATGTTACCTCCGTCATTGTAAAGCTTAAAAAATATCCGTTTGTGTGCGACTTTATTTTTTACCCGATGATTTTATTTGACTTATTAAATCGACTAATTCAAACTATAATTACATCCACTTTTTTGTCGATAGTATTGATAATGCTAGATCAAGTTATTGGTTTTAACGTGAACAGCAATACAATCCGTACAGTAAACATTTACTTTGGATTCCGTAGAGTTAACTTTCTACGTTTGTTTACAAATGGCGGAGCACTGATTGAAACAGGTACAGACTACAGTATCATACTAGCATCTTAAAGGTATTTGTTTGGAAGTTGTTGTCGAAAAAATGACTAGTTCTTCACATAACATAAACAACGACTGCACGTAGCTACATCTAGCTGCGATATCGCAGCCCTCTCTCTGATAACAGATTATCAGAAAGAGGGCTACGATAAAGCAGCTAAGCTACACCCAAACTAGTTGCGACAACTTGCTGTTAGCCTACTGGACTTTCAAAACTGACAGCTTGATTGAACACTGCTGCGAGTTCTTTTCTCGTCAGTACAACCACAACATTCTTTTTAAGCCATCATTTGTTCATTCCATAAAGTGCACTACTTATGCATCTTTGAAATATTTAAACATTTTGAGAGAATCAAACTATTTATGTAGCTATGACTTTTGTCCAGTATTGAAAAAGAGTGTTGGCTGAGCCATGTTAGAACTTACCAACCAACCGACTGCCTCGATGGTCGAGTGGTTTGGGTGCTTGACTCGTGATCTGAAGGTCATGAGTTTGAGCCCCCACGTCACCAGGGTGTGTTCACAGGCAAGACACTTAATAGCCAGCCCCAGTCTACCCAGCTGTAGAAGTGGGAAGCAGTGGGATTTCAGCCACTGCCTCTCTTTCAGGGGTCATACTAAAACAAGCCCTACAGTGATTTATAGCCCTACAGACACCCTACGGAATTTGTATACGCCCTACGAGTATTTGAGCGATAATGGGTTATAATTTTTAGTTAATATGATCGAAATTAACATATTTTCTGCATATTTCAAACTATTTTCTGTGAAATTATCTTATTTATGATGATTTTGATGTTTACAAGTGCCGAAACCTGACCGGAAGTAACTTGAGGAAACCTCAGACCATTAAATGAGGTGTGCCCTCAAATATACAGTCAAATTTCTATTAAAGTACTTATCCCCTCAGTTATAAAAGTAATAGGTTTTTGATTTTTAAAAAAATCAGAACTTATATTCAGGTTTTAAATGATTTTTCGAGCCGAAAATTGTGAAGATAAGGGAGGCAACTCAATTTAGCATAGACTAGAAGTCTATAGGATGGATATCAATGACAATCTGGAAAGATGTTGCCTTGCCGGAGAAAGCTTGTTCTAATTTCAAGACATTGTTAGAAAAGAAATTATTTTCACCTTTTCTTGCATTATTTTAAAATGTAGCCCCTTTTAAATGTCCAAATTGAAAGAGGTTGTTGATGAAAATTGGTTGCAAATTTGCAATGAAATAATCCTAAATGGTAGAAAACATTGCGGAAAAATGTGAAATTGTATGTCTCAAGCTATTTCTTTTTTTCTCACTGTTTTCGGAAGTATTTACGCGATGTTAAAACCAAGGTTTGTACAGGAAAAGTTTAGGTCCTTGTATTGTTCAATATAGGATTGTGTTGAAGTAAGTAAATTAAAGACCAGTTTTTTTGTTTGTTTTGTTTTTGTATTTGTTGCATATAACATGATGAACAAAATTCTGAACTAGGCTTAAATGTTTTGATAGACAAGTGGCTATACATTTGGACAATATTTGCAATTGAATTAAAACTGTGAAAAATATAATGGAAATATTTTTCCTGTAGAACTCTTAGCCATCAACCCATCTGTTTAAATTTCTGTTTTTCAGAATTTCAATTAGGTAGGAAATGTTCCCAGACTCAATGACGTGGACGTGGTTCTACTCTGAGCCCTTTTTTATTTTTTTTTATTATTTTTAATTTTTTTTTATTTATCTGTTTTAACTGCGTATATAAAATCAACTCCTCAGTTGTTGTTGTCGTAGTTTTTTTGGATATTGCATCATTTAACTGAAAATTTTATTAATATAATTTTCACTTGATTTTTTTATTATTTTTTTATTTATCTGGTTTACGAAATGGAATAATACTGTAAATGCGTTTATAAAATCAACACCTCAGTTGTTGTTGTTTTTGGATTTTGCATCATTATATAGAAAATTATATGGTTATAATTTTACTTGATTTTAAGCAGTACAAACTACACTGTTTGAACAAAATGAATTGTTACTATACTGCTTTTTATGTATTGTTTTTGATTGGTTTAAATAATTAATCTAGAAGTTAAAAAATCATTATAATTTGAACTTTTTCTGTAATTTACTTGAAGAATGAGAGTACATAACACAATTAGTCCTGAATTTGAATTAATTTTACTTATTTATATGATTATAATTTTACTTGATTTTAAGCAGTACAAACTACACTGTTTGAACAAAATGAATTGTTACTATATTGCTTTTTATGTATTGTATTTGATTGGTTTTAAATAATTAATCTAGAAGTTAAGAACTTTTTTCTGTAATTTACCTGAAGAATGAGAGTGCATATCACAATTAGTCCTGAATTTGAAATAATTTTACTTACTTATATGATTATAATTTTACTTGATTTTAAGCAGTACAAACTACACTGTTTGAACAAAGTGAATTGTTACAATACTGCTTTCTATGTATTGTTTTTGATTGGTTTTAAATAATTAATTTACTGATTTAACCATTTAAGACGGCTAAATTTTGGACTGGTCCAAATTCAAAAAAGTTGCAGGCGACATTTTAAAGCATATGAAAATTGTAAAATATTAGATTTTTTTGCAAGCAATTTCTTCTTTTCCCACAATGATTTCCCATTTGTTTATTTAGAGGGACGTCTTATTGTGTGGGAATTTATTCTCTAATTCACTTGACTGAGAGAAATACCTCATGCAGGGAGGTATTTAACCTTTTTACTTTGAACTGATGTGGTTTTTGTTGCCTTTACTCTCTTTATTTGACCAGGTTTTTTCGCAATCTTGGCAGTGACGGGAATATTTAAAGATTGGTCTGTTGAGGTCACATAACACATGTTATTTGGAATATATTTGAAAAAACGATCAACGGCTCTTTTTCTCATTTGATCATTCATTGCGATCCAAATCGAATGAGATGTTTTAAGGCATATGGCATGAGGGGAAAGTTGGAAAGTTCCTCTACCATGGAGTGCGCTGCGAATATCTAGCAGTTGTGAGGTGTCTATTTCTTGTAGCCTATCAATAAGTACTGGCAACTTAGAAACATGCCAATCTCCCAGTAATTTAATTTTATGATTCATACTTTCACAGTTATTGTTTTTCCAAAAAAGGGGAATATTTTGATTTTCAATCCATGGTAAAAAAACGTATTTATAAAGAGTTGGGATCAATTTGTCTTTTATGTACCCATTGTCAATGTTTTCAAACTGATCTAATATTTCATTTTTTTTCTCAATAAAAACTACTCTATTAGCAGATGTAAGAATACCCTGATTGCCAAATAAATGATGTGACAAAAATTTTTGGTGATGTTTCCGAAATCTTATTTTTAGCTCACCTGAGCACGTAGTGCTCAAGTGAGCTATTGTGATCGTCTTTTGTCCGGCGTCCGTCGTCCGTCGTGCGTCGTGCGTCGTGCGTCGTGTGTCGTGCGTCGTGCGTCGTGCGTCGTCCGTCAACAATTTCTTTAAACGACATCTCCTCCTAAACCACTGGGCCAATTTGAACCAAATTTGGCAGAAATGTTCCTTAGGTGGTCCCCTTCAAAAATAGCTAAAAGAATTGAAATCCGTTAAAAACTCTGGTTGCCATGGCAACAAAAGTGAAATTTCAAAATAATCTTTAAAAATCTTCTCCTCCTGACCCAGAAGGCGTAGAGCCTTGATATTTTGCATGAAGCATCAGTATATTGACCTCTTTCAAAATAGCTAAGATCATGATCCTCGGGTCCCCAGGGGCGGAGCCCCAGGGGGGTGGGGTTTATATAGAAATAAAGAACGATTTTTTAAATGACATCTCCTCTCAAACCACTGGGCCGATTTGAACCAAATTTGGCAGAGATGTTGCTTAGGTGGTCCCCTTCAAAAATAGCTAAAAGAATTGAAATCCGTTAAAAACTCTGGTTGCCATGGCAACAAAAGTGAAATTTTAAAATAATCTTTAAAAATCTTCTCCTCCCGACCCAGAAGGCGCAGAGCCTTGATATTTTGCATGAAGCATCAGTATATTGACCTCTTTCAAAATAGCTAAAATCATGATCCTCGGGTCCCCAGGGGCGGAGCCCCAGGGGGGTGGGGTTTATATAGAAATAAAGAACGATTTTTTAAATGACATCTCCTCTCAAACCACTGGGCCGATTTGAACCAAATTTGGCAGAGATGTTGCTTAGGTGGTCCCCTTCAAAAATAGCTAAAAGAATTGAAATCCGTTAAAAACTCTGGTTGCCATGGCAACAAAAGTGAAATTTCAAATTAATCTTTAAAAATCTTCTCCTCCTGACCCAGAAGGCGTAGAGCCTTGATATTTTGCATGAAGCATCAGTATATTGACCTCTTTCAAAATAGCTAAGATCATGATCCTCGGGTCCCCAGGGGCGGAGCCCCAGGGGGGTGGGGTTTATATAGAAATAAAGAACAATTTTTTAATTGACATCTCCTCCCAATTCACTGGGCCAATTTGAACCAAATTTTGCATAAATGTCTTAGGTGGTCCCCCTTAAAATTAGCTAAAAGAATTGAAATCCGTTAAAAACTCTGGTTGCCATGGCAAAAAAAGTGAAATTTCAAAATAATCTTTAAGAAACTTCTCCTCCTGACCCAGAAGGCGTACAGTCTTGATATTTTGCATGAAGCATAAGTATATTGACCTCTTACAAAATAGCTAAAATCATGATCCTCGGGTCTCCTGGGGCAGACCCGGGGGGGGGGGTGTATAGGCATGAAGCATCAGTTCACAGACTTCTTTCTTATTTCTGAAATTATAACCCATGGAAAAAGTTTTTTCCTTCTTTCAAATCGGCACTAAAGCCTTGGAATTTGTAATTTGGACTTTTGGATTCCCAGGTTCATAGTCTTTATATGTAATTGTGGCCCACTTGTTTCATAATCCTAACCTTAACATGAAACTAGACTGTTGAAAGAAAAAGAGCCTTTATCTCAGGTGAGCGCCCCAGGGCCAACGGCCCTCTTGTTTTGTAAATGCCTTTTCATGTTTTCCTCAAGATGCCTGGTGCATAGAATTTGTTTTGCTTCTGGAAATGCCACCTTAATTGCGTTAAGCAATGCTTGTTCCTCATCAGACCCAAATATAATTTTTTCAGTTGGAAAGGAAACACCCAGAAAAGACCTCACTTTAAATAGAAAATCACAATAAGTTTGGAAAGTCCCATCCCAGTGAAGGAAAGCAGGGCCTAATATTATTGGATTTGTGTCGGTACCAGCTCTTAACAAGTTTCTGTTCTGGAATACCAGTGACGTGACATAACATGAATGTTATTGAATACTCATTCTCATTACTATCATTTTGGGAATTCCTTTCTTGGTTATCATTTGTACTTTTTTCAATGGAACCAGACTTAGATTTGTTGTCGGAGGTGATATGTTCAGCATATGAATGATTTGCAGATTCATTATCAATTTCCGGTCTAGGCGTATTTATACTTTTTCGAGAAAGGTTCGAAAACAGTTCCCATGAGGAGTCATTGTTTCTCCAAGATCTTCACATGACACTTTTTTGTTTTTCTGTCCCATATCGTTAGATTTCTCACTGGCATTAACCGAAAAAATATCTATTTCGGATATAGTCAATGATTCTTCCAAATCTATTTCGACACTTTCTGTCTCACAAAAATTATTTGAATATTTTTTTTCGGGTGATAGACTATTGAAAAGATTGCTAACTTCAGTCGGAGACATTTCGGGCAATGCATTATTCTCAGTATAATCGATATCTCTAAATTCAGACATATTTAAATCCATCAACGGTTCCTCAAAACCACTACTTGAATTTAATTGAGGACACTTACGTAAAGGGGGAAATCAATTGGACTAGTCAAATCAATGATCATTTTATCATCCCTTTTCAAAAGAGGCACAAAATGATCCAATTGTTTTCCTGACCCGGACCACATAATTTGAATAATTTCGCTGTCAGTGGACTTTTTTCCCTGTCTTGGACTAAATTCCGTATTTAGGATGCCTACAGCCTGATCTAGTATTGAAGTGTGTGCTGGAAAAACAGACCGTATAGTCCTATCAATAACGCTTGCTGCGGCATGCATAGTCCAAGCACTCGAGTAAGCATTATTGGTAGCACATGAAAGTATTGCTTCTTCAATGTGCCCAGACACTTTCCATAAATCGTCTGCTATATGAGCTCTGAGGTAGAAATCCTTATTTTCCGCTAATTCGATGCACGTTCGGACTCTTAGTTCTTCGGTCAGAGATTCATTACCAATTAAAGCAATGGATATGGCATTGAACAAGCAATTACCATCTCCAGTTGATGTGATTGGCAAGAAATCCTTATTTGGGCCGAGAAGTGACTTAGCGACCATGTCTTCAAACAACCCACATTTCTTTACAGTCGGATGAGTAAATTTAGAAAGACCTAATTTATGCTTTCTTAGTAGAACCTTCTCAATTTTCACGCAATCTAATAAATCCCCAGCTCTAACCGCCTTTGATAATCTCTCGAGCGACATGCTGAAATTGAATGCCTTGTTTGGTAGAGCACAACAAGCTGAGCAGACATATTCGAAAGAAGACTCGACTAGAATTTTGAAATGGATATTGGTTAACTTCTTACATTTCTTATGAAACCATCTATCACATACGTCACATGCAATTTCTCCTTTCCCATTGCAGTTAGAGAGGCACACTCCGCATGGGTATTTTGCCATTATTGACTGTGACTTACAAATCTGAACAGTATATGGTAAATAATTTTCAAAAGAAAAGTCAATAGCTAACTTCTGGGTGGAAATAGATGTATTCTTTATATTTCCTAGGGTAAGATTTATGTAGGGATAGTAAGTATATAAATGAATGAATAAATGAACTTATCTTGTAGATAGTTTGATATTTGCAAGGCGAACGTCAGAGCAGTGTGGTTGTGATTTGATTATTTCCGTTTATTTATCGTCGCTACCGTAGCACATGCCCATATGAGCGACGCCCCCAGAAGACGGTTAGTTGTTACAGGGGATAGTGCAAGGATACAGGACGAAACTGCTGAGAGCTCCGCCTGGTTCTTTAACGTGCTCGATGGATAGCATCGTCACACAGGGCCTCGGTTTAACATCTCATCCGAAAGACAATTAGTTTTGTTAGTTGATATGGTCAGCTCAGGGCTCGAACCCGTGATCTTGAGGTTTGAAGTCAAGTGCTCTACCAACTGAGCTAATCGGGCTGACGTGTGGTTGTGATGGAATGGATAGGATTTTTATAGCCCTTGTAAGGATTACTGGACAAACTTTATTGTGACCGGATTAGCTAAATTACGCTTTCATGTTATAAACATAATTAATTAATTGGAATATCTCGGAAAAATAATTGCCTTTAATTGAAACATCTCTGAAGAATAATTGCCTTTAATTGAAAAAAAAATCATTAACTCTACTAATTGATTGAGCGCTTCGGTTTGAAGTATTTAATTATATTGATATAAATTAAGGCGATTGATAACCAAGTAAATGCTGTCATTTGTTTTGCATAACTTAACTCTTTCCCGTTTGATCCCTAGTTTGGCGCTCTCCTTTTTTCATAACTGACAAATTATGGCAAAAGTAGAAATTGCTTGTAACAAGCGATTTCTTCATTTTCCACAACATTTTACGACTCTGTTGAATGATTATTTTTCAAATGAAAACAAATGTTATATTGTCGTCTGCAAATCCTTTGATTTTGGAAAGGTTTAGTATTTTGCAAAACAGGAAAGATCAGAACAATTTCTCGAAAGCTTAACCTTTTAGACATTGACGCTTTCTGACGCACCATAGAAAAAATGCCTAAGAAGCAATTTCTTCATTATCCACAATGTTTTTAACCATAACAGACATATATTTTTTTAAATTCTACCTTCTCAATTGTCGCTTTTAACTTATTTGGATTTGCATTATTCTAAAATTTTGTTTGAATGGGTTAAATCGTCTGCTGGAAATTATAAAACCTTGTGACTACATCTGTGTATACTGCCTACATCTTTGTATAATGTATATGTGATGTTCGTCAGACCAAACCGACAGAGTGTGCATATTAAATATCGTCTGCCAGAGGATATTAACTCTTTACTGTATAATCACTGGTTTTTACGTTCATGCAATTTTATACATAAGAAAACATTGTGATAAAAAAATGCTTGATCTTCTTTTATCACAATATTTTCTACCATATACAATAGTTTCGTTTCAGATTGCATTCACTTTTCATTGTCGTCTGCAACATGTTTCAAATTTGGCCAGTCTAAAATTTCGAGAAACAGGAAAGGGTTAAACAGTCTGTAGTGACGAGGGTCAACTACTGTCTGAATCAAATTCGAAAATCATGTGAGTACAATTATAAACACTGTCAATCCAATGTTTTCCCCGTTATCATATACATCTGCAGTGTGGCTATCAAAGAATAAGTGGTTACGATGTCTTGGACAAAAACGACTATGTGCCGAGCCAAGCTTCATTCGACCCCGTTTTGCCTAGTGCTTGTTTAACCCATTCCTAGACAATGTCGCCTATTTACGCTGCTAAAGAAAAAGTTGTTAAAAACAATGTGGAAAATGAAGGAATTGCATATTGTCAAGCAATTTCTTCATTGTCCACAGTGTTTCCTTCCCAATAATAGCTCCTTACCGAATAACAAATGCTTTACATTCCATGGGTTGAAATTGTCGTCTTCAGCAATTATCAATTTGGACCAATCTTCAATTTCGGGGCCTGACAATGGGCGAGAGTTTTGTGAGTAATATTCATCATTTAATATGAAACCGATTAACTGATTTTAAATTCTATCGATATGTAGATATGGCTTTTTAAATGTTAACCCTTTCCTGTTTTATGAAATTTTAGACTGGTCCAATTTGAAAGAGATTGCAGACAACAATGAAAAATGAATGCAATTTGAAATCTGACCATCCTATGTGGTAGAAAATATTGTGGGAAAAGGAGAAATTGCTTGTTACAAGCAATTTCTCCTTTTTCCACAATGTTTTCCTAAGTATAAAATCACAGTGACGTAAAATCCCGTGTTTGTCCAGGAAAGGGTTAAGCGGGAAAGATTGGGAATTGATTAAACGGAGGACATGAAATGACTATATCGTCGGTGGAAGACCAAAACCTCGTAACTTCAGCTTAACAAAGATTCGATGTTTTGGGCAAACACCGGTGATATCTGTCCTCTCAACTCTTTCTTGTTCAGTCCCTGTTTTTTACGTCCTTGTAATTTTTACAATTTAGAAAGCATTGTTGACAAAGAAGAAATTACTTGTTATTAACAATTCACTCTTTTCCACGATATTTTCTACCCTACTGTACGTTTATTTTTCAAAATAAAACCACTTTTAATTCTCGTCAGCCAAACAATGTTAAGTTACGCCTTTGTATTCACCAAACTGTGCTATTCATAACAAAAAGACAGCATAATAAACCGTTACTAATCAACAGGTCTTGTGGGGTGCAGAGAATCGAGAACAAACTACCGTTTCTACATTTTATCCTTTCTTAAAACATTTTAAACAAACAAAAATAACAAAGCGATAAATAAGAGACTTTCTGGTTACAATTGGCCCCTGTAAAAATATATAAGTAACTTATTGGCGATGGGAAATTAAACACTGAGGAAGACCAATCGTATCCGAAAGAAATACTTCCGTATACCACATGTTGCTTTGGCCTCAGTTGGGTAGGACAGATGCACCAAATCTTTATCGTAGTCTCTTGGCAAACGTATGTCGTCAAACTTGACCACGTTTTTACCGTATTTCTCAATGAGCAGTTTATTGATTCTCTTCCTGTCTCTGTTGAATTTGGATATCGTAAGCCGGGGTGGATCACTTTTTGAAAAGTCAGCTCTCGGCAGAATCTCAGAAATGAATACTTTGCATACACCCCATTCTTCAAACTCTGTTACCAATGTGCATATTCTGTCAAATATTACTTCCGGAATCGAGGTGGGATTTATGTCATTACCGCCGATAGAGAGGAATATGACGTCGGGTTCTGCTGCTTTCATCTTATATTTCATATTAGCTGTGAGTCTGTCAAGTCGCAAACCCCCTTGATGTACAAAAAAGCAATTTCCCGGGATACAAAGATCGCCATTAAAGAAATTGTCCAGTTTCTTAATGTAGGAATCGCCAAATAGTCCAAATCTAGCCATATCGCATGAATTAATTAGTCGAATGAGACGGACAAAATGACGAGCCGAAAATTTAAAGTAAACATGTTCCCATTAAGTTTGTCGCAAGTTAACATCGATTTTGCCTTCTTCTATTGTGTCTTGTGTCGGGAATTAATTAGTTGCCTTCAAAATCCTTGTTTGATGTTCTGGTGAAACTGTTAACAAATTCTGCTAATTACAATCCCGATAGGAATATGCTTTAGAAAAGGTTGTGGGAATTAAGGAAAAGCTTGTGACTAGATTTTTCTTCGTTTCCCTTAATGTTTACCACCAAGATTTAATTTTTAAATTCCACAATTTAAAAAATGTCGTATATCATTTATATATTTATTTTTTTCATTTCACTTATTATCATAACTTTATAAGGTAACTAATTAACAAATCGCGACGTCAAAGACAGAAAAAATAATGATCTTAATTACAACAACAATATCAGTAGTATTAATAATACTAATAATATAAATGATATATCTCTGGGACAGCCCGAAACAGTTGTAACTACCTTTATTTACAACTTTGATGTATGATATACAAGTTTGTATGGGTTTTGTATAGTACTGGGCTAAGGTGCACGTAATATCAGCATTTCTTTCATCACTTGCCAAAAACAAATTTATTATGCTGCCAGTTCCGAAATGCAATAAAATTCAATTACCATCATAACAACAAACTTTTATTCCCCTTAAACAATGGCTGCCGTACTATAAGAAAAGAATTAACTATATCGCTTAGCGATCACATGAATATCATTAGCATTAAACTCTGAGTTAAATCATATTGAATTGTTTAGAAAGACTCAATCTCTTTTTTTTTGCGACACTGAATAATGTTGTTAAACATTGCGAAAAAAAATGCTTGCAACAAATAGAGTCTCATTAAGCTAAACGCCCCATACTATATTTCATAAAAAGGACTTTCCAGTCTATTTTGAATGCAAATAAAGAGTTGCTTCCCTTGCATTGCATTGACTTCACTTTGTATCTAAAAAGTCTTTTCTAACATGAAATTATGCCAAAATAAAGATAAAAATCAGAACATGCATAATTTGTCTCTCAAAAATACTAATACGTAGACAGGTATTTGCTTATGAATTTGTTGGGCGATCAATTAAACGATAGGGCGTTTCGTCAAGTACTTCCGGTCAAATTATGTGATATTATAAACATCAATATCATCATAAATAAGCAAAATTCACAGAATTCTTTTTCAAGTAAGAAAAAATATGTTCATTTTGATCATATTTACTAAAAATTTTACCCAATTATCGCCCAAATACTTGTAGGGCGTGTACACATTCTGTAGGGCGTCTGTAGGGCTATAAATCTCTGTAGGGCTTGTTTTAGTGTGACCGCCATTTCAGGGACGTGAAAACATCTGGATTGTGTCACCTGCCAGTAATACCCGAAAGGGGAGTTAGGCAGTATAAATAGATAAATATTGAAAACAAAACATGTTACCAAATGAGCTAACTCATACCTGTCAGGCATTGCGCTTGTGTCATATGCATTTCATACCTTAATAACACTCACACACTAAGATCACTTGAGCACAGCATTAAACAAACTAACAAAAAAGATAAATTTCTGTACAAATTGAAAGAAGTTGCTGACGACAATTTAAAGTTAATAAAATTTTAGATTTTTTTCAACTTTTTGGGTAGAAAATATTGTGGAAAATGAAGTAATTTCTTGTTACAAGCAAATTCTTCATTTTACACAATATTTTCCCAATTATTTTCTTCAGAGGCATCAAAAAGTGTCATTGTGTGGCAATGAAATCAGTAAATTCAAGGATTTTTTGGAGGCGTTCTAGCAGTCCTCACTCCCCCAGCTTGAAATCACACTCCTGACATTCATTGACCCATGACAGGTATAGCTATTTGGGCTCGGCTGTCTAGGTTGAACTTTTCCCAGAGATTTAATCTAGTAGAGACCTACCAGAGATCACAGTTTTAAAAAAAAGTTATACAGAAATTTAGTATGGACACCGTAAAACCAGAAAATCGTGAAAGAGTGAAATGATTCAACCCAGGTCAGCCTGTACTGGGTTTTAGCTACACTGGCTGAAAGCCAGAGAGCTATTGTCATGGCGTTTGTGTCCGTCGTGGGTGTGTCCGTCTGTCCAGTCTGTCCAGTCATCCTTCTGTCCGTCTATAAATTTTTCCTTTAAAAATCTTCACAGAAATGATCTTTGGGTGACCCTCTATCAGATTCCTTCAAAGAATTTTGTACTGTTCTCCTAAAAGAGATGGAGCCCGAGATTACCGGGCGTGTAATGGGTGTGGCTAATTTCCATATATGGTGAAACGTTTGAAAATCTCCTTCTCAGAAACCAGTGGATGGATTTCAACCAAATTTCACTGAAATGATCCTTTGTTGACCCTCTATCAGATTCCTTAAAAGAATTTTGATCGGATCAAAATTTAGCTTAAATTTAGCTTAAATGGGCGAGGCTAATTTCCATAATGGTAAAAGCTTTGAAAATCTTCTTTTTAGAATCTAGTGGATGGATTTTAGTCAAATTTCTCTGAAAGGATCCTATGTTGAACCTCTATCACATTCCTTCAAAGAATTTTGATTGGATGAAAAATATGGCTTTAATGGCGGGGCTTATTTCCATATATGGTAAAAGCTTTTAAAATCTTCTTTTTAGAACCTAGTGGATGGATTTCAATCAAATTTCACAGAAATGATCCTGTGGTGAACCTCTTTCTGATTCCTTCAAAGAATTTTAATTGGATGAAAAACATGGCTTGATTGGGCGTGGCTTATTTCCAAATATGTAAAAGATTTGAAATTCTTCTTCTCAGAAACCAGTGGATGGATTTCAACCAAATTTGACCGGATCCACTGATGACTTTTTATCAGATTATGAAATAGAATATTAATTGGATGAAAAATATGGCTTTTATGGGCAGGGCTAATTTCCATATAATGGTATATACTGAAAAACTTTGTAAAATTCTCAGAAAATTGTTGATGGATTTCAACAAAATCCACAGGGATTGATAACCAGATGACTGTTTGTCAGATTCCTTCACATATTTTTGATTGGTTGAAAAAATGGCTATTATGGTGGTGGGTTATGTCCATATATGGTATACAATGAAAATTTTACATAATGAATTTTACATAACTTGGCTTGACTTTTGTAAAAAAAAGAAAAGTTTGAAATGGTTCTCTAGAACTAGTTCAAATACTTCAATGACATCCATTATATTCAGTTTATTTTAAATTCATGAAAAAATTTGCTAAATCAGTATTTTCATGCCTGTCGAGTGATACAGGCGCTCAAGCACCTCTAGTTTATCTTTTGCTCTCACTGGAAGGTCATTTTTGGTTACATATGTCATTTATTGAATTATGATGGCTTGAACTTCGAGGTTTATGTGGATTTCTTTTTGCCCAATAATCAGTCTTGGAATACAGCTACTACTAGGTATATCTCTTTCTGTGAGAGTGGCTTTTTTATAACTATTTGGGTTGCCATTTCTAACTGCTTGTAACAATTGAGTATTTGCTAACCAGGGCAGAATCGAATTGGAAATTCCAATCTATGATTATGGTTTCAAAAATAGTCTGAAATACTGCTACTTCAATACATGCTTATGATTAATTCATTATAATTGATTGATTTAGAAACCAAATGATTTTCAGTTATTGGCTAAGTCTTAAAAATTATCATTTTGATATCAGAAAAATTAAGAGTCCAAAAGGAACACCCTGACATTAGATTTTGGAGTCCCTGACCATTTTTTTGAGTCCTAGGGATCCTGGCATACCATTAGTGTTGATCACTGCCAATTTTCTTAAGCATCCTAACCCTTACGCCCTTAAACAATCCACCAGAAAAGAATCTTGATTGCATCAAGAAAATGAAGATATGGCTTGCTACAAGTAATGTTTTTCATTTTCAACATTTTTTCTAACAGGAAAATCATTATATGTCCAAATTCTATCAACTTTTTATTATTGTCTGAAATATCTTTCAATTTGGATCAGTCTAAAATTTTGTTGTCTGGTAATAGGTTTAGCAATTAGTTTATTTTGAATTATCTCATTTAACCCTTCCATACAATCTAGAATTTCGATTGCATTAAGAAACTGTAATTTTATGGGTCAGCGCAAAACAGTTGTAACTGCATATAAACATAATTATAGGCAGTTGCAACTGGTTCATGCTGACTGGGCAAATTACAGTTATCTTCCATAGCGGCATTTTACACCATTGTCACCAAATGTAGTAAAAAAATTTTTTAACTAACATGGACACAGTCCACTTAGTTCTTAGAAGCCCGGGTAGCTATAGATTGTTAGTATGATCCATCAATTTTTAAAATGTCCCCATTTATTTAGACCATTGGGACATTGTCTTCTTGCTGCCAAAACCTTGGCATATTACTGTTAATTGAGAAATTCAGTTCCTCCTTTCATCATAGTATTTTCTTCCATATTTGGGTCTAATTTTTCTGATTAAATGTACTTAGAATTGTAGTCTACAATTTCTTTGAATTTCAACAAATCTAAATTTTTGTTGTCTGGTAATGGGCTAAAAATGTCTTTTGTGGAAGCAAAAGATGCAGATAATTAAGAATTTGTTTGTAACAAACAATTTCTTCATTTTCCATAATGTTTTCCAAAGCCTTGATCTTCCTAGGGGCATCGAAAAAGCTTTATTATGTGGGAATGAGTTAAGTTATACAGATAACATACACTGGAATTTAACCTTTGTCTTGCTTAATCCGGAATATGCTTGTTTTGGCAGGAGACATAGAAAAGAATCAGGCTGCACATATGTGCAGTCTGATCTTTGTCTATACCACCTGTTTGTCACATTCAAGCCATAATTGTTTATGAAATCATAAAAGAAAAACCAACCCACAGCTAGTGCTCCCAGTGCTTTCAGCTGTTAAATTTTAACCCACACAGTGACCCTTTTGGATGCCCTTCAAGAATAACAATTGAGAAAACATTGTGTAAAATGAAGAAATTGCTTGTAACAAGCAATATCTTCATTTTACACAATGTTTTCTACCCCAAAAATTGAAAAATCTAGAATTATATAAGCTTTAAATTATCATCTGCAACTCTTTTCAATTTGGACCAGTCTAAAATTTCGCTGTGTGGGAATGGGTTAATTCAATTCTGAGCATAGATTTAACTCAGCAGGATAAGAGTTAAAATAACTGTTACTTGTTATGTATCATTGTTCCTGATGTTGATTGGGTGAAGCCTGGTGATTTACACGTTTATATCGACAGTTCAGCGCAAAACAGTTGTATTACTGCCTATATGTTAATAGGTAGTTACAACTGTTTTGTGCTGAACCGTTGATATCTTGATGGTAATCATTTGTTACAGGTTAAGATCAATTCATTTTCATTGAGTGAACAACAAAAGATATATCCAGTTATTCCTCATGATTGGCATCTATTTTCTTGTAAACGAACACTTTTGTTTTTCACTTAATTCTTGTTTGGTTTGTTGAGTGAACAACATAAGATATATTTTCACAAGTCAAAGTGGGAAGCCACTCCAGAAAAATAGCCTTGTTCTTCATGAAATGAGAGATGTATTGATCTGAAATGAATTCTTAAACCCATTCCCACACAATGTCTCTTTTTGACACCCCTCAGGAAAAACAGTGGAAAAACAGTATTGTAAAATGAAGAAATTGCTTGTAATAAGAAATTTCTTCATTTTACACAATGTTTTCTACCCTAAAAGTTGAAAAATCTAAAATTTCATAATATTAAAATGTTGTCTGAAACTCCTTTCAATTTGGACAGTCTAAAATTTTGCCATTTGGTAATCAGGGTTTATATGGAAAAGCGACAAAATATGCAACCTTTTTTTCAAACAAAATCTATAAGAGCGCTTCAGTTGGCTTGTGAATTACATGGCAACTTGATTATGTTATCAGGGTCACCTCCTGCTAAGATGACATTCAGTAGCAAAATGGAGAAAAGCAGGGATAAATCTAGGAAAACTGAGTTTATCACTTTGATGATTTCACTAGTTTTTAGCTGTACTGGCCGTAGGCCACTGGAGCTATAGCGATGGTCCGTGCATCCGTCCATCCTTCCGTCAGTCTGTCGTCCGTCCGTTAAACTTTTCCTTGTTTACGCGATAAAGTCCACAGTTTTCATTTGATTCCCTTCAAACTTTCACAGAATGATTGTACTATCATAAGGATCGTTCCTTTCGAAAATGGGTCAGATCCGTCAAGAAACATGGGAAAAGGGGCCTAATTAAAACTTAATTAAAAAATTCCTCGTTAACACAATAGAGTTTACAGTTTTCATCGGATTCTCTTCAAACTTTCACAAAATGATTGTACCATCATAAGGTTCGTTCCTTTCAAAAATGGGTATGATCCTTCAACAATCATTGGAAAAGGGGTCTTATGAAAATTTAACTAAAAATTCCTTTCAAAATCCTCATTTACGCGATAGAGTCCACAGTTCTCATCGGATTCTCTTCAAACTTTCTCAGAATGATTGTACCATCAGAAGGATCGTTCCTTTCGAAAATGGGTATGATCCGTCAAGAAACACTGGAAAAGGGGCCTTATGAAAATTTTAACAAAAAATCCTCGTTAACACTCTAAAGTCCAGAGTTTACATCAGATTCAATTCAAACTTTCGCAGACTGATTGTACCAACATAAGGATTGTTCCTTTTGAAAATGGGTATGATCCGTCAAGAGACATGGGAAAAGGGGCCTTATTAAAACTTAATTAAAAAATCCTTGTTTACGCGATAGAGTCCACAGTTTTCATCAGATTCTCTTCGAACTTTCATAGAATGATTGTACCATCATAAGGATCGTTCCTTTCGAAAATTTGTATGATCCGTCAAGAAACATGGGAAAAGGGGCCTTATGAAAATTTAACTAAAAATTCCATTAAAAATCCTTGTTTACGCGATAGAGTCCACAGTTTTCATCGGATTCTCTTCAAACTTTCTCAGAATGATTGTACCATCATAAGGTTTGTTCCTTTCGAAAATGGGTATGATCTGTCTAGAAACACGGGAAAAGGGGCCTTTTAAAAAATTTAATTAAAAAATCCTCATTAACACTCTAGAGTCTACAGTTTTCATCAGATTGTATTTAAACTTTCACAGAATGATTGTACTATCATAAGGATTGTTCCTTTGGGAATTTGGTCAGATCCAGCCAGAAACACGGGAAAAGGGGCCTTTTAAAAATTTAATTGAAAAATCTTTTAAGAAATCCTCTTTAACACCCTGGAGTCAATAGTTTTCATTGGATTCCCTTCAAACTTTCACAGAATTATTGTACCATCAAAATGATTGTTCCTTTCGGAATTGGATATGATTCCTTAAGCAAAATAGAAAAAGGGGCCTAATTAAAATTTGATTCAAAGATCTTTGTTAACACTCTAGAGTCCACAGTTTTCATCTCATTGACTTCAAACTTTCACAGAATGATTGTACCATCATCAGAATTGTTCCTTTCAAAATTTGGCATGATCAGTCAAGGACCATGGGAAAAAGGGCCCGATAAAAACTGGATTGAAAAAGTCCTCGTAAACACAATAGAGTCCATAGTTTTCAACAAATTCTCTTCAAACATTCCCAGAATGATTATTACATTAAATGGATTGTTCCTTTCGGAAGGAGGTTTGATCCATCAAGTTTCATTGGAAAAGGGGGCCTATGAAAATTTAATAAAAAATCTTAGTTAACACATCATGGCCCTAGATTTCACCTGATTGACTTCAAACTTTCACATAATTATTGTACCATCATAAGGATTGTTCCTTTCAAATTGGGTCTGATCCATTGAGAAACATAGGAAAAGGGGCCTTAGGAAAATTTAATTAAACAAATCTTAATTAATGCTTGTAAGTCCATAGATGAGATGGGGTTGTCTTTATACTCAAACAGAATAATTATACTTTTGTAAGAAGTCCCTTTGGAATTTGTACAGATCCATCAAGTAACATGGGAAAAGGGGCTAAATGAAAATTCAATTAATAAAACCCTGTTAACACAATGAAGCCCACAGCTTTGATCAGATTTTGTTGAAACTTTCATGGATTGATTGGAAGGTCATAACTATCATTCTTTTCATAACAGGGTTCGAACTGTCAAGAAACGGCCTTATGAAAGTCCAAGTCCAGAGCTTTCATCAGATTTTCTTCAAACATTCACAGAATAATTGTACAATAATGATGATTGTTGATGTTTGCATTAGACCTGATCCGTCAAGTATCACAGGAAAAGGAGCATTATGAAATTTAATTTTAAAATCATTGTACCACAATAAAGTCAACAGTTTTCATCAGATTCTGTTAAAACTTTCACAGAATGATTATTCCATCATGAGGATTCTTTCTTTTCAAATTAGGTGTGATCTGTCTAGTATCATGGGAAAAGGGGCCTTTTGAGAATCTTATTTATAATCATTGTAACCAAGTCCAGAGCTTTCATTGGATTTTATTCAAACTTTCACAGAATCATTGTACAATAATCACAATTGCTGATGACATGAGACCTGATCCTTCAAGTATCACAGGAAAAGGAGCCTTATGAAAATTTTATTTTAAAAATTTTACACCTAGATAAAGTCTGCAGTTTTCAATAGATTCTGTTCAAACTTTCACAGAATGTTTGTACCATCATTACGATTGTTTCTTTCCAAATTGGGCCTGATCTGTCTAGTATCATAGGAAAAGGGGCTGTATGAAAAACTATTACCAAATCCTTATAAACACAACAATGTCCTCAGTCTTAATCTGAATCTCTTCAAACTTTAATAGAATGATTGTACCATCATTTGGATTGTTCCTTTGTAAATTAGGCCTGATTAGTTAAGTGACACAAGAAAAGGGACCTTATAAAAATTTTATTACAAAACATCATTTTTAAAATAAAGTCCTCAGTCTTTATCATTTTCTTCAAGCTATCACTAGGATTGTTCCTTTGTACATTGGGTCTGATTTGTTAAGTTTCACGGAAAAAGGGGCCTTATGAAAATTCAGTCCACTGTTTTCATTGATTCTCTTTAACTTTTAAAGAATGATTGTACCTTCATTAGAATTGTTCCTTTTGAAATTTGGTTTGTTCTGTAAAGTATCATGAGAAAAGGGGCCCTATGAAGATTTCACTATAAACTCATTAACACAATTCCACAGAATACAGATTGATTGTACCATCATTCCAATTGTTGATTTTGACAGTGGATCTGATTAATCATTATGGCAAGTTTCACATAAAAAGGGGCCTTATGAAAAACTTTTTTAAATATTCTGGTTAACACAATGATGTCCCTTAATTGATTTCACCGGATTCACTTCAAAATTTCACAGAATGATTGTACAATCACTTAAATGGTTTTTTTCAGTACTGGGTACAATCCATCAAGTATCATGTAAAAAGAGGCCATATGATTTTTTTTTAAAAATATTCTAGTAAACATAATGATTTCCCAATATTTCATCGGATTCACTTTTAACTTTCACAGAATGATAAAACCAACACTAAAATATCACAGGAAAAGGGGCCTTATGAGAACTTGAATTTAATATCTTTGTTAACACAATAAAGTCAACAGTTTTATTGGATTCTCTTTAAAGATGCATGGAATAATTGTGGCATTCGAAACACAGGAAAAGGGGCCTTACAGATTATCATTCAAAACATTCTTGTGTATGTGATGAAGATCATAATCATTATCAAATTATCTTTTAAATTTCAGAGGACAATTGTAGGGTTGTAAGGAAAGTTCCTTTTGGAATGAAATTGATCCATCAGAAAACACAGGAAAAGGGGCCTTATTGATTTTCATTCAAAACAATGTTTATGTGATAAAGTCCACAATTGTCAGATTCAGATGAAATATTCACAGAATGATTGTAGGGTCATAAGGTAACTTTCTTTTGGAAATGGAGTGGATCCGTCATGAACCATGGGAAAAGGGGCCTTGAGGATTGTTGCTTAAAATGATAAAGGGGATAAAGCCCTTTTTTTTCTTTATGCATTCTTCTTTGAGCAATTAACTTCCTTAAATATCAGATTTCTTTAACGGAAAACTTGATAACCAGTAGAGCGTCTCAGGCGCTCATGGGCCTCTTGTTCTTATTGTGAAATCAGCAAGTGGTAATCCACTGACAAAGCTGGATAATTCACCGAAAAGAATTGACCAATGGCTGTCTCCCCTACTGATGCCATTTGCCACACTCCAATTGACTCCTACAAAGTCCCTCTTCCATTTTAAATGGCATTATTATGCCAAATTTATTGCAAGTAGCATGTAACAAAAGGCAGAATAGTTGGTTTGCGACCTAAACGTTGTAACTACAATTTTAAAAAGCTGTAGTTACAACGTTAAGGTGACCAAAACAACAAAAAAGGTTAACAAAAATTGTGACCAAAGTTCTAGTTCAAAACTCATTTCTTGTCCCAATGAATGATTTCATTGGTCGACTGGTTATGGTTATTTGATTGACAGCCGCAATTGGTCAATGAAAGAATGTTTTATTTTTCAGACTACTTAACTAGAAGAATGGATGAAAGTATTACTCTCAGTTTTGATGAAAAATCTCCAAGAGTGTCTGATGACATACTTCTTGACTTATCTGCTGTCAGAGAACCTGACCAAAATGTTGACATAGGTGATGGACTAATTATTTCTAAATCCAAACCTGAAGTTATAGAAACTATTCATGGGGAAATTGAATTTGACATTCAAGATAAAGAAGTTAGTGAGCTTAGAAATGATGAAGTGCCTTACACAAATGATGAAAATCAGGTAAATGGACAGGAAGCTTCAGCACCAGAACATAATTTACAATCTCCACAGGTAAACAGTGTGGAACCTGAAAATGAAAAACCTGCGGATGAAAGAAAGAATACTCCATCAATAAATGACAGTGCTAATACAAACAAGCAATCAGGCAATGAAGATTCAAAGACAGAAGCTGGACTAAAAGATGATGTTGAAAGACAGTCTATAGAATTCTCAGATGTACTTGCACCCCAAAATAGCACAGTGTCAATTACTAATGGGTTTACATCAGTTGTGAATGAGTCTTTAGAACACGAGGTTAATAATAATAAAGAATCTGAGGTGAGTTTGCTTTTCTTTTCAAGTGACCGATTGTCAATTAAAAAATCAATCAATTGATCAAATCATTTATTTAGACCAAAAGTGAACTTTGAACTCCATCATTGGCTTACATTCATGTGAAGCATTTTTTTGGTTTAGCGACTCAAAAGTCATTACCACAGCTTATTCAGGCTATTGTTACGACGTTTGGGTCACCAACAAACAATTTTACATTTTTGTTTCATGCTACTGGCCATAAATTTTTCAAAATAAGGCTGTTAAATATGAAAGTGGAACTTCCTGTCAGAGTCTGTGAGTGTGGTCAACTGAGTCAGTGGGTGGTACCAGTGATTTGTCATTCAATGGATCTTTACTGTCAATCAAATGATGTGTTTGACCAGTCAGATCATTCATTTTACACTGTGAGTGCATTATTGGCTAATGGTTTTTATGTTAAACATTTTTGAGTATGGATGAGCTAAACATTGTATAGCTTATTTAATCTGTTTGTTGACTCTGACCATCTATAATTAAAACTGGTGTCCTTTGATTAAGGATGTGGAACTCCCATGCCTGACTTGCCTGACTTGAGCTATTCTACTTGCAGACAAGTACATTTTTCAAAGCTATTTGTTTTCAGATAACATATACTAGGACAAGCCTTGGCATGGCTCAAAATAGATTTTAAAGATAATATCATATGTTTGAAAAAGTATTACAGGTTGTATAACATTTTGGAGGATAGAAAGTATTGTTATATTTGACTCTTACCGGATCCGAACCTATGCGGATACAGCCTAGCGCTGCGATGTATGACGTCTGTAACCTCTGCACTACCAAGACATCCCCCCCAAAAAGGATGTTCAAATAAATCATATAAAGCTTCCTGACACTACAACACACTCCATATAAGGGTTCTGATTTTAGAAATGCTATTCATAGTATTTAGAATTCTCTCAACTACGGCAGTGACTCTTGTCTTTTCAACCCTAAGGGCTGACAAATGTTATATTTGACACTTACAGGATTCGAACCTGGCGCTGCAATGTCCTAGGTCTTTAAGCTCTGGGCTACCGATGAATAACTCCAAAAAAGATGTTCAAATAATGCATATAAAGCTTCCTGACACTACTGCACATTCTGTATACTGTAAATACTGTCGTTAGTGAAGAAAATGTAGTGTCTCAGCATTTTCTTCATCCTTGCTTACCAAGGGCTCTAACTCCACATTGTTTGTAACCCTTGCAGGGCTTTTTTCTAGAAATTGGGAAGAGGCCTTACCCTGTCCATTTTGGGAAATTTTTGTGCAGTTTTCAGAGGAATTGGGAAACATAAGTTTACTAAAAGAAAGTAATAAAAGTAAGATTCATGCATCATTTTCAAGATTCAATGATAAATACCGTATTTATTCGAATAATCGCCCGGGCGATTATAAGAATAGTGACCATCAACAAAGTTGGGGGTGGGTGATTATTAGAGTTTTTTGGTACGGAGGTAGGCGATTAGAGAGGTGTGTGGTATGCAAGATGACCGGGGAAAACAAAATAGTACCAAAATCATAATGACATTTTATTTAGGATGTATTTACGACTTCTTAAAAGCCAAGGGCGATTTAGTTCTGCATTTGCATCGGAAATTAAACAGCCATAAGTTTGAAAATCCTGCAACACTGCATCATTGTCACAATGAATTTTAAAATGTCTAATAATTTGACCCTCGTAACATTGCGTATCATCGTTATTTCTGTATGAATAGGACAGCAAAGATGTACCTGTTTAAAGTATAATCCATTTTTGAAAGACCTGGAAAAAATCGACGTAAAGCTAGTTTCGATAACGTTAGACTTGTACCCTTGTCGTCTTAGCCCCGGTTTTGTTTAAGGCATTTAATTATAACGGAAACAAAAATCAAGGCTGAGTCCATTACGACGAATTACTTATAGTAGGGTCGTGTAATAATCTTAACGCATGAGTAAGCGTGCCAGGTGTTCAACTCGACAATGTAGAGACGCGTTGGTCACCAAGGAGAAATAGCCACGCGGGAACTTTCCCGACTCTTTTCACTTCCTTCATTTTTGAAAATAGCAATCTCATTTCAATTAAAGAAAATTACGATAGTAAGTGTTTTGTTACGGATATTTAAATCATATACTTATTTTCTAGCGTTGCACTGAATATGACAGGATATTTAAACGTATAAGCGTTGAAAAATTCGATATACATCCTGTCCACTGCTCTAAACAGGGAGCGTCCACGGTAAAGGTCTTTCTTTGCCTTTTCAAACTTTCGTGTCTTTTTTTTACCCGTATCTCCTTATCCTAACTGATCGGATTAAATGATTTCTTGGCTCATTACTGAGGTAAGAATTGTCAAGACCAGAAATAAGTTAATGCTTGCAACTGATTCCATTGTTGTTGGTAGTTCTCGGTAGTTTTTACCTAAAAACGTAGAATCTTTGGATTCAGCCATTTAATTGGATAATAAACATTAAACTTTTTTCAATACTGATATGTTTATTTCAATTTAAAATAGCATTCCATCTAAGAATTTCAAGCCTGCAGACACCGAGACAATTGGAGCCTCATAACTAAGTTTAAAATCACTCCTATGTCCAGATGATACTGAAATAGATTGTTTTCGGGTATTTTTTAGATCAAGTGACTAACTGCATTTTTTTTTCCGTTCACAGCCAGTCTTTAACTGACCTTGGCAAGTTGAAACAACTAACTAAGATGACGTATCAAAAGTAAAGTCTAGGCAGTTCAAGTTGAATAATGGATAATTATGCAGTCGCGGTGACGATCTCTTTACGTTTTTATAGGAATTCATCATTTACCTTATACATTCAAATGAAATATGTGCAGTCTGATCTTTGTCTACACCTCCTGCTTGTCCCTTTCAAGCTAGAATTTTTTTATAAAATTAGTTTTCAAAGGAAAAACTGGCCCGCAACTATAGCCTCCAGTGAATTCAGAGCTTTGATTTAAGTGCAATTCTAAACAGAATTTTATTCAGCATGACAAGGGCTAAGAAATGAAGAGAATTTATTTTTGTTTTCATTGAGGTATGACCTTTAGAGCTTAATCACACTCTATGAATATGCATTACATTAGTGTGGTTTAGTTTTTAGGTTCATATCTCAACGAAAACAAAATGATCTTCTATTCATTTCTTATTTTTTTTATGCTATCAAGCAAAACAAATAAAATATTTTACCAGCTTGGAGTAAAATTGTATGAATTGACTTTGTGCACAAGCATAAAAAATAGTTGTGTGATCAACATTTTGTTCATGGAAGTTAGAAACAAAAAAAGATTAAATTTGAAAATTATTATAGAATAGCAACAATAATTATGTCAGTGCGCAAGCAAAATGTCATAACTAGAGTTCTGATGCTGCTGTAGTTATGACATTTTGCTCGTGCATCAAAGAATCGCTGCTGTCAAGTAAACAAAACAATTGACCAATAAAATCATTCATTCAGAGTGGTAGTGAGCTTTGAATTTTGACATTGATGTTGATCACTTTTGTAGTTACAATTTTTTAGATTGGTCCAAATAGAAAGAAGTTGCAGACGACATTTGATATTCTTAAATCCAGTGACTGTCTAGCCTTCAAATAAGTGTTATGTGATATTGTTGAAAATGTCACACACAGGTACATATGCCATTTTTTTCACACAGTTTGAAGGAGAAGCAGACCTGGAAAATATAAAGGTTCAGGAAAAGGAGCTAGAATCCGATTCTGGTTCTGAGTTTGACTTTGAGCTACCGGCAGTAAAGACAGAACAATCTGATGTAACAGTGAATGAATCAAAACCAGTAGAGACTTCAAACATATTGGGAGGGTATGTATTTCAGGTTGTTTGTCTTCCCATTCCCACACAATGAAGCTTTTGATGCCCCTCGAAAAAACAATTGGGAAAACAAAGTTTGAAAAGAAGAAATTGCTTGTTACAAGCAAATCTTCATTTTCCACAATGTTTTCTACCCAGAAATTTGTAAAAATCTAAAATTTCAATTTGGAACAGTCTATAATTTTGTGGTCTGGTAAAATTGAAAGAGAAGGCAGATGACATTTCTAGGTACTTTACATTGAAAAAGGATAGCAATATAAAGCAAACTATTGAGAAAAATGAGAAATTACTTGCTACAGTGTTTTCTAAATGAAATTATTTTTTCTTTATTGTGTCAGCCCATTCCCACACAATTCCACTCTTTTTTCCGTTGATGAAAAATACCTAAGAAAAAAGCGAAAAAAGAAATCTCTTTTATAGTTGAAAACATTGTTGACAATGAAGCAATTGCTTGTTACTTGCCATTGCTTCATTTAGAACGTTTTTGAAAGCTTTTTTTTCTTCGGGCTCTTAAAAAATGCTGAACTGAGTAGGAATGGGTTGAATGGAATGAAATAATTAAAATGGTAAGAAGTTGATTGATGAAAGTTCACAACATCTTTGTTATATGACAACAGTGAAAACTTGTTAAATTATGGTAAAGGAGAATTGGATATTGCTATTTGACAGGTCTTTCAAATTTTGTGAATTAAATTAAAAATCACATGACCAGAGACAAGGTGCAGGGGGGCATTAGTACAAAATTTTAAAAGCGAGTTCTATTTGGAAAGTAGCCTCCATCATAGCGCAGTTGGTAGCGCGTCAGACTGTCAATCTAGAGGTCCCGGGTTTGATTCCCGACAGCAGCAGCGGCACTCATCCTTTCCGACTATTTGTCTCTCACCAATGGGTCGATAATCATAGACCTATGTGGGATAGCAGCTAGAGGCTAGGAAAGGTTGTAATGGTAGTACTGGTGTGAGAAATACCAGGATTCCATTGTTAGGTGCTCCAGCCGCCGCGATATAACTGAAAGATTGTTGAAAGCAGCGTAAAACCCCATTCAAAAAAACGAATCTATTTGGAAAGTATCAAATAGAGCTGGTTTCTTAAACTGTAACAGGAATACCACACTACACTCAGAAACTCAGCAAGATGAGTGGAGTTAAAACCCTGATTAGCCTGCAAGGTCTATTTAGACTGAACAGGATTAACCCACATATTCCCTCCTTTTGACGCCCATAAAGGAAAAAGCTATTGAAAACAATGTGGATAATGAAGAAATCGCTTGTCACAAGCTAAATCTTCATTATCCACAAAGTTTTCGGCCCAAAAATACAAAGATTTTTAAAATTTCATTAACTTAAGATTGTCCTCTTCAGCTTTTTTCAGTTTGGACCAGTCTAAAATATTTTTGTGTGGGAATGGGTTGACACATAAAGTCCTTTTTACCTTACCTGGGGAAAAAGTCTAGGATGAGCTGTTATTGTACACTCATCTGCGTCAATGTCTGCTTAGTTAAAGTTTTAGTATCTCTATTACAACTAGTACTAGGGGGCTAATATTTCACACATGCACTCATCAGTAAATAGACTTTCATGTGAGTCCATAACCTTGACCCAGTGACCTTGTGACCTTGACATTAATTCCGTTATGTTAAACCTTAACCAAAAACCTTAACCAAAAACTTAAATATTTTCTATCTTGATCAGTTTTCAACCTAGGGTGCTCTTATTTTACACATTCACTTATCAGGAGATGAGCTTTCATTTGAAAAAAAGAATGACCTTGACCTGGTTATCTTGATCTTTAATATTTTAAAAAAAAACTTAATCCATAAACTTTAAACTTATTCTATCTTGGAAGTTTTTCATCC
The DNA here is from genome assembly GCA_946902895.1 of Fragum fragum. Classification (NCBI taxonomy): domain Eukaryota; kingdom Metazoa; phylum Mollusca; class Bivalvia; order Cardiida; family Cardiidae; genus Fragum; species Fragum fragum. The sequence goes on from OX336374.1 coordinate 37,561,188, forward strand.
TAGGGGACTTGTATTACACATGTATTCATCAGGAGATGGGCTTTCATTTGAGACTATGATCTTAACTATTTCCAAATGACAAAATTTTAGACTGGTCCAAATTGAAAAGAGCTGCAGATGACAGTTTCCAGTTGATGGAATTTTTAATGTTTTTGTCTTTTTGGATAGAAAACATTGTGGATTACAAAAAATGCTTGATAATAGATATTTCTTCATTTTCCAAAATGCTTTCAAAAGCTTCTTTCTTCAGAGATATAAAAAGGAGGGATTGTATGGTAATGGGTTAAATATTTCATGTAAACCCTTACCATTTACAAAAACTTTATTTATCTCGGTCATTTTTCATCCTATGATGCTATTTTTTACACATCCATTCATAAATGGATGACATTGACTACTCAATGAACATGTGCTCTTAAGAATTAATCCTGTTTCATATACGTGTAGTTCCCAAAAGGTGACAAACACCATCTAGGGTGAGCTATTTTGTCTGCTGACAACTCTTGTTTACAAGATAGATCAAATATAAAACCTTTTCAATGTTTTAATCTCAATTATTGACAGAGAAGGCAAGAAGCATGAACAAAGAGAAGACTTTGCACCTAGCAATGATATTGTGAAACCTGAGATTCCAGAAACAAAAGACGATGAAATAAAGGTTTGTGAAGAAATGTAAAGATTTCATTTATTGATAAATAGACTTGTATATTTAGTTAACTCATTCCCATACAACCCTTTATATTTATGTACCTGTGGTTTTATACTTGAGAAAACATTGTGGCTTAACATTTCTTCTTTTTCCAAAATATATTTTTTCATGGCTACTTCTTAAATTTTACTAACTTATAATATTGTCTGCTACCCTTTTAAATTTGAGCAAATCTGTAATTCAAAGAGAAAACAGTAAAGGGTTAATCAATCCTCTTAATTCTGCTTTTTTCACAACCCACAAGAAAAATGCACAAAAATATTACAGTGAGTGAAGAAATTGCTGAATTTCATTGACGTCTACATTGTTTCTGTTCTATTTGCTAGAGATGTTTTGATCCATCAAACTTGAAATTATTGTCTCCAACATCTTGGGGGGGGGGGTATATAGGAGTCAGGGTTGGCTCTGGCTTGCCATCACTTTAACCAATTTCATGGGGCCAAATAGAGATATTTTTAAGCTTAATTGAGAGGGAATTGGTTCTAAAGTAAAAATTCATTGACTACACATTTGTTTTGTTAACTCATATGTATCAAGTCTTTGGTGAAAAATGAATAAAAGTATGGCCCCTGTGTGCAGAATCAAGTAAAAATTTGATGATTGAATGTGAATTATTAATATAATGGATTACAGCTGATTAGAACTGGAAAAGTGGAAAAGTTTATTGGGCTCAACTGCAGGATTTATCTGGTTTGCCATTGGCTGACCAAATAAATCCTGCATATTGCCAAAGAAACATTTCAATATCGTGTTGCATCCAGCCATCTATTCTGTATTCATCTTGGACAGTATTGGCATCAAAACAATGCCTTTTCAAAGTTTCATCATGTCTTATTCTGAAAATGTCTATGCTTCAGAATACAGAAGATAAAGAGCCTATCAAAATTGAAAGTGGAAGTGAGAAAGTTTTGGAGGCAGCTAAAAATGAGTGGGACAATGTCACTACAATACAAGCTGGTAGGTTATCTTTGGTAAATCAAAGGTCAGGTGAACAACTAAACTCTTTCTAAACATTTCCAACTATTTAACATGCCTGTGAAGTACATAGTCTGAGCAGCCTGGACAGCCATTCAGAGCATTAACCCTTTCCTGTTTTTTCAAAATTTTAGACTGGTCCTATTTTGAAGATGTTACAGACAACGATTAAAAGCAGATTCAATTTGAAAAGTTATCAAATTGCAGGTTAGAAAAAAGTGTGGGAAAAGAAGAAATTGCTTGTTACAAGCAATTTCTTCTTTTCCCACAATGTTTTCTCAAGTATAAAATCACAGGGATGTGAAAACAAGGGATTGTACAGTAAAGGGTTAAGAATGTTTGATGCTCACTTAGCCTATTACCACATGACAATATTTTAGACTGGTCCAAATTGAAAGGTGTTGCAGACATCAATTTAAAGTTTGTGAAATTTAAGATTTTGTAAATTTTCTGGGTAGAAAACTATGTGTAAAATGAAAAATTGCTTGTTACAAGCAATTGCCTCATTTTATGCAATTTTTTTCCTAATCTTTTTTCTTGAGGGGCGTCAGAAAGTGTCATTTTGTGGGAATGGGTTAAAGAAGCTTTTACTTTGTATATAGTTTAAGGGCCCAAAGTGAAGACTCTGATCAGACTGTGTGGATTCACTGGCTTATTTGTATCATTACTTAGAAAAAATGCTAATGGTTGGAAATGTCACACACAAGCTCAATTAAACATCAAAGAAGAATACTTGTTTTTAGATATCTTGTATTTTCTTTCTTTTGAATGCGAAAGAAAAATAATACTAAATTTCTCTACATATCTCTTGTATGAATGTGTAAACAAACTACTTTATTTGATTTGATACTTGATTTTTATGGTATGAAGTGTCCAAGTTATCATAACATTTTTTTAACATTTTCAACAAAAACTTGTAGATTAGCACACATTTTATACATTGAAACTCTAATAAATTATTAAAAACTTTTCAAATTTCGAACAGTTTATTGTATTTTACATGTCAGTCAAATTAAAAAGAATCCTTCAAATGCTTGAATATGTTGATATAGTTGATCTTTCTCAAGCAACCACCTCTATTAAGCAACCGAAATTCCCCCTTTATAACTAAAAGCTCTCAGTGAGACGATTCTAATGCTTAACCCATTCCCACACAATGACGCTCTCAATATAAAAGTTCTGGAAAACATTGTGGAAAATGAAGAAATTGCTTGTCACAAGCAATTTCTTCATTATTTACACAATGTTTTCTACCACAATAGACAAAGATTTTAAAGATTTCATCAACTTTAAATTGTCATCTGCAACTTCTTTCAATTTGGACTGGTCTAAAATTTTACCGAGTGGGAATGGGTTGATATGATAGTTACTGAACTTTTTTCTTCTTTCATTTCTCACTATGGTTTAAAGTTCTTTTAACCCTTCACCAGTCGAGAATGTTTTGTTAAGTTCATATAGAATCTCGTAAGTATATACTATATACATGGTAGATTTCATTTACTTTGTATCTTGCAGGACAAAAGCATTGTGGAAAAAGGAGAATTAGCTCTTTACAAGTAATTTCTACTTTTTCTATTATGATTTTTTGAATATAAGAAAAGAATGACTTGTAAAGGGTGGAGTACATATTTGATTTGTATTTTGTTGATTTGCACAGGTTATGTGGAGGGGCAGTCACAAGGTATTTGATTTGTTTCGTGTTTGATTGTAGTGCATGCACATAGATGTTAATTCACTGTTCTGCTTTTAGGCAAATGTTTCTGTAGAAAAAAGAAATAGGTACCTATTTGAATTTCTTTAACCCTTTCCTGTTCAAACTCTGTATTTTACGTTGATTTGATTTTATACTTTAAAAAACATTGTGGAAAAAAGGAGAAATTGCTTGTAACAAGCAATTTCTCCTTTTCCCACAATATTTTCTACCTAATAGGATGGTTTCATTTCAAATTGCATCCAATTTTCATTGTCATCTGCAACCTCTTTCAATTTGGACCAGTCTAAAATTTCAATAAACAGGAAAGGGTTAACCCATTACCAGAGGGCAAAATTTTAGAATGATGAAAGTTGAAAGGAGTTGCAGACAACAATTCCGAGTTTGCATTTTAAGCTCACCGGAGCAGGAAGTGGGCATGGTGAGGTAATTTGATAGTCCTCTGTCTGTTGTATGTCAACAATTTTAAAAGGACATCTCCTCCCAAACAGTTCAATCAAATATGGCAAGAATGTTCCTATGGTGGTGCCCTTTGAAATTTGCAAAAAGAATTGAACTCCGTTGAAAATTTTGGTTGACATGGCAACAAAACTGATATTTTAATTAAATCTTTAAAAATTATCTTCTCCTGACCCAGAGGGCATAGGGCCTTGAAATTTGGCATGAAGCATCAGTACATTGACCTCTTTCAGAATTTCTAAAATCATCACCCTTGGGTCCCCAGGGGTGGAGTCCCATAGGGGATGGGGCTTATATAGAAATATAGAAGGATTTTTAAACTGACACCTCCACATAAACCACTGGGCTGATTACGACCTAATTTGGCAGAAATATTCCTTGGGTGGTGCCCTTTAAAGATTGCTAAAAGAATTGAAAACTGTTAAAAACTCTGGTTGCCATGGTATCACAACTGAAATTTAAATAAATTCTTTAAAAATTATCTCTTCCTTACCCAGAAGGCCTAGAGTCTTAATTATTTGCTCAAAGCATGAGTAAATTGACCTCTTTCAGAATTGCTAAAATCATCAACCTCAGGGCCCCTAGGGGCAGAGCCGCAGGGGAATGGAGCTTATATAGAAATAAAGAAAGATTTTTAAAATGACATCTCCTCCCAAACCGCTAGGCCAATTTCAACCAAAGAATTTAAATCTATTGAAAACTCTGGTTGCTTTGACAACACAAGTAAAATTGAAAAAAAAATTAAAAAAACATCTCCTCCTGACCCAGAAGTTGAAGAATCTTGAATTTTGCATGAAGCATCAGTGCATTGACCTCTTTCAAAATTGATAAAATTTCAGAGTCTAATTGGGCTTAAATAGAAAAAAAGATGGCAACCCTTTCAAAACCATTTGGCCAATTTAAACCAAATTTGGCAGAAATTACGTTAGTTTGCCTCCTTTTGATAATAACTTAAAGATTTGAAATCTGTTGAAAGCATTTGTTGGCATGGCAACATAAGTTGATTTAGATAAATGTTAAAGGAGGTCTTCTCCCGACCTAGGCCTTGAAGAAAAAAATAGCCTTATCTAAGGTAAGCGCCAAGGACAATTGCCCTCTTGTTTTTTAGATTTTGTTCAATTTTCTGGGTAAAATCATTTTGTAATATGAAGAAATGCTTGTAGGGTCATCAGAAAGCTTCATTGTGTGGTATGGGTTAACTTATTAGTGGATGAGTTTTTTAGACTGGTCCATATTGAACGAAGTTGCTGACAACAACTTTGAGCTGATGCTTTTTTCAAATTCCTTTTTTAAGGTAGAAAAAAGGATAAATTGCTTGTCTCCCAATGTTTCTACCCAATTTTAGCATGCTTTGAAATGTTGTTTGCAACTTCTTTCAATTTGAACTAGTCTAAAGATTTGTCATTAGGTAAATGGTCAAACAACCTGTTAAGAAGGGGCTTAGGTTTTGAATTTGTTTGTCTGAAAAGATAATTTAGAAAAAAAGTAAGATTCAGTAAAGACTCCAGTTATATACAGATTTTTTCCTGCTCTATTTATCTATTTCCACACCATGCCGGGTTTTTTTACACATTCAAGAAATTTTCATTCCACAAAAATAGGTCTAGTCCAAATTTAGAGGGAGATATCATAATTTCTGAATCCTTGATAAGAAGAAAATAGCCAATTGTCTAAAAAGAGGCTCAAACGGACACTAAACACTTTAATTTAAGTTTCATATTGTCTTTGCAGTAATCTGATAGGCTGAAAGTGGCTTTTTTAATTTGTAACATGGGAAAGGTTCAACAGAATTCCAGGCTATTTTTAGATATCACTGAATATAGTTGTAGACAAGGCATGAACTCATTTTTATGTGACCCATAGTCAACTTAAGGTTACAAATTGACAAGTAAATCAACAAACGTCCTAAGTCATGTCACACCAAAGGGTTAGCATAAAACTACGGTAAGTGTCTTTATTGGTATTGACGCTTACGGCAGCTTTGGACTGATCTTTACAGAATTGATGAGCGGCTAACAAACATAACATTTAACCCTTTCCTGTTTTATGAAATTTTAGACTGGTCCAATTTGAAAGAGGTTGCAGACGACAATGAAAAATGCATGCAATTTGAAATCTGACCATCCTATGTGGTAGAAAATATTGTGGGAAAAGGAGAATTTGCTTGTTACAAGCAATTTCTCCTTTTTCCACAATATTTTCTCAAGTATTAAATCACGGGAACGTAAAATCCCAGTTTGTCCAGGAAAGGGCTAACTGTTCATATGCATAACTCTAGATCAGTTTTTGTACAAATTATGGTCCCTTTTGACATACATTTTTCTTATGCTAAAAGTAGCATCCAAGTATTAGGTATTATGCCATGCTCTTTGTATGTAGAAGATTCTTTGAATTCATTATCAGACAACCAAATTTTAGACTGGTCCAATGTGACAGAGGTTGCTGGCAAAAACTTAGAGTTGATGAAAATTGAAAAATACGTGCCATATTGGAAAGAAACCATTGTGTGAAAAGGAGAAATTGCTTTTAACAAGCTATTTCTCCATTCCCCTCGATGATTTCCTGATATAGCATTAAAATGAGAGTTTGTGTGGTAATGGATAAATCACAGATATAAAAAAAAACCCAAAAGAAATACACTCCATGCATGAGTTGGTCAAACCCTTAAATTCCCCCTTACTTCCCATCCAAATTAACCCTTGTCTTGCTGATCCCAGAATTTTCCTGCTTTGGTAGGTTGCATAGACAAAGATCAGCCTGCACATATGTGCAGTCTGATCTTTGTCTATGCCTCCTGTTTGTCCTCTTTCAGCAAGAGTTGTTTATAAGATCAATTTACAAACTAAATATTGACCCTGAAAACCAGGACTACAGTACTACCAGCCCTTTAATTTTAGCGCAATTCTGAACAAGGATGGCAAGGGTTAATTTTGTACTCAGGAGATGAGTCTTTACTTACATAATACCAACATGTAAAGCACTGTTTTGTAAGCAGATTGAGAAAATGGCAATGCTTAACCCATTCCTACTAAATGATACTTTTGGACGCCCCCAAGAAAAAAAGATCTGGAAAACATTGTGGAAAATGAAGGAATTGCTTCCTTGCAATTTCCGTAATATCCACAATGTTTTCAAACCCAAATTTAAAAAAATCAAAAATTTCATAAACTTTCAATTGTTGTCTGCATCTTCTTTCAATGTGGACCATTCTAAGACTTTGTCATTTTGAAATGGGTTAATTTGTATCTAACCTTTAATTTTATGTTCAGAAGATTGATTGATTGAATGGGGTTTAACGCCACTTTTAACAGTATTTCAGTCATATCGCGGCAGCTGGAGCACCTAACAATGGATTCCTGTCATTTTTTAAACCAGTACTACCACTACATCCTTTCCTAGCCTCCAGCTACTATCCTACTTAGGTTTACGATTATCCACCCATTGGTGAGAGACGTCGACGTTCAGAAGAACTGTATAAAGTGGAATCCTTTACCCATAACACCATTTTGTCAACACTTTTGTTGCAATAAGCATAAGTTGCAAATGTAAAAAAGAATAATTTGTTCGAGGACAAACTTTGGAAGAAAAAATATTATTGAATTATTTAGTATAATCTGGTTAATTACAGCACTACAATGGAATCATGTTGATTGGGATGCTGATCTGATTAGTCAAGACTTTTGTTGCAAATAATCATAAAACCATATGTACCAGCACTTAAAATTGTTGTCTGCATCTTCTTTGAAACTGGAGAAGCTTTTGTTATCTGGTAATGGGTTTATCATTATGTCATATCTGAATTGACCAAATGCTGGCCCTGCCCACTTACTTCTTTTGCCCCTCCAATTGACTCCAACAGGAAGTTCGGCTTCCATTTTTAACAGCAAAATTTATGACCAGTAGCATGTAACAAAAATGTCAAATGGTTGGTGACTTAAACAGTTAAACGTTTCAGTTGCCAAACCAACAATGAAGGTTAAAAAAAAAATGGCCCCAATGTCTGAGTTGATAAGCTCAGGTCCAGGCTGAATAGATAATTTGATTGCTTGGTTTTTTCCTTGATTGACGGGAGCGATTCGTCATTTGTAAAGATGTCATAGTATGCTTTAGAATCACAGATATTGTAGAAAATTGACAGATCCCTAGCCACGCCTACTGACCTCCAGCAGGAAGTTTGAATTAGATATTAACCCATTACTAGATGGCAAAATTTTAGACTGGTCCAAATTGAAAGAAATTCCAGACGACAGTTTGAAATTTATAAAATTTTGGTGTTTTAAAACTTTCTGCCTAGAAAACATTGTAGAAATTGAAGAAATTGCTCGTAACATTAAAGCATTTTTCTTGAGGGGCGTCCAAAAGCGTCACTGAGTGGGAATGGGTTGACTCTTTCTCATTTTTTTGAAATTTTAGACCTGTCCAAATTCAAAGGTTTTGCAGACGATATTTCAAAGTGGATTTAATTTGAATAATAACCATTCAATAAGGTTGATAACATTTTGGAAAAAGAAGAAACTGCTTGTTACAAGCAATTTCTTCTTTTACCACAATGTTATCTCAAGTATAAGATAACAGCAATGTAGAACCCTGTGTTTGTTCAGGAAAGGGTTAAACAGCCTTTTTTAGCTCACCTGAGCACGTAGTGCTCAAGTGAGCTATTGTGATCGCCTTTTGTCCGGCGTCCGTCCGTCGTCCGTCGTGCGTCGTGCGTCGTGTGTCGTGCGTCGTGCGTCGTCCGTCAACAATTTCTTTAAACGACATCTCCTCCTAAACCACTGGGCCAATTTGAACCAAATTTGGCAGGAATGTTCCTTAGGTGGTCCCCTTCAAAAATAGCTAAAAGAATTGAAATCCGTTAAAAACTCTGGTTGCCATGGCAACAAAAGTGAAATTTTAAAATAATCTTTAAAAATCTTCTCCTCCTGACCCAGAAGGCGTAGAGCCTTGATATTTTGCATGAAGCATCAGTATATTGACCTCTTTCAAAATAGCTAAAATCATAATCCTCGGGTCCCCAGGGGCGGAGCCCCAGGGGGGTGGGGTTTATATAGAAATAAAGAACGATTTTTTAAATGACATCTCCTCTCAAACCACTGGGCCGATTTGAACCAAATTTGGCAGAGATGTTGCTTAGGTGGTCCCCTTCAAAAATAGCTAAAAGAATTGAAATCGGTTAAAAACTCTGGTTGCCATGGCAACAAAAGTGAAATTTTAAAATAATCTTTAAAAATCTTCTCCTCCTGACCCAGAAGGCGTAGAGCCTTGATATTTTGCATGAAGCATCAGTATATTGACCTCTTTCAAAATAGCTAAAATCATGATCCTCGGGTCCCCAGGGGCGGAGCCCCAGGGGGTTGGGGTTTATATAGAAATAAAGAACGATTTTTTAAATGACATCTCCTCTCAAACCACTGGGCCGATTGGAACCAAATTTGGCAGAGATGTTGCTTAGGTGGTCCCCTTCAAAAATAGCTAAAAGAATTGAAATCCTTTAAAAACTCTGGTTGCCATGGCAACAAAAGTGAAATTTTAAAATAATCTTTAAAAATCTTCTCCTCCTGACCCAGAAGGCGTAGAGCCTTGATATTTTGCATGAAGCATCAGTATATTGACCTCTTTCAAAATAGCTAAAATCATGATCCTCGGGTCCCCAGGGGCGGAGCCCCAGGGGGGTGGGCTTATATAGAAATAAAGAACGATTTTTTAAATGACATCTCCTCTCAAACCACTGGGCCGATTTGAACCAAATTTGGCAGAGATGTTGCTTAGGTGGTCCCCTTAAAAAATAGCTAAAAGAATTGAAATCGGTTAAAAACTCTGGTTGCCATGGTAACAAAAGTGAATTTTTAAAATAATCTTTAAGAAACTTCTCCTCCTGACCCAGAGGGCGTACAGTCTTGATATTTTGCATGAAGCATAAGTATATTGACCTCTTACAAAATAGCTAAAATCATGATCCTCGGGTCTCCTTGGGCAGACCCGGGGGGGGGGGGGGTTGTATAGGCATGAAGCATCAGTTCACAGACTTCTTTCTTATTTCTGAAATTATAACCCATGGAAAAAGTTTTTTCCTTCTTTCAAATCGGCACTAAAGCCTTGGAATTTGTAATTTGGACTTTTGGATTCCCAGGTTCATAGTCTTTATATGTAATTGTGGCCCACTTGTTTCATAATCCTAACCTTAACATGAAACTAGACTGTTGAAAGAAAAAGAGCCTTTATCTCAGGTGAGCGCCCCAGGGCCAACGGCCCTCTTGTTTCAGATTTTAAGGTCAGTATTGTATACTAACACATCAATTGATAGGTTGGCAACAGCTTTTTCAAACAGTAGTTACCACTTTAATGTTGCCCAATGAACAAAATGCTTAACATCAAAGTTAAATTTTAGAGTTAACTTTGGTCTTATTGATTTGATTGGTCAAATGATTTATTGATTTACAGCAGTGATCTGTCAAGTTTCGATAGAGTAAAATGTCCTTCAGTAGATTGATGTTAAAGATCTTTTTATGTTAGCTAGATTTTTTTACAAATGGTCACAGTTTTCCAGTTGATCCCAGAATGTTTTTATTTTGACTAGAGGTAAAGACAAAGATTAGCCTGCATGTACGTGCTGTCTGATCTTAGTCTGCACCATCTGTTTATCCTTGAGTGATTTATGAGGTTGTTCTTCAAAAGAAATACTCACACATCCCATCCAGTACTTTCATCCCTTTGATTTTAAAGGATTTCATTGTCTGTCATCCTCGTAAGCCCTTGAGTCTCCTTATTTGCTACGTATGCTACATCGTCCATGTAAATAAGGAGACCCGGGGTATCAGAGGATGATTGTCTGTATGCCCCTCACAGTACAGATGAAATATTATCATGTTGTTTTATCTTTTTAGTCTGCTTGTCTGCAATTTAAACAATGTCTTGTCAGATGCAAGCTTTTTTTCTGTTTTCTCTGATTTTTTTCTCCTGTCATGTTTGTGTTTCCCATTAAAAACATTGTAGGTACATGTACATTATAAAATTTCATGCCAGCATTGAACTTTTATCATATATCTTAAAAGTATTTGAATTATGCTTAGTCAGAGGTTGAATTTGCAAAGAGTAAAAACAACTGGTAAAGTTTGAGTGTCTTCTCTTTTTTGAGAGCTTCCGTCAAGAGCATTTGTCAAAAAAGATTACTAATTATTCTAAAATAGTGTTATTTACTTAGGACTTGATAAAGATAAGAAAATATGTTTGAATAGTTTTAAGACCTCCATTGTTTAACCCTTTCCTTCACAATCCTTAGCTTTTATGTCCCCGTGATTTATACTTAAGAAAACATTGTGGAAAAGGAAGAAGTTGCTTGTAACAAGCAACTTATTCTTTTCCCACAATATTTTCTAACCTGTAGGTTAATTATTTTTCAAATTGCACCAACCTTTCATTTTTGTCAGTAACTTCTTTCAAATTGGACCAGTCTAGAATATTGAAAACATGTATGGGTTAAAAAGTCAACCGTTTCCCTATTTACTTTATTTTTGCTTAAAATATGTCACTTTATAGTGCATTTAACTTAAAACTTTTTAGTGCAGATTTGAATACTTTTTTTCACTGATCCTAGGTGCGGAGCCCACTTTTGTAGACACACTGACTCCAATGTCACCCTATGAAATGACTCAGATAATCCAGATAGAAGATTATACCAGTGTAAAGGTAACATTGAACATATTCAATTATATTAGTAACATTTTTAAATTCAATTTTAATTATTTATATGCAAAGGTTTAGACAAAGGGAGGTAACTTCTGTCTCAAATCTTACTTCTCATTGTAATCCTAGTGGTACTCATTGAAATGGACGGAAGAGAAGATTTCAATGAGTACCAACAATGCAGGGTTTGTGTTGGTATCATTGAAGTAATCAAATCTAAAATCTGAAGCTCTATATTAGCATGTTTTTGGTCCTACTTTTACCCATTATCACACAACAAAATTTTAGACTGGTCATAATTGAAGCTGCAGACAAAAATTTCAAGTTGATGAATTTTTCCTTTTTTTATATGTCTTCCTGGATAGAAATCATTGTGGAAATGAAGAAATTGCTTGAATTAAGAAATTTCTTCATTGTCCAACAATGTTTTCAAATTTGTTTTTCATGAGGGGCGTAAAAAGGATTGCTTGTGTAGAAGTCGGTTAACTAAAAGAGATTGATTTATGGATAGATCTGCATTGATAGACTTATTCCTGCTAGAAGTATGAAAGCCTGTTTGTAATAATCAGTAGAGGACTGATTTAGGATAAAAATACTTAATTTTCTTTATAAACTTCAAGGTGATCCCACTCCAACCATTTCCACATAATGACAATGACACTTTTAAATGCCCCTCAATATGAAAGCATTGGAAAAAATTGAGGATAATTAAGAAATTGCTTGTTACAAGCAAGTTCGCTATTATCCACAATGTTTTTTACCCTAAAATACAATAACTTAAATGGTGTCATCAACTTTAAATTGTTGTCTGCAACTTCTTTGAATTTTGACCAGTCTAAATTTTTGTTGCGTGGGAATGAGTTAAATCTCACACACTCTGTTCTGATAGATATGTTCTAAGGCATTGAAAGTCCTTAGATTCCTTATAATAAATTATCACACAAACAGAAAAGAGAATATCACAAATTCATTATTAACTCAATCCTGTACAATCCCACTTTCTGACTCCCCTCAAGAAAAAAAGCTTTTGAAAGCATTGAGGACAATGAAAAAATTGCTTTTAATGTGTAAGAAGCAATTTCTTCATTGCCCTACAATATTGCCCTATACACTAAATATTTTTGAAATTTCACATTGTCACCTGCATTTTTAGCTCGAGGTATTGTGATCACCTTGGCGTCGTTCGCGTTGAAGTTGGCGTTGACATGAAAAACTTTAACCTTGGTCATATCTCTGTTGTTATTGAAGATATCCTCATGAAACTTGGCATGTGTATTGACCATCACAAGAGCTATCTAGACTATCAAGAGGGATTACTCTAAAAGCATTTTTGTAAGAGTTATGCAAGAGTTGTTACAAGCAATTACTTTATTATCCACATTGTTTACTTCCCCTAAAGTCAAAACAAATTTAAAGTATTATCAGCTTGAAATTGTTTTATGCAAATTCTTTGAATATAGACCAGCCTAAAATTTGTTGTGTGAGAATGGATTAAGAGGCATTAGTTTTTCACATTCTGTATATATGTATTTATTTTACAGTCCAACATCAGAACAAGTGTAGAAAGGAAGGGATTTGCAGCTTTCGTTAATTTCCTATTTGGGCCTCCTAAATTAAAAAGACAATTACTACAGGATAGAGAAAGGATATTTTGTGTAGCAGCCAGTAAGTTTCCGAACATATCCGAAAAATTTAAGGTTTGAATCCTGCCTTATTTACATACCCAAGGTATGTTCTTGGGCAAAGCATTCTAGGTCAACCCTTAAATTTACTGGTTAGACTTAAGAAAGGTATATAAATAGCTAACATTGTTCAGATATAAAAAGAAATTTGAAAAGTTGTTGAAACCCATGCAAAATCTAAGAAAAATTAACCTTTTCTCGTTTTTTGAAATTTCAGACTGTTCCAAATTTGAAAGAGATTGCAGAGGACAATGAAAAATTTGATGCATTTTGAAATGAAACTATCCTGTGGGGTAGAAAATATTGCGGGAAAAAGAAGAAATTGCTTGTGACAAGCAATTTATTCTTTTTCCACAATATTTTCTCGTGTGTAAATTCACAGCAACTTAAAATCCTGGGTTTATACCAGAAAGGGTTAAATAAATTTAGTCATACAAAACTTTTGACTAGTCCTATGATAAGGCAAAAGCAGGTTATGAGCTGATGAAAAAATAGAACCTGTGCGTGGCATTTCCAACAATTACACATGTGCCCTTAATAAATACTTTGATCAATCTGCACTTTTATGCAGTCTGATCAGACTCATCACTATGCACTCTGTTGATAGATACTGACCCAAAGTTCTTTTTAGAAGATCAGCCATTATTCTACATGCACTGAGTGGATTTCCAGGCTGCTCAATGTCTGTGATTCACTTACATGTGAGCTGCCTTCATAGCGCAGTTGGTAGCGCATCCCAATCTTCAATCATGGGGTGTTATGGGTTCGATCCCCCTCGGGGGAACATTTCCTTTCTGACATTTGCAATCTCACCAATTGGTAGATAATCCTAAACCGAAGTGGGATAGCAACTGAAGGCTAGAAAAGGATGTAACGGTTGTACTGGTATGAGATATGCCTGCAACCTCTTTCAATTTTGACTAGACTAAATTTTCAAAAACAGGAAAGGAAAAATGGTCGGTAACCAAAAATATAGTAAATGCAGCTTGTATAAATGGATTGAAGAAATTGCTTGTAAAATTCATTTGACTCCAAATTCATCTACAACTTATTTGAATTTGGATTAGTCTGAAATTTTTATCATCTTGTAATAGGTTATGTAGTGTATTTTGATTAGAAAAATAGATATAACAAACTTTGTAAGAATACTTTGCAAGCATATTATTCAATAATGCGGTGGAAACCTGTTAATTGCTATTCCAGCTTATCAAGATTTTTGTTACAAATAACTAGAATTTGCAGTTAAAGGAACTACATGTATTTGTTCTATAAAGCTAGTTATTGTACATAAAGTCATTTGATTGTAACTACAGGGTTTCTGTACCAGTTAACTCTTTCTTGTACAATACCTGATTTTTACGTCCTTGTGATAAAATACTTGAGAACACATTGTGGAAAAGAGAAAAAAATTGCTTGTAACAAGCAATTTCTTCTTTTTCCACAACATTTTCTATCACACAGGATGGCTACTTATTTTAATTGTGCTTACTTAAAAAAGTTGTCTTCTACCTCTTTGAATCTGGATGAGTCAGGAATTCTGAAAAACAGTTAAAGGGTTAATGATTATTTTCCAGCTCAGCTCAATAATGACAACTCCAAACACCTAAGAACTTTACAGACTATATACAGAAGTCTTACAGGGTCAAAATTTGACTGTAGACGTTTTGGTAATCATTGGGAAGAGATAGGCTTTCAAGGTTAGTGGTTTATTAATGTCTGTTGTGCTGAACCTGGAATATTTCATATATATAGTCTAATCTTAGTCTACATAACCTGTTGAAATTGTTCATAAGTTCTTGTTTGTTAACATGCAATATCTTCTTTTTCCAATATTTTTATTCTCAAGTATAAAATACCGGGATGTAAAAACCTGGGGTTGAACAGGAAAGGGTTAAGGAAAAGAAAATCTTTGTTACAATAAGACAATTTCTCTTTTTTTTAGCCCTACAGATTTGCTATTACATTCAAGGAAACATGTGGAAAAAAATAGTGTTTTCTACTCTATGTAATTGACATTTTTATGCCCGCCCCCCATTGATAAGATGGGTCAAGGTCAAAATTTAACCCTTTTCCCTAAAACAAAGAAAAAAAACCAATAAAAATCACCTGTTTTTAAAGAATTCCTGTTTCGTAGGCATAGTGTTTCACGAACACATCTTGTTCCAATTACAGCCGCTTTTGAATCCATGTCATTAGAATCAAACAATAAAAATCACCTGTTTTTAAAGAATTCCTGTTTCGTGGGCATAGTGTTTCACAAACACATCTTGTTCCAATTACAGCCGCTTTTGAATCCATGTCATTAGAATCAATTTTGACTAGTTTGAAATTTTGTCGTTTAGTATTGGATTAAAACCTCTGAAGAAAGCTTTTAGTCAATAAACTTAATCTGAAACATTTAAATCTTTCACAGGCTCAGATCCGTCCACTGATTTGAGAAGCGTTGGTACCCTTGGTTTGGTGAACCTACTTTTCTTTTTGAAAACCCCAAGAACCCAGGCACTGGCTAGTGATATTTACAGACTTTCCTTACATCCTACGCAGGTATGTATATGTGTATAATTTAATTTTGAGTTTTGTCTATCTGAAGTTCGAAAAAAACTATTCATACCTCCATGAACAAAATTTGAGCACACAGCTATTTTATACAAAATAGTTCCATACAAAAAAGTATCATAATTTTAAAAGTTTTTGCTTTTTTTCACTTGATGTTTTCATGGAGGTATGAATCGAAAAACCTAATCTCACTTATGTATGAATCCGCTTTACAAATTCATAGTGTGTTTATTTTCATACCTTGGTTCATACCTCCATGAAAATATTCTCCTCATCTCTTGAAGCCAGTTTACAGAACTGTGTTATACATCTTATAAAACAGCATCTAGAAATCTCTAAAGTGAAATAAATAAAAAAGTAGTCAATTGCTAAAGACTCAAGTCCTTAATTTCAACATACTCAAGGGTCCTTCACATTAGGTAGCAAAGGGACCTGTCATATATATGCCAATATATATTTTACATTATATTTTGTTTAACCCATTACTAGATGCATTAGACTGGTCTAAATTGAAAGGAGTTGTAGAAGATAATTTCAAGCTTATGAAATTTGGGATTTTTTTTACTTTTTGGGTATAAATCATTGTGGATAATGAAGAAGTTACTTGTGACATGCAGTTTCTTAATTTTCAAGTTTTCTCCATTTACAAAGCTTTTTTTCTCAGGTGAACCTAAAAGCATCATTATGTAGGAATGGGCTTATGAAGTCATTTATATTTATGGTAGTGTGCAAAATGATTATTAGAACAAAATGGGTATATTAACTGAAAGATAAAGGTTGTATGAATTTTCTAAAATCTGTGAAGAACTATGGATGCTATTGTAACAAAGTGAAAAAGACTTCTCTGCCCAAACTACAATACCTAGAGCTTTGATATTTGGTATACATCATCTCCACTGACCTTCTGCCCACATACAAAAATCACTGTACTCTGAAAATTAGCCCTACATTGATAGATCTCAAATTTTATAAAAAATTAACCCATTTCCACACAATCTCTCCTTTTAAAGAGTAAAGCTTTGGAACAGATGAAAAATGAAGAAATTGCTTGTATCAAGCAATTATTTCATTATCCAAAATGTTTTCTATCCAAAAAGACGAAAACATTTCAGATTTTATCAAATTAGACCTGTCTAAAACTGTTGTGTGGGAACAGTTTAAAAAAGACAATTTTTAGAATCTTAATTCTCCCAAGCCATTAGGCCTGGAGCTTTAATATTGGGTAAATATTATCAGTTAATGACTCTCTACCAAATACAGCAGCTGCCATAGCATAGTGGTAGTGCAAAGGACTCCTAGTCAAGGGGTCCTGGGTTCAATCCCTGGCTATAGCAATTATCCTTTCAGACATTAGTCTCACACCAATGGTGGGACAAGCAGCTGGAGACTCAAAGAGGATGCTGTGGTATTACTGGAGTGAGAAATACCAGGAATCCACTGTTAGGTGCCCCTGCAACTGTGATATGACTGAATTACTGTTAAAAGTGGCATTAAACCCCATTCAATCAATCAATCTACCAATTAGGTCACCAACCAACCCTTATACTTATTTTTAACATACTACTGGCCATTATTTTTGAAAAATAACACCATGAAAAATCGAAGTGGAACTTCCTGTCCGATTCAATGGGCGTGGCCAGCAATTGGTCAATATTGAATTAATGTTTTTTTAACCCCTTTCTTACGCAAGAGAATTTTGGACTTGTCCAAGTCAGAGGCAAAAATATGTTATTCTATGTCTCTGGCTAAATTTCTTTGCGTCAAAAAGCGTCACTGTGTGGGAACAGGTTAAAGAACTATTCTACTCTGAAAATTTCTCAATGTTGTAGGATCCTGGAGTTTATAAAGGAATAAAGAAGGAAATCTTTAAAAGTCTTCTGAGCTAAGACTAAAAGGCCTAGAGCTCGAAATTCTGCATGTAGCATGGCCATGAATATTACACATATTTTAATTGTCTACCAAAATACTGCAATTTATGTCTTTTAGATATCTTTTTACTGAGATATATAAGCTAGAAAACAAACTTCTTTTCTCCTCCCCAAACATTTGGCCTAAAGTGTTTTGAAAAAAAATGCTTGCAGTATTGTCATATGAAGTTCTATCAAAATGAATTACTCCTAGATCAGAATCAGAATTGTAAATTCAATATTGTTCAAAGTTATAAAGATGGAAACTTTTGAAAACTTTCTCTCAATCTCTTCAAAGCCCATAGCTTTCATTTTCAGGAGAGGGGACAGAGGACATCTTGATCCTCTTGTTTTCATTTTGAACTAGTCTAGTATTATGTTTTCTGGTGACTGGTTAAGAGGGTTGGAAACATGTTCCAGTTGATTATTGTCTGTGATGAAATATTAAAGAAGCCTCAGCTCTTTTTTATCTCCTGCCGTTTCGGCGAAGGGGATATAGTAATGGTCTCCGTCCGTCCTTCTGTCATTCTTTTATTCCCTCATTCCGTCACTAAACTTGTCTGGGGCATATCTCTGAAAGTATAATTGCTATCAATTTGAAACTTCATAGGGCAATAGATCTCATTAAGGAGAAGTGCAGTGCACAAGAACCACAACTCTTGCTTGCATAATTTTGGATTGCCCTTTGTTGTTTTAAAGACCAAGATTTTGTCTAGGGCATATCTCTAAAAGTATAATAGCTATTAACTTGAAACTTCATAGGTGGATAGATCTCATTGAGAAGAAGTGCAGTGCACAAGAACCACAACTCTTGCTTGAATAATTTTAGAGGTTTTACCCTTTGTTGTTTTAAAGATTTAGATTTTGTCCTGAGCATATCTCTGAAAGTATAATAGCTATTATCGAATTCATTGAGAAGAAATGCAGTGCACATGAAGCCTAAATCTAACTGGCTTCAGTTTACTATCAAGCTTATACGGCGGGGGATGGTCATATCCAACATGGCTCTTGTGTCATTCATTGTAACCAGATATGGGTTTGATCTCCGACATTGGTGGCCACTTTTGTTAAACTTTTATGTTGGTTTGGCGACTTAATTGCTTTTCAAAGCTGTAGTTACAAAGTTTAGGTTCCAAACCAACTATTCTATCAATTTATCAGACTGATGGCCTAAAATTAAAAAAGAAAGAAAGCATTGTGAGGAAAAGAGAAAATTACTTGCTAAAAGCAATTTCTACTTTTCCCACAAAGTTTTCTATATTCAGATTTCTTCAAGTCATCAAAGATAGGATGTTGTTACAATAGATCAAGCCAAGTCAAGACAAGCATAGAAGAAATATTTTACTTTTTTTTACGTTTTTACATTTCACTTTTCTTTCCCAGAATTTTCCTTTCTGTGTCATGGGCATAAATATGACAAGAATCACTCTCCAAGTTTTGAGGGAGGATTTACTAAATAAGTAAGTAAAATTATGAGAACCTTTATATAATTATAAAAATTGTATTGGCACTGAATCAGAAAAACTGATTAGTTTTTAACGTTTTTAGGAACTTTGTATGTGACTGCTTTCTTTATGGTCTTTTTATTTGCTCACCTGGGCACAACGTCTTCAAGGTGAGCTATTGTGATCGGTAATTGTCCGGCATCCGTCCGTCCGTCCGTCTGTCCATCCGTAAACAATTATTAAAAAATCTTCTCCTCCTAAACCATAAGGCCTAGAGCTTTGATATTTGGTACATATCATCACCTATTGACCCTTTACCAAAATACTTCAAAGAATTACTGTACTCTGAAAATTAGCCCTTTTCTGTGCGATCCAAGATTTTACAAAGGAAATCTTAAAAAATCTTCTCCTAAACCATAAGGCCTAGAGCTTTGATATTTGGTATGTATCATCACCTATTAACCCTCTACCAAAATTCTTCAAAGAATTACGAAATCTGAAAATCAGACTTTTTCTGTGAGATCCCTGATTTTACGAAGGAAAAGAGGAGGAAATCTTTGAAAATCTTCTTCTCCCAAACCATTAGGCCTAGAGCTTTGATATTTGGTATGTATTATCACCTATTGACCCTCTACCAAAATACTTCAAAGAATTATTGTATTCTGAAAATTAACCCTTTTCTGTACGATCCCTTCTTTTTGATAGGAATAAAGAATGATATCTTTGAAAACCTTCTTCTCCTAAACCATTAGGCCTAGAGCTTTGATATTTTGTATGTATTGATGTCTATACTTCAAAGCTTTGCCTTATTCAGGAAATTAGGGTTATATGGTGGAATCATCAATATATCTAGGATTAAAAGAGAAAATCCTTAAACATCCTCTCCAAAATAATTAGACAGAGGGCTTTGCTATTTTGTATATATCATAAATCCATGAACTATCATACTCAGGAGAGCGATTTAGGACCATCATGGTCCTCTTGTAATTTTATTGAAAGAAACTTATTACTTCTTTTTTTGAAAATGAATTATACTGAGCATGATGCTACTTACTTGTTAGAAATGAAAAATGAAAATTAACTCATTTCCACACACTTGCGCTTTTTTGACGCCCCTCAAGAAAAACAACTAGGAAGACATTGTATAAAATGAAGAAATTGCTTGCAACAAGCAATTTCTTCATTTTATACAATGTTTTCTGTTCAGAAAGTTTAAAATTGTTGTCTGCAACCCCTTTGCAATTTGGACCAGTCTAAAGTTTGATGTCTAGTAATGTGTTAACAGCCCAAATATGTGCCTATTGTTGTTAGCCTCTGATAATTATCATGATGTATTGCTTCAAAGACTTCTGCAAGATATTCTTATTAATTATTAACCATTTCCTGTTTTTGGAATTTTTAGACTAGTCCAAATTGAAAGAGTTTGCACACGACAATGAAAACTGGGTGCCATTTGAAATGAAACCATCCTATGTGGTAGAAAATATTGTGGAAAAAAAGGAGAAAATGCTTGTTACAAGCAATTTCTTCTTTTTCCACAATGTTTTCTCAGGTATCATCTGTTGGTCAACTCTATACAGAAATATGACTCATCACACAAAAAGAGACTGTCTGGGAAGTCTTTTCAACCCATCACCAGATGATAAAATTTTAGACTGGTCTAAATAGAAGGAATTTGCAGACAACAATTTTTGTTAACCCATTCCCACAAAAAAGACCCTTTTTTAGCAGCCCCTCAAGAAAAAGAGTTGGAGAACACTGAAAAATGAAGAAATTGCTTGGGTCATGCAATTTTTTCATTTTCCACAATATCTTCATTTTCCACAATATCTTCATTTTCCACAATATTTTCAGCCCAGAAAAGTGAAAAAATCCTAACTTTCATTAACTTTGAAATGTCGTCTGCAACTCCTTTCAATTTGGACCAGTCTAAGATTTGGCCATCTGGAAATGGGTTAATGAAATTTTTAAAATCTTTGTTTTTTTTGTTGTTAGTAAAATAAAATCTTGTAACTTTTTCCACAATGGTTTCCCAAGCTTTTTTACAAAGGGTGTAAAATGTACACAATTCAAATGTGTTCCCTCTTTTGCTAAACACATAACAAGCAATTTCTTCATTTCAACTATGTTTTTCAAAATTGTTGTCATGAGGGATAATGAAAAGCGAGACTGTGTGGGAATGGGTTAACCCTTGTCATGCTGAACCCGAAATATTTCGGTTTTGGCAGGAGGTGTAGACCAAGATCAGACTGCACTTATGTGCAGGCTGATCTTAGTCTATACCTCCTGCTTATTCTTTTCCTGCCAGAGTTGATTATGAAGTTGATTTCTAAAAAAAAATATTGAATTTTGAACAACAAGTTCTATCAGTGCTTTCAGCCCTTTGATTTGACAGCAATTCAGTAAGGTAATTTATACAGCAAGACAAGGGTTAAAATCATGATAATCTTTATGCTTTTCTGGAACTACCTTTTGTAAAAAGCTGATATTAATTGGCATAATTATGATACAAAATTTTCTTTCCAAACGGCAAAATTTTAGACTAGTCCAAATTGAAATCTTAAATTTTTTCATCTTTTTGGATAGAAAACATTGTGGATAATGAAGATATTGCTTGACACAAGCAATTTCTTCATTTTCCACAATGTTTTTTAAAGCTTTTTATCTTGAGGGGCATAAAAAGGAGGGCCTGTGTGGGAATGGGTACCTAATCCCTCATGATCTTGTTAATTAAGTTGTTCAAGATAAATACATGTACCTTGACAAGCATTATGGAATATTAAGAAAAGTTTGAAATGATTTTTTTTTTCATCTTCCACAAAGATTTTCTGCCCATAATACAAGGGTTATTATAATTTAATCAACTAAAATTTCTTGTCTGCATGTTCTGTGTATTTGGAACAGTCTGAAACTTGTTTCGTAACAGATGTTTTATTTGTTTCTCTGTACATGAAACAAATTATGTAAAGCTAACTTGCTTTGTTTCACATTGTTTATAATGTATATCATTGTATTATACTTACAATTGTAACCGTTGAAAGAGAGGCCCACATGGAAGATTGGGAAACCAAATGTGCAGCCTCTATAAATAAAATCTTTATTATTATTATTATTACTTGACAGAGAGTGCAATAAAAGAGGAGAAGTCCTGGAGGTTGTGACAGAGTTCTATGCGGGTTTATATTTATTACTTTACCAAATATGGAAGGGTCAGGGTAAAACTATTTCAGACTCCGGGTTTGTAATCAAAGGTAAGCTTCCACATTCATCTTTGATAATTATATGTCGAGGGTTTAACATGAGGGTGTTCTAAGTGTCTTAACCCTTGACATGCTGTATAAATTACCTTACTGGAATTATGCAAATCAAAGGGCTGAAAGCACTGATACCACTTGTTGTTAAAAAATCAATTTCTTTATAAAATTAACTTCATAAACAACTCTGGCAGGAAAAGTACAGGCAGGAGGTGTAGACTAAGATCAGCCTGCACATAAGTGCAGTCTGATCTTAGTCTTCACCTCCTGCCAAAACCGGAAAATTCCGGGGTCAGCATGACAAGGGTTAACATTGTATAGACACTTAGAAGCGTATTGCAAATAACCCTCCATATGTGACCTCTGATATAATTGAGAAATTGTGGCTGACAGTCAAAAAATCTATTGACCAATCAAATGTTTCAATTTGATAGGATGGGTATGTTGATCCCCAACTCTTATGCCAAGCATTTTGGCTGGTTCTGCCGCTTAAATGTAGTAAAAGCTTATTAGATATGTAGTTACAACATTATCTTGTCTATCAATGATTTATATTTGATTTCATGTCCCTGACTTTATATTTTGCAACCTGATATTTTTTTTTACATCTCATTTAACTATTTGAACTGGTGTGTCAGAGATCAGTTAGTTTGGCCAGTCTTCAATACTTTTCTGAAGTCAGACCAAGAGGGTCCATTGGATTCACATCTGACAATTATGAGAGTCCTGACTACTTATTTTTGAGACTCAGACTGACTCACAAAACCTGTGTCTGTTTAACCCTTTCCTGTTTTGCAAAATTGTAGAACAGTCCAAATTCAAAGGTTTTGCAGACAAAAAACTTAAAGAGGATTTTATTTGAAATATAATCAATACGGGTAGGAAATATTGTGGAAAAAGAAGAAACTGTCCAAATTGTCCAATTTCAAAGGTTTTGCATACGAAAACTTTAACCCATTCTCACTCAGTGATGCTTTTAGACGCCCCGAATGAAAAAAAGCTTTGGAAAACATTATGAAAAATGAAGAAATTTGCTTGTTACAAGTAAATTCTTCATTTTCCACAATGTTTTCTACACAGAAAGTTGAAAAATCCAAAATTTCATAAACTTCAAATTGTCGTCTGCAACTTCTTTCAATTCGGGCCAGTATAAAAAAATACCGTCTGGTAATGGGTTAAGAGGAATTTAATTGAAATATAATCATTCAGTGCTTGCTATAAGTAATTTCTTCTTTTTCTACAATGTTTTCTAAATTATAAGATCGTAGGGATATGAAAAACAGGGATTAAACAGGAAAAGGTTAATCGCCTTTCCTAGATTTACCCTTTTTGCATGACTAGAGAAATAATAGAATAGATACAAGGGATTGATAAGACTAGTCTAGGGTATCGTCTTTCAATTTTTTACCTTTATTTGAAGATATTGAGATGAAAGCTAGGAAAAGTACTAACGACATTCTCAAGAACCTAGAGGACTATCTAACAAAGAAAAAGACAGTTATAACAGATGTTTCACCTGGTATAGAGACAGAAAATTTACAGTTTGTTAATGTCTGTGATGACAAGTGATGGGGTCTGTTGAAGTCTTTTTAAGCCATTCCATTAAAATCCTGCCTTTCTACACCCCCTCCCCCCCCCCAGTAAAAAGCGTTGGAAAACAATTTGGTAAAAGAAGAATTTGCTTTTATAATATGAGTGCATGTGTAACATTTCCAACCATTACACATGTGGGCCAAGTAAAGACTCAGATCAGCCCGTGCATCCCCACAGTCTGATCAGAGTCTTCATTCTGCTCTCTGTAGATAGATACTGACACAAAGCTTCTTTAAACAATCAGCAAATATTCTAATTGCCCTGAATGGCTGTCCAGGATGCTCAATGTGTGCGAGTCATGCACATGCCAAATGGTTGGACACATAGGCCCATATATCTATGGTTAATTGAGATACTGATACATTATATAGACACTTAGATCTATATCATAATTAACCTTCGATATTCAATAACAAGTATCAAATAGAGTAAAGAAGAAACTGATATAAATTTCTTTTTGTCATCATTTTATTATCCCCATATCGATGGTTCAGCTCAAAACAGTTGTAACTGCCTATAAACATATAAGCTGTAATGTTACAACTGTTTTGCGCAGAACCATCGATATGCTATCATGATCCTGGAATCAGAATATCGAAAGTTTTTTGGTACAGCACTAACCTAACCCATTATCAGACGCCAAGAATCAGATTAGCCTAAAATAAAAAAAATAGACATTGTGATTTCTTTTCTTTTTGGAAATATACCTTTAAAAATCTTTTCCTTCTAAATTTAAGAGATGTAATGCCCTCAAATTCTGTCTATAGCATTGTCTTATATTTCTGTACCAAATAAGTTGTAAATATCTCCATAAAGCCAAGGTACCTGAATCTTTTTTGTTCTATGGTGGACAATTAATGTTGAGTTTTTGCCTTGAAACATAAGGAACACTTTTGAATTTGTACCATTGACACATCTCCAGCATATTTGTGGTAACTAATTCCTTTTTGTTCTGTAGTGCAATTAGGTAAGGAGCACTTTATAGTCCATATCCTTGAGACATCTCCCACATTGCTACAGTAACTAAATCATATTTTTCTTCTGAAGTGTAAATATGTAAGGAACACTTAAGAGTTAGTGCCCCTGTTTTTGGATAATTGACAGATTGCTTGCCCCACCAATTAACCCATTACCACACAAGAACATCTTAGACTGGTCCATAATAAAAGAAAATGCAGACGACAATTTAAACTTAATGGAATTTCAGATTTGTTTGTCTTTTTAGAAAGAAAACATTGTGGAAAATGAAGAAATTGCTTCTCACAAGCAATTTCTTCATTTTCCACAATGTTTTTCAAAGTTTTTTTCTTGGGGTGTCTAAAAGCGTCACTAAGCTCCAAAAGGAAGCTCAACATGTAACAAAAAATGTAATGGTCGGTTGGCGACCGAAATGTTGATCAAACTGTAATTAAGATTTTTAGGTCTCCAAACCAACAAAAATACTTCAAAATATTAGAGTTCATAGTTTTTCCTGGTCTCAATGTAAAATTTGAATGATCTTTCTATGTTTTATTGACAGTCACGATCAGTTAATTGATAATTAGTAACTAACAAAAAACACCATAATTTTTAGTTCATTTATTTTTTTTGATGTCTAATATTTATAATCTAAATGAAATGAATTTTTAGAACTGCCTCTTTTCAATATTGTCATGTTAACTTTTTGCATTATGTACCTATGTTGTCAAGCAAAAAATATAGCAAAATTTCTATCTTTTTAAGTTTCACTTAATATCTGTTTATCCTAATAGACAAAGCTTTTATGATTTTGTTGATTTGAAATCGCCATCTTCAGCTTCTTTGAATTTGGACCAGTTAAAATTTTGTTGTGTAGAAAAGGGTAAATTGCTGTTCTGTTTTATGACTTACTAGCATTACAATGACTTTTTCCACATTTTTCTGCCCCTGATTTGATTTGTATTGAGCATAGATAAGAGTTTTTGCTCTGTCTGTTACTCATATTGTCCTTGGAAGATCCAAATAAAGATCCCTAGCTAGAAAGTAGTCCACAAGTTGTTGGGCCTTAACATATTTGACTAGGATCTTTCTGGCTTTCTTATATTAACCTATTACCACATGGCAAAATTTAGAATGGTTCAATTCAAAGAAGTTGCAGACAACAATTTCAACTTGAGAGAATTTTGAGTATCTCTGTCTTTCTGGGTAGAAAAAAAGGTTGAAAATAAAGACATTGCTTGTAACAAGCAATGTCTTCATTTTAAACCTTGTTTTCCTAAAGTCATTTCTACAGGGGCGTAAAAAGATGGATTGTGTAGGAATGGGTTTACACAGTGACACTTTTGGACACCCCTAAAGAAAATCAATTGTGAAAACTGTGTACAATGAAGAAATTGCTTGTAACAAGCACTTTCTTCATTTTGCACAATATTTTCTAATAAGAAAGTTGAAAAAAATTAAAATCTCATAAACTTTGAATTGTCGTCTGCAACTCTTTTCAATTTGGACCAGTCTAAAATTTTGTTGTTTGGGAATAGGTAAAGGAAAGACATCCGCATCTTTCCCTAACCTTGTTTTGTTAGTTGCTTCTTCAAATTCTAACTTTAAGATTCTGCATTTGGGGGCATTTTGATGCCTTTACTTGCTGCACTTGAGCTTGATTCAAGAGCACTATCCTTGAGAGTGCTGGTTTCCTCTACTATCGGAAGATTAGAGAAATGCAAGGAAATTGTCTGTGGGAGGGTAGCAGGAGTCCTGCAACGTTCCAACAGTGAATTTCCTCCAATTTGTCCATTAATTTGTGGCCACAGAAATAGAGCAGTTGTAGCACATACAGTTCCTAATCATGGGGTCCTGGGCTCAATCCCTGCCTGTGGTGATTATTCTTTCCGACACTTGTCTCCCACCAATGTGCAGATAATTGTAAACTTAAGTCGTAAGAGCATCTGGAGGCTCGGAAAGGATGTTGTGGTAGTACTGGTGTGAGAAATACCAGGAATCCATGGTTAAGTGCCTCAGCCACTGCGATATGACTGTGATAAATACTGTTAAAAGTAGTATCAAACCTCATTCAATCAATAGATCAAGCAATTAATTTGTGTGCATATGCAGAAATCTTCAATAATAGGCATTTCTTTGTAAGGGTAAGTACTATTGTTTTCATATTCTTTGAACACATTTATGTTTGGTACTATAAAGGTCAACTATATATCAAAGTCTTATTTCTGACATGTCATGGGTTCAATTCCCTGCGCCTCACATATTCTTTCCAACATTTGTCTCTCACTAAAAGGTGGATAATCGTAAACCTAAGAGGGAAAGCAGCTGGAGGCTAGGAAAGGATGTAGTGGTAGTACTGGTGTGAGAAATACCAGGAATCCAATTCTTCAGTGCTCCAGACGCCGCAATATGACTGAAATACTCTTAAAAGCAGCGTTAAACCCCATTCAATCAATAAATCAATCCTATTTCTGACACATTGGCATTTGGTTGAGTTGTTTTACCTACTTCATTACAAGACAACAAAAATTAAGCCTATTCAATTTTTAATGATGTTAAAGATAACAAAATGTACTCGATGAAATTTGATATTGTTCATCTTTGAGGGTAGAAAACATTGTGGATATTATTTCCAACATGGTTTCAAAATCTTTTTTTGCGTAAGGCATAAAAAAGGAATTAGTGGGAATGGGTTAACGAGTCACCTTGTTCACACAGCCATTAACATGTATTTGCTTATGATCATGTTTTGGGTTTTTTGCAATTAACCCATTCCCACACAATCAATGCCTGGGAGAAAAAATTTTTCTTAAAACATTTAGGAAAATGAAGAACTTTAAAAATTCATCAACTAAGAATTGTTGTCTGCAAAATCTTTGAATTTGAACCAGTGTATAATTTTGTTGTCAGGTAATGGGTAAATGTTTTCTATCCATAGGTAAGTTATAAACCTTAACCCAGGTCCATACAACAACATTCTAAAATGGTCAAAATATCAGAGGGTTGTAAATGACAATTGACCAATGGAGGCTGTCAATCAAGTAATCATTCGACCAATGAAATCATTCATTTAGAGTAAAAGTTCAGTTTGAACTCCAACATTGGACACCATTTTGGGGGGTCATTTTTGTTGGTTTGGCGACTTAAATGTCGTAACTACAGCTTATTCAAACTGTAGTTACTACGTTGAGGTTGCCAACCAACCATTATACTTATTTGCAACATGCTACTGGCCATTATTTTTGCAAAATTACGCTGTCAAAAATCGAAGTAAAACTTCCTGTCGAAGTCAATGGGCGGGGCCAAATGAGCCAGTGGTAGGGGTGAGCAATTGGTCAATAATGAATTAATGTTTTTTTAACCCCTTTCTTATGCAATAGAATTTTGGACTTGTCCAAGTCAGAAGCAAAAATATGTTATTCTGTGTCTCTGGCCAAATAAACAGGAAATGCAAACAACATCATCAAGTTGATTATGATTTAATTCTGTCAAGTGAAATTGTCGTCTGCAACTTCTTCATTTTGACCAGTCTCTCAGTTTGTTGAGTGAGAATGGGTTAAAACAGATAGTTTGTCGAACGACTCTGTGCCCATGCATACAAAATAGTTAAGTATTCATAATTGTTTTATTAAGGTAAGAAAAAAGAATTCAAGTAGCAGGAATTCTGAAAGAAGAAACTAAAATTCAATTATTTTGAAATCATTATGCAGTTGGCAGTCAACTTTTTTGAAGAAAAGTTATCAGCTGCATTACCTGCATTAACATTTTGTCTATCTTTATTCCAAAAATGCAATATCTATCATCAACTGGCATAACTCACCATTTTTGTAAGAGTTATGCCCCTTTTTATCTTCACATCCAGATGCAGAATCTCATTATTTACTTTAATATTTCATTAAATTTTCGTGAAAGATCTTAAGTACACGTACATTTTTATTGTGATAATTTGTAGCATTTTGTGAATATTTAATAACTGTTTTTGTTAAAATTTATTTTATTGTATTTTGTAAGTTCTGAAATATGTCTAAATGTGTCTTGAGATAAAAGATATCACAATAAGAGTTTTAATTTGTCTATGGATACGAAATGCATGTGCTCTGTCAAATCAAGGAGTGTAAAATGAAAAATTGTCCTTTTAATTATGGTTGTTCCATGTTACTGAACCCATTCCCATACAATGGCGATTTTGGACTACCGCAACAAAACAAAATGGGGACAAGCAATTTCTTCATTTTTAACGGTGTTTTCTTCCTAGAAAGTTGAAAAGTCTACAATTTCATAGTCCTTAAATTTCGCCTGAAAAATCTGAAATTTCATAAACTTTAAATTGTTGAATTTTGCCATTTTGTATTGGGTTAACCCATTACCACAAAGTCATGCATTTTGACAAAGTAAAGATAAAAATGTCCTGTCCCTAGTAATGTATCATTTTCTCACATTTTTGTATCATCTATGCCACATAGTTTCAACAAACGTTGAATTGCCGTCTTCAGCCGCTTCGAATTTAGAACTGTCTATAAAAAAATGTCATCTGTCCGCAGCATTTTCTGCGTCTTGAAATTTAAGTTTTTCAATTCTCCTTTTCCCACAATATTTTCTATGCTGTAGGATGGTTTTATTTTAAATTCTACCCAATTTCCATTGTCGTCTGCAACCTCTTACATTTTGGGCTCGTCTAAAATGTCAAAAAAAACGAGAAAGGGTTTAGACGGCAAATGAGAGGTGAAACAAGAGCCAGAGTATTTGTGAATATCTCTTTCCCACGAGAGATTGTATACGCCTAATTTAGGCATTGCGTTCATGTGACGTTAAAGAAACGTTTAACGTCATTCCAATGCTGTTTTGGCATGTCAAATTGGGTCATGTGTCATAGATGACCTGTTAAAGCTAGAGAAAGCATAAAAATCAAAGTTTAGTTGTCTATTGCCAGTGGGAGAGTGAAGGCATATAGGGGGACAGGAAAACCGGATTGACTTTTTTTATGACCCTTATGTTCTTTCGTTTAAATATTCGCTTAAACATTCCCAAACTGCAGTCTTTTCTTATGATTTTAAGCGAAAGTGAGTTTTAAATCAATCCGCTGTTATGCCTATTCTTATATGATTATAAATTTGGGATTTTTATGAAAGTGCCAATATAAATTCCTAAAATTAATATGTTCAGTATATTTTTAGTTACGGGTTATGGCGGGTATTCATCCATTCGATTGGCTAACTAAGTGATGTTGCTTTTTGTAAAATTCCGGAATCTATATATATTTCCCCGGGCCGCCGTCATAGCGCAGTTGGTAGCGCGTCGGACTGTCAATCTCGAGGTCCGGGGTTCGATTCCCGACGGCGGCACTCATCCTTTCCGACTATTTGTCACTCACCAATGGGTTGATAATCGTAGACCTATGTGGGATAGCAGCTGGAGGCTAGGAAAGGATGTAATGGTAGTACTGGTGTGAGAAATACCAGGATTCCATTGTTAGGTGCTCCAGCCGCCGCGATATAACTGAAAGATTGTTGAAAGCGGCGTAAAACCCCATTAAAACAAAACAAACAAATATATTTCCCCTTTGTTTTAGCCATTCCAATACAATCTCGCTTTTAACGCCCTCTCACGAAAAAAAGTTTTTTTAAACAACGCGGAAAAGAGGAAACTACTTGTCATAAGCGATTTCATCATTATTCGGAATGTTTTTCTCCTTCCCCCCCCCCCCTCAAAGTTTTTTTTTTCAATTTCCATCAATAATTAGCTGCAGCTTCTTTGAATCCGAAACATTCTTAAATTTGTAGTAATGGGTTTAACTCCATTTATAAATAAGCGATACGCGCATACAATGCACAACAATAGACCATTATTTAAATATCTTATAACAAAAGAACCTATACGTATTCTTAAAGATGCGGGAACTGATATTACGTCACAGATTATCTGTGAGATAAATGAAATATGCGGAAGAACCGTCTTCCAACCTTCATGCAAAGAGGGGTTCATATAGATCTGTAGTGAATTATCCAATCAGAAGTTGTTAGATGGACATCCAGAGGGGGAATTATTTTGCAAACTTTTTTGCCTATCCCTCCAAATCTAGACACAAAACAACAGCCGGAAATGGAACAGTCCCTAATTGGTGTGACTCTTGGAAAAAAATAGGCATTGAATAGTAAAATAGTTGGACATTATTAGTCTTAGAAATGCCCAAATGCCCCCATGCAGAATTTGTTATTAAGAGATGAAGAGAATATTTTTTGTTGTCATGGAGGTATGAACCGAAACATCTAATCACACTGTATGAACACGCGAATCATGGAGGTATGAAGCGAAAAATCTAATCACACTGTATGAATACGCGTTTTTCGGTTTATACCTCCATGAAAACAAAAAATATTCTCTTCATTTCTTATAATTTAATAGCATCGAGCGAAAAATACAAAAACTTTACAAATTTTGGTACCTTTTTGTATGGAACTGTTTATGCGGAAGCATACAAAATGGCTGCGTGCTAAAAAAAATTGTTCATGGAGGTATGAATTAAGTTTTTCAACCAATCAGATCGCTCGTTTTTGATAGACGAAACTAACAATTAAATTATTAAGAAATGAAGAGAATAATTTTTGTTTTCATGGAGGTATGAACCAAAAAACCTAATCACAATTATGTATGAATACGCTTCGCGTATTCATACAGTGTGATTAGGTTTTTCGGTTCATACTTCCATGAAAACAAAAAATATTCTCTTCATCTCTTAACTGAATTACAGGCACCCTTAAGCCGTGTATTCAATTTCCAGATCACTGGCCACGCCCACTGACCTTCGACAGGATGTTAGAGTTGCATATTAAACGGCGTTATTTTGAAAAAAGATGTAGTTACGACGTATATATCGCCCTAACAAACAAATATTGCTGCACCTAAATGTCGGCCAAAGTCGAAGTTCAAAGTTCACTTACAGTTCAACTGTAGTAGTTATTTGCTCTATCGATTAGAAGATTAACAGCGGCGATCAGTCAATTGGTCAATCGCTGGCCCCGCCCACTTACCTCGTTGGCCACACCCACTGACTCCGACAGTAAGGCCCGCTTTGATTTTGAATGGCGTTATTTTGCAAAATTTATGGTCAGTAGCGCGCAATAATTAAAGTAGGTTAGCTAGTTCCGACGTAAACGTCGTAACTACAGCTGGAATGAGCTGTTGTTACGATGTTTAAGTCGCAAAACCAACACGAAGGTTAAAGAAAATGGCTGCCAATTGTAGGTGTCCATAACTAATTTCTGGTCTAAATGAATGATTTCATTGATCAACTGGTAATTAGATTGACAGCCGCTATTGGTCAATTTCTTGTCCACGAGCCGAAAAGTGAAGCCTAAATCAGACATATTAAATTAGCGCTTGATAAAGTTCACAAGTTTTCTGCAAAATAATTCATAGCGTTGCATGACGCTCTTGAAAACAAGACATTTATCCGACATCTGAAGAAACGATCTGTGCCGGATAAGGATTAAACAAGATGTCCTTTTAATAGCTCGGGTTGATGCGAAGCCATAAATTACTCACAGAGATGCCTATAAGGTCTATAATTAGATTCTATGAACGCGACATTGACGTCACACTAGTACTTGATCTGCATGTATTTCCTGGCTATCCTTAATTGTACCTTTGTAAGGACATTTTAGCCCTTTGCCCTAACCCTAGGGCTGGTGCTGCCCAGGTAGCACATTAACCATTTCCTTTATTTACAAAATTTTAGACCCGTCCGAATTCATAGGTTTTGCAGGTGAAAAGTTGAATTGCATTAAATTTGAAAAATAACCATTTAGTAGGGTAGAAAATATTGTGGAAAAGAAGAAATTGCTTGTTACAAGCAATTTCTTCTTTTTTACATTGTTTTCTCAATTATAAAATCAAAGGGGTGTAAAAACAAGGGATTGAACAGGAAAGGCTTAATATGTGAATTACCGATATATTTATTATACATGTATACTTCATCGGGGAAGAAACGTTATTTATTTACAAACAAATACATTTAAAATCACAAGGGCGACTGGGTCCATTTATTGGATCGCATCAGGTTTACTCGCAGCATTACGAGGGTCGACTCTTCACTCTTAGTATATTTTTCTGTTTTTCTTTTTAAAAGATCAGCAAGGCATCACCCTGTTTCGCAAGGCATCACCCTGTTTCCCAATATCTATTTATGATCCTCAAAAAACTTCCTTTTCGAAATACCGTCTTTTGTGTTTCATACATTTTTTGTGGCGCTCTACACCTGAGTTCCTACCTCAATGAAAACAAGAATATTCTCTTCATATCCTTTAATGAGTTTTGACCCATTCTAACATAATGACGTTTTTTGACGCCCCTGCGAAAAATAGCTTAAGAAAACATTGTGGGAAATGAAGAAATTGCTTGTTACAATGTTTTCTACTAAGAAAGTTGAAAAAATCCAAAATGTTATCAACTTGAATTTGTCTGCTGCAACATTTTTCAATTTGGACAATCTACAATGTTAATGTCTGGGAATGGGTTAATTAAAAACCAGAATTCTGCTGTTATCACTTCTTGTATCATTAGAGCTACTAAACCACGAGAAGGTCAAAATAGATGTTAGATAATGTCTTTAATTCAACTTGTCATGTCAATTTCTGGTAAGTTTTAACACTATAAATAACTCATATTGATAGCGCCAGAGGCCATAAATAGATTTTCTTGGCGCTGAAATCTACTTGATCTGTCACACAATTTTTACTGCCATCAAGTCTCTACAGTTGAAATAAATGCCGACTCATTATTTTCTCAAATTTGGAGAATATTTTATATTTACGACATTTTAAGTCGTAAAACCAACAAAATGCTTAACATTAATGCCCGAGTTCAAAGTTATCGTTCTAAATGAATGGTTTGATTGGTAAAGTGGTTTTTTTTTAATTTCCAGCGGCAATCCGGGAAATAAAGGGTACATTACCGTCTTTGCTTATCAAAAAATACAGAAGGCACATGTCGACTTGACTTTTTCAAATTTTGAAAAGGCAGAATACTTTAAGAGCTTAGGACCCGAACTAAGCTCAACCAATGCATTGAAAATTGACCAATCGCTGGCCCCGCCCTGTTTCTCCGTTGGCCCCGCCCATTGACTCGGATAGAAAGTTCCATTTCGATTTAAAACGGCATCACTTTGCAAAATTTATGGCCAGTGGCATGTAATAAATTTTAAGAATTGTCGATGGCGACCTAAACGTCGTAACCACAGCTTGAATAGGTTGTAGTTACCACGTTGAAGCCACCAAACCAACAAAAATGAAACAAAAATTGCGACCGATATTGGAGTTATTTCTGGTCTTTTGCATTATTTTATTGGTCGACTGGTTATTTGATTGACATCTGCGATTGACCAATTAGTTATCTATATCATAAGCTCGGTTCGAGCTAAAGCTATAGATTAAACGAACCGTTATTTGATCATTAACCAAAAATGGAACCAATAAAAGGCCATCAGAAGATGTCGCTCAAGGTTGAAAATAGATATTGGTTCCATTCATGCTGCATTGACGTCAAAGATTCCCTTAACTCTTTCCTGTATTTTTTCTTGTTGTTGTTTTTAGAATTTCGGTCTTGTCCATTTTGGAAGGAGTTGCAGTCGACATTTAAAAGTGAGTGCAATTTGAAAAGAAACAAACTTGCAGAGTAGAAAATATTATTGGAAAAGAAACTCCAAAAATCGAGGGTTATTTTTGTTGCTGTTGTTTTTCCTTCAATATCATCCGGTATGCTTTTCTTGATTAATTACTCTTTCTTGTTTCAAAGAATTTTTCTTTAAAACACAGATAAATGGTTTTGCTATATAAGTTCAAAAGGGCCAGCACTTTGATTCCCCTGACTGGCCGATTATGAAACATGGCTCTTTCATTAGCATGAATATTGACGTATTCCATAAAAAAGGCTGAATTGAAAGAAACGTATCTAGGTCGTTAGATCAAGTTACTTAACCCTTGCCATGCCGAACCCGGCATTTTCCTGTTTTGGCAGGAGGTATATACAATATTCCGATTGCAAATATGTGCAGTCTGATCTTTGTTTACACCACAAGTCTGTCCAATTCAAGTCGGAATTGTTTATAATTTCTTTGTCCAAAGAAATATTGACTCGCAATTAAAGCCTTACAATACCCTCAGTCCTTTGATATTCGTGTAATTCTCATCGGTATGACAAAGGTAATAATGTTAAATAAATGGGTTTATCCGCACAGTTTGTTAAAAGCACGTTTAAACGTTTAAACACTCCCATGCTCATAGGGTTTCATAGGGTCTTTTTTAAAGTAAGAAATATCTCGAGAAATAATCATTGAAATTTGATATTACAGATCTTTTACAGGAAACCTACTGTAAAAACTTTTATTGTCAGTGGATTTCCTCTACATATTCAACGTGCACAATATGATTGGCTATATTAGTGGCAAAAGGTTTTGTGAATGACAAAACAAATCACTCCTCATTTCGCAGAAGGGCGAGAAAATACCTCTTAATCATTTCCAGTTTTGCGAAATTTTAGACTTGTCCAATTTAAAAGAAGTTGCAGACGACGATTGAGAGATAGTGAGTGCAATATGAAGAGTAACCAACCTATAGGGAAGAAAACATTGTAGGGAAAGAAGAAATTGCTTGTTACAAGCAATTTCTACTTTTCCCACAATGTTTTCTCAAGTGTAAAATCGCTGGGACTTATAAACAGGGGATCGTACAGAAAGTGGTTAACTTCAGCTACGATAAGATCTGACGACCAGAAAGTGGTTAACTTCAGCTACGATAAGATCTGACGACCAGGTGTTAATAATAATTTCTTCCTTTTAACAAACATTTCTCCATTCAACGAATGGGTCACTCTTCTGTCATTGCAAAAAACTGCAACGTTTGATTTTGACTTGTCCTGAGATTTGAGAAGGTTTCTCCGGACTTATAGTGTCGCCTCATAGGCGACACTAATTGTGGTATACTCATTCTAATTTTAAATATTTTGTCATGAGGGAAAATTAATTCTACCTGAGAATCGCAACTATATTCTAATAGCGATTGTTTACAAGATAAATATTGAAAGCAGTACTATAAACCCTACAATGAAGTTCATATAATCTTGCAACACGCCGAAATTTCATAAAAACAATGTTTTCATTGTTTTATTTTGTGCGTGTCATTGGAAAGTCCCTCTTTCCGGTTTGCCCATGAAAGATTTGTCTAAAAACCAACCGATTATACCGATATATATATATTTGTTACACTCCACTAAATTTTATATTGTGTTGCGCCAATTCTTTATTATGTCCTTATTACAGATACATGGTATTGTGTACATTGTGTTACATCTTATACATTATCAATAGGAAATATCCGTAATGATCCTTATTTTATATTTCAATTTTGTGCGAATCAATTCATATCCGCTAAGATTTGGAAGTGTTTATCCATACCAAATATGTATTGTTCAAGCGAATTTAACTTTTACGATTCCGTCAGTTTGAGCGGGCTTATGACGTCTATATTTCCGGTAAATTTGCTTTTAGCTCACCTGAGCACAACGTGCCCAAGGTGAGCTTTTTTGATCGGTAATAGTCCGGCGTGCGTCCGTCTTTCAATCTGTCCGTCTGTCCGTCCGTAAACAATGATTAAAAAATATTCTCCTCCTAAACCCCAAGGCCTAGAGCTTTGATAATTGGTACATATCATCAGCTATTGACCCTCTACCAAAATACACGAAAGAATTACTGTATTCTTAAAATTTAACCTTTCCTGTGCGATCCCTGATTTAATAAAGGAAATCTTTAAAAATCTTCTCCTCCTAGACTATAAGGCCAAGAGCTTTGATATTTCGTACATATCATCACCTACTGACCTACGTCAAAGATTTATCGTACTCTGAAAAGTAGCCCTATTCTGTGCGATTTCTGATTTTGCAAAGGAATTAAGAAGAAAATCTTAATCTCCCTAACCATAAGGCCTAAAGTTTTGATATTTTGAACAATCATCAGCTATTGACCCTGTACCAAAGAATTATTGTACTCTGAAAATTTGTCCTCTTTTTGTACGGCCCGATTTTACAAAGGAATAAGAAGGAAATATTTTAGAGTCTTCTTCTCCAAACCATAAGACCTAGAGCTTTGATATTTGGTTTATTTCATCAGCTATTGACCCTTTACCACACTACTTCCAAGAATCACCGTATTCTGAAAATTAGCTTTTTTCTGTGCGATCCCCAATTTTAGATAGGAATAAGGAATGATATCTTTGAAAACCTTCTTCTCCTTAATCGTTAGCCATAGAGCTTTTATATCTGGTATGTATTGATGTCTTTACTTCAAAGCATTACCATTTTCAGGAAATTAGCGCCATATGGTGGAATCGTCAATATACCTAGGATTAAAAGAGAAAATATTTAAACATATTTTCAGAAATGATCAGACAGGGGGCTTTGATATTTTGTATATATCTTAAAGCCTTGAACCACAATACTCAGGGGAGCGATTTAGGACCATCATGGTCCTCTTTTTTTTGGGTGTGAGGGGTTTTTTTTGTTTGTTTGTTTGTTTTTTGTTTTTGTTTTGTTTTGTTTTTGTTTTGTTTGTTTGTTTTGTTTTTTTTTTTTTTTTGTTTTGTTTTTTGTTTGGGATCTTTTTTTGCGCAGTAGTGGTTTTACTTCATTGTAGTTCTCTCAGTGATCAGTCATTGTGCAGCATCTGTCCGTCTGTCTATCTGTCCTTCCATCCATCTATCTATCCATCAGTGCATCCATTCACATTAAAAAATCTTCTTCCTCTCCTATACTAACCATAAAATTTCAACAAAATTTCACAGAAATTATCCTTAGGTCATGCTCTTTCAAAATACTTCTAAAAATTTAAATCAATGAACAACTCTTGTTCCCATGCCAACCGAGTAAAAACACTTAAACAATCTTCTCCTTCCAACCAATAAGGCATAGAGCTTTGATATTTGGTATATATTATCATCTATTGACCCTCTACCAAAATGTTTCAAACAATTACCATTCTCTAAAAATTAGCCATTTTTTGTGCAATCCCTGTTTTACATAGGAATAAAGATGGAAATCTTCAAAAATCTTCTCCACCCAAACCATAAGGCATAGAGCCTTGATATTTGATGTGTATCATCATCTATTGACCCTCTGCCAAATTCCTTTCAAGAATTACTGAACTCTGAAAATTAGTCCATTTCTGTGTGATCCCTGTTTTTTCATAGGAATAAAGGAGAACATCTAAATTATTATCACTATCTTTTAACCCTCTACCAAAATACTTAAGAAAAATTCACATACTCTGAAAATTAGCCCTGTATTGTCAGTGATTTGATATACACAGACACTTGCTTTCTTTTAATCAATGTAGTAGATAAGTTTAAAACATTTAATCAAAGTAAACCACACCGCAGTGTAGAATTCCATCTGGGTTGTGAAATATATTTCGATAAAAAATCTTAAGATTCTTAAAAGATCATCCCAAATTCACCTTTTAATCCTCTATTTTTACAAAATAAACCAGCATTTTTTTCCTTTCAAATATTGTCGGAGTAGATAAAGAAATTTCTTCTTTTTTCCCAAGATTGCCCATCTCTCTATCTGTCTATCTGCAAAACTTAACCAAAAAACTAATCATTGCTCATTACTTCAAGCCTGTTCAAGATACAATGTTCATATTTGGCATAACGATTGATCTCCATGATACCCATTTGCTGGTACCAAGGTCAAGTGACAAGGTCATGGTCGTCTGTAATAGTCAAACTTCTGAAAATTGTTTTTTCAGACGCATTTGTGTTTCACAGACACATCTTGTTCACTTTGTCTCTTTTGTACTTTAACTTAATTTGTATATCCACTGGACAAAAGCCACTGGGTCCATTGTAATAGTGTTGTATTCATTGTGCATCCATTCTTCCATGTCTTCAACAATTAACTTTCCCTTAAACTATTTCCTTTTATACTACAATACATGCACCAGTTATGGTAAGTAATGAAAACTCAAATTTGTCCATACTTGTAAAGACAAAACTCGGGGCTCATCATTCAACTTGTGCATCTATGCATCAATTTAAACCTAATTCCACAAATACAATACTTACCCAGCTTTTTTCTCCCAAATTTCTTAAAGATTTTCAGTTTTATGAATTTCATGGCTTCAATGAGCTCAACTAATTCTACAAATGCCAACCCGGTTAGGACAGCCAGTAATGCATGGCTCTCAATACTTTGGTTGTAGGATTAATCATCATCTCAGCAAACTCTCGTGTGACATTTGCAAAAGTTATTGTTGTATGCTTCATTTATCTTCAACCAAATCATAACAAGC
The DNA here is from genome assembly GCA_946902895.1 of Fragum fragum. Lineage (NCBI taxonomy): Eukaryota > Metazoa > Mollusca > Bivalvia > Cardiida > Cardiidae > Fragum > Fragum fragum. The sequence continues at coordinate 37,600,454 of OX336374.1, forward strand.
ACATGTATGCCTAACTTGGATGGGCTGCAGGTAGCTCAGATAAAATGTTTGTCGTACCGGTGTAAGAAACAACAGAAAGCCATTTCTAGCTGCACCAGCAACAACAGTACAACTGAATACTCATTCAATGAAAAACACATATTTCAGAATGATAACTTTTCACTCATGCATATAGAAACATGGAAACAAATTTATTTCGATATGTCGCAAATATAGGGTAAGTGTAAAGCAAGAAATATAACATAAGTAACATATTTCGAAAAAAAATTAACTTTTTCACTGAAAGTATCAAATTTCCTTCTTGTTTAAAAAAATATTACAGTTCCATTATTTTCCTATGGTAAAATTAAGGCCAGTATAGTGAATCAAACTTATGTACCTCTAATGTTCATACATGTCAACAACAGTATTAGCAACTTCTTTTAGTTCACCTGATCTAAATAAGATTATTACAGGTATTTCTTTAAAACTTTGCCTTTTTGAATTTTTAGTTTTGCTGCTACTCATGGGAGAGTACTCCAACTTTTGTTAATTTTATTGTATTAAAAGTTTATACATACCATTGGCTTTTTAATTTTTGTCCGGCCCACGTGCGGTGAGCGAATTATGCTTCTCTTTCAACTTAGACCTTAGATATTTTCAATATATATGCTGTCAACTATATCCATTGTAAATTAGTCAGTGCATGAACATGTTTAAGCCCCATCCGCATCAATCCTATCACGGATAATGGCTTCCACTGTCCGTCTGTCTCAAGATATTGATTTTTAAGGGCGACACAATTCTCTTTGCTGTACGTTACAGCGATTCTTTACTTGTTCTTTATCAGCTTTATTTGTGATACCGTGGTGTGCCGGCCCTTTTTTTTCAAATAGCACCTCGACCTTTCTCTGTTACCTGTCGCAGGAGGCGGCTAAAATCAGATACTAGCTACAGCTTTCTTGGTAATTCCTAGATTGCAGCAGGTTGGTTGTCTTTATTCCAAAACTAATATCTTTATCTCGGTGTGGAGAATCTTTGGTATGAAAAGAACTAGCCTTTGAGTGAGACCCCGTGTGGTTAAAAGGGGTATAAGAATAAACCACTGTACGCCTACCCCTGCGGAACAAACGTGACCACTGGGATATCGTAAGAGCCTACTACAGGGTCATCGTTGATCATTTTTTGATTCATTCCTTATCTATCATTCTAAATGTCATGAGGTACTCTTACATTGTTCAGCATGTTTAATGATATAGTTACGGTTATATAGAGGTGACATGTGTTTTTTTTTTTTTTTTTTTTTTTTTTTTTTTAATTCAGGCCTTAAAAAACTCGGAAAATATTCATAGAGGTGTGCGTTTTTTTTTATTTTATTTTTTTATTTAGAATAAAAAACTTCCAATTCATTTTTCGTTTAAAAGTCATTTTTTTAGTTAAAAAAATCGAATTAAGGAAACAGTTATAACATGCATATATATATATAAAATAAAAGAAGAAAGAAAACGAATTGCTATCTCGTGGGACCGAGGTACGCAGCCAATCAAAACCTGTCTCTATGTCGTACGTATGAGATAGTAAGTCGTTTCTACGAGATAATCATCCGACCAGGCTACTTCTCTAAGGCGGCATCAATTTTTAAGTTATAGATAGCTTAAATAAATAAAGACTTACTTTGATTGGTTGTGTATCTCGTGCCCACGAGATAGCAATTCGTTTTCTTTCTTCATTTTTATACCAAAAAAAGAAACAAAAATGTACATGTTTTGGGAGGTTTTTTTTGTTTTTTTTTAAAGGTAAGAAATAGAAAAGTCGCAATAACCGTTTTTTAAATCATTTTTTTTTTTTGGGGGGGGGGGGGGGAAAGAGGAAAGAAAATGATTTGCTATCTCGTTGGAACACAGCCAATCAAAATCTATCTCTATGTCGTACGCATGAGATAGTAATTCGTTCCCACGAGATAATCACCCAACAAGGTTACTTCTCTAACGCGGCATCAATTTTAAAGCTTTAAATAGTTCAAATAAAAAAAGATCGACTTTCATTGGCTGTGTATCTCGTTCCCACGAGAAAACAATTCGTTTTCTTTCTCTATTTGTTTTCTAAATAAAAAAAACGCACATGTCACCTACATGCCACTGCATATAGTATACTTAAATTTCTCGTTCGCTCTAAATGTCAACAGCTAACGATGCGACGTAAAATACCAATCAAACAACTTTATTTGCGTATCTTCAGTGAGGGCCCAGAATGTCGTCAATACAGCTTGATAAAGAAATTTTGGTCGCCGAAAGACGATATTCATGATAGCGTTATAATAGATTCATAGAAAATGACCATATTCTACGGATTTTTATGAGCATTATTTTTGATAAAAATGTTCATACAAGTAATAAATATTTGACCTATCTCGCTTAAAATAATTCTATCTTAATCCTATGTTGTTCAAACTCATTAGAATCGTCTAATCGAGACTATTTCAATTAATTCAAATAACAGGAGTTATGTACCGTCTTTCCCTTTAAGCATATTCTTCAACTTCTCAAAAGCTTGGGCTTTTTGGAAATGAAAATTGATCATGACCGCTCAATACTAGAGCTGTAGCCCTGAAGGGCTGACGAGAATACCCCCCACACCGCTAAAAAGGCTTTTCTATGAAGGGGTGGAATTTGAAGGGGCATTTTATGACCCCTTTTTAAGTAGGAGTGGAAAAGTAGCAATTGTGTATGTAATTATGTTTTCAGCTTCTCCCCCACCCCTCCATCCTCCCCCCCCCGATCGCGTCTTTCTTTTGCAAGTCTCACTCTCCAACACTTCTGACCCTTGAAAGCTATGTACCAAGTATTAGAGAGGACGGAATTGTTCAGTTAATTGTTAATTGTAAATGACTTACAGCGTTTTGATGTCAAACATGTATATATATACAAGATGATGTTACTTACCAAATTTGGTAACTCCCCTTATGGTTACTGAGTTTTGCAATTTTAAATTTTGACTACTCCCCCCCCCCCCATTAAAATGTTCAAAATGGCATAACTCTGAAACTAACGACTGGATCAAGATGAAAATTGCAGGTGCACAACTTCATATGATAGGAAACAACCTGATAAAATTTCAGCAAAATTGGTAAAAAAATGTGGGAGGAGAAGAGGACACAAAATTATGTCCACGGACGGACGGACGGACGGACAGACGGACGGACAGACGGACGGACGGACGGACAACATGATTCCAGTATACCCCCCCCCCATAACTTCGTTGTGGGGGGGTATAAAAAGCGGTCACTTAATAAAGATGGTAGCTTAAGAAAAAAAGTGACTGTATTAAAATGGTCAAATCGCACTGAGTGTGAAGTTGATTAGGATAAAAAAATTTAGCTAAACGAAGGCTTCCTGCTTCGTGAAATGTCATTCTACCTTACTATATCTTTATTCAATAAACTATCTCCTCGAAGAGCCCTGATTATGTCAGTTGATAATGAGCTGCCATCAAAACTTTGCTCTTCGAAAAATCTTTTCGGCATTAGTCAAAAAGTCATAGCGACATTTGTCATACTGAATCATTTACTGATGGGCGAATAATTAACTATTTACCGCAAACCCCCTGCTTCTTCTAGCCCATGGGATATTTTACTTGAGAAAAAAATGAAGAAAAAGAAGCAATTTCTTCTTTTCCCACAATTTTTGCTATCTTATACGTTAGTTACTTTTTTATTTTAATTACTTTACAATATCGTCTACTAGCTCCTTGAATTTGGAAAAGTCAAAAATGTTGAAAAGCGGTAAGGATAAACTGGTGAAATGAGAAGCTGATGGCTCAGATAGAAAACTGCATTTGTATTTATTTGAAAAACAACACGAAGACACAATTAGGTGCACCATCCTCCAAGATATAACTGAAAAACTGTTGAATATAGCGAGCAACCCCATATATCGATCTAATGAGCTCTGCTAGATCTGATTTTATCCCAAGATATTTATTCGCTAGGTTCCCAGATGGTCCGTGTGACAGGTCCATTATTTTAAAACAGAATATTAACCTTTACAAATCTAACAAGAATTAAACCACTCCCTCCCCACAATCACCCAAGAAAATATTCCAGACATACAATTTGAAATTGATTGATTAATTGAATGGGGTTTTTAACGCCACTTTTAACTGTATATCAGTCATATCGCTGCGGCTTGAGCACCTAACAATTGATTCCTGTTTTTTCTCACACCAGTACTACCACTACATCCTTTCCTAGCCTCCAGCTGCTATCCAACTTAGGTTTACGATTATCCACCCATTGGTGAGAGACAAATGTCGCAAAGGTTATGTGCCGCCACCTCGGATAGAACCGATGACATCCCATAATTGAAGATCAGGAGTCTGATACGCTACCGACTGCGCTATGACGGTGGCAAACAATTTAAAAAGATATTGCTTCTAACGAGTTATTTCTGCATATTTCACATTGTATTCTTCCGAGAATGACAGGGATACTTGTGATTCTGTCACCTTAAAAATCTTGAAACTGTCTTCTGCATCTTCTTTGAAATTGGAATATTAGACGTCTTGTTATTGATTGAGATCGGGACTCCAATTTCCATTGAAGTTCCGGTCACTGCCATAGCACAGTGGTAGCGCATAAGACTTCTAATAATGGGGTCCTAGGTTCGATCCCCGACCGCGGCCAATATCCTTTCTGACATTTGTCTCCCAGCAATGTAAAAATAATCGTAAACCTAAGTGGGGTTATAGCTGGATGCTCGGAAAGGATGTAGAGTTAGTACTGGTGTGAGAAATACCAGGAATCCTTGGTTAGGTGTTCTAGCCTCCGCAATATAACTGAAATACTGTTAAAGTGGCGTTAAACCCATTCAACCAATCATTCAACCATTGAAATAGTTCCACTTCGATTTCAAACGGCGTTTGCAAATTTATTGACCAGTGGCACGTAACAAAAAAGTAGTATTTTTTGTTGGCGACCTGAACGTCGTAAATATAGAATTAATGAGTTGTAGTTACGACCATTAAGTCACTAAACAAACAAAATGCTTCACACAAATGGTAGTTAATGTCGGAGATCGAATTTCACTTCCAATCAAAATGAATGATTTGATTGCCCTTTTTTCTAAGGTTGACAGCGGTGAATTGTACAAAAAATCATTGAAACCATTCATTCTCTGATTGTATTTGTTCAAAAGTAAAAATTTAGCCCATTTCCAATCAATCCCGCTTTTTACGATGTTCAGGAGGAAAGTTAGGGAAACAACGTGTAAAATAAAGAAATCATTGCTTTTATCAAGAAATTTCTATATTTTGCACATTGTTTTCTTCCCAAAACGACGGGAATAAACTATCAACCTGAAATATTCGCCTACACCTTCTTGGTCTATTGTCAGGATCTATGTACTTTTAACTTCTGAGATAGTGCACCTTTTTGCGTGACATTTTCGTTTTTTGTAAGCATTCCGTAAATTCAGTATATTTCCTCTATATCTAACCAGTCTTTATATGAAGGAAGTATTAAAATTGAACTGAGGATGCCAGCCATTTACAACGAACGCATATATCAGGAAGTTTTGAGAAGCGAAGTACGGAAGCCTTTTAATGCCGAACATTACAAAAAGCATTTGCCCAATCGCGGTTGTCAATCAGGAAATCAACCACCAATAAAACCATTCTTTTAAACCGAACGTGAACTTTGAACCCCAACATTGGTCGACATTTTTGTGAATCATCTAAGTTGTTTCAGCGACTTAAACTTCGTTGCTACAGGTTTCACTTAACTGTAGTTACGACGTAAGGTTGCCAACCAACCATTGTTACCGAAACTGTCCATACATATTGTAAAATAACGTTTAATATGGAAGTGGATCTTCCTCTTGTAGTCAGTGGGAGTGGCTAGCGGAGTAAGTGGGCGGGGCCAGCGATCCGTCTTGGCTTCAGTATGAGAAGTTTTAGGTCGTCTCTCAAAATCATGGATCCCTTCGTAGCGCATTACACTATATTTCGATGACGGTCGCCGTTCGCATGGACTGACTTTTGACCTATCGTGGCTGTCAATAAAATGACCAGTCGACCAATGTAACATTCATTCAGATCAGAAATGAGTATTGAACCCGGAGGTAGAGGGCGTGGCTAAAGGAGCTAGTGGACAGGGCCAGTGATTGGTCAGTTACATAAAAGTTCTGTTAGGAAAATGAAAACAGGGTTTTGATCACACGAGACTCAGATTTTATTATTTATATGAAATCCAAAAACATAATATTAAATCAAATATGTTGATGAATACGGACCTTTGTGTAATAAAACACATTGTCCAAGATCACAGTCAGCACCGGTTTCAAGAAAACCCTTACCAACGTCACTTTTCGAGGCGATATTCAACCACCTTGACAAATGAACCTAGTACGGATCCGTTATTCAGTTATTATTAAGTAGACTGCTCCTATGCGGATGAAGGATCAAGTTGAAACCTGTTAGCACGGCGTCCAGTTCACACACTGTTATCACTTGTACAATCATTACATGCACATAATTGACCAATCGCGGCTGTCAATAAAAGAGTATGTCGACCAATCAAATTATTCATTCAGCCGGGATTTTAAATTTAAACTTCAACATTGGCTGCAATTTGTGTGAAACATATTTGTTGTTTTGCGAATTATACGTCGTTACTACAGCTAATTCAAGCTGCATTTACTACGTTTAGGTCGCTAATAAACCATTTTACTTTTTTGTTACACGCTACTGGCCATAAATTTTGCAAAATAACGCCGTTCAAAATCGAAGTAGAACTTCCTGTCGGAATGAATGGGCGGGTCCTAGGGAGTCAGTGGGCGGGGCCAGCGATTGGTCCATTATTGACCAACGACGAAAATCTGCAACGGAAACGGATTTTATCTGTGTGTGGGCCAATTGAATTTAGCGTCTTCCGAATCCGGAGCTGGTGTCTATACCACTTGACCTTTGGCTTTGAATTCTCGTTTCGGATTCCTTTCTCTGATATTTTTTGCAATTATATTTGTTGCATCGGGAAAACATGATTATTTTCTAAACTCGACACTGTTATCCTATACTTTGAAAATCAACAATAGCAAATACGCATATGAAAAGTGTAGTTTCTGTCTCTAACCAATATAAATAAAGAAACATTCAGCTTTGTTTTTGATGAGAAGATCGCGTAACGAGTCGTTTGAGCATGGAAATAATTTGTGGTAACAGAGTATGAACTCATGATTTAACCCTTGTCATGCTGAGCCCGGAATATTCTGGTTTTGGCATGAGATGTAGACCAAGATCAGCCTGCACATAAGTGCAGTCTGATCTTGGTATACACCTCCTGCTTGTACTTTTCCTGCCAGAGTTGTTTGTGAAATTGATTTCTAAAAGAAATATTAAATTTTGAACAACAAGTTCTAGCAGTGCTTTCAGTCCTTTGATTTTACAACAATTTGGTGAGGTTGTTTATACAGCAAGACAAGGGTTAACATTGTCTTTCCAGAGTAATGTTCATGCTTTCCCTCTTACAAAGTATTTATCCATGAATTAGGCGTTGAGAGAATATTCTTTTACGTGAGCTATCTATTTAAAGAATCATTACACTTTTTAATTTTGGATAATATTTTCTTAATCTCTTACAATTGTCAATATCAAGAACATACATCAAAATGGGATGACAAACAATTACCACGATGAGACAATTATTTATAAGACCACATTGTGCAAAAGCCTACAAAATAGTTGTGTACTCATAAAATATGTTCACGGGGGTATGAAACGAATTTTTTCATCAGATAAAGATACATGAATTTATAGACCCGACCAAAATTAATTTATTAGCCCTCGACCTTTTCTTCATATTTAAAAGGCTCCGAGGGTCCGGTACCTTAGACAGTAATATGCTGTTTAACCCTTTCCTGTTTTGAAAAAAATTAGATCCGTCCAGATTCAAAGGTTTTGCAGACTAAATTTAAGGTTGGTTTTTAATTGAAAAATAACCATTTAGTAGGGTAAAAAATATTGTGTAAACAGAAGAAATTGCTTTTCACAAGCAATTTCTTCTTTTTCCACAATTTTTCTCACTTATAAAATCACGGACTTAGAAACCAGTGATTAACCAGGAAAGTATTAATCTGAATATTTTCTCTTTTTTTTTTGACCTAGTCACTTTGCAAGGGTAAATACTTTGTCCAGCGGTGTTGGATCATTTGTGTTCTTTCCCTGTAGAAGGTAGCATTTTAGCCCCCTCCAAAAGTTGGCCAACAACTTGTCTAGCGTCAGTTTGAAAATAGCGGCGACTGAGTATTTTTGCATGTTTGGGAGTAGGTAATAGTCAGAGTCTGTTTAATCAGGTGAAAAGGTGGATGCTCAACCAGTTTGAAACCACATTCCTAAAATGCAACCATAGCAATTGTAAACTTGAGTGTTAGAGCATTGTCCTGATGGACGATGCTCTTAATGGCAGTTTTCAACTCCAATTCTCCTTCATTAAAGCTGCCTCATGATGTCGACATAATACCTTCGTTATAGTGTGACTTTTATTCAATATAATCCAATGGCAGTGCACCTTTTGAATTCCAAAACAACTGCGGCCATCACCTTCCCAGCCGATGTTGTTCATTTGGCATTTTTAGAGGGTGGTGATCCCGACTGTTTCCACTGTTTTGAATGTTGTTTGGTTTCAGTTTCGAGGGAGCGAACCCATGCTTCACCGTCTGTTAAAAACTGCATTAGAATTTCCTCTTGAACCCGATGAAATATGGCGTTTTCGGTCAACACTCAGAAGCTTTGGGACTCATCTGGCAGAAACCTTTGTCATTTGCAAATCATTATCTATCTATATATACTGCCCAACTCCCCTTTCGGGTATTACTGGCAGGTGCGCGTCTGTGCTGGAATAAAAACTGTTAGTCATTTGTTAGGCTGCAAAATTTTAAAAGTATTGTGAGTGTTATGAATTAATTGCAAGGACTCGTTCCTGTGAGATACTTACCTATGTAGCAATGTACCGCAATGTAATTCGGCGATCTGCCATAATAAACCAAACGCTGACCCCGCCCATTTGCTTTATTTGCCATGGCTATCGATTCCTACAGGAAGTCTCGCTTCGATTTTTAACGGCGTTATTTTGCAAATTTATGATCGGAGGCATGTTACAAATAAGTAGAATGGTTTGTTTGCGACCTAAACGTGGTATCTACAGCTTGAATAAGCTGTAGTTTCGACGTTAAAGTCGCAAAAACCAACAAAACGATTCACCAAAACGGAGGCCAATGTCGGGGTTCAAACTGAACTTCCAGTTGAGATGAATGACTTCATTAGTCGACTGATTTCTTGATGGACAGCCGCGGCAGTTCAATTATATTTTCTTGGTGGTGGTCTTTGATGGGACAGTTGATGACATGTAAGGACGGGGCTATCTTCAAGACCCTCCCTACTGTGTTTAAATTCAGCGGTCTATTTCTTCGTCATTGGGAATGTTGTCCTTAAGTTGCTGCATGAACCATGTCCTAGTAAATTTCCTTACCCGATAAGCCAACAGTTGGAAAGTATTAAATAACTGAAAGATGGCCAACATTGTCAATTTGCTTAGAATTACTCGTAGAAGGTAGGTTTGAGATTCAAATTCTGTAAAATAATAGAGAGGAATAAAACTACTGTCACTGCAAAAGTGATTATGAAACTTGACCCATTCACTCAAAATCCCACCTTTCTACGCACCTCCAGAAAAAAGAGCCTTGTTAAACAATGAAGAAAATGAAGAAATTGCTCGTTTCTTCATCATCCACGATGTTTTCTATTCAGAGGTTTTTAAAATTTCATCAACTTGAAATTGTCGACTCTAACATCTTTGAATATAGACTAGTCAAATTTTTGTGGAAATCAGATAAAAACAAAGATCTCAATTTGTATTGATTTTAAGATGTTTGCTTCCCCCGTATGACATGAGGACATGGTACAGGGCAGCATGCCCAATTTTATAGCACGGTGAAGAAATTGGGCACTGAATTCAAATATAGTGGAGAGAGCATTGAAGATAACATCCCCCTCCCCCGTCCTTCAATACCACCAACTGTATGTTTGCAGATCAAAGGATACTATCAATAAAATCCATGATACTGTCGTGGCAGATAGGCGAATTACACAGCGGTACATTGCGAAGCAAAGAAACGTCAAAGCTAAAATGTGCTGAAAATAGCTTGGCTTTTCCGGTAGATTTCTGCAGAATCGTCGAGACCTCAAAGTGCACGTCTCGTTAGCAGTATTTCACTTCCGTCTCATTTTTAATAGCTACTCCCGATCTTATTGCCGTCGCATTAACGCCACAAACGCGGTGTATAACGTGCTACATATTTTTCTTTATATTTCCGTCCCTGCATTTCGATACCGCGATGGAATTATTACCGCATCCAATACAGAAAGTAAATCAAAATATCGCATAAAAGGATATAGACCGTTGTGTTGTAGCTCGCAATTTATTGAAAGCGGAAAAACTGCTAGTATGGTATGTCTGTCAACACATTTAAAAAATTACGCCCACAATATGAATATGAATTGGACAGAAAAAAGAGTCAATAATCTTGTGTTACAATGTACAGACTAGCGTGTTGTTATCAATGGTTTTTTTTTTGGTGTGTGTGTGTGTGTGTGGAAGGGGGTTATGTTTAACCGATTTCCACTTGACAAAAATTTAGGCAGGTCCTAATGGAAAGAAGATGCAGACGCTAATTTCAAGTTGGTTGATTTTTTTTTTTTTTTTTTTTTTGTGTGTGTGTGTGTGTGTCTTTGGATAGAAAACTTTGAAGATAATGAAGAAATTGCTTGATACAAGCAATTTCTTCACTTTACACAATGTTTTCCAAAGCTGTTTTTTTCTTGAGGAACGTAAAAGGAGGGACTGTGTGGGAATGTGTTAAACAGGACATTCTATATGTTCACAGATTAGATTTCTACAATGAAATGGACAGTATGTTAAGCCTCCGTAATGATTTGCATGCCTTTTTAGTATGGACCAGTAAGACGTAATGTACGCATATATGAAAAACTGATTTTAGTTGGTGTGTGTGGGTGTTTATGATAGTGTTTGCGTGTATGTTCTAACTCATATTAATTTAACTCTTTCCTGTTTATTCTCTGGACTTTACGTCTGGATTTTATAATTGAGAAAGCATTGTAGAAAAAGAAGAAATTGCTTGTAACAAGATTTTTTTTCTTTTTTCATAATATTTTCTAAACTACTGAATGGTTATTTTTCAAATCAAATCCACAATAGATTTCTGTCTGTAAAGCCTTTGAATTTGAACCAAAATTTTGTAAAACAGGAAAGGGTCAATGTTATCCATACTATGCTTTGAATCTGAATGAATCACTAGTTCGAAAGAATATCTCGGCTTATTTGCTGGTTTGGCGATTTAAACGTCGTAACTTCAGCCTACTCAAGCTATAATTACGCCGGTTATGTCGCCAACCGTCGGTTTGCTTTTTGTTTTATCTTCCTTGCAGTGAATTATACAAGCCTACGTCGTTTGACATATCAAGTTTTTGACTTGTAAGACGAAAGTGGGCTAGGTCAGCGTTCCTTCAGTTGATGGATCGCTGGACACGCCCACTGACTCCGACAGGAAGTTCCACTTCTATACTAAAATGTGTTGTTTTGCAATTTTTATGGCCTTTTACGCGAACCAAAAAATAGAGTGATTAGTTCGCGACGTTAACGTCGTGACTACAGCTTCAATAAGCTGTAGTTACGACGTTTAAGTCGCCAAACTTACTGAATGCTTCACATAAATGTCAGCCTATGTCGGAGTTCAAAATTCACTTCCAACGTTAATAAATGATCTGATTGGTCGATTGATTCTTTGATTGACAGACGTAATTGGTCACTTACACCTCCGGAATTTGCTTGGTTTCGAGCCCGAGAGCCACGGTATCTCACTGAACACATGAACAATGCAAGACTAACATATTCTTTACATAGTTTATAATTTCTCCTTGTTCAATAGTTTATAATTTCTCTTTGTTCAATTCAATATATCTATTTACCTTTCCAATTCATAAAACTGATGAAATGCTCATTATTTTTTTCCTTTCTTTTGTGCCATTTTGAAATACAGTGGAATCGTATTAATAGCATTTGGACAACATGTATGTTGCAATTAACAAGAAGTTGCTATTAGAATGGATATTTCTTCTTTAACCCATTCCCACTCAATCCCTCCTTTTTACGCCCCTCAACGAAAATGCTTTGGAAAACATTGTGGAAAATGAAGAAATTGCTTGGATCAAGCAATTTCTTCATTATCCACAATGTTTTCTCTCCAAAAAGTCAGAGAAAATTTAAATTCCACCAACTTGAAAATATCGTCTGCAGCTCCTTTCAATTTGGACCGGTCTAAAATTTTGTTGAGTTGGAATGGGTTTAATATATTGTTTGTTCATAAGTCAGTTGCGATTAACCAGTGAATTGCGATTATCATGGTTGCCATTAATAGGATTCTTCTATAACTCGGAGGGGAATAATGAAGATACATCTGCAAGTTGTCATTGTCTTCCATGATTAATTTTAATCTATGGAACTCACGAAATTTCGTTTTTACGCGCTATAAGGAAATCGTTCAAAACATAAATGTGGAGATGGAAGAAATTGCTTGTAACAAGCTTTCTTTTATCCCAATTGTTTTCTACCCGCAATTTCAAACATATAGTAACTTTTATGAGTCTTGATTGTCGTCTGCAACTTCTTTCAATTTGGACCAGTCTATTTTATTTATTCATTTATTTGTCAGGTACTGGGTTAAAATCTGCTGTTTATTTTTTCTATAAAACTCGAAAAATCGCGTCGGCGTATGAAAATTGGCTTGAGTAGGTGTGTCACGTTGGTTTACACGTGAAAGCGTGCCATTTTGTGGGCGTAAATCGAAGCTAAATCAGTCTACCCGCGGCCTCGAATTACCGTCTTATTTAGAAAACTAATATTGTTTATTCTTCTCGTAATATTCAATACGGCTGTAGTAGCAGATTTGTAGTATCGCAACCTTGTGGCTTACTTCAATCCTTCATTAGCTCTTATCACCTTTTCTTGTTTTTCGAAATTTTAGACTGGTCCAATTTGTAAGACGTTGCTGACGACAAAGATAAGTGAAACAAAACCATCTTATATGATAGAAAATGGTGTTAAAAAGAAGAAATTGCTTGTCACAAGTAATGTCTTCTTTTTTTCCACAATATTTTCTTCAGTATAAAATTACATAGACGTTAAAATCAGGGATTGTACAGGAAAGGGCTAACAATTCTGTCATGTCAGTAAATGTTCAGAGATCATTTAAAATGATTTATTCTTTTAGAATACTTATTTCATTCCTATTTTTCTCGTAATATTGTATATTTTTTTACAATTCCAAACTTGTGGCTTATTTCAACTATTAATTGTCTCACAACAATTTTGATAGGTCAGCAAATATACAGAGATTATTCCAAATGATTTATTCTTTTAAAAAAGTAAATTATTGTTTCTCGTTGCATGGTTTAATTTTGTAAGAGCAGATTTGGATAAAACCAAAAAGTGTGTCCTATTAATGTGAATCTTTAATGTCTCTTTAACAATTTTGATATTTCAGAGGTTATTTAAAATGAGGCTTCTTTTAGAAAACTAATATTGTTGAATATTCTAGTAATACTATATAATATTATGGTTGTAGCAGTAGATTTGTACAAACCCAAACTTGTGGCAAATTCTAACCCTTTATTGGCTCTTTTAAAAACGTTCGAATGTCAGTAAATGTACAGTTTTTATTTAACCCATTACCAAACAGCAAGATTTTCGACTGGTCCAAATTGAAAAAGCTGCAAAGGACAATTCCAAGTTTATGTATTTTTTTTCTTGAAAGAAAGCATTGTGTATAATGAAGAAATTGCTTGATCCAAGCAATTTAACGATTTCTTCATTTTCCACAATGTTTTCCAAAGTTTTCCTTGTGGGCGTATAAAGGAGGGCTTGTGTGGGAATTCATTCTTTTAGTGTTTTCTTGTAATACTGTATATAGTTGTATTAGGCGATTTGTGCAAACCCAAACTTATGGCTTATTTTAACCCTTTATTAGTTCTTTGGTATATCAGCAAATATGTAGACATTGCTTAAATCGATTTTAAAATCTTTAGAACGTTCGAAATTTTTCCTCGTTCATTATGTTTATCAACTTAGTTAGGGTTCCCTATTATCATGACTTATGATAAACAGAGCAGGAAATGCATATAACTTACACTTGTCAAAAATTACAAACGGAATGTTTTATCGAAAACCGTACGATTTTAAGACATTTCCCACACAATTCGGCCTTTTTACGCCTCTTGAGAAATAAGCTTGGGAAAAAAATGTAGGAAAATGAAGAAATTGCTTGTAACAAAATTCCATCATATGAAAGTTGTCTCCTGCAACTTATTTGAATTTGAACTGGTCTAAAATTCTGTCGTCTGGTAATGGGTTAAGAAATACCCACATAAGATATTCGTACCACTGCTGGGTAAGTCGGCATACATTTTCGCTGGCTTTAACCAAAGGTGTTTTTTTTTTCTTTTTGTCTGTTTGTTTTCTTGTTTGAAAGGGGTTTAACGACCCACTTTTACAGTATTTCAATCATATCGCGGCGGCTGAAGCACTAGCCATGGATTTCTGGTACCGGTATTTCTTCATACAAGTACTACCACTACATCCTTTCCGAGCCCCCGTGCTGCTCATCCCACTTTGGTATCCGATTATCTTTCCTATTAGTGGGAGACAAGAGACGTAAAGGATATTTGTCGTGACTGGGGATCGAACCCAAGGCCCCTTGTTTAGGAATCCAATGCGCTACAAATTGCGTCGCGACCTTTGATTAGGAGGATGTGAACAGGAAAGTGGATACTGTTCTTTTCATAAATAAAAAATAAACAACAACAAAAAAAAAAAAAAAACAATATGTTGAGCAGTTTTAAAATTTCGGGATGATATAGGCACTTACGACAGTGTTGCACACCAAAAAAACCCCACCAAATATCTATGTTCGTTATCATTGCCGGTTGATGATGATTTAAAGAAAAATTAACAAGCCGGATTTAAACTCAGGACGACCACGGCAACACCGCCCTAGCAGTGCAATTTCTAGCACATTATCTACTCTACCGAGACAACCCCCATAGACAAGGTGGATAAAAGATCGCTGATAAGGTATTAAATACTGCAGAACACGGCATTTGATAAATAATACCCTACTAAATAATGGCCATTCTTCCTTCATCAAGTCTATCAGATGCGATAATTTTCCAAATTCTTTTTTTCGAGATGAAAATCCAGCCAAATAAGATTTTTGAGATATCCCAAGGAACGAGTATTTTTATTTTGAATGAAAAAATCGACGTCGACAAGGTTCCTTTTTTAAGTCGATGTCGAGTACGCTTAATTTCCTTAATCCTTTCCTGTATAAATTCTAGATTTTATGTCGCAGTGATTTTATATTTTATACTTGAGAAAACATTGTGGTAAAAGAAGAAATAACCTGTAACAAGCAATTTCTTCTTTTCCCACAATATTTTCTACCACATAGGATGGTTTCTTTTCAAATCGCATCCACTTTTACTTTCGTCTTCAGCATCTTTCAGTTTGGACCAGTATAGAATTTGAAAGAAAAAAAAAGCCGGGAAAGTGTTCATATAATTTTTAAGATTCTGATTAAGCGGCTGAAAAATCTTACTGTGAAGAAAGCTTTATTTTAAAAATCTAAATAAGAATCTGAAGCATATCGACGAAAAGAACGCACCTCCGATCGTGCGCATTTTGACCGAGTCTGTGTTGAGGTTGTCTGAAAAAAGCGAACGCTTCCCCCTTGAAACCCGCTTTTGACAAAAAGCGTTGAAAACCTGAACGAGCGTTTTTATCTCCCTGAACGCAGGGGTGCGTTCGAAACCTTTCTTTGTTTCAGGTGAATCCCTAGTCAAACAAATCCCTGCAAGTGAATTAAGGGATCGCTGACCATGTCGATCCGACCATTTATCTTCGGCCACAGACTCCATTGAAAACTTTCATATTAGAAAATAAAAACAGCAGGATGAGATTAGAACAATTTTCTATCTTCCTTGATTTTGTAAATTGGTGACCGAAACTTCGTAACTGCAGTAGTTTAAAAGTTTTAGGCGCCCGTCGATGTAATGGCTCTCCCCTGTATTTGTTAAAGACATTGAAATCCACATTTAAAGTATTCTATTGAATAAGACAGCTTTCTTTATTTGCTTAAAAGATAAAACGAGACATTGAAATTCAAATGATTTACTTTTTAGGTTTTTTTTATATAGATAATTTAAAGAACCAAGCAAAGTGCATGAACCCATTCCAAGGTAAGACACATTCAGACTTGTCCAATTTGAGAGCAGTTGCGGACGACAATTTCAAGTTGTTAAATTTATAAAAAATCTCTGTCTTTTGGGATAGAAACATTGTTGATAATGAAGAAGTTGCTTGGGACAACTTAAAGCAACTTCTTCGTTTTCCACAAGGTTTTCTAAAGTCGTTTTCCTGAGGGGCGTAAAAAGGAGGAACTGTGTGTGAGTGGGTCCAGACTGACTTAATGTTTTAGCGTGATATTTCAAATTCTTTGTTGTTTTCAGCGTGATCAGTTGTAAACAGAATCTCCGCCTTTCAGAGTCAACAGACGTTCTGAAAGAATGGGGAAAAAAATAACAGAAAGTGCATGCATACTAAGACTAGCATCTTGAACCAAAATTATAGACTGGTTATCAATCAAAGACGTTATAGACGACAATTGAGAGGAATTTGGAATTGTAGGATATAACAAATATAACCGATTTCTGATTTTCCTACTACGTTTTCTAGAACCTATTTTCTACTTCGTGAAAGAGTTATTGGAATTATGGAAGGCCTAGCACTATACTGTCTTAAACCTTTCCTGATCAATCCCTGGATTTTACGCCCCTGTGATTTTATACTTCAGAAAACAAGTCGGGAAAAGAAGAAATTGTTTGTAGCAAGTAATTTCTTCATTTCTCACATTATTGTCTACCCTGTAGAATGATTACTTTTCATATTGCACTATTTTTTATTTGTCGTTTGCAACTTCTTTCACATTAAAGCCTTAAAGTTTTGAAAAAACAGGAATGGATTAAATGTCGATTATCATAACGACGTGTTCCAAGCAATTTCTAATTTTCTCAAAATGTTTCTCACAACGCAATTTGAAATGTACTCGATATCTTCTTTCAATTTGGACAAGTTTTGTCGACTAGTAATGAGTTAGACAAGAATATACTAGCATGAATGTACATCAATGCGCGTAAAAAAGACCAATCATACGGTGAGGTTTTACAAATCTAATCTTACTGTAGGTTTAAATATGTTATTACTCCCAATATATAGATTGTTACTCCCAATGCACATATATTTCTTCTATCAATCAATCAATCAATCAATCAATCAATCAATCAATCAATCAATCAATCAATCAATCAATCAATCAATCTATCTATCTATCTATCTATCTATCTATCTATCTATCTATCTATCTATCTATCTATCTATCTATCTATCTATCTATCTATCTATCTATCTATCTATCTATCTATCTATCTATCTATCTATCTATCTTTCTATCTATCTATTTATCTATCTTTCAAACTATCTATCTCTATCTATCTATCTCTATCTATCTATCTATCTATCTATCTATCTCTATCTATCTATCTATCTATCTATCTCTATCTATCTATCTATCTATCTATCTATCTATTTATCAATCTTTCTATCTATCTATCTTTCTATCTATCTATCTATCTATCTATCTATCTATCTATCTATCTATCTATCCTTTCAACCTATCAACCATTCAACCATTTATCTTTCTATCTATCTATCTATCTATCTATCTATCTATCTATCTATCTATATATCCATCCATCTATATATCCATCTATATATCCATCTATATATCTTTATTGCTTTTCTCTTTCTTTCTATCCTTTTGTCCATCCGTCCATCCATTCATCCGTCTATCCATCCCCCAATATCTATCTGTTCATTATAAATTTTTATCGTTTCAAAGGGTACTCAGTGGCTCAGATATTACAGCGGGGGACGAAAAAAAGGGTGGAGCCTCTTGGTTCGAATTACAGCCGAGCCGAATCGGTGACTCAGTACAAAAACATCGTAAGTGTCTTTACAAAGTATGGACTCTTCTGATGATTTTACACTAAGCTAATGGCATGTCCTAGGCAAGACATTTCAGGGCCACCAGCCTACATGTAGTACTGTTGAAAGATTATTCAAAGCGGCCAAATGAAATATTGTTTAAAGCTATGTAAATGACAGTATAGAATGTGATTGTTTGTAACAGGTAGAAGTTTTTGTTTTAAAATTTAAATGTGATCAGTCAGTGGAAAATGGATCCCCCAGGCGTTCCTTGTAAACAACTATTTGAAAAGAGATTTTATTCAGCAGAGGTCAACCATATAACGCCACCAGGAAAAAATGGGTTAAGAGTAAAATAGTAATAGACCAATCGCGACTGTCAATTAAAAAACGACCAGCCAAATACTTTATTAGAACCGGAAGTGAACATTTTCGTGGTGCATTTTTTGGTTAGCATCTTAAACGTCATAAATAAGGCTTAATCAATCTGTAGTAAGGAAGTTTATGTCGCAAACCCACCTTTTTTCTTTTTTTAAATGTTTAGCTGGCAAAGCGTCAGCTTTGAAAGCTTAAGTTAACAGACAAAATTTTGAGGTCGTCTCAAAGTTCAACGAGTGCAAACTGCCGCTGGAGGCTTAACCACTAAATCCGTTAAATAACTACGCCATTAAAAATAATTCTTATGTTGAAAAATCTGAATGCACGTTCATCTCCTAGGTATTTTCAGCTAACTTGAGCACATCGTGTTAAAAATAACTCTAGTCAGAGTCTTCAAAAAAGGTGCAGACGACATTTCAAATTGTTGAAAATTAAAAAAAAAATGTATCTCTTTAGGTAGAAAACAACGGGCAAAATGAAGCAATTTCTTCATTTACCACATTGTTTTCCACAATACTTTTCTTGATGGGCGTAAAAAGGAGGGATTGTGTGGGAATGGGTAACTCCTTAATTACTTTAACCTCCTTTCTTTATCATGATAACGATTGACAAAGAAGATTACTTGTTAAAACCATGCTTTGCTAGCTTACAGTACTTTCAATGATTTGATTTATTCACGTTACCTGTCATAAAATTTGCAAAATAACGCCGTTTAATATCGAAGTGGAACTTCCTATTGGAGTCAGTGGCCACAGTTGGTTGCAACACCGGCCAGCGGAGTCAGTGGGCGGGGCCAGCGGAGTCAGTGGACGGGGCCAGCGGAGTCAGTGGGCGGGGCCAGCGGAGTCAGTGGGCGGAGCTAGCGATTCGTCAAATCCACAATGGGAGCTAGGTTCGATACTTTATGCACTTCTAGGAGGTCGCCCACTGTCGAAATTTTCATATCAACATTCTCTTACCGTTTGAAATTACATGAAATAGAGAATGTTGAGTAAGTGGTAAGGAAATACCGAGTTTATTCACGAGTCATCTATTCACAGGTAAAAACATTAAACATTTCCTGTTCAATTCCCGATTCTGACTTCCCTGTGACTTTACAATTGAGATAAGATTGTAGAAAAAGAAGAAATTGCTTGTAACATGCAATTTCTTCTTTTCCCACAATATTTTCTTCCCTACTAAATGTTGGTGATTTTTTGTGTGTGTGTTGTTGTTGTTGTTTTGGGGGTTTGTGTGTGTGTGTGTGTTTTTTTTTTTTTTTCAAATTTAATCCACTTTAAATTTTCGTTTGCAAAACCTTTGAATGTGAACAGGTCTGATTTATTTTAAAACGGGAAAGAAAGGGTTAATTAGTGTCTGTAAACCGGTAAAAAGACACTTTATCGAGTTGCTGGCGAGTTTTCATAAATTTCTTATTTCATGAATACCAAGTAGACATTCTATTTGTAATATAACCTAATTTTTGCAATAAATCGACATATTTTTCGAAATTCGTGCATTTATAGTTTTCAGCGAAACTATTAACCCACTCCCACACAGGGGTACTTTTGGGCGTCATTTAAGAAAAAAAATGGAAAAAGATTATATATTACGAAGAAATTGCTTGCAACAAGCAATTTCTCAATTTTCCGAATTTTTTTCTTACTAGAAAGTTGAAAAAAAATCCAAATTTCATAAATTTTAAATTGTCGTCTGCAACTGCTTTCAATTTGGACCAGTCCAAAGTTTTGTCATCTGGGTAATGAGTTAAACACGTTTGCAAGTTGACATTATCACAAGCATTATGGAGTCATTTTCATGGCAACAGTAGCGTTTAGCCTTAGGCTTCCGCTCGTTTGTTTAGTTGTTTCGCTAGTATATTTGTCAGCCCGATTAGCTCAGTTGGTAGAGCATTTGACTTCAAACCTCAAGATCACGGGTCGAGCGCTGGGCTGACCATATCAACTAACAAACTAATTGTCTTTCGGATGAGACGTAAAACCGAGGTCCCGTGTGACGATGCTATCCAGCGACCACGTTAAAGAGCTAGGCGGAGCTCTCAGTAGTTTCGTCCTGTATCCTTGCACTATCCCCCGTAACAACTAACCGTCTTCTGGGGGCAGCGCTCATATGGGCATGTGCTACGGTAGCGACGGTAAATAAACGGAAATAAAAAGCTAGTATAACATCACCCGTATGACATCAGATTTATTTTACTCCCGCGTGTGTGTATTTCCGTTTATTTATCGTCGCTACCGTAGCACATGCCCATATGAGAGACGCCCCCAGAAGACGGTTAGTTGTTACGAGGGATAGTGCATGGATACAGGACGAAACTGCTGAGAGCCCCGCCTGGTTCTTTAACGTGCTCGATGGATAGCATCGTCACACGGGGCCTCGGTTTAACGTCTCATCCGAAAGACAATTAGTTTATTAGTTGATATGGTCAGCCCAGGGCTCGAACCCGTGATCTTGAGGTTTGAAGTCAAGTGCTCTACCAACTGAGCTAATCGGGCTGACAGAAAAAAACTCCCGCGTCGCAGGTCATAGTTTAAATACCATTGACTTTGCCCATTATCTTACGTAATCAGGGCGCACTTCGAATGAATCTAGAACTTTATTCATAAAGACCTATGCTAGACGACCAAAGCGTCGTTACTACAGCTTAAATGAGCACGGTTACAAGGCTCCAGTCGCTCAAGGACCATATGCTAGTAATGAATACCCTCTTAACCCTTTCCAGGTTGGTTTGTTTGTTGCTTGTTTGGTTTATTTTGTTGTTGTTGTTTTTGTTGTTGTTTCTTTAAATCTTAGAATGGTCCAAATTGAAAGAGGTTGCAGACAACAATGAAAATTGGATGCACTTTGAAATGAAACCATCCTATGCGGTAGAAAATATTGTGCTAAAAAAAGGAATTGCTTGTCACAAGCAATTTCTTCTTTTTCCAAAATGTTTTCTCAAGCATAAAACCGAAAGACGTAAAATCACGGGGTTTTTTACAGGAAAGGGTTTCTAACCTTGCATCACTGCCTCAGTCTTCCGCTTTGTTTTTTACACTTTGTATGACAAAGGTAATTGTGTTACGATCTTTTGTGTTAGGAGAAATAAAAGGCTGGTTTGTACTAACATGGAACAGAAAAAGAATGGAGATCACCGTATTAATACCTCTACTACTTATTTGTGAATTTGCGCTTGCATTACCCGCGGAATCTTCACCTATTATCAGTACGAGACTTGGAAATATCGTTGGAAAAATAAGTGATGTACATATACAACATAAAACCTATGAAGTTCAGTCATTTCTTGGTATTCCCTATGCTAAACCACCAGTTCGTAATTTACGTTTCAAAAAGCCGTTGCCTGCTGAGAATTTTAAATCAACGTACAACGCTACTGTATTCCGACCGGCTTGTCCACGAATAGATATTAGATATCCGAGTTTTCCGGTAACTTTGACAGAGGATTGTCTTAATTTGAACATCTTTGTTCCAAGGAAGAAAACAGAAAACAATCAAGAGTTTGCTGTAATGGTGTATATCCATGGTGACGAGCTCCCACTTGGTAATGAGAACACGTTCGTTCCGGACGTTATTTCTTCATTCGGTGACGTTATAGTCGTAACGCTTACCTACCGTAGCGGAATGCTCGGGTTACTAAATCTAGACGTGAAAGATGGTAAAGGAAATCTTGGATTATGGGATCAACAACTTGCTTTACAATGGATAAATAAACACATAGGAGCATTTGGAGGAGACAAGAATAGAATTACTTTATTTGGTCATTCAGATGGTGCAACCTATTCGATTTTTCAAGCACTTCATACTAGTAATAAAGGCCTGATTCACAGAGTGATATCACAGAGCGGAACGCACCTTTTATCCTCGAATTTTGTGAAGGAGCCAATTCAACAGTTCAGAAGTGTTTCAAAAGCATTTGACTGCGAAGGTAGAATGAAAAGCGATTCTATTAAATGTCTTCAATCAATCGAATTAGAAAAGCTAATATCAAAGTTTAACAATATTAAATCTTCTGAAGAAAGTATGCATATTCTTAAATTTCTTCCAAATATTGATAATGATTTCTTTAGTGCTTTTACTTTGGAAACGATATCTATACAAGAAGAACTAAATTATCCCCCGTACCTGCTCCGGCCTCTAGATATCCTCATGGGATTTAATTCACACGATGGACTTCTCTTTGGTGACCTTCTTGCAGGCGACCTTAATAATTTCAACCCGTCAGTAGAAGAGTTTAGAACTCAATGTGTACGATTGGTAATGAAAATAGCTAAGCTTGACATAGCTCCACTCGTTACTGATTTACTAGAGGCTGAATATATCAATTCTTTGACGACAAATGACGGTAACGACGTTCGGAATATATGTATAGATATTATTACCGATATAATGTTTGCTGTCGGTTCATTAGAAATTGCAACAGCTAATAGCCGTAGAAAGCAATCGCTTATGAAAATATACGCCTATCACTTCACTGCAAACCCAACTTCACACGTTCTTCCGACGCCATGCTGGATAAATGGCGCAGGACATGGCGATGAACTCCAATTTGTGTTTGGATTTCCTGACGAAACACCTGAATGTAGGCATTCGTTCTTCACGAGGAAACCAGAAGATTGGGAGATAGAACTGTCGTACAAAATAATGACTTACTGGACAAATTTTGCCAAATCTGGGTAAGTAATTTCGGTTTTGTTGAAATGTTTAGACGGGGTGAAGAAATTTACTTGCTATATCAGCAAACTAGTTCTTGATACCCTTGATACATTTTGAAGACTCAACATATGTGTTGTAATCTAATGAATATACTGCTGGTGATTACGTAAATAAAATGAATAGATGATAATTGCTTTGTTCAGTGTAAGATCGTGTATAAATTAAAGATAAATCGATGTTACACGAGATTTATAAAAAATATAGTTACTTTGATGCAAAAAGGCGACAAAATGTTAAATTTTGGGGGATATTTAGAAAAGCGTGTCTTTAAGCACGTGAAGTACATGGCAACCTGATGACGTCAATAATGTCTTTGGTTCCACGAAGATGATTTTCAGGAACACGCAGTGAACGACTTTGTTTTGTTTTTTTATTCGGGTTTAACACCGCTTTTAACATCTTTTAATCATATCGCGGCGGCTTGAGCACCTAACCATGGATTCCTGATATATCTCGCATCAGTACTACCACTACATCTTTTCCTAGTCTCCAGCTGCTATCCCACTTAGGTTTACGATTATCAACCCATTGGTTGGAGACAAACAATGAACGATAGCAAGGGTAAAGCTACCAAAATAGTGGGTTTATACTTTTGATACTTTCACTGTTTTTCTTAGGGGGGTGAGGTTTTTTTTCCGGTGAAATCCATTTCCTGATTGCAAAAATTTAGACCTGTCCAAATTCAAGAGTTTTGAAGACTAAAATTTCTAGTGGATTTAAAGAAAATAACACTTCAGAACGGTAGAAAATATTGTTGAAAAAGAAGAAATTGTTTGTTTGTTAAAAGCAATTTATACTTTTTCTACAATATTTTCTCAAACATAAAATCACAGGGACGTTAAAACCAGGGGTTGTAAAGGAATGGGTTAAAGATAGAATTTTTGTTGGACCGTAGATGAAGAAGACACATATGATATAATTTCAGATAAAAATGCTCCAATTTTCTGAGCCGTCATGCATGTATCACATATGACCGTCAAGCGAAGAGGCACCCCAAGGGGTTCTTCAAAACAAGTATATGAAAAAAAAATTATGCAGAGGTCTGTTACAGACACTATTTTTTTAGAACAAATATGGTAGACCGACAATTCTAGATAGAAAAATTCTATAAAAAAAAGCCTGTCAACATTTTAGGTTATAATGTATTTGGGTCACTAAAATGTTGTAAATATAGTTTTCAATCGAAACTCCTCCTTCAAATCTGCGAATCGAACCTCGGAACTATGTTTAAACTTCACGTGACGAACTGCCAAAATGGCGCTATCCGTTATGCAAAGCAAATGTGGTAAAATGCGTCTCATAAATGTTCTTTAAAAACTCTGTTTTGTCTTCAAGGTAACTCGATATCAGAGCGAAACAGGGAAAACATAAAAAAATGGAAATTTAAACTTTCAGCAGGTCTGTTCCCAAAGTTTACGGGAATAGCCGAGCGTGTTCCGATTGTATAGTTCTATTACGGCTACCATTACGACATTTTGGTCGCATACTGACGATAATCACCTTAAACATAACTAACATGTCCAGATAAATAGAGTACCTTCCTCCTTTCAGGAATCCAAATCTTCCTATCCCAGTTTTCCCACACTGGCCGAACTATGACCACCAATCGCCAGGATATCTCGAGATTTCCGAAGACATCTCGGAGACTTCCGTGAAATACCACCTTCAAGATAGACAACTCAGGTTTTGGAAGACTGTCTTTCCGTTTGTGCGGGAAGCTTCCTTAGACAACATGACTGAATCGTGCGAGGGGAACGATCTAAGAAGATATGAGACAATAGCTTTAACGTGTGATTTGAAATAAGATAATTTATTATATTGTTCTGAGGCAATTCAGAATTTGGATGATTTTTAAAGGAGATATCAATGTTCTATATTTGTTTGTTTGTTTAGTTGTGTGCTTTTGTTTTGCTTTTATTTTTTTTTTTTTTTTTTTTTTTTTTTTTTTTTTTTTTTTTTTTTGATGGGGGGGTTGTTTTGTTTGTTTGAGTGTGTTTTTAATATTACGGATATTAATGGTTTCTCCCAACTCATATATTGTTAGAATGCATTATCCTTTCGAGTAGATTTACACAAATTAGAGACAGGTTATCAAAATAAGATATTTATTAAGGGCCTATGTGTCAAGTTATTCTATTTGAATATTTCGCGTAAAAAAAGCTACTACGAATAATAGGGCAGTCACTAGGTGCGCCATTGCAAAGGGATTGTTTACTCGCTCACGCTTCACAAACCAACGTCATGGGGACGTCATCTAAAGTCATATTCGCAAGTCGATTTTCGATTCTGTAAAGCTCAGTGAAAAAAAATGTTGTAAGAGCCTTTTTCAATACAACAATTTTCCCTAACCCCTCGATGACGTATTTTATGATGCAGGATATTCCTTTGACAATTTGTTTCCCCGTTGAAATTGGTTCATATGCAAATGAGTTCTAAAAATCATACCGAACCTTTCCTAGATACACACAAAAATATTTCGTCTATCAGAAAGCCACGAAGACAATATCTGGTTCATATATCAGAAGTAATATTTGTAAAAAGAATTTAAAACACAAAATTCGTGTAACATTTGTAAATGAAAAGAGAGTATTACCAAACGTTTTCGCTCAACAGTAATAAACTAGTTTAGTTCACAGAGACATTTCAAAATGATTTTTTGTTAGAATGGAAAGAGTAACAGATTTTTATTGGAGGGGTTTTAGCTCCTCATCTTCTTCCCTTTCTTCTTCTCTCTTTATCTCTTCTTAAACATTTTTCAGACAGTCTCGCTTTTTTACGGCTCGCAAGGAAAGAAAATCATAAAATGTTGTTGGAAATGAAGAAATTGCTTGTTTCACGCTAATTCTTCGTTCCCCACAAGGTTTTCAATCCAGAAGAGCAAAGATTTTCAAAAGTTCAATGACTTGAAATTGTCGCCTGCAACATCTCTAAATTTGAACCAGTCTAAGACTTTGTCGCCGTGATTTAGCTATTGTAAAATCAATTGCATCATTAACAAGTAAGTTCGAGAGGAAATAATTATATATTGTATTTGTCTTTTAACCCATTCCCACACGACAAATATTTAGACTGGTCTAAATCTAATGAACTTGCAGACGACAATTTCAAGCTGGTAGAAACTTAAATGTCTCTGTCATTTTGCGTAGAAAACAATATGGAAAATGGAGAAAATGCTTGTTACAAGAATTTCTTCATATTCCACATTTTTTTCCAGAATTATTTTTCGGGGTGGGGGGAGTAAAAAGGCGGGATTGTGTAGGGATGGGACCGTTCTTTTATAGAGATGATAATGACATAAACGAGCGGACAAATTGCCCTTAGGAACTTATGTGGTCGTTGAATTTTTGTTAATATCATAATTGGGTAGCCCATAAATGTTACTGTCTGATTTATTCGATTAACAACGATTTGGTCACTTCAGACTGCAAAGCGTTGAGATGATAATCCGGCATTCAAAATCTGTTAACATTCTGCTATTCTTCTGGCTATATAAATTGCCCTATAGATGGTACATAAAAAGCCTCCTTAATTACGATTTATTATCAAACTCCGAAATAGCTCAGCTATTTTAGAGGTTCTACTATCCTGGAATTTCTCCATCGTCATATCGTAAAAAGCTTACTCTATTATTGGAAAACTGTACTTTTCATTCATAAAAATCAAACCCGGTCGTTTTGAAAGAAGCCGCTCGATTGGTTGGTCTATGACCTTGTTGTAAATCAAAATGTAACCCTTTATCTGATTGGTCAATGATTCAATCGATCTATTACGATAGAGGAGAGTCCCGTAATAATCCCATTCATGAAGTTTCCCGATTTATAAAAGGAAAATCGAGTGGGAAGCCAGGAATAGAAGAGCCTAATCAGACTTAAAGGATCGACTGGCATCCGGAATCGGGAAAAAGCGTTGGCGTATAATCCCGGTCGTCTTTGGCCGATAATTACTCGTGATTTTTTTCGTTCTGTCATATTGAATCTTTTGTTATAAATGTCATTTTTCAATGTTTTCGTTATGAGGTCTGCGACAAGTTCCAAAGTAAAACCTTTTTCTCTCAAAGAGGAATATGCTATTATTATAGTTATTAGTCGGATTTCATTGACTTATTTGTCATTCATTTTCTCCTTTTTTTTTTGTTTTTATGTTTGTTTGTTTGTTTTGTAACTGCAAAGTATGCAATCGTTTCTCAAAGGTTCTGCCACAAATTAGAGTGAAGACATCGGTCTTACTCGCAAATACATGCCTTCGCAAAGATAATAACTTCACGAAATCTAGGCATCGGGAAAATTTCACGATTATCTACAATATCTGACTTTGATATTTGTCACTATTAAGATTTTCCTGATATTTCAAACCAAACTTATTAAACTGTTCCGGAAATGTCACCCGTATATTTATTAACTCCACAAAGCATAGCAATGAAAATGTTGCTTCCTTTGCTAAATAGGCGTAATGATTATCTCTTTTTCTTACCCCACATTAACACTTTCTCACACAACAAATTTTGGACTGGTCCAAATTCAAAGAAGATGCCAATGACAATTTCAAGTTGATGGAATGAATTTCTTTACCTTTTTGGATAGAAAACATCGCGAATGATGAAGAAATTGCTTGATACAAGCAATTTCTTCTTTTTCCATAATGTTTTCAAAGGCTTTTTTCGTGAAGGGCGTAAAAAGGAGGGGCTTGTGTGGAAATGGGTTAAGGTAACAGACGGGTCGCTGCTGTCAAAAAAAAAAAAAAAAAAAAAAAAAAACACACAAGAGCTGTTTAGAGGACAGGAACGCTCGACTAACCCGAGTGCTGGATAGCAAGGGCAATGCAATGACTACATTAAGCATAGCCCCACAACATGAATGTCAGAACGATGAGCAATGCCTAAATCATGGCCCTGAAAAAAAGTCTAAAGTTTCAAACTATAACCCTAAGTAGTATCAGAGATAGACAAAAACCCATCTTGCGCTTAAAATTCTTAGTCGAAAAAGGGTAAAAACCTGACTTAAATGAATGTCAAAGTAATAAATCATTTCCTATGGGTTGACATTATGGCAAAAAAGTTTCAGAGGAATAGTACATGCAAGAAAATATATGTAACATAAATTAGATTGATTGATTGATTGATTGATTGATTGATTGATTGATTGATTGATTGATTGATTGATTGATTGATTGATTGATCGATCGATCGATTGGTCAATTGATTGGTTGATTGGTTGATTGATTGATTAATTGATTGAGGTTAAACGCCACTTTTAACAGTATTTCAGTCATATTGCGGCGGAAAGAAATTAGACAGTTGCACGTAGAACTTTAAGCATTTCAAGGTCGTAATATGGTGAAAAATCAAGTAAAATAAATGTCAGAGTAATGGGTCCTTTTCTATGGGCTGATATGATGGTCAAAAGAACAATTTCTTAGTTTCAGAGCAAAAACATTAGTAGAAACGGAGATATGAGACTTGGAGGTAAAACTTTAACCAAATGTCTACTAAAATGAGTGCCAGAGTAAAGAATTTTTGCCGCCTAGGGTACGATATGGGGATCACAAAAGCATGTGCAAAGTTTCAGAGCAATTTCATTCGTAGATAAATAGATATAACAGAGATTTGGCCGTCACAAGTAAAACTTTTACCAAGAAGTCGAAACGGGACAAAATTCCACAAAAATGAATGTAACAGCAATGAATCTTTGCCTATGAGAGGATATGGTGTTCAAAGTTTCAGAGCACTAGCGTTAGTAGTGATATGAGTCAGTTGCACGTAAAACTTTAACTTAAGTGTTACGCCGACGCTAAGGTGACTGGAATCCACCCCCCCCCCTTTCCCATAGTCTTCGAATAGTAGAGCTAAAATTGAACTATATAAATCGACCAATAAAATCGACCAATGAAATCACTCATTTAGACCGGAAGTGAACTTTGAATTCCGACGTTGGTGGAATATGTGAAGCATTTTTGTTGGTTTAGAGACTTATATGTCGTGACTACAGCCTTTTCAAGCTGAGGTTAGGACGCTTAGGTGGGCTATCAACCATCTTAATTTTTTGTTGCATGTTGCTGTGTATTTTGGATCAATTGTCTGAATCGAATAGTTTTTATAACGCCGAATTTCTTTAAATCAAAAATTTTAATTCGTCCACATGCATCGTCTCCAAAAAATATTTAGTGGGTTTCTTAAACTTTCACATAGTGTAATTTTTTTTTCAAAATTCAGTCATTTGTAGCAAATTTAAATTGTTTGTTGCGGCCTTAAACGTCGTAAGAACAGCTTGAACAATTTGTAGTTACGACGATTTAGTCGCCAAAAAACACAAATGTGCTTAATACAAATGTTTGAACGTCTAAACTGAATGAATTGATTCGTAGAATGATTTTATTCTTTTTTTAAAGTGGCGATTAGTCAATTTCAG
This sequence comes from Fragum fragum, assembly GCA_946902895.1. Lineage (NCBI taxonomy): Eukaryota > Metazoa > Mollusca > Bivalvia > Cardiida > Cardiidae > Fragum > Fragum fragum. Next base: position 37,630,091 of record OX336374.1, read on the forward strand.
ACTTTCGTGGTCTAAACATGTTTATGATTGCAAAGAGTAAGAAGGAACGTGAAAGAATTTCTACCATGTCGATGGGTGAGCGCGAAATAGTTGTAACTGCCTATAAATATATAGGCAGCTACAACTGTTTCGTGCTGACCCATCGATATCATTTATTTGGAGTCCGTGAATGACATTTCCAGCCATTTGAAATGTGCGCGAAGTGTTTACACTGAGAACCCTGAACAGCCATTTAGGGTATTTTAAATATTTACTAATAACTTAAAGAAACTTTATAGATTCGGATCAGACCATGCGGATGCACAGGCAGATCTTAGTCTTAACTTATCGCACGTGAGTAGTTATTGGAAGTGTCACGCACACGATATTTTTTAAATCCTCGACAACTCTAATTAACAAAATCAAAACAGCGTTGGTTTAATTGCACTTTCGTAATATAAGCCGCGCGCATGTCCAAATTTAACGGGTTTATATGTACTATTAACACGTGCGCGCGTTCTTTATTCCTATACGATTCGAAGTGAACTTTTTTATCCTAACGGTACACCTACTTGATATTCACCTCCATCCTCACAAGAAATTATTGCCCCCACTATAATGGAATAAGTGGATTCACTTTACTAAATACATCTGGATCTGATGTTGGTAAATCATGTCAACTGACACATCGTCGAATTTAGTAAAACAAAAATATTGACCATTCAAACCAATAATTCCTACCGGAAGTGAAAATGACCGCCGATATTTATGTCAAGAATTTTTGCTTTTTAGGGACAGACCTAATCTAAGCTGCAGTAACGACGTTTTGTCGCAAACCAAAGATTTGCCTCCTGTTTTATGTCCCGTACTGATAATTTTGAAAAAGCAAAGACAATAAATATCTCAGTCAAAGAGACTTGTTCGAGGCCAGTCGACTTGTCAATTGTCAATTGTTAAGTGTCATTTTTTATGTATTTTAATAGCCCATTCTCGGTTTCAGCTTACCCAGGCGTTAGTGCTTTGGGCTGAATTAGTCCCATAGAGGTTCTAAAGCAAATATTTAAGCCTTTCCTGTTCAATCCAACTTTTATACGTCCAAGAGTTTTTTACAATTGAGAATCGTGTAGGTCCCAAAAGAAAACTTTAGAACTCACGATCCTCTAGAAAGGAATGGTTTTGATGTAAAAATTGCAATATTGCATAATTTTTAAATACACAATCAGAGAATCATACCTTTCCGACAATTCAAAATAAGTACCTACAGCAAAAGAGTTGTTACATTTTGAGAATATCATAGCGTTTTATTCTCACGAGCTTTGAATGTGAGCGGATTATTATTCTGTTTTATTGAAGTAATTACGGTAAATACTTCATTATAATACAAATTTATAAGTTTTTAGTTCATATCTTTCCACTGGATTATCAATTATAATGGTAGATTCAGAACGTCACCTCAGAGGGACCGAAGACAATTTAGATGTCACCAAGTTGTCGTGTAAATCACGCGCTTTTTTCTCCCCCCAAAAACACATATTTTGTCTCTCTTTTATGTATTAAAGAAATACAATAATTGTTTGTTTATTCGTGGAAGATTGATTTCTCTAATTTCACTCTTCTATATTTTGTTGGCGGCTCAAAGAAAGATTTTACGCCGAAACAAGCACATATCCTTTATTCAAGTCAAGGTATGGAAGATGTCATATGAATGATGTTTGATAAAATTACACCAGCGGATTAACGCTTTAATGATGCCGTCATTGCAAATCAACCACATGGAAACTGACATAGCAATTTTCCCTTATTTTATAGGAACCGTTATGTTATTTTCGCGTTTTTAGTGGCATAAATGATATATCACAATTGTGCTCAAGTTTATCTAACTTGTCAATCCACTTATATTTAACTTGTTTCTCTAAAAGCAGCGAAAACGAGGTTTAAACCAATTCCCACAGAACAAAGTTCCAAGTTGATTGGTCCAAATTGAAAGAAGTTGCAGACGATATTTTTAAGTTGATGGAGTTTTAGCTCTTTTTTTCATTTTTCGGGTAGAAAACATTGTGTAAAATGAAGAAATTGCTTTTGTTAACCTTTATTGTTGGTTTGGCGACTTAAATGTCGTAACTCATCTTAATCAAGCTGTAGTTACGACGTTTAGGTCATCAACCAACCATTTTACCTTTTTGTTGCATACTCCTGGCCATAAATTTCGCAAAAGCGGAACTTCTTGTTGGAGTAAATGGGCGGAGCCTAGGTAGTCAGTGGGCGGGGACAGCGATTGGTCATTTGTTTACTTTAGGGACGTCCAAAAGCGTCATTGTTTGGGAAGGGGTTACCTATTCCAGCACAGTTAAGCTTTTTGTGCAATTTCATCATTATCCGTAATGTTTTCTACCCAAAACATGAAAATAATAAAAGTCGAAAGTTCAACCAACTTAAATTTGGCGTATATGCAACATCTTTGAATTTGAAATTTTGTTGTCTGGTAATTGGTTACGACTCATCTTTTTTTAGAAATAAAACTGTGTAGATATAGTACTAATACATGAACACTTACTTAATATTCTTTACAGAGAGGCTGGTGGAAGGGACCACATGCGCTTTTATTTAACATGGACCTGTCTACATTTGCTGGCCACGCTCACTGACCTACGATATGGTAGTTTGACTGGGGAAATAAGAGACATGTTGTGTGTGTGTGTGTATGTGTGTGTGTGTGTGTGTGTGTGTGTGTGTGTGTGTGTGTGTGTGTGTGTGTGTGTGAGAGATCAGGGGCAACTGAAAAAGGGCAAATAGTTGTTTGGTGAATTAAACAACGTAAATGCAGCTTGAATGTCCTGTACCTACGACCTTTAAGTCGGAAAACAAATTAAAATGCAAAACATGTCGGAGTGTAAAGTTCACTATACATGGATTATTTGATTGATTCGTCTGGATATTGACATGGGCTTACCGGATTGCTAGCAAAGTATCCTACAAAATCCTTTATGAAATAACACCTACAATATTTCGCCAGCCAGAAATCGGCATTCAAGAAGAAACAGAAAAATCTACCATTTAATATAGGGATGAGTGTATTTTTCACTGCGTTTATTGGAGTATAAAGTGCAATTGCCTTAGCACATGGCAAATAACGCCCGTAGGGCGTTATGTTTAAGCCATGTGCTAAGGCAATTGCACTTTATACTCCAATAAACGCTGTGAAAAATACACTCAGCCCATATAATTGCAATACGTCTATTTTCAAATCCGAAACGGATAGAGAGATGAAAATAAAAACAAATAAACGAACTGTGGGCGGAGTTACTTTTTCTTTGACAGGCGTATGGATACATTGACACAGTTTATTGCTCGAGTCGTTGTGACGGCGGACATTTTATTTCGTCGCTTGGGTTTTTTGAAATGGAAATTCGAACATTCGTTGGATTTATTTGGAATTATTATGAGTAAATACTAACTTTAAACTCTGTAAATTATGATATCTGGGTCGATAACAGTTAGAATTATGAATAGATGCTTTGTAAGAGACAAGAAATATAAATCTACCACATGAACACGATGCATGCTGTTGTGGTGAAGCCGATTCGACATCTCGGATTTACGGCTAATAAAGGTGAGTTTTTCGAAATCTTCATGTTTAAAACGAACATCATAATTGTTATAAGGACACTATTTGTTTATCTTTTTATTGAAAATCTGTGGAAGTAAAAAGGAATTCGAGGAAATCGAAATTCAAAGAGTGATTACTATAAATAGTAACAAAACAAGTTGGGTATTTCTTGGAAGTGAATTCCCAATATCGGAAATCCCTGACCTTGTTTTGTTTCTATTTTTGTCGAAAATAGTTCTGTCTTTTATCGAGGTATAAAGTGCAATTGATTTGATCACGTGATACGATTTGGGCCAATGAAAATACTCTATTTTGAAGTATTGCAATTATAGGGTTATCTTGCCTTAAAACCATTTCTGTTCTGTAATTAAGCTATTCCATAAATAAGTCTCTTTTTTGTCGCGAAAATGGGATGGACGGCCCTAACCTTGACAATTACGGCGGTTCAATTAAAAGACGACAGCAGCATTGGAGCTCGTTAGCTTTTAACCCGATCCCGCAGTAAAAGATACAAGTAACACTTTCCCGCTTAATCCCTGATTTTCACATCATTAAAATTTACTGCTTGGGAAAAAAATGTGGAAAAAAAAAGAAATTACTTCTTTCCCCCAAATATTTTTCAAAGTGTAAGATACTACTTTTTGAAATATACTTTCTTTTTTATATCGTCTGCTACCCCATTTGAATTTGGACAGGTCCTAAATTTTGAAAAAAGTAAAGAGTGTATTGTGCAATACGGATCATGAAAGCGTTTTGGATAAAAAAAAAAAACAAAAAAATCAAAAACATTTTTATACACCTTGCTGTGAAATCTTGGGATTTCTCAGTGTAATAAATTTTGATATCGTCACCGGAGTGACGATAACACTTTTCACTTTCACTCTCTGCCGTAATTTAGGAACAACTTTTTTCCAATCTAGTGACATTATAAAGAGTCCATCAAAAAGATTGGTTTCGATATTTTAATTAAAAATAGAAAAAAATGAGGTATATAATAAATATAATAATTAACTGGTTATTCCAGATATGAAAAAATATTTCACTCGGATACGTTGTTAGGCGTTAAAATACTCGTGCTGCGCACTCGATTTTTCAACGCCTAACAACGTATCCTCGTGAAATATATATATATATTTTTCATATCTGGAATAACCAGTTGATTATCCTCTATATCTTTTTAAGCTGAACCAAGTGTTGTCTACTTGAACTTTTGCATTTGAGCGCATGCGTGACATTTCCAACCACTACACATGTGCGCAAAGTAAAGACTCAGATAAGCCTGTGCATCCGCACAGTCTGATCAGAGTCTTCACTCTGCGCTCTGTAGATAGATACTGACCCAAAGCTTCTTTAAACAATCAGTGCATATTCTAATTATCCCGAATGGCTGTCCAGAGTGCTCAATGTGTGCGAGTCACGTACATGTGAAATGGTTGGAAATGTCACGCACAGGCTCATTTATAATCACCAAACCGTTAACTCGTTACCACACCATCCAGCATTTTTACGTGCTTTTGAAAATTAGCATTGAAGGAAAAGGAGAAGTTGTTTGTTACAACACGTTTCCTATATAGTTTGCTAACCATTAACATGTCCGTAGACTGGTACCATTGTCGACCAAACACTATAGCTCTTATTAAAGTCGACGCCGGTACCAGTCTAAGGTCAAATGTACCAACCTGTCATGCGTCACCTGGAAACTTTAACCCCATTCTCAAACAATGACACTTTTGGGCGCCCTTCAAGAGAGATTATGGGGGAATCATTGTTAAAAAAACAACAACAAAAATACAACAACAAAAAAAACCCCAAAAAAACCCCAAAAAATGAAATTGTCAGGTGTACCGTTGTTTACAGAAGACGACCGTGGCCTATGCTTTCCTTTACCTCTTTTCAGTTCAAACTAAGAATACGTATGCTAATAGGTATGGACACACCTCCTACCTAATTTGCATATATCCCGGGAAAATGTTTCGATCGGATTTCCCCTTATTTAACTTACAAAACCTACCGTTTTCAGAGTATATAAGGACGTAGAATTAATCTTCGATTCTATTCTACCTTCTTTAAAAACAATTTCTATTACAGGGGCTTAGTTAACCCATGTCTTCATACACCTTTTTACTCGTCTAAAGAGTGGGAAAACATTTTGGAAAACGAAGAAATTGCTTGTGTGAAGCAATTTCTTCATTATCCACAATGTTTTATATCCAAAAAGACGAGAAAGTTTAAAATTCCATCGACTTGAAGTTGACGTCTGCGGTTTCTTTTAATATCGTATTGCAAAGCAATACAGGAGTCCGCCACTGGACTGAAAGAAAAGTCTTTTTTCGTAGTAAATCTTTTCCCAAAACAGACCTGGTTTTGACGTCCCTAAGAGTTAGATAGGAAAACATTTAGAGAAAAGAAGAAAATGATGATAATTAACATTTTCTCTTTTTTCTTCATTATTTTCTTTTCTTTAATGATCATTATTTCTATGTAAAATAGCATTTATTGTGTCGTCTGCAGCAGCTTCAATTTGGGTCATATCTAAATTTTTGCCGTTTGGGAAGGGGTTGACTAAATTGGGACCTAAAAGTATACAAGATTGAGAAGACAATAAATATAAGAAAATTATGAAAGCAATGACTGGTTTTGACGTACCGAGCAGGAAATGAATAACCAGAATAACCAAAAGAAAAGGCCTGTAAGTGTATAAAAGTTTGAAGTTGCAAGAACTAATAGTTTAGAAGATTTGGTCTGGACAAAAGTGTCAAGGTAAAACAAGAAAGGGCAGTAGTTCAAACAATGGGCGCGGTAGAGAAACGGTTCATATACATGATACTTTTCCAAGTTGTGATCTATAAAGGTATAAAGTTTGAAGTAGCTCGCACTTATGATTTGTTCCGGACGGTGAAAACAACAAAAGGCAAAAACTCAAAAAAAAGTCGAATCAGTAAATCGGTTCTTGTAAATGACATTTCTCCACATAATGATCTATAAGTGTATTCACTTTGAAGTTGCTAGCACTTATGGTTTAGAAGACATGTTCCAGACAAAAATATAAAGGTAAAACCAACAAGGGGCAATAACTCGGCATGGCATGGTTACGGTTCGTGTAAATGACACTTCTCCACATTGTGATCTATAAATGTATAACGTTTGAAGTTGCTAGCAATTTTGGTTTACAAGTTATGGTCGGGACAAAAGTGTGACGGACGGACAGACGGAATCGAAAAAAACATATAGTCCCACAACCGGTATCCGGCTGGAACTAATAAAGGAATTTTCATTGACTTCCCTTTACGATCCTAGACAGGATACACAAGTTAACGTGACAGAGCCTTTGATGAACCCAGTCCCACACATTCCCGCTTTTTATACGGCTACTTAACCCATTACCAAACGGCAAAATTTTGGAATGGTCCAAGTTGAAAGGAGTTGCAGACGACAATTTAAAGTTTATGAAACATCAGATTTTTTTAACTGTCTTAGAAGACATAGTGTAAAATGAAGAAATTGCTTGTCACAAGCAATTTCTTCATTTACACAATGTTTTCCCAATTGTTTTTCTTGGTGGGTGACTGAAAGCGTAACGGTGTGGAAATTGGTTAATGTAAAGGCTTAGGAAAACATTCATGGAAATGGAAAATTTGGTTGTAACAAGCGATTTCTTCATTTCCCAGAATGTTTTCTAGAATCAAATAATATTAGAACTCCGACATTAACCGTCATCTTTGTTAAGCTTTTTTGTTGGTTTAGCAATTTAAATGTAGTAGCTACAGCTTATTCAAGCTGTAGTTGCGACGCTTATGTCGCAAATAAACTATTCTTCTCTATTGTAACATGCTACTAGCCAAAGTTTTTGTAGAAAACGCCCTTTGAATTCGAAGCGGGGCTTCCTGTCGGAGTCAATGGGCGTGGCCAACGCAGTTAATAGGAGGGGACAGCGATCGGTCAATTGCGTGTTTGTGAATTTTGGATTTGATTGAGTTGCCACATAATGTAGCTCTCAACGATTGCATGTACATTCTCATCTATCTCTACCCTTCTGTCAAATGTCCTTTCTATCGAAATGGCAAAAAAAATAATATAATACTGCAAAAGGTTAAAATGATTTTGATTGATATTTTGTGGGCGTTTCTTTTGACGTTGAGTGTATATTCATTGACTAATTATCCATTCTTTCTGTCACGAATAACTTATTTTTATTCCATCACAGCCCAATGTCATTGATTGAAGGAAAAAACTCTTGAAACAGCAAGTGCTCTTTTTCTCACAATGTTTTTCTACTCATTTCGGGCACTTATAATTCAATTTTAGCACACTGTGAATTGACGTCTGCAGCATCTCTCAATTTCAATTATTCTGAAATTATGTCGTCTGGTAATAGGTAATGGACGGGTGGGCGTTAATCCAAATTAATCGAATCGGCTTCAGACACAATTTGCTAGAGGTGTATTGGTACTTAGAGGAAATAGATTCAGACGATATTTAAGTAGAGCCCACGTTTATTAACCCATTACCAGACGACAAAGGTTAGACTGGTCCAAATTGAAAGATGTTGCACACGACTATTTCAAATAAGCGAATTATGAAAAATATTTTTTCTTAACGCTTTCCTGTTTTGCAAAATCTTAGGCCTGTCCAAATTCAAAGGTTTTGCAGACGACAATTTAAAGGGGAAATGTTTTGAAAAATTCTCATTCAGGTGGGTAGAAAATATTGTGGAATAGGAAGAAATTGCTTGTTACAAGCAATTTCTTCTTTTTCAATAATGTTTTCTCAAGTATAAAAACAAAGGGAGGTAAATACAAGAATTAAACAGAAAAAGGTTAAAGCGTAGAAAACATTGTGGATAAGAAAAGATTGCTTGTTAACCAAATACAGTAAACAGAGATGGTCCGGCATCAAAGGGGGGAAGAGCAAAACACTTAACAGTCAACCTTGCCTTACACAACAGTAAAATTGACGGCACCGGTTGGTACCACGGCCTGTCTTCCATTGACGTAAAACAGATAGTTTTTAGTTTATACGACTTCAAAAAGTTCTAAGCAATGAAAATGGTCCAATCTTTGCCTGTATCTCCCGAAAAAAAAACGGATTGACCAACCGCGGCTGTCATTCACATAATCGGTCTACCAATGACATCAGTCATGTAGATTGGATGTTCAGTTGAACTTCGACATTTGCCGCCATTTTGGTGAACCATTTTTGTTGGTTTCGCAACTTAAACGTAGTAGCTCTAGCTTATTTCACCTGTAGTTACGACGTTTAAGTCGCCAACCAACCATTTAACTTGTTTGTAACATGCTACTTGCAATAAATAGTACAAAATAACGCCGTTAAAATCGAAGCGGAACTTCCTGCGGGAGTCTTTGAGCAGGGCTAAAGGAGACAGTTGGCTGGGCCAGCGATTGGTCGATTTTCCGGGTTCAGCTTGGCCATGGGTAAGAGTCACAATTGGTCTCATGAATGTCTAAGACCACATGCGATTATTAGCTGTTATGTGTTTGGAAACTTCCATATATTACCGTCTTTTAGAAATTGTTTGTACACTCTTTCGGTCAGATTATTCACACATTCTATCTTTTGTCTGTCTTTGCCCTTTGTTCCCGACTGCGATTGCGTGTTAAATCACACCTAGTGTCATCTCTAGAAATAGAAAAGTCAGTTTTCATTGCAAAAAAATGATATCTGATCCTGCGTGGAGTTGACAATATCCTGTTCACGAAACTAAATCGCTTGACAACATTTTAACACCTTGAGTGGATGGACAGGTATAAATTAGTTTATGATTTAATCAAAGTGCTGAAAGTACTGTAAGCCAGCAAAGTATAGTTTTGTTAGGTATTTATTTTTTGCCAAAGGTTATCATGATAAATAAACCAAGTTAAAGTATCAGTTAATCTATTTAGGCATTACAGGGTCTTAGACTGATTCAAATTGAAAGAAGTTGCAGACGACAAGTTCAAGTTGGTTAAATTTAGAAAGATTTTCCCTTGTTGGGTAGAAAACACTGTGGATAATGAAGATATTGCTTGTTACAAGCAATTTATTCCTTTTTCACAATGTTTTCCAAAGCTTCTTGAGATGCTTAAAAAGGGAATTGATTTGGAATGGGTAAAATAGCATGTTTTTGAAAGAGTTCTCTACAATTTGAATAGAGTTTGCAAGATTCCTGAAATATATAAGAACTACTTTTATGGCGTTGGTATTCAATGGATTTAGTGGTAAAGCCCCCTGTGGCAGTTTGCACTCGTTAAACTTTGAGAAGATTTCAATATTTTGTCTGATAACGTAAGCTGTCAAAGCTGGCGCCTTTCTAGCTAAACAAGTAGCTATAATATACAACGGAAAAAAGGGGGGGGAATAGGAACAGTCAATATTGCTCAAGCGACCTCCTCTATTACGCGACCACTTTCATTAACCCTTGTAATGCTGTATTAATCACCTTACTAAATTGCTGTCAAATCAAAGTGCTGAAAGCACTGGTAGAACTTGTTGTTCAAAAATCAATATTTCTTTTAGAAATCAATGTCATAAACAACTCTCGCAAGACAAGAACAGGCAGGAGGTATAGACAAAGATCAGACTGCACTTATGTGCAGGCTGATCTTGGTCTACACCTCCTGCCAAAACCGGAATATTCCGTGTTCAGCATGACAAGGGATAAGAGACCAGTATCAAAATTCCTTCTCCAAAATCAAAAGATCTTCATAGTGGAGACGCTTTTGGTAATGAAATTGTCAAAGCTGAATCTTCTGCAGGTCGATCTCATTAGAATCGTCTCAATGAGACGATTCTAATGTGACACAACAACATATGATTAAGTGAGAATTAAGTGAGAATCAAGCAATAATATATGTATGCAGTCGAATCGGTTCCTCATATATGCCACAAAAAGTGTAGACTGGTACCTCTGTCGACATTAATAAAAAAGCCGGCTTTATTAAAGTCGACGGCGGTACCTGTCTACAAAAAGTGTAAAAAGCGACAATTCTTATAAACGACCACATTTTGTCCGTCCCTTGTGTTGTCCCTTAACTCTTGTCATGCTGTATAAATTACCTTACTGAAATGCTGGCAAATCAAAGGGCTGAAAGCACTGATAGAACTTGTTGTTCAAAAATCAATATTTCTTTTAAAAATCAACTTCATCAACAACTCTGGCAGGAAAAGTACAAGCAGGAGGTGTAGACTAAGATCAGCCTGCACATAAGTGCAGTCTGATCTTAGTCTACACCTCCTGCTAAAACCGGAATATTCCGGGTTCAGCATGACAAGGGTTAACACAACTTTAAATATGTCCCGTAAAGGAGATAATCGATAAAGACTACAGATCAACCACAGGTCATTCAGTTTGACCAATCTCTGGCCTCGCACACTTTCTCTATTAGCCCCCGCCTATTGACTGCGACAGGAAGTACCACTTCGACTTTAAACGGGGCCATTTTTCTGAAATTTTTCGCTCGTAAATGTAATAAATAAATAAAATGTTTGGTTGGCGACCTGAACTTCGTAACTACAGCCTGAATAAGTTGTAGTTGCGATGTTTAAGCCGACAAAAATGCTTCACATTAAAATGTGGCCAATGTTCGAGCTTAAACTTCACTCCCGGTCTAAATGAATGATTTAATTGGTCAATTGGTTCTTTATATCGACAGTCGCGATTGGTCAATCTCGATTTTTATTAAAATTTTGAAAGGGGGAGGGGCATCAACTCATATCTCCACCCCAACTCCTTCCTACATGCCTGTTTATATACGTGTATTCAGAAAAAAAGTCAAAATCGAAGAGTATCAACCCCAGTGCTTACAAGGACTAGGATATGTCTTTACTATAAAAAATTCCCATGAATTCCCTTTTAGTGATAAAACGCCAAAAAAGTATTTTACCCGTTCCTACAAAATGACCCTTTTCGACTCCCCTAAAGAAAAATAATTGGGCAACCACTTTGGGAAATCATGAAATTGCTTGCAACAAGCAATTTCTTCATATTCCACAATGTTTTCTACCTAGAAAGTTTTTAAAAAATCTCAAAATTTCATAACCTACAAATCGTCGTCTGCAACCCCTTTCAATTTGGACCAGTCACTAATTTTGCTGTCTGGTAATGGGTTAACATGGAACGATATCGATTTGCGGGTAATCTACGTATCGCCACTATCTTTAACCCTTTCTTGTTCTTCGAAATTTTAGACTAGTCTAACTTGAAAGAAGTTGCAGACGAAAAATAAAAGTGAGTGCAATTTGAAAAGTAATTAACCTACAGGGTAGAAAATATTGTGGGAGAAGAAGAAATTGCTTGATTCAAGCAATTTCTTCTTCCCCCAGAATGTTTTCTCAAGTATAAAATCACAGGGACGTGAAAACCAGGGATTGAACTTGAAAAGGAAAAATTGAGGAGGAAAAAACTACAGACGTAACAAAGCATAAGTCTTCAAGCTCTGGCTAGGTCACGAATAACGTGAAGAAAGAATAAGCCCATTACCAAACGACAAAACTTTGGACCGGAAGCTGCAGACGACGATTTCAAGTTGGTGGAATTTTGTTTTTCTCGTCGTTTTGGAAGGAAATCATTGTGGATAATGAAGATATTGCTTAATACAAGTAATTTCTTCATTCTAACCTTGCCTGTTCAATCCCTTATTTTACGTCCCTGTAATCTTATAAAGGAGATAACAATGTAGAAAAGAGGAAATTGCTTGTTGTATACAAGCAATTTCATCTTTTCCACAATGTTTTCTACCCAATTGAATGGTTATTTTCAAATTAAATCCGCTTTGAATTTTCGTCAGCAAAACCATTGGATTTTGAAAGGTCTAAATTTTGCGTAACAGGAAAGGGGTTAAACAATGTTCTCCAAATTCTTTTTTCATGGGGGGGGGGGCGTTAAAAAGGGGGGGCTTTTGTCGCAAAGGGTTAAATGAACAAACACAAAACGAAAACGAAATGAGTAAATTTATATTTGAAAGAAAATAACTGTTAGAATGAGTAAACTTCGCGCGACGGGGTTTAACATGATAATGCGACTACATTATAAAAATTATAAGTCGCCCTGTGACCAGTCACATAATTTGGCGACAGGTAGGGTTATTATTCACCTTAGACATTTGTATAATATGTTTTCCATGTTTTCTGGTTTTAACCATTTCATGTACAAACCCTGGATTTTACGTCGCTGTGATTTTACGCTTGAGAAAACATTGTGAAAAAAAGAAAAATTGCTTGTGACAAGCAATTTCACCTTTTCCCACAATATTTTCTACCACATACATGTAGTTTCATTTCAAATTCCATCCAATTTTCATTGTCGTCTGCAACGTCTTTCAATTTGAACCAGTCTTAGATGTCAAAAATCGGGAATAGGTTAATTTGTGACTAAAGCTTAAGTAATCAGCATTTACGACGTTTAGATCGCCAGAAAACGAGTTTCGTTGTTGTTGTTGTTATTATAATTATTTATATCCCTTGCCACGTGATATTTCACGCCAACTGCCTTATCGTAGTTTAATGGGCGGGGTAAGCGATTCAATAAACATGTATCAACCAATTAACAGACAACATAATTTTTGAGTGAACCAAAGAGAAAAGAATTTGCAGACGACAATTAAAGCTTTCTGAAATTTTAGAATTTCTTTAAATTTGTGGCTCGAAACACAATGAAAAATAAAGAAAGTGCTGGTTGCAAGCAATTTCTTCATTTATCACAACGTTTTCTTTTTTTTGAGGTGAGCAAAAAGCGGGATTTTGTTGGGAATGGATCAAACGACCGAATCTGTAACTATCAAAAATTGTCGCTTTAAAAAAATTGAAACAGAAAAGGTTTCGAGCAAGATATTTAGTTGTATACGATACAACTATTCCAATCAGTCATTAACGTATCGCCGTTGCCATTTAAAAATCCGTTAACCAATCATATAATCCGTTAAGAAAGAAGTGACCAAGACATGACTGTACAAACAATTGATGGAAAAAACCGAGTAACTAAATCAAAGCATTAATAATACATGAACATTGTGGGAAAAGAAAAGGAATTATAATAAGCGCTTTCTTCTTTCCCCACTATAATATTGTAAAAAAAACACTTTTCGAAGATAATGATCTCCAAGACATTGAATATATATTTCGCAAACTAAAAACGTTTGATATCTCTAACAAATGCCCTGTCGAAGGTCAGTATGCGAGGTGAGCGATCCTTCAATTCTAACTAATCATAAGTTATTTTGAAATTGGTCAATCGCGATGTCAATCAAAAACATAAATCGATTTATGAAAAAATTCGTTTAACACGGATATGAAACTCCGACGTTGGTCGATATTTATGTTAAGTATTTTGTTGGTTAACCCGTTCCCGTTTTTTGAAATTTTAGACTGGTCCAAATTAAAAGAGGTTGCAGATGACAATGAAAATTGGATGCATTTTGGATGTTAGCATCCTTTGTCGTAGAAAATATTGTGGAAAAAGAAGAAATTGCTTGTTACAAGCAATTTCTTCTTTTTCCACAATGTTTTCTGAAGTAAAATTCACAGTGACGTAAAATCCCGGATTTGTACAGGAAAGGGTTAAGCGACTTAAATGTCGTAACTTCCACTTATTTAAGTTGCATTTACGATGTTTTGGTCGCCAAGCGACCATTTTCCTTTATGTCACATGTAATATTTTTTCAAAAAAAAAAAAAAAAAAAACACTGTCGGTAATGAAAAAATTGCTTTTCCCATGTATTTTTCTAGAGGTGCGGGGAAAAAAGGATTGGCTGGGAATGGGTTGATATCGAAGTGTAATCTCCTGTTAGAATCAGTGGGCGTGGCCAGTGAAGTCAGGGGGCGTGGCCAGTGGGGTCAGGGGGCGTGGCCAGTGGAGTCGGTGGGCCTGGTCAGCGATCTACCATTTATTGGAATTATAATTTAAAAGAGGTTTTCTCAAAAAGCAAGATAGTCTGAAACTCACTTGTTGATGTAACAAGTCCTAGCGAACCAGAACTCATGAACGCATGATAAATTGGTGGCTATCATTTTTCACATATTCTAAAACGAGTAAGAAGGTTTCCTGTTTTTTTCTCAGGCAGCAGATTTTTACGCGCAGTTGAATTTATTAAAATCAAAGAATCAATCTACCGATCACATTATTCATTTTAAGCCGGAAGTTAACTATGAACACCTACATTTGCCGACAATTGTTTTTAAACTTTTCGTTGGGTTTGTAACTTAAACGTCTTGACTACAGCTTGAATACTGGTCGTTACTTAGCAAAACAACGCCGCTCAATATCGTAGTGGAACTTCGTGCTGGAGTCAGTGGGCGGGGCAAGTAAAGTCGGTGGGCGGGGCAAGTAAAGTCGGTGGGCGGGGCAAGCAAAGTTTGTGGGCAGGGCCAGCGATCAGTAAACTGCACATTCTCCTGATTTACAAATTTATTGCAACAGAAAACCGACAGCTTTTCCAACTATGCTTTTAATAATATCGAGTACATTCAAGCCTTACCATCCAAGCACGGGTCTTCACTGCTACTTAACCCATACCCACACAATGACGCATTTAAACACCCCTCAATATGACAGCTATGGAAAACATTGCGGAGAAAGAAGAAATTGCTTGTTACAAGCAATTTCTTCATTATCCACCATGTTTTCTGCCTTGAAAGACAAAGATTTTATCAAATAATAATTATCGTCTGCAACTTCTTTGAATTTTTAATGGGTTAAGAAAAGAGGAGTGCGCAAAGGTGGAAATGGGATAATATCAATATTGCAACTCATTAATTTCTCTCAGTGTTTTCATAGATAAGAAATTCGTTCTTGTCACTTCAATAAATATTGAAATGTTGTCTACAACCTTTCTAAACTTAGGACCAGAATAACACTATTGGCGATACAAATAATGATAAAAGGGCGAAGAGTGAGAAAATGTATCGACTGCGGGGGCGTCCATACTACAAGAGGTTGATGCACGTGAAGTGACGTCATATTGAAAATAAACCGAGTGGTCGATTCGTCCCGGTTTCAGTTCGTAATCGACAAATTGTAAGTTCGGAATAAGTGATCGGAAAATTATAGAGTTTATCAGAATTTGTAAAATTTATCGGTAAACTAGTATTTACCGAACCCCTGGATTGTTAATCACCTAGTGAAAAATCATCTCACACATAAGAATGGAATGTTGGACTAAAGATCTACTGGAAAAATACAGATCTATAGAAAGAAGTAATTGTGAATATGTAAGATAATAATAATAATAAAAATAATGAAAATAATGAATAATACTTTTGCAATTAGTCGTATCACTTCTAATTCGGTTTCTCTCTTTTTTTTTTTTTTTTTTTTTTTTTTTTTTTTTTTTTTCACTTATATCATTATTGCCAGCATTTGTCGACGCATTTTCGATAATATAGTACGGCGAGTTCTTTTACTTCATCGGAGATAAAATTTCACTTGTTCATAAACAAAAAGCTTTAAAATCATTGCATTTGAAACTATAACTTATCGCCAATCATTTTAGGTATTCTCAATTTATAAACTACACAACTTAATGTTTTTAATCTACATTCTGTCAGCGTAGACCCAAGTCAGTCTTCGTCGAAGACAAATTATCGCCGTCAGATTATATCGTTATACTCCTTTCGTTATCATTTCATTTTCTTGACTACCTGTAAATCCAGCGTGAGTAATTTGACCATTTTTCTTAGCCATGCCCTTATTAATCCGTTACAATATTTTAAACCTATACAATTTGAAAAAAAATGCAAGTTTATTAATTCTTACAAAAGGACCGTTAAGTTCGATTACGATTTCTAACCTTAATTACCCTTTCCTTCTCAATCCATAGTTTACACGCTCAGACCATTTCATACTGAGAAAATATTATGGGAAAAGAATAAATTACTTGTAGCAAGCAATTTCTTCTTTTCCGATACTTTCTACCCTTGAAATAGATCACTTTTCAGATTTCGCTCATTTTTAATTGTCGCCTGTAATTTCTTTCAAATAACGCAGGTCTAATATTTTGAAAAAAAAAAAAAAAAAAAAAAAAAAAACTCAAACAGGAAACAGTTTATGAAGTACAACCCGAATGGATCTGGAATTCATCGGTTTAATACATTATCTGTCTTTTGTATCGAAAAATGCCTTATTTGTGGTTTCCATGACGTATGAAGTACGGCGTCGGCTTCCGCTAGCAATACCGTCATTATCAGTATCACCCGGAGAATAACGTTAAAACCCGATAAATTCCATTGTTCCAAAGTAGCGCAAAGGGAATAAAATTACATTATATCAAATTGATGGTGAATTTAGTAGATTTAATAGGAAGAAAAAGATTTTTTTTCAATCGTGAAAAGGACATTAATATCTATTGGAAAACCAGATAAATTTTCAAATATCAAATTTTCACGAAAAACTATTCAAGGGCCGCTTTAAACGTCTTTGACGGCTTTGGGGTTTGGAACCAACAATTTTATTTTTTGTCACACGTTACTTTCAATACGTTACTAACACAGTTTTAAACTCGAAGTCGAACTTCCTGTCGGAGATCAGAGGATGTGTGTAGAGATCCGTCAATCACGATACGAAAATAGGAGTAGAATCAGGAGCTGGTGGTTCGGATTTAAATCCATTTCAACAAAATGACGCTTTTTGACACCCCCCCCCCCCTCCAAAGAAAATAATTTTGAAAATATTTCGGACAATGAAGAAATTGCTTGCAACAAGCAATTCCTTGGTTGTTCACAATGTTTTACACCCTAAGAGGCAAAGATTTTCTAAATTCTGCGAACTTGAAATTGTGGTCTGCTATTTCTTTCAATATAGACAAGACTAAACTTTTGACGTCTGGTGATGGGCTAAATATTGCGTTTATGATATAGTGATAAATGACTCACTTGCGAAAGGTGCAGGCCACCGCGATTATTAGCCTATATCACAGCATTAAATACACAATGAATAATTTATTATTGATATTATTATTACTTTTTGTTGTTGTTGTTGTTTAGATACATTGAAAAAAGGACAATATAATGAAAAAGAAAGATAGATACGCGAATCAAAGACTAGACTACTTACTTTAGCCCATTCCCACACATTTTCGCTTTTTTACGGACCCAATAGAAAAAAAAAAAATAAACAAAAAAACGGATAAATGAAGAAATTGCTTGTAACAAGCAATTTCTTCATTATCCAAAATGTTTATACCGCTAAAAACACAGACTCTTAAAATGTCATTAACTTTAAATCGGCGTGTAACTTCTTTGAATTCGGACCAGCCTAAAATTGTGACGTCTCGTAATGGGTAAAACGCAGGAAAGGGGCTATTCTCGGCATATATAATGTAAGGCCACACTGACGCAATTTAATTGAAATCTTTCTTTGGAAATTAGAGCAGAATAGGAATCTTAATCACAGACATCTCTTTGTTCCCAAAGATATTCTTTGATGATTTAATGGCAGAAATATACATATAAATAAAACAAGGCGTTCTAACAGACAAGTATTCTTTGCTGTATTTGGAAATTATGTGTATTATGATAATAACAACATTATGGGATAGATTGTGTTATTGTTAGGATTTATAAATTTTCATCACTTACTAAGTGTTTTTTTTTATGAAAGTTTTTATTTTTGTTTCAAATCTATTACATAGGTTTTTTTCCTAAGATTGATAAATATATCGTTCCTTTACTGAGCAACAATTGGCAAGATTATTATACGATTTTTTTTATCTTGTTTATGTGCATTATTCAATGACTGGTCATTTTTCCTTTCATTTTGACAATAGAAAAACACGTTTACATTTTGTAGTTATAATGTCTATTGTATCTACCATTCTTATCAAGAGTTAGGACCGAACACCCAATGCCAGTTTTTCAGTCAAGGCCATGACAGATAAAGCCAAAACTAAAAAAAAAAAAAGAAAAAAAAATACAATTTGAATCGATACTTTCGATAACATGTATAAATATGGTGTTTTTGGAACCTAATATTTCTCGAGTTATTATTTTGGAAACAATGTGTAATTAAGGCATTAATATAAGTGCTATCGTCATTGTTATTATACAGTCAAATGTACTCAGGCGATACCTCTATTAACCAATTACCAGACAAAATCTTAGACTGGTCCAAATTGGAAGAAGTTGCATTCAATAATATTAAGTTGATGGGATTTTGAAAAATTATTTGTCGTTTACGGTGAGAATTCTGCAGTTACTGTGCATGCAATCGAATCGATCCTTCATTCGTGTTTCAAAATATGTATAAAGCAACCATGCTCTCGAGCGACAACTTCTTGGCTGTCTTCCGAGTGGACAATTTATACAATTACTACTACAATTATTGATTTGAAAGATTTTATATTTATCTGAAGAAAACAACCTTTCTTTTTTTAAAACAAAGATATGATTGCACTGTTGACGCACATATCCCAACAAAACGAAATTTGCAAAATTGTATTTAAACATGAAATCTGGTAAGGCCAGCTTTGTTCATTTCATTATAGATTTAGTGGTTCAAGTCAAGTTTTATCACAAGAATCGTGATTAACTGGATAATGTTTTCTTTTTATAGACTACAGTAAAAAGACATTGCCACATAGATAGAAAAATATTCCCAATACGACTTAATTTAAAAGAATGTGGATTAAGATATTGGATATATCAGTGAAATGTGCAACAATCCGAACTCTAGTAATATCCGGATACTAGTGTTACTATTCGATGTCGGAGGAGTATAAATATTCATTTGAGTGCACTATAACGGGTAGTGGACCTAACCAAACTCAACAAGATAGTCACATATCAGGTGAGTCAAAATTAACTTTCTTTACTTTATCATAGTCGGTACGTTTTTTGTTAGGTTTTTTTTTTTTTTCGAAACAATCGTAATTAACTAATCCCGCATGCCATTGAATTACAGCAAGTGGCCTAAATGTTTACGCCACCAAAAGACTCCGATCTATTAGCCTGCGAACCCTCGATATGTGATACGGTTCTTTGACATGTGTCCCGTAGAGAGGTACTAGCGAGAATGTTTGAGACGAACGACAAAAGCCTGTAAATG
This sequence comes from Fragum fragum, assembly GCA_946902895.1. NCBI lineage: Eukaryota > Metazoa > Mollusca > Bivalvia > Cardiida > Cardiidae > Fragum > Fragum fragum. Next base: position 37,649,707 of record OX336374.1, read on the forward strand.
AGTCCGTACTTGCCATTCAATTTCACGGCCTGTGTCAAGTTAATATCCAGTCTGATTATTCTGTGCATCCAAAGAAACTGATCAGAATCTTCACTGTGTACTATGAAAGAAGGACACAGGTGCTCCAGGTTAAGACTCTGATCAATCTATGCATCCACACAGGCTGGTCAGTGTCTTCGCTACACACGAATCACTCTGTAAAATGTACACAGGTGCGAAAAGTAGGGGCTGATTAAAGTCTTCAATATACACGATACACTCTGTAAAATGAACACAGATGCGAAAAGTAAAGGCTGATCAAAGACTTCAATATACACGATTCACTCTGTAAAATGTACACAGATGCGCAAAAGCAAAGGCTGATCAGAGTCTTCACTATATACGATTTACTCAGTAAAGTATACACAGGTGCGCCAAGAAGAGGCTGATCATATTTTTCACTATACACGATTCACTCTTTAAAACAGACACAGATGCACCAAACAAAGGCTGATCAGAGTCTTCACCATATACGATTCACTCTGTAAAATGTACACAGATGCGCCAAGCAAAGGCTGATCAGAGTCTTTACTATACGCGATTTACTCTGTAAAATATACACAGATGCGTCAAGCAAATGTTGATTAGAATCATCATTTAACACGATTAATTCTGTAAAATTAACACAGGGGCGCCAAGTAAGTGCTGATCAGAGTCTTCACTATACACGATTCACTCTGTAAAATTTACACAAGTGCGCAAAGTAAAGGCTGATCAGAAACTACACTATACACGATTCACTCTGTCAAATGTACACAGGTGAGCAAAGTAAAGACTGACCAGAGTCTTAACTATACACGTTTCACTTTGTAAAATGAACACACAGGTGCGCCAAGTAAAGGCTGATCAGAAACTACACTATACACGATTCACTCTGTAAAATGTACACAGGTGCGCAAAGTAAAGGCTGATTAGAGTCTTCACTATTCACGATTCACTCTGTAAAATATACACAAGTGCGCAAAGTAAAGGCTGATCAGAGTCTTCACTATTCACGATTCACTCTGTAAAATATACACAAGTGCGCAAAGTAAAGGCTGATCAGAAACTACACTATACACGATTCACTCTGTAAAATTTACACAGATGAGCAAAGTAAAGGCTGATAAGAGTCTTCACTATTCACGTTTCACTCTGTAAAATATACACAAGTGCGCAAAGTAAAGGCTAACCAGAGTTTTAACTATACACGATTCACTCTGTATAATGTACACCGGAGTGCAAAGTAAAAGCTGACCAGAGTCTTCACTATTCACGATTCACTCTGTTTAATGCGCACAGGTGTACAAAGTAAAGACTAACCAGAGTTTTAACTATACACGATTCACTCTGTATAATGTACACAGGTGTGCAAATGAAGGCTGATCAGAGTCTTCACTATTCACGATTCACTCTGTAAAATGTACACAGGTGTGCAAAGGAAATACTGACCAGAGTTTTCACTATACACGATTCGCTCTGTATAATGTGCACAGGTGCGCAAAGTAAAGACATTGATCAGCACAGGCTTATCAGAGTCTTCACTCTGCGCTCTAAAAATAGTTTCTGACTCAGTTTCTTTCAATGATCAGCAAATGTTCTATATGCACAGTGTAGATGTTAAATTTGTTGAATGTCTGCGCTTCGGGCAAATCGGAAACTCTTGGAAATAACACACACAGGCTAAATGGCGGACCGAAACTGTCAATCTAAAACCAATCGACCAATCAAATAAGAATGTAATTTCTCATGTTTATTTCAAGGTGCAGTTAATCTTCTATATAGCGACCACTCAATGGTCCTCCAGAAGGTGGTCGCTTAAAGCAATTGTCACTAAAACAGTTTTTGTTATATACGTATCTCAAGTAAAGACATCATGCATATGTTAGTTATTGCAGTGTTCTTATTCATTTCTATGTTGTACGAACTCATTAGAATCGTATCAGTGAAACTAATCTAGAAACGACTGTAATAAGTTCGAAGAACATAGGATTTAGAGTTTCAATTATGGCCGCTTAGTGAGAGCGGTCGCTTGATAGAGGTGGTAACATGAGAGAGATTTCCGTAATTATTGTATGCTCTAGTTCAAGGCATGCCATGCATATGATTTTGTAGTGCCATTACCTTGAAACTCGGAACTTTGTTGTAACCCAGATGGAATCAAGCCTTGTCAGATATTTCATTTACAAGGACAACTATTTGTAAAGAAAGCACGAACATACATTGAATCAAACTTACTTAAAGCTAAAACCTGTGAGAAATAGGCATAGATTTGTTTACCATTTACCAATAACAAACGAACTTTAAAGATTTATCAGGATCTGATATAAAAAAAAATCTAAAAAATTGACCAGGATCTGATATAACAAACAAAAAGAAACAAAAAAAATCTGGAAAAAATTACCAGGATTTAATATTAAATGATTTTTCATAAAGTTACTGGGATTCAATACCAAACAAACTATGAAAAAATTACCATTATCTTATATCAAACAAAATCTAAAAAAATTACCAGGATCTAATATAAAAAAAACTGGAACAATTTACCAGGATCTAATATCAAATGAACTTTCAAAAAAATACTAGGATTTAATATCAACAAACTCGGAATAATTTACCAGGACCTTATATCAAACTCGGAAAATTTACAAGGATCTAATATCAAACGAATAAAAAAATACTAGGATCTAATACCAAACGAACTCTAAAAAATTACTAGAATCGAATATTGATACATCTGCCCATTCAATTTTGTAAAAATAAGATATAGAGGTACAACACCGTTTCTAGCTTCAATCTGTGTTTGAAATAAATGCCATATCGGTTAACTAACGTACATATAGAGGTTTTATAATCGTGGATGAGAACAGGCTGATTAAAGCAAAAGTTGTCTTTTTTTTCAGTAATCTATTTAAAGGTATGCAGATTATTTCTATTTCACTCTGTGTGGCTTAAAGCGCCGTAGAACTAGAGAATAAAAAATGTCTGATGACATATACAAATAAGGTTTTCTTAGGATGTAGAATGAAATAGCAGATATCCGTTTGTTTTTCAATGCAAGTTCGATTAATCTTTCTTAACGTGAACAACAAAAAGCTATATTTTCATGAGTGGCAGTGCCACTCCTGAAAATATAGCTGTTGTTGTTCACGAAATAAAAGACACGTCGATCTAACAAGAAAAACAAACGAATATTTTAATTCTTACGTGAGGTTGAGACAAAATATGAATATCATCCATAGAACGTCATTTTGCACGTGAATTAAGCGACAACCTGGTGACGTCATCACGTCATGGCCCCCACCGAGATAATGTCCAGTAGTGTGAAATGAACGAGGATTAAATCTATAGGAGCTTATCATTTTGATAATTTCACTGTTTTTTGTTGTTGTTTTGTTTTTTTTTTTTTTTTTTTTTTTTTTTTTTTTTTTTCTTCTTTTTTTTTCGGTGAATTTATCAAGTGAAAATCCAGTGAGAAATGTCAATAAACCAGTGGAAAGCATTAAATGTAAAATTTTAAACTAGTCCAAATTAAAAGGACTTGCAGACGAGAATTTAAAATTTATGATTATTTTTCGTCTCTCTTGGTAGAAAACATAGTGGAAAATGAAAAATGAGCCATTTCTTTATTTTCCGCGATGTTTTCCTAAGTTTTTTTTCCTTGGAGCGTCAAAGCGCCATTGTGTGAGTATGTGTTAACTACCACTATCTTGTAAAATGCTCTTCGAGTTTACTTACACTGTACCATGTAATCAAAAAAAAAAAATAAATAAATAAATAAATAAGAAACTTAAGAAAGGGAAAAAAAGAACGAAGTGATTGAGAAAGAGTTGGCCATAGTGACAGGCTTTTGATCGAAAAATACAAGTTTGTCCAAGAATTGTGTGGGAACAGAACGAAAATATAATAACGAAAAGTACATTAATATTACATAAGGAGTGGGCGCTTAAATATACAAATTTGATTTGATAGAAGATATAAATCATATGCTATGCTGACCCTTTCTATCAATGCATCACTCTTTGACTATTTTCCCAACAGTAAAGTTTTTTGGTAAGCGAGACATAGCCGTCACAACGCTTGCGTGCGTGTGTGCGTGCGTTCGTCCAAGTTTGTAACCCGTACAAGAACAGATGGTTTGAAAAAAAAAATCACACATAGTTGTCTTCTATCGCGATTTGATGTGCCTTTGAGATAGATCCAAGGTTAAACCTGTTCTGTATAATCCCTGTTTTTTACGTCTTTGTGATTTTATACTTGGAGAAAACATTGTGAGAAAAGAAGAAATTGATTGTGACAAGCAATTTCTTCTTTTCCCACAATATTGTTTACCCTGTAGGTTGATTATTTTTCAAATTATTCTCAGTTTTAATTGTTGTCTGCAACTTCTTTCAAGGCAAAAATTTAAAAAAAAAAACAAAAACAGGAAAGGGTTATGGTCACAGTTACGGGTAAACTTTTCTTGTAGAAACGACAAATCACAAGTATAATAATATAATCTCGATGCATATGTAGATTATCACAATTATTTTCCTTCTGGCTTAATGTGTCGTTTGAAATATCTGCTCGGGTAGGTTTAAGGTCAAGGTCACAGTTGCAGGTTATTTACTGTTTGGACATTTCCTTATATATTTTAGTATGAGTTTCAATATTAATTTTTAAGGTTATTTTCCGTATTCATAAAAAAAAAACGTTCTATGAAACACAGTATAGTATATCCAATGTTAACTCTTTCCTGTTCAATCCTTGGAGTTTTATGTCCCTTTGTTTTATTATTGAGAAAACGTTAAAAAAAAAAAAAATGCTAGTAAACAAACACTTGCTTCCTTTTCCTTTTTTCTACCGTACTAAAATGTTTATTTTTCAAATTAAATCCACTACTATGTTTTGTCTGCAAAACCGTTGAATTTGGACAAGTCTAAACTTTTGAAAAACAGAAAAGGGTTAAGGTATCATGTTTTATATCAACTTTGATGGGTTATGTAGAAAAAGATCGTCACACAAGAGTGCAGTCTAGAAGCCACTGGGTCTTGACCCATTCCCAAACAATAATGATATTTGAAAAAGGCAATAACAAGCACTTTATTCGTTTTCAAGCTTGTTTTCTACCCAAAATGACAGAGCTACTCGGAATTCTCTGAACTTGAACCTGTCTTCTGCAGCTTCTTTGAATTTGAACCAGTCCAAATCTTTGTTTAGTTGAAATGGGTTAAAATGGTCAAAAACCATTTATGTATTTGCCGGATGTTTGAACCCAATAAAAATATATAATTCATTTAAATCGGAAGAGAGCCTTGAACATCTTACATATATGTCAAGCATTCTTGAAGGTATGGCGGTTTAAACCATAACCAGACGACAAAATTTTAGACTGTTCTAAATTGAAAAGAGTTGCAAAAATCATTTTTATGTTGGCCGGATGTTTGGACCCAATAAAAATATAGAATTCATTTAAATCGGAAGTGAACCTTGAACAGCCTAACTATATGTCAAGCATTCTTGAAGGTATGGCGGTTTAACCCATAACCAGACGACAAAATTTTAGACTGTTCTAAATTGAAAGGAGTTGCAAAAATCATTTTTATGTTGGCCGGATGTTTCATTTAAGTCGGAAGTGAACCTTATGAAATTTTAGATTTTTCAACTTTCTGGCTAGAAATCATTGTGGAAAATGAAGAAATTGCTTGATTCAAGCAATTTCTTCATTTTCCACCATGTTTTCCCACTTTCTTTTCTTGGGGGCACCCAAAAGTGTCACTGTGTGGGAATGGGTTAAGCAGGTTATTCAAGCTGTATTCAAGGTTATTTGAGACGTATAGGTAGCCCATTAACCATTTCAGTCTTTTGGTAAATAGTTCTTTCCATATTTTTTTCAAAGTATAATGCCGTTTAATATTTCAGTCAAACCTCCTGCTGGAGGTTCGTAGGCGGGGCCAACGATCCGTTAATTGAATAATAAATGCTGCCAATTGAAGATAACGCCTACAGTTTTATTAAAGCTTTACTCAAACTGTCCATCAACGATTTGCTTTTGTTGCATGTCCCCAACTATAAGTTCAAACCATTGTAGTTAGATTTGTCCGACAAACTACTTACCAGGGTAGTGTTATTGTTTGATCGCGGCTGTCAATCTAAGAATCAACCGACAGATCAAATTATTCATTCATACCAGAAGTGAACCTTAAACTTTGAACTTCGACATTGGCCGACATTTTCGTGAAACAGTTAAGTTGGTTTGGTGACTTATACATCGTAATTACGGTTTGAAATTAGTTCGCCAACCAACCTATTTTTTTTTTCTTTGTTTGATTTAACCCTTTTCTGGACAAACCCGGGATTTTACGTCACTGTGATTTTATATCTGAGAAACGATTGTGGAAAAGGAGAAATTGCTTGTTACATGCAAATTTCTCCTTTTTCCACAATATTTTCTACCACATAGGATGGTCAGATTTCAAGTTGCATGTATTTTGCATTGCCGTCTTCAACCTCTTCAAATTCGACCAGTCTGAAATTTCATAAAACGTGAAAGGGTTAATGTTATTGGATGTATTGTTTTCAAAATAACGTCGTTTAATATCGAAGTGGGACTAGCTTTCGGAGTTTGTGGGTGTGGCCAACGGAAGGTCATTGGGCTTGACCAACGGTGTGGTTAAGTAAATGTCGTTCAATTACGTGATCTTATCTTTCTACAACAATAATGTAGCTTCCAGCTCGGCGAACTTTGTAACCGACATTTGATATAAGTAATTTCGAACTTGGACAATAATCTCCAATCAATGGACATTAGAAAAATGAATGGCAGAAGTGGCTCTGTGGTCGGCTCTCAGCGATTTGAATGTAAGAATTTTCCAAATAGCATTAAACCTCATAGATCAGCTCAACTTTCTACAGCTATGTTAAAATGACGCGTGTTACTTTTTTCATCGACTAAAAAAAGCAATAAAACAAAATTAGTTTAACATTGATTTAAAAAATGTAACCAAGTTTTGTGTTGAAAGAACTGACCATGTTTTGAAACGCTAGTCTATCCCTAGCAGCACGAATCCAATTTCGCGATTAGCAATGGCGGCAAAATTTACGGATCGCTCCAGTCCATAAAATATCGATGGATTGATCAAACCGTTCATTTGGACCGGAAATAAAGCACATAAATGCAATGCTGCCTACCATACCACAAATCATATATACACAATAGTTTTAGTTTGAAAATGAATGTAAGATCTTTCACAGCTTCTTTTTTCTTTGCACTTTGTTTTCAAGATTTTGCTATTTGATAATAACCGTTTGCTTCTGTAAACTCTGACATTTTCTTCAAGCATTATTGATGGTTTGGGGAATCGAGAGCTGTAACTATAACTTTTTCAAGCTATTGTGATCTGGTCACCAGCCAACTTTTTGTCTTTTTTCCTATGCACTTGACGTATATTTTGCAAACTAACGCCCTTTGATCTCTCGGTTTAACTACAATGTCGGTGGTCAGTGGACGTGGCAAACGATCCTTCAATTGAATTGGCCAGTAATATGACTTATATACCACCGAGGATTCGGGATGGACACATTTAATGGAGCAGAGTCTGGAGAGCTTAATCGATAACGAGCTCTCATTCCTCGGGCCGTTGTAGTTCGAACCCAGACTCGGTCAGTTATTTTCCGACATTTCACAAAACTGGCCTATTTGCGAATCACACATATTCCGTCTAAGTATGATTAGCAGATGGTGGTTCGTATCATATGTTTTAGTTGTTCTGGTGTAAGACACGAAAGACATGGTAAGGTTATCGACCGACGTGATATAATCGATATACTGTTGAAAGACCATACAGGATGGATATCAAACGTCAAAACATCAGGGAACCAACATACAAAGGTGGGCCAACTCGGAATTCACTTAAACATATACAGTGAAAAACCCAGCAGAGGTTAATCAAAGTTTTTATTTCAAAAATGAATTAATAATATTTAAGGTGATTATTCTTTATTCGTGTATTCAATAATTTGACGGGTCGCTGCCACGCCCGTTGAGCTCTGACAGGAAGTTCCGCTTCGATTTGAAACGGCGTCATAATTTGCAAAATTTATGGACAGTAACGGTAAAAAGTTTGTAAAATTGTTATTTGGCGGCCTAAACATTGTAGCTGCAGCTTGAATAAGCTGTAGTTACGACATTTAAGTCCCACAACCAACAAAAATGCTAATACATAAATGTCGGCAAATGCTGGAGTCGAAAGTTCACATCAAGTATAAATGTTTGGTCGATTTATTACTTTATTGACAGGCAAGATCCGTCAAAGAATAAAACTTCGACTTTGTTAAGCTTGCGTGACGCTTGCAGTCTGACCAGGCTCGAAACTTTTCTACCACTTTCGAGATGGTCTTTCTTTCTTAGACAGATCATGTCATTCAAATACTATTTCTTACTCGATTATTCGTTTGTTGCGATATTCTAAAGCCAGAGGCATGATTAAAATTGTTGACGAAACCCATTTAGGACGAAGAGTATTAAAATGGGCGTAGTATGATTAATTTATCCACGCAAAAATTAAAAGCGTGCAACGAAAATTTGTGTAGGCTGGGGTACATAAGCGAAAGGTAGACGGTGATCTTTCAAACAAAATGTTGTATCTTCAACTTTACCTTATCACGTATTACAATCTTTTAGATGAAAACCGAAATGTTGTCAATGAATGCTTCAATAATCAAATAAGTGGTAAACCTTTTAACCCATTCCCACACAATGACGATTTTAAATACCCCTCAATACAAAACCTTTGGAAAACATAGTGGAAAAAGAAGAAATTGCTTGTGACAAGCAATTTCTTCATTATCCACAATGTTTTCTATCCAAAAAGACTAAGAAATTTAAAATTGCATCAACTTGAAATTGTCGTCTGCAGCTTCTTTCAATTTGGACCAGTCTAAAATTTCACCGTGTGGGAATGGGTTAATACGATATCACGCATTTTGACGTGCTGAGTAAAATTGCTGGTTGATGGATCAGTACTTTTTTTCAAAATTGTGGATCGCTAATGCCAATTAAAAAACAATCGACAGACCAAGCAAATCATACATAAAGAGGGGGGGGGGGGTGACTTTGAACTCCTTTTTTATTTTGTTACACATTTGTGACCATGAATAAAGCAAAATAACACCTTTGATATCTAAGTCTATCTTCCTGTCGGAGTCAGTAGGCGTGATCAGCGATCCGTCAAGTTTCACTTGATTATATAATTATTATCACAAAAATCTGAAGAAAGAGCTACAAAATGTGAAAATCTGTTGTCGTTGTTCTTGTTCTTTGGTTATATATGACTGATCAAAGCTTCAAGGTGACCAACACAAAATCAGATAACTACAAAATTTGACAGTGGTCAACATCGAAAGAATTTGCAGTGGATAATTCTAGTTGTTTGGAATTCAAAATTCAATTTCTTTTCGGGTAAAAAACATTGTGGATAATGAAAAAATTGCTTGTAGCAAGCAATTTCTTCATTTTCTACACGATCTTCCGACGCTTTTATTCTAGGGGGTTTCACAGTGTGGGAATTGGATTAATATGAGTTTAGGTCAATAGTTATCAAACGTACTTTTAATTTTCGAGTGCAACAACTTCAAACGAATCAGCCAGAAAAAGATTGAAAGCATTCAACCTAAACTTCATGACAGTATATTTCCGTTATATAGAGGCGTTTCTCACTCCCTAGCCATGGGTTTTCTTTCAATAGAGAATAGTGGCTAAATCAATCGATCAACCAATCAAATCAATCATTTTAATATACCGGATGTGGACATTGAAATCTTACATTTAAGAGATGAAGAGATTATTTTTTGTTTTCATGGAGGTATGAACCGAAAAAACTAATCACACTGTATGAATACGCGAATTTAATAGCATATAGTGAAAAAAAAGAAACGTTTACAAATTTAATCACCTTTTTGTATGGGACCATTTTGTGCGGAAGCATACAAAATGGCTGCGTACTCAAAATTTTGTTCATGGAGGTATGAATCAAATTTTTCGACCAATGAGAATGCTCGTTTTTGATAGACAAAACTAAAAATTAAATTATTAGCTGATATGTAATGTGAAGAGTTTTTTTTTGTTGTTGTGTTGTTTTGTTTAGTTTATACTAATTTGTTTCAGTTCGAATGCGACGAAAGCAAAAGCTTATAGAGACGCCCTCGAATACTCACTACCCAGATGTTTTCACGTTCCTGAAAGAGAGACAGTGGCTTAAACCAACTGCTACCCACTTTTACAGTTGGGTAGACTCGGGCTGGCTATTAAGTGTCTCACCCATGAACACACCCCGGTGAAGGTGGGGCCGTAACCCGTTACCTTCGAGTCACGAGTGAAGCACCTTACCACTCGGCCATCGAGGCAGTCGTTTGGCAACTAAACGTCGTAACTACAGCTTATTAAAGTTGTGGCTACGTCTTTAAGGTCGCCAACAAAAACTTTCTCCCTTTTTACTTGTTAATGGCTATAATTTTGCAAAATAATACCGTTTGATATTGAGGTGGAATTTCCTGCCTCAGCTCATTAGGCCTGACCGGTGATCCATCATTTTTTACACTAGTACAACCAGATCTACTAGCTACTTATCCACCTCGGCGATGTGATTATCATTTTCAAATTCGTGTTGAATAAATGCATGCTCTACCATAACTCTGTTAAACACATTACCACAAAACGACGCTTTCTAACGCCTTGAAGAAATACTATCATGGAAATCTTTTTGAGAAAAGGAGGAATTGCTAGTGGCAAGCAATTTCTCCTTTTCTCAAATTGTTGTCTTCCCTATCTGCCTCTTATGTTCCAATTTCAGCGTAATTAGAAATGCCGTTTGTAACGTCTTTCAATTTGGACCGTTCTATAGTTTTGTCGTCTAGTAATCGGTTAAATATATGAAGTCACATATCCCTTGTTCGAGATTTAAAACTCATTAGTCCTTTGATGCATTCTGAGGTCCCGAGAGGCTTCAATGTGAAACTCGAAATGCCTGATCAATTGAACAGGTTCGCGAATCCTCGACTGCTAAAAATACCATTATTCGAACGCAGGTAATTATGTAACGTAGAAAAAAATATAATCGTAGCGACCAACGACAATGAGATGCACAGTCTGGTCAAGGTTGCAATTGTTTGAGGTCACGAGATGGGTCATCTGTGACTGTCGGCTCAGGAAGGAAAAAATGCTAACTTCATTTTACAATTCGGTCACAAAAATTGCTAAATTACGCTCATTGCGCAATATTTACCACCACTGTTGCAGATGACATAAGTGAAAAAAATGTAAAACTAAAGAATTGCTCCCAGGAATAATAGGTTGGTGCATCATGTAAAAGTCAAGTATTTGATTTAAGTTGATGCAATATGGTGCCGATGGCTTAACCGAACATTAGATGACATGATTTTGAACAATCAGTCAATTGCACGCCATTGATTATCTAATCAACCCTTGTCATGCTGAACCCGGAGTATTCCTGCTTTGGCAGGATATATAGACAACGATCAGCCTGCCCATGTGTGCAGTCTGATCTTGGTCTACACCACCTGTTTGTACTTTTGAAGTCTGAATTGTTGATAGGATCAGAGTCAACACAAAATATTGACACAGACAAGCAGACCTACAGTGCAATCAGACGTTTGATTTTAATACATTTTTGAACTAGAACTTTATTCGGCATGACAAGGGTTAGGGTTTCTTTTATCATTATAATTATTTATAATGCGAGTGAAAAATTTGAAAACGGATCACCACGGCACATTCTCTCAAAGTTTGGTCCAAATAGGCACATCGGTTTAGGAGCAGAAGATGTTTAAAGAAAATGTTGAAGACGCACGACGGGCGACGGACACTTGATCTTAAAGCTCCCTTGGGCGCGTCGTGCTCATTTGAGCCTAATGGGAAACTATTGGAGAACTTCACTAGATTATTTCCGTCATATTTATATTTTTACGAATTTTTCAGGCGAAAGCGACTACCCGGAAATTCTTTAAAAATATATGTGTAAATAGTTATCGGATCCAGCAGAGGTCAATAGGGAATCGCATACAAAAATCGACATTGAAGCCAGGTAGAATAGCGGTTATTGATTCTGAGACTCATTTTAATACTTTCCTTTTTTTCAAAATTTTAGACTTGCCCAATTTAAAAGAAGTTGCAGATGACAATTAAAAGTAAATGTAATATGAAAGGTAACCAACCTACAGGGTAGAAAATATTGTGGAAAAAGAAGAAATTGCTTATCAAAATCGATTTCTTCTTTTCCCATAATGTTTTCTCAAGTATTAAAAATCACAAGAACGTAAAAACCAGGGATTTTACAAGAAAGGGTTAAGAGAAAATGTTTCGTCCTAACCTGAGGTGCGTTCTTTTCGGCGAGATGAAAAATCCCGCTATATAAGATGTTTGGACCGTCCTAAAGAACGATTTTTGTTATTTTGAGTGAAAACATTCGGAGTCGCCAATGTTTCTCGTTTAAGCCAACAATGAGTACGCTTAAATCCCTCATTTAGAATTCTTGATATTCTTATTTAGCGGCTTAAAAATCTTAATCCAAAGAACGTTTTATCTTAAAAATCTAAATGAGAATTTTAAGGTTCTCGGTGAGAAGAACGCACCTCTAGTCAGCCTGCTACGATATCGCAGTCCGCCAAAACCAATCCTCACGAGTTAAGGGATATCGAGATCCTCTTTTTCTCTAAAAGCTAAGTAGAACGATCGCCGCCCTTGGTACGACAAGATGGCCAAAACCCGACTAGGATCTATGCTTTTTTAACTCGCCTGGAGGCCCCATTTAGCTTGACATGTCACATTTAAATGATCCAGGGGAAGTAAGATTAAACTTATAGTTAGGTAGAATGACCGTTGAACGTTCGGAACATTTTTTTAACCCATATCCATTCAGCAGAGGTTTGTACTTGTTCAATAAGAAAGAAATTACAGACGAGATCTTCAAGTTGACGAAACTTTAAAAAAATATTTTGAATTTAGCGAGAAGGAAACGTTGTGGGAAATGAAGAAATAGCATTTACTTCATTTTCCAGGGCATTAACCCATTCCCACTCAGTGACGCTTTGAGACGAACCCAAGAAATAAACTTTGAAAGCATTGCAGAAAATGAAGACATTTCTTCATTTTACACATTGTTTTCTACTCAGAAAAATTAAAAATTTAAACATAAAACGATAAACTTTAAATTGTTGCCTGCAGCATCTTTCAATTAAGGCCAGTCTGAAATTTTGCCGTCTGGAAATGGGTTAAAAAGTGGAATCGTGTGGGAATGGGTTAAATGCGAAATATTTCCTTCCTAGTCAGTCCGAGCAATGTGCAAAGTCTGATCTGGGTTTATACTTTCGTACTCTGCAGATGGCACGTTAAATCTCTACAAGTTCGTCAATATTTTCAAGTTATTTTACTCGAGTAAAGTGCACGCTCTCAAGATTTTCGCCCCAAATTGTACACGAAAGAAAAAAGTAAAAAAAAAAAAAAAATGCTAGCTTGTAATTTATTTTCCCTGTTGTAGGCGGGGACCTTTCGCCTTTTTGAGATATTGTGTGGGTGTTCACGTTTTATGGGTTGATGTCAAAATTTGATGGAATAGAACGAATTTAAATAAGCTCGTAATGGCTTGTAACATATTACCTTGACTTGGGAAAATGGGACTAACCGCGTTTGGGGAAAAGTTGGATATAGAAGCCAGGCCAGTCTGCAAGTAATCTACCAATCGAGGCTATGAATCAAAGAAAGAAAAGAAAGGTCAATCGAAGCATTCATTTTGACCAGAAGAGATTTTTGAAATTCTATATTGGACGACATTTATTATAAAGCATTTTAGTTAATTTGGCGACTTAACCCATTCCCATACAGTGACGCTTTTGGACACCCCTAAAGAAAAACATTTGGGAAAACATTGTGTAAAATGAAGAAATTGCTTGTGACAAGCAATTTCTTCATTTTCCACAATGTTTTCTACTAAGTAAGTGGTAAAAATCTAAATTCCATAAGCTTTAAATTATCGTCTACAACTCCTTTCAAAATTTGGACCAGTCTAAAATTTTGCCGTCTAGGAATGGGCTAAGCGTCGTAACTACAGCCTATTCAAGCTGTAGTTACGACAGTTAGTTCGCCAATCAACGGTTTAACAGTTTAATACATGGTACTGGATATAAATTTTGCAGAATACCATCGTTTAATGTCAAAACAGACTTTCCTGTCAGAGTCAAAGAATGTTGCCAGCGGAGTCGATACATTACTCGAACATTTTACCATTCGCCGTGAACTTTTTTTTAATGTTTTACCCTGTTTTGCACTATATTTTAAACCTGTCCAAATTTAAAGATTATGCACACGAAAATTCAAAGTGGATAAAATTAATGCCATTGACTAAGGTAGAAAGAATAGTGGCAACATTTCAAAGTAGATACCATTGAGTAAGGCAGAAAGCATTGTGGCAAAAGAAGAAACTGCTTATAACAAGCGATTTCTTCTTTTTCTGAAATGCTTTCTCAATTATAAAATCGCAGGCACGTAAAACCCAGGGCTTGAACAGGAGAGGGTTAAATGACGTATGATTCGTAGGGTGAAAATGAAGCTCTCTTTGGTTCCACGCAACAAATATTTTAAAAAGGGACACGATCCAGCAGAGGGCAATTAGACCCACGAGTTAAAAATGACCATTCTGGTTTCAGAAAATTACCAAAAAAACCCGGATTAGTTCGACACTAGTAAGCCTTGCACAAGCTACAAAAATGCATGACATAAAATTCGGAGGTCACCATTCACTTCCGGTCTAAATAAATTGTTTAATTGGTCAGTCGATTTTACGATAGACATTGATGATACGTACATATCAATTCTTACATTGGAAACGGTCACCACCGTTTCAAACGATTGCTTTAACCTTAAAAACGGAAGGAAAAAAATACTATCGACGAAGAAAACGTGCGAAAAGGACATTCTTATTACTCGCATCTTTTTTCAAAAGGCAATTTCGAATTTAAGCATGAAGTAAACTTTTAACTCCAAAATTTATGTTAAACATTGGTATAGGCTTAAAGACTCAAAAGCCAAAACTACAGATTATTCAAGCTACAGTTACGACGTTTAGGTCGCAAACCAACGATCCAATTTTTATTATATGTCCCAGATAATACATTTTTACAAAATCTTGGCCAGTATTGCCCCGTGTCGGGTATCAGTAGGCTTTGACAGCGAGCCGTTAATCTTTTCCCGTTTTTGGAAATTTTAGACTAGTCCAAATTGAAAGAGGTTGCAGACAACAATGAAAATTCAATGCAATTTGAAATGAAACCATCCTATGTGGTAGAAAATATTGAGGGAAAAGGAGAAATTGCTTGTGACAAGCAATTTCTCCTTTTACCACAATGTTTTCTCAAGTATACGATCAAAGTGATGTAATGTCCCGGATTTTATACAGGAGAGGTTTAATCAGATTGAGTTAAGACCCCACCGCTATGTTTGTTTATGGATTCAAATGATGCGAAATCTTGCGACGACATTTTTTTTTTCTTTTATCCGTAACCGAATTTGTACGCCTCGTCGAAATCCTTTACTGTCGGAAAAATGAAAAATTCATAAATTGCAAGTGCTATATAAAATTTTATCCAAACGGTATGTTGGTGAAAAAAAAAAACATGGGAAAATGTATAAAATGCTGAAACCCGCTTTCTTGTCTGCAGGTTTTAAGAAACAAAAGCGATATACAGGTAACCGTAAAAAGAAAAATGATTGAACCCATTAACAGTCGACAAATTTTAGACTCGTCCAAATTGAAAGAAATCGAAGGTGACATTTAAAATCGCACTGAAATTTGGAAATAATTGCCGAATAGGCAATTAAATATTGTGAGAAAAAGAAAATTGCTTGAAACAAGCAATTTCTCCTTTTCTCACAAAGTTTTTTTGGTAGTATTTCGTCATTATATGGTAATGGCTTAAAGTGTCTTTAAGCTCAAACTTAGCATAGCTTAAGTACCCGTGTAATTCAAGAACATAAGCAATAAAAAATCTTATAGGTTTAACCGTTTATCCCCGGGAGACAGGACTCTTATAAATCCGGATTAGCCCACGCGAGCTGCGGTGTCTGGTCTGAATCGATATTGTAAGCCCACGTTCAATTAGTGAAACACGCCGTTAATATTCTCTCTATTTCTATGATATATTGTTGAGCTATATCACGCAATTTGATTAATCAACCTTTATCCAACAGGCTTGTAGCTATATACCGATAATACTGACATTTGAGTATGTTTGAGAAATTTACGCATTACCAGACGACAGAATTTCAGACTGGTCTAAATTCAAAGATGTTGCAGACGAAAATTCTTAGTTCATGGAATTTGGGAATTTTTTTTTTTTTTTTTTTTAGATTGGTAATGATGAAATTTCTTGTAACAAAGAATTTCTTCATTTTCCTCCATGTTTTCCAAAGCTTTTTTTATTATTATTTCTTTGTGGCATCAAAAAGCATCATTGTGTGGAAATGGGTTAAGCAGCTCCAAGGATAGCCATATTATATCACTGTGAAATTGTAATAATGCATGTGCTGGATGAAATGTTGTATCCAAGTATATGGTGTACCGTTTAGGTCAAAAGTCCCCTTTAAGTCGTCTAAGCGTAAAGAACGCGTAAACGCGTAAATAATACATGTAAGCCCGTTTAATTCTAGCGTGAGCGCTTATGTTTTGAAAGTGCACGCGTTTTTTAACGCGTGAACTTTCAAAACATGAGTGCACACGTAAAAACACTTTCATACTATGCGTGCACTTGTAATTTAGGCGCACACGCACATTTCATACCCTTGAACGCTCAGTAATTATCCGCTCCACGCCTTCATTTTGTGAGTGCACATGTATTATTTACGCGTGCATGCTTTTATTTTAGCATGTACCACCTAAAGTGGACTTTTGACCCATTTAGTGCGCCATACAAGTAGCAAGTGGAACGGACAGCACAGTCCGCGGCAAAGACACCTTAAGGTCGATTAGCTGCAATAACTGACTAGACACGGCTTCCAGTCAAAGAGACAATCGACCAATAAATTTTTTCATGTAGACTGTAAACGAACTTTGAACGCCAAAGTCGGCTTTTATTTATGTGTAACACTTTTGCTGGTCTTGCGACTTAATGGTCGTAGCTACAGCTTGGTCAAGTAGTAGTTTCGACGTTTAGGTCGCCAACCACCCATTTTTCACTTTTACTTGTTACTCGTCATGAATTTTGAAAAATAACGAGATTTGATATGGAAGAGGAACTTTGGGTATCGAATTGTCGTCAGCTGTATAGTTTCGACATTTCGGTCTTCGACCAAACGTGCTATACGTTTGTCTTAAATTTTTGCCAGATAATGCATTTTTACTCATTATCAGCCAACAAAATTTTAGACTTGTCAAAATTCAAAGAAGTTACAGATTTCAATTTTTGGTTGATTAGATTTTTTTTTTTTTTTTTTTTGAGTCTTCGTCTTTTGATGTAGAAAACACAGTGGGTAATAATGAAATTGCTTGTAACAAAGAATTTCCTCACTTTTTACAATGTTTACCGATGTCTTTTTCCTGCAGAGGTGTCCAAAATCGAGACAGTGATTAAATGAGTTAACATCTATGTGGAGCTTCCTGTTGGAGCTCAGTGGGTGTGGCCTGCGATCCGTCAATTACGTACTTTTAAATACAAAATCTGATCGGCTGGTATTGGGTCCTTTTGTTTACAAATACGGTCAATCAGATGAATAAGAACCATCTGGCGAATTGGAAAGAATAGACTCGATCTGATCAGACTGTGCATGTATCGCAGCCGTAATGCAGTTGGTGGCGTTTCGGTGTCTCATTCAAGATCTCGAGGGTTCGATCCCCGGTCGCGAAATTAACATTTCCGACAATTGTCTCCCACCAGCGTACGGATAATCGTAAGCTACATTGGGGTGAGCAGCCAGAGGATCGGAAAGAATGTAGTGGTAGGGTAGTAATGGTGTCAAAAATACCAGGAATTCATGGTTAGGAGCTCCAGTCTCCGCGATATAAATGAAACACTGTTAAGAGTAGGTAAACGCCATTCTATCAATTAATATCACCGCGCGGACTAGACAGACAACCAGGAACGAAACTTTTCAATATTGGTAGATTTTAGACTTCTAAAATACTCGTTCTACATTACTTGTTATTTTAATTTACGACTAGCTCAGTCGATAAGGCGCTTCCCTTCTAATACTGGGGTCGTGAGTTCGAACCCCTACTCGGCCGACTAACTTTCCTACACGTAATCAAAATCATAAAGATGCGCGTCATTTCTATCGCCATTGAGCACCGATGAGCACTGCAGGTAGTGGCACAGATCTAATAAAGTGGTTGCAATGGCTTGAGAAATACTGTTGAAAGAGACATTAAATCCTTTGCAATCAATCAAGTGTTCCCGAAATACCCAAATGGCCAGTGTGCGACATTTACAACAAGTGCGCATAGTAAAGACTCAGATCAGCCTGTACATTCACACAGTCTGAGTCTTCACTATGCCCTCTGTAGGTAACTAAGACTCAAAGTTTCTATGACGATCATCATGCACTGTGTGGGTTTTCAAGGCTGATCAATGTCTGCGCCCCCGGCACACATGAATTTGTTGCAAATATCAAACACAGGCTACAATCTTATTGACCTCTGCTGGATTCGAACTTTTCTTCAATTATTTGTTTCGCGGAATTCCGATGCGTGATCTTTCTCGCGAGATGGGTCACGTATTCTTTAGCCTGTGCGCGACCTTTCCAGCCATGTAACTTTTGCGTGAAGCACATACATTGATTAGCCTCGGAACAGCCTCTCAGGACATTTAGAATATTCGCTGATCGTCGAAAAAAGCTTTTGATCACACTTTTAGACGCCCTCAAGGAAAAAAGCTTTCGAAAACATTCTGTAAAATGAAGAAATTGCTTGAACCAGGCAATTTCTTCTTTTCCACAATGTTTTCTACCGAAGAAAGTTGAATAAATTCAAAATTTCATAAACTTTAGATTTGTCCTCTGCAACACCTTTCAATTTTGACCAGTCTTTTGCCGTCTGGTAATGGGTTAATTAAGCGGTCTCGCGACTAGACAGGAGTCGAATTTTATGTGCTTTACGTCACGTGCGAAATCTTCGTTGGGCGACAAAACCTTGTAGCTACTTATAGAATAAGCTGGAGTTGCGAGATTCTGGTCGCTCAACCGCGGTATTTCCAAGGTAAGCCATGTCTGAACGCGTGCATAAGACAAGCGCTTGATAAACAAATAAATGAGCTGCGCCGGCATACAAATGAAAGCGTGTTCAAATCAACTCACTTAGTGGGGTCATCTATTCCGAATATAGGTTTAAACGGTCACCATGTTCCGGCTTGGCCTGGAAGCTGAGTTGGTAGAGCACTTGCCTTTAAGCAAGAGATAAATGGTTCGAATCCCGGTCAGTTCGCTACACTTCTCTCCTCTGGTTACATTGTCGCCCGACGTAAGTAACGCGCGGAATTGTAGATGACTGGGTTGTTTATAACTGAGATTTCCTAGTTCTAAGAATTCTTAGTCGCAGGTGGAGAGTGTGGTCGAGTCAACTATTCCACAACTAGGTTTAAACCCACACCGGGCTTTAACTTAATTGATAGAGCACTTTCCCTGTAAGCGTGAGGTATAGGGTCGAATCCCGATCTGGTTGCTACATTTATCTCCTCTTGTTGCACTCATACAAATTGAATGCCACAATTGTGCAATCTGGACATAGTCTTTAACATTCGATCTTCATACCAAAATGACCCCTTTTTATACGTCAAAGGATGCAAGGGAGAATACTCATTCTTAAGTGAAACCATGTGATACGGGGTCACTTCCCTTAGTGTGTGTTTTGGGACTAATTCCTTTGTTAAAAATCTCCCGCCCTCGATGTCCAAAAGCTAAAACATCGTAAGATAGTATACATTGTTTACGCAGTTACGGCCTTTTTAAGACTTTGAGTTAGTCTCTTTGCCAGACGACAAAATTTGAGACAGATCTGAATTCAAGGGAAGAATAAGACCAAAACAATCAAATTGGTACCAGAAAGGTAAGAAAAGTTTCTTAATTTACTAAGTATGAATAATCAAGATCGGGAAATATTTATCTGGTAATGATTGTGTGTCGATTTCGATAAATTTTCTTTTTTCATATCAATTTATATTTAAACACCCTATTGCTCTCGAATGGACAATGTTATGTTGCCTATCAACGAATCGTTGACTGTCAATAACTTCATTGTTTCTCCACAGATTATGTTTTTCAAATTGTGTGATTGGTGTATTTTGGTGTTGTCTCCCAACGAGTTCAAATTTGTTATTCCTTTGATATTTCATCTTAACCCTTGTAGTGCCGATCCCGGAATAATCCTGATTTTGCAGGAGGTATAGACAAAGATCAGCCTGCACATAAGTGCAGTATGATCTTGGTCTACACCTTCTGCGTGTCCCCTTTCAGCTTGAGTTGTTTGAATAATCAATTTTTAAAAGAAATATTGACCCTGTTTAATACATTCCAGTGCGGTCAGTACTTATATGTCAAAGCTATTCTGCATAGGATCTTAATCAGCATGGGAAGGATTAAATGTATATGACTTGTAGTTCCAAAGCCTTGGTTGGATCATTAGCTAATAGCTTTTTCGCGGGGACAGTTGTCATAGTGTGGCACTTCTAGTTGATGTTGAAAGGGCCAAGAAACAGATGGTTCATTCAAAAAAGGAATTAAGAAAAAAATGTTTTATTGAAAATGGAGAAGAGCTTGTTCAACAATATTCATCTTTAATTTAGATCACCATTTTGCAAACAAAAATCGAGATATTGTCATCTCCCCGGTGTTGATTGTAATGGTGGCAAGCTTCCACCTTGGTCATATCTTCCATACTTGCTTGTCATTGAAAATCTTTCCTTTGGCGTTATCAATCCATGTCATGCTGAACCCGGAATATTCCTCTTTTTGGTAGGAGGTGTAGACAAAGAACAGCCTGCACGTTAGTGCAGTCTGATCTTAGTCTACACCACCTGCTGGTCCCTTTTAAGCCAGAGTTGTTTAATATATTTTTTTTCGAAGTGAATATTAACCAACAGTTAGTGATTCCAGTTTTATCAGCCTTTTGATCTCCAAATTCAATTCTGTAGAGGATTTTATTAAGCGTGACAAGGGTTAAGCTGGAATTCTCGGTCAAAGAAAGTTTTTACATTTCTTAATACTTTTTATCCCCTAGAAAGTTAGCTTATTCTAAGGTTATCTGAAACCACTATGTCGGAGTATGTTTTGCGAACTACACTCTGTGGGTTGACATATTCCAGTCAGTAAAGCGACACAGGCCATCTTGGGCCTCTTGTTTTTAACTAGCAGACGACAGTTAGTGTCCAAAATGAAAGAAACAGCAGACGACAAATCAAAGTATATGCAAAATTCACTGTAAATTGAAAAATTAGTACCTCATAGAGTAGGAAACGGTATTGGGAAAGGGGAAATTACTTGTAATAAACAGTTTCTCTGTTTTCAGGTTACCCTAATTCGGTATATTCTAGAGCACATCAAAATGGGGGTTGGCTGGTATTGAGTTTAATGAAACAGATCTATAGATAGAGGGCGTAATTCGTATTTTAGATTTAAATTTTTCATCAATCTATCATAAACACTATGTTGTAGGTACTCATTTGAATCGTCTCGACGAAAGGAATTCGTTGAAAAATAGGGATACTAGAATGTCGTTATCTCCCTCTTATCTAGACCTCTGTGACACTCGCAAACTCAATGTAAACTCATATTATTTTGAATATTACTTGTGCAAGATCAAGGACCAAACTGTCAGAAGGAATTCAGATCTGGAAAATGTCACCATTCGCCTAAGCTGTTACAACCTTGGAACAGACCACTTTTGGTGAATTTTATAAAAGAAAGTAAAGAATTATCATGATGTAAGATTTGTCATTATATAATCCAAGGGCCACCTAGACTTGCCGAACAGGCACCTCTGTCGACTTGTACAATAAAGCACGGGTCAATCAAAGGGATGCAAATCTTGTCCTTACTTTAAAGTAAGCATTTTGTAGTTTTCTCCCTTCAACCACTGTTACGACTCTGCCAGCGGAAACTGCCTGAACGGTTTTGAGTTTGTAATCATTCCACACACTAAGACAAAATTCCTCATCCTAACAGCCTAATGTTTAGTTCGTTGTCTGATCATACTTTCCTTGAGTGACACACTGGGAATCCGTGTCACACGTTCGTTGGTTCACAGTCATCTTAAGTAACTTCCTTTTCGTAATAGGGAAAACAAAACATCGTAAATACTGTTCATTTAACCTATTCATGTACAATCCCTGGTTTTTTACGTCCATACAATTTTACTAAAAAAATTGCAAAAACAGACGAAATCGCTTGTAGCAAGCAATTTCTTCGTTTATCACACTATTTTCTACCAAACAGGATGGTTTCGTTTCAAATTGCAATCACTTTTCATTGTCATCCACAATGTCATTCAAAATGGGCTTATCTAAAATTTCGAAAAACGGTTAAGGGTTGAAGCTATATTTATTTTTATACATTTGGTCACCCATTGATGTTTTGCTTCTGTTCTTAAGTGAATACATTTAAATTACTTATTTTTCTTTACGTCTCTTCTTATGTAAACCTATCATCTCCTTAAAACTAGCTCTTATTCTCTTTACATAATATACTGTAAACAAAAACTAATATCAGTTACGATTATTCTAAAAGATTTTTCATGTGAGCAAGACTAATTTGAAGGCCTACCTAGAAAATTACCAACGGAAATTCAAAGATTCCAACTTCTGTTTGTTAGGCAGGCGTCGGGTTTGTGTGTGAGTGTGTGTGTTTTGCGTGGGTGTTTGTTGTTGTTGTTTTTCTCTTTTTTTTTTCTTCCCGCTTGATATCCTTTCAAGTCCGCAGCTTATTCTTAAAGTTACTTTGCCACAGATGATAGGAAAAGAGACCTTCATTTGTTTACTATTTTATCCATCGTTTTGTGAACCGCGTGTATTCAGATTTAGTAATTGCTATGGAAATGTCCAACGGAAAATATGTAATAAACTTAAGAATCATCTCAGAAACAATGCATCTAGTTACGCTTTATTTTAGCTTCGAGCAAATTCCTCATTTCCTACTATGTAAAAATGCCAAGATATGTTGAAATCCATGAATTGATGTACAAAAAATAAAAATGTGTTTAAATTTTCATCTGCAAAACTTTTGAATTGGACAAGTCTAGTATTTTGCAAAACAGGGAAAAAGGATTAATTACAAGGTTTAGATGTTTTCACAACATTACCGATGGGGGCGGTTAACGCCATTTTCAACAATATCTCAGTTTGAAAGAGTGCATGTCGCAAAGACTCTGGTTAGATGTCGGAGGGATCGAAAAACAACAATTTGAGAAAACAACGTGAACTGTCAGTAAATTGATCGTTACTCGCAATTTATTCATTTTTCACGTTATTTTCTAAGCTCATCTTGGACCAGGTAAAAATTCTGTATTTTGGTAAATGGTTAAATTTTTTCCAATTCCCGTCAGGGTACAATATTACCTATCTAGGAATCGACCAATCATGACTTTCAATCAAATAACCAGTCGACCAATGAAATCATTGGTGAGACAAGAAATGAGTTGGCAGTCATTTTTGTTAACCTTTTTTGTTGGTTTGGCGACTTTGACGTCGTTAATACAGCTCTTTCAAGCTGTAGCTACGACGTTTAGGTCGCAAACCACATTATTCTACATTTTGGTTATATGCTACTTGAAATAAACCCTGCAAAATAACGCCGATTATAATCGAAGCGGGAATTCCTGTTGGAGTAAATGGGCGAGGCCAAAAAATTAAGTGGGCGTGGCCAGCGATTGACCAATTAGAATACAGTCTAAAATCGAGGTAAAAAAACTCAGTAACATGCGGCGCTTTCAGTCCTGGTACATGAGTTGGAAATTTTGACCAGCCGATTGTTTTTCGACAAAAGTCAATGCGACATGAAATATTGATCTCTCTGTTTAAATGTTGTGGTTGTGCTGATGTAAGAAATGACAGGAAGCCATGGGAGCGGGGGTTTATACAAAAGCCGTCACTATACAACTGAAATAATGTTGAAATTGGCATTACCCCACCCCTCCTTTAAATAGAAAATTAAAAAGCCACTTAAAGTGCAGCTGATTAAAGCAGCAGTTACGATATTTGCCTCTTGTTTTATGCCCTGAGTCATATGATTTGCAATTCCCAAGTTGGATTAGTCTATAAAATTTGTCGTGTGGCAATGGGATTACCTTGAATAATCTGCGCAAAACGCGGTCCGAGCCTTTCAAAACAGACACACGTAACCACTCTGTCTAGGAACAAAATAAAAACGTCTAATACCTTAAAGAATGAAATATGTCTTCTTAGTTTGAAATGTCAAGTACTTGCAGTCTTTCGACAAAATATTTCTAGCCGAGGGGCGATTAGGTTATTTAGGTTTAATCTGGACTTGACAAGACTTTCCGGATTTGCAGATGACATTTCACACAAGAAATAGGATATCAGAGGTCCTATCTTGATTGAACTGCACCTTGAAAAACGGGATCGTTCCTAGGTTACAATAATTGACGGATAACTGGCCACGCCCACTGAGCTCAGACAGGAACTTCCAATTCGATATTACAGAACGTTTATTTAAAAGAATATCGATGGCTTAGAGCAAAAACATAGTATGGCTCTATACTTTGTATAGAGCCATACTATGTTTTTTTGCTCTATACATTGTATATAGCCATACTATGTTTTTGCTCTAAGCCATCGATATTTTTTTTTAAACTTAACGTGCTGTGTCGATGGCTTAGAGCAAAACATAGTATGGCTCTATACATTGTATAGAGCCATACTATGTTTTTTTGCTCTAAGCCCTCGATATTTTTTTCAAAACCAACCTGCTGTAGTCTTACTGTGTTTTTGCTCTAAGCCCTCGATATATAGTCAGTACAATGTCATACATGTTAAACGGGTTTGTTTGCGACCTGAACGTTATTAATACAGCTAAGATAAGCTGTAAGTACGACGTTTAAGTCGTAAACAAACATGCTTCACAGAAATACCAGTTCACTTTCAGTCTAAATGCACGATTAGATTGGTCTTTTGATTATTTGATTAACAACCCCGAACCGTCAATTTCAGAGGTTTTTCCTGACAAACATTAAGTCATGAAAACAAGAAAGGAATATCCCTGATTATGAAGGTAAACCAATGCTATGGATCATTTACACTTCATTTTCCCTCGATATCACCCTCTTAAGTTTCAGATTAGTAGCTTTTACACTTTGGAAACTACTCTGCTGAAAAATAGAGGCAGAAAAACGAGAAAGGATAATTACTAAAAATTAACCCCTCCCCACACGATCCCGCATTTTTACGCGTCGAGGAATTATATCTGTGAAAAATATTGTGAAAAATGGAAAAAAAATGCTTGAAACAAGCAATATCTTCCTTTGTCACAATGTATTCTACTTCATGTGGTCCTTGTTTTTTCAACTTTAACCTTGCTTTGTGTTCTGCATCCTCTTTGAATTTGGACCAGTCTAAGATTGTGTGACTTGGGAATGGGTTAAAGAAAGCCAGAGATATGGTTCATGTTGACAGCTACAGAAGCTCTCGCCAAATAGAAAAGAGGGAAATAGAAAATACACAGAAATAGACAAACTAAGATTGTAGTTCTTATGTACTGTTCTTAACCACATTGAATCATATTACCCCATTTATCCACGCTTTAAGTTTCACGCTAACCCTTTTCAAGCTGAACCGGAATACTACTGCATTGGTGGGATGTATAGACTAAGATCAGCAATAATTTGGTACTTCCAGTGCTTTCAGCCCTTTGGTTGTAATGCGATTCTGTTGTGGATTTATAATTCAGCAGGACAAGGGTTAATATCTACCATACTTTAAGAGAGACGCTCCAGACTAGATTCAAAACAGAGAGAATAAATTGAAATCCAGTCAGAAGCAACCAGACTTGTCGTTTAACCCATTACCCGACGGGTAAATTATAGACTGGTCCAAATTGAAAGGAGTTGCAGACGACAATTGTAAGTTAAGGAAATTGTTTAAAAACTCATCTTTCTGTGTCGAAAAAAATGTGTGAAAGGAAGAAATTGCGTGTTACAAGCAATTTCTTTATATTGCCAATGTTTTTCTCAATTGCTTTTCTTCAGGGGCGTCCAAAAGCGTCATTATGTCAGAATTGGTTAAAGCACTGCAGTTTCACTTAATGAGAAATGTTCACACCTGAAGTTTTAAGTTGATAGCTTGTTTACATTCAGAGGTATAGTTGAGCGAATGAAAGAACGGACGAAAGGACTTTTACCATTCCCTAGCTGATTTTTTCCACAGGGGAAGTCAGTTGTAATTGCGACTTTTCGGTGCCCCACCGAAAGCATATATGTGCCAATATACAAGTGATTAACTAATTTTAGTTATTTGATGAAAAATTGCCCTTTTCTAAAATGTTCATTGCAAACAATTTACGGGAAAAAACTTAAAGCGTGTATTTACTGGCATTCTCTATTCTTTGGTGTTTACTCCAGATTTTTTTGCATAACTACTCACCATTATCATGCTGAATAAAATCCCTTTTACAGAACTGAATTAAAATCAAGGGCTAAGAAAAATTTCTTTTGGGGCAGATTTTCTAAATTTAAATGCCATGGTAATTAGACATGACCCATTGTTTATTTTCGAAATAATCATTCTGAATGACCTCTCCTAAATCCAGTCCTTTCTAGAACCATGCTATTTAATGAATTATCTGATGATCGCTATCGGATTAACCCATTCCTACACCAACACGCTTTTTTCGTAAGGACAAAATCGTGGAAAATAGGAAATTTGCTTGCTACAAGCGATTTCTTTATAATCCACTATGTTTTCTATTCCATTAAATAAGGTGTTAAGGAATTTGATCATTTAAAAAATGTCATCTGCAGTTTCTTTCAATTAAGACCTGTCTATAATGACGATGTGTGGTAACGAGTTAAGGATTTAGATAAGTGTAAGGTCGTTAAGTATTGCAATTCGTTTTTAGCTAGAAAAGCGTGAGCTTTGATAGCTTAAGTTACCAGACCAAATTCTGAGGTCTTCTCAAAGTTAAACAAGTACAAACGGCCACTTGAGGCTTAACCACTAAATCCATTGAATACCTGCGCCTAAAAAGTAGTTCTTATGTAATTCAGATATATTGCAATCTCTATTGAAAGTGTAGAGAACTCTTTCAAAAGCATGCATTTTAAACCATTCCTACCCGATTCCGCTTTTTAAGCATCTCAAGAAAAAAAAACTTTAGAAAACATTGTAGACAATGAAGAAATTGCTATTTCTTCTTTGACCACAATGTTTTCTACCCAACAAGTGTAAGGATTTTATGAATTAAACCAACTTGAAATTGTCGTCTGCAACTTGTTTCAAATTTGAACAAGTCTGCGATTTTCCAACGTTGTAACTTCTTGCTTTGATCCGGTTCATTTATCATGATAACCTTTAGCAAAGAGATTACTTAACAAAACTATGCTTTGCTAGCTTACAGTACTTCCAGTACTGCTTTAAAGAGACCCTTGCAAACTTTTTCACATGTCTGAGTAGAGGGCCCGAGATTATAAAACTTTTTCGTACTTGATTGAGAATTTACTCAAATTAAAACTTTGAATAAATGTTGTGTTTCAATGTTAACTGTAGATTTTGTGTTATAGATTACTAATACTAAGTTTTAATTTCAGGCACTTGCGGTCAAATTCAGTATAATATTTATCTTTAAGTTTGGATCGAGTTTTGAGTAAATTCTCAATTGAGTATGAGAATTTGTTTTTAATCTCGGGTCCAGATGAACTGCCGAAAAAATTAGCTTATGAAATTTAGGAATTATATCAACTTTTCGGATAGAAAACATTGTGGATAATGAAGAAAAGCAATTGGGTTTTTTTACTTGCGCGGGGGGGGGGGGCGTCCAAAAGCGTCATCGTGAAGATGGTGAAAAATTTTAGTTTGTTAATTTTTTTTTCTTTGACTTTTACTTTTGCGGTAGAAAAAATGTACTTTCTTCATTTCCTGGTTTGTTTTTTTTTCCATAGGATGCGTCAAAAAGCGTGATTGTGTTGGAATAGGTTCAAGGGTAGGGATGGCGGGAGTTAAAATGAAATAATTTTGCGTCTTTGCTTCTTTTAATTTTTCCCGATATAATGAACCTCGTTACTTGCACAGACTTTACCGACCATTCCTTGAGTTGTTAGAAAGACAAACTGAGGATGAGGCGCAATCGCCTGAAAGTTCATTTTTCAGTGCTTTCATTTTCTTATTATTTTTTATTGATGTCTTTTATTTATTTTTATTTTTATTATTATCTCTTATTTACTGTGTTGTATTTTGAAAATGTTGCTTTAGATTCTGTAAGTAGACGATTCTGTAAGTAGACGTACATCTGAAGCTTCCAAACCTCTACATTATACAGCAACACGTTAACCCTTTCCTGTACAATTCCGAGTTTTACGTTGCTGCGATTTCATACTATGAAAAAATTGTGGAAAAAGGAGAAATTGCTTGTAACAAGCAATTTCTCCTTTTCCCACAATATTTTTAACGACATAGGATGGTTCAATATAAAATTGAATCCACTTTTAATTTTCGTCTGCAACCTCTTTCAATTTGGACCAGTCTAGAATTTCAAACAACAGGTCTCAACCGAACTTCACAGGATTGTTCCCTACATAGTCCTCTTTCAAGTTCCTTCAAACAAGTATGATCCAAATAGAACTCTGGTTGCCATAGCAACCAAGTAGAAATCCTTTAAAAATCATTTTCTCTCACACAGATCATTTGATGCTAGTATTGAAATTTTGAGTTCGAAAATTGGTGCAGATGGCAATTTCAAGTTATAATTCCGTAAATGTTTGTTTTAATGGGTAAAGAACATAGAGGTAAAAGAACCATTTCGTGTGGGTGGGCATATTTCAGCCAGTGGATCCAGTGGAGCGAGTAGGTCTCTCTTAGGCCAAATGTTTACTTTTAGGGTAACAGCTACTTTTCTTTTTGCTATTCGATGGATTGTCGAGCTTTCCCGGAGGATTATCCCTTAATAATTTCACCAAACAAGAAATATAGTAGATTACCATAATGATAAAATCGCTGTTTTGATAGAAATGACCGATCGCTTGCCCCGCCTACTGGGTCCCTAGGCCCCGCCCATTAACTACAACAAAAAGTTCCGCTTCGATTTTTAACGACGTTATATTGCAAGATTTATTGCCAGTAGCATGTAAGAAAAAAGTAAAATGGTTGGTTGGCGACCTAAACGTCGTAACTACAGCTTGAATAAGCTGTAGTTACGACGTTTAAGTCGCCAAACCATCAAAAAAAATTAACAAAATGGCGGCGAATGTTGGAGATGAAAGCTCAAGTCCGGGCTTAATAAATGATTTGATTGGTCGGTTGATTTCCAGCTGCTATTGGTCAA
The DNA here is from genome assembly GCA_946902895.1 of Fragum fragum. NCBI lineage: Eukaryota > Metazoa > Mollusca > Bivalvia > Cardiida > Cardiidae > Fragum > Fragum fragum. The sequence goes on from OX336374.1 coordinate 37,679,240, forward strand.
TCAGCCGAACTTGGTTCGTTTTAAGCTGCTGAACGTCGTCAAAGCGGGACCAAAGATACTGATTACGTCATTACATGTAGATTACAGTGTTATAGACCAATCGCGGATGTCAATCAAATAACCAGTCGACCAATGAAATCATTCATTCGGGCCAGAAATAAGTTTTAGAACTCCAACGTTGGCCGCCATATTTGTTAATCGTGTTTTGTTGGTTTGGATACCTAAACATCGTAACTACGGGTTTTTTAAGCTCTAGTTACAATGTTTAGGTTCGCAAATCAACCATTTCAATTTCTTGTTACATGCTTCTGTCTATGAATATGCAAAATAACGCCGTTTAAATTCGAAGCGGGACTTTCTGTTGGAGTCAATGGGCGGGACAAACGGAGTTAGTAGGCGGGGCCAGCGATTGGTCAATCCACGCGCTTTCAGAGGTTTGGGACGAACTTTCATAATTATCCCCCTTTTCGTTAAAGTAATAGAATTATCCATAAAACTTCGAGGTTTGTAAAAAGGTATAAAATAATGTTGCGGGAATGTTCAGTGTGTTTGTTTGAACGGTTTAACGCCGCGTTTTAAAATTTCTCAGTCATATCGTGATGGCTGGAGCAACTAACAATGGATTCCTGGTATATCTTGCACAAGTTCCATAATTACATACTTTTCTAGCCTCCATCTGCTATCCCCCTTAGATTTACGTATATCCATCCATTGGTGAGAGACAAAAGTCGTAAAGGTTATGTGCCGCCGCCGGGGATCCGACTTATGACCGCCCACGATTAAAGATATAGATATAAAACAAGATTGTGAACCTATTATACCAATAACAGCAAAAGGAAGTCCCCGAACACAACCTTAAAGGTCATTGAAGGCCAAACTACGGATTTAGCCAAGTCTTTTGACAGAAGATAAATCGTTCGGCTACGTGTCTTCGTTTTACATAAACGGACCATCTAGGATTTGCAAAAAAAGGTTATCATTTAGGTCTGACAACACGGTCTGGTCGGGATGACAAGGTGATTTGTTTTTCCGGCGTGTGACTAAAACGTCCTAACTGCAGACCTATTCGACCTGTAGTTACGACATTTTGGTCATATAACGACGATATTTTTTATCCATACACTCTTTCTGAAGTATATTTAATTTATTTGTTAGACTCAAGAATTTCATGAACACCTTGAATACCAGCGCAAGTATATTCTGTAAATGCATTTTCACAATTTTTTTTTTAAAAAAAACATGGTTGTTTTGTGTTTGTTGTTGTCATTCGTCGGTGGAAATGACAATTTTCTTCTTTTTATCATTGATGTACATCTATGTACATTTGGAAAGTTCTTTAAAACCTATTGTGCGCATGAATAAAAAGTTATCTAACTCTTCATGTTTTTCACTGGGGAAGGAAAATAGATAGTCAATAAGAACATACGTCTTTTGAAAGACTGCACAAGAAATGAGTAAAAGTCGACAAACAAATTGACGAATAGCGGCTGTCAATCAAATATCTATTGACCAACCTTTTTTTCCATAGAGACTGGAGGTTAAATTTGGACGCCAACATTGGCCGACATTTATGAGAAGCAGTTTTGTTGAATTTCCGACTTCAGCGTGTAGCTACAGCTTATTCAAGGTATAGTTACGACGTTTAGGTGGCAAAAAACAACCATTTTACTTTTCTGATACATGCTACTGGCCATAAATTTTGAAAAATAATGCCGTTAAATATCAAAGTGAAACATACCGTCGGTGTTCGGTGGACGTAACCAGCAATCTATCAAGTCTTAACCCATTCCCACACAACAAGTTTTTAGACTGGTCAAAATTGAAAGAAGTTGCAGACGAAAGTTTCAAGTTGGTGGAATCTAAAGTTCTTTTTGGGTAGAAAACATTGTGGATAATGAAGAAATTGCTTGTTACAAGCAATTTCTTCATTTTTCACAATGTTTTTCAAAGCTCTTTAATTGAGGGGCGTAAAAAAGGAGGGATTGAGTGGGAATGGGTCAATGGGAGTCTTCCATTAAACGTTAAGACTTCTTTTTTATAGATTTTTTTTTTAACTAAGCGTAGTTGTGTTATTAACTATACTGTATATGAGAAGGAAAAGATATAAAGAAAGGTCACAATACCGCAGAATGTGACAGTAATTATTCTACTATCTCTTTAACGACATTTTTATGATTCATAAAGGTCCATAAAACTTGGGTTTTGTAACTATATATAGATCATGCTTTGTTTTAGGCTGATGGGCCTTACAGAGTGTATTCGCTTTTCATTGCTTAATCGCAGTATTGGAGACGTTGGAAGATAAAATAAATAATGTCTAACCCTTTCGCACAAAATCGCATTTTCCCACCGACAAGATAAATGTTTTAGAAAGCATTGTGGGAATTGAAAAAAAAGACAAAAGAAAAAAATAAGATTTCATCAACTATGGGAATGTTATAATAGCAATGTCATAGATTCTTCTCACGAAGAGTCATCCCAAAGGATCTCTGTAAAAAATGCACATAAAAGAGATTGGTTCAAGCAAATGTCAATTAAATGGAGTATTTTGAGAAACTCAGAAGGGTGATTGTTAAATTCAGAAAATCTATAAGAGCGAAAAAAAGTAAAATGGCCGTGGTGATAGCCCGTTGTCTGAGCATAGTCGATAATTGTCCCTTTTCCAAAAAAGGTCGTTATACTCCTGGCGGTATTTATTTTGTTGATAGTACAATGGCCCGAATTCAAAGCCATGTGCAAAATGAGAATCAAGCGATGCTCGTATACATGTATAAGGATGAACCCGCTAATGACATTAACCCATTACCAGACGGCAACATTTTAGACTGGCCAAAAGGAGTTGCAGACAACAATTGAAAGTTTATGAAATTTGAGTGTGTTTTTTTTTTTTTTTTTTTTTCAACTTTTTGGGTATTGTCATGCTGAACCTCAAATACGTTTGCTTCGGCAGAATGTAAAGACTAGGATCAGACTGATCTTCGTCTACACCACCTACTTGAAGTTTCCAAGTATTGTCGTTTCTAGAATAGACTGAAAAGGGGTAATGTTGATTCAAAACCAGGGCCTTCAGTGCTTTCAGCTTTTTGGACTTAATACAACTCTGAACTTTTGTTTTATTTAAAATGATTGGGGTTGAAAGGCCTAGTTTAATCCTTCTTTATTTGACCCCCCCCCCCAAATGAGATATACATTTAACCACCCGCTGAGAATTTAACGACCTTATCTGGTAAGGAAGCTATATACAGTATACAAGGGATTAAATCTGCTTTATTACCATGGATAAGTGTGGCATATATTTGCACTTTCTTTGGAGCTAATTTGTCTCTTGAAATTAATTTTGAATTTTAATTGGTTACAATTGTTAAAAAATAATGAGTCCTTATTTTTAAGACTTTTTCAAAGTGCACGAGACGTAAAAATACAAATTATTAAGCTATTGATTAATAAAGATCACGAATAGCAACAGGAATAAATTGGATAAACAACATTGAGAAAAGAGGAGAAATCAAGGATTTTTCTGATTTCCCATTTCGTCGCAATATTTCAACCCTTTTTCTCTTTTGTCAAATCAAACTTTATTAGTTTGTAAAACTACTATAATATTCAGGAAACACTTCAATATTTTAGGCCAGGAGATAAATCAAAATGGAAAAAAAGATATTTTTACCAGAATTCTTACTTTACCACAATGTTTGAAGAAACTGTTTAACCGCCTAAATTACAAAAAAGTAATGCATGTAAATTTCTTTCAATTACATTAAATCCAGTAATCTGCAACTTAGTCACTTTTCATTTCGTAATTTGACATTGATCTGAAATTTTTAAGGCATTAAAAAATGATAAGATAGAATTTAAAAAAAATACTTTACTTTGTATTCTATCAAATTCTCATCAGCATAAAGCTAATGTGCAGCTATTGCATAATATTGACAAATTTTGACCATGGTCATCAATGGAATATACAAGATGATTAGCCCCCTGGTGTGATTTACAGATAAGGCAATTAGCTTATCACTAGGGGTCCAACATACACAACATTCCTTAAACTAGGCCTTTAACCCAAGAACTAATTTAATCATTTCAGGTAATGTTTTATAACTCTTCTAACGATACATTTATTTATTCATTTACCCATTAACGTTATTGATTCATCTGTCTATCAACGCAGTTTGCTTTTCTTGTACTTCCATTTATTTCTCGATTTGTTGATAGTGTTAATTTCCAAGAAAAAGGTAGATCGGCAGGTATGTCTTAGACGTAAACTTTCTACAAATAAGTAGTTTTGAAGAGATGCCCATGAGATAATTCAAAGACATCAAATCTCAAAAAAAAAAAAACACCTACGCAATAACGCTTTTTGGCGTCTAGAAAAAAAAACATTGGGAAAGCATTGTGTAAAATGGAGAAATTGCTTGATAGCATATATTTCACAATTTGATACTTTTTTGTTCGGGAATACTTTTTGCGGAAGTACAAAAAATCGGTGCGTGCTCAAAATTTTGTTCATGGAAATATGAATTGTTTGTTGTTTTATTTCGACCAATCAGAACGCTCGGTTTTGATAGACGAAACTAAAAATCAAACTATTCAAAAATGCAGTTTACTTTATACCAATGTATTTTTGTTCGATTACGACGAAAGCTTTAACATTATAGGCATGGAATCGCTCTCTAATACTCAATCCAGTTGTGTTTAAGTCCCTGTCTACAAGGATTTACAAAAGCATTAAAGACTCATTCGTCATCGAAGTGTATATTACCTTATTACCAAGAAACCTTTTTAAATACATTACATCTTAAAACAATCTTAAAGTAGAAACGGGTCGTTACGGCGCACACCGAATAGAATATAATCAAAGAATTTGTAGTTATTGTGACACAAGTGAAGTTGAAGATGAGGACCATTTTATCCTTTTTTGCCCATCTTATTCTGATTTGCGAAAACACTATATTAAGAAACACTTTAGACATAAACCATCCATGTTTAAATTAGTTGAGTTACTTTATAGCAACATCAAAATAACACCTAAGAATCTAGCTAAATATTTACAAGAGGCCTTTATACGTAGAATAATGTTCGAAAATGGGTAATCCACTGTAATCTTTATTTTTTATTATGATATGACAGAAAAACACTAAAATATAGACTATTATCAATAAATAAATTTTATCATCAGTTCCTATGCTACAAACTTTATTAAATTCCTAATTTTATCTCAAACTAATGTTTCTTTACCATACTTCATACCTATATAAAAAACAGGATTCGCTTTAGTGAGCAGTGATAAAAGTTCATTTATACAGGTCACTGGTCAAAATAGCGAATTCGGGTTATACATGATGCTTTCATGAATATAAGTTTTTGAAATGTACTTGCTTGTTTTAATATGTTTGTTTGACCCTGTTGATTCATTGTATATCATTGTTGTGTAACAAGAAACTGTTTAGTTTACGTTACTCTAATAAAGTATCTATCTATCTATCTATCTATCTATCTATCTATCTATCTATCTATCTATCTATCTATCTATCTATCTATCTATCTATCTATCTATCTATCTATCTATCTATCTATCTATCTATCTATCTATCTATCTATCTATCTATCTATCTATCTATCTATCTATCTATCTATCTATCTATCTATCTATCTATCTATCTATCTATCTATCTATCTATCTATCTATCTATCTATCTATCTATCTATCTATCTATCTATCTATCTATCTATCTATCTATCTATCTATCTATCTATCTATCTATCTATCTATCTATTTATCTATCATTCTATCATCCCATCATTCTATCATCCTATCTTTCTATCATTCTATCTATCTATCTATCTATCTATCTATCATTCTATCATCCTATCATTCTATCATTCTATCTATCTATATTGACGGGTGGTAGTTGTCAACCAACTCATCAAACGACCAATTAACCAATTATCACAAAACAAAATTTTAGACTGGTCCATATTGAAAGGAGTTGTTGACGACAATTTAAAGGTTACTAAATTTTAGATTTTTTCACCTTTCTGGGTGGAAAACATTGTGGAAAATGTTGAAATTTCTTCTTTCTAAACAATGTTTCCCAGTTGTTTTTCTTCAGGGGCGTCCAAAAGCGTCATAATATGGGATGGCTTAAATTATAAATTTAGACCGGAAGCAAACTTTAGACTCCAACATTGGCCCACGGTTTTACGAAGCATTTTCGTTACTTTGGCGACTTAAACGACGTAACTACAACTGTTACGACGCTTGGGTCGCAAATCAATAATTTCACTGTTTGATTACATGTTACATGCAATAAAGGTTGCAAAATAACGCTCTTTTTCAACGAAATGGGACTTCCTGTTGGAGCTCAGTGGGCGTGACCAGTTATCCGCTTATTACTCCTCGTGGAAAATGAAATCTAAATTAGAATTAAGAAAATTAAAACGAGTAGCCCGTGAAGTGGATTGATTGTTTGATTGATTGATTAATTGAATGATTGATTGTTTGATTGATTGTTTGATTGATTGGTTCATTGTTTGATTGATTGATTGTTTGATTGATTGGTTCATTGATCGATTGATTGATTGATTGATTGTTTGATTGATTGATTGATCGAATGGGTTAAATGCCAATTTTAACAGTATCTAGTCATTTCACGTCGGCTGGAGCACCTAACAATAGATTTCTGGTATATCTCTCACCAGTACTACCACTACTTCCTTTCCTAGCCTCCAGCTGCTATCCCAATTAGGTTTACGATTATCCACCCATTAGTGAGAGAAAAATGTCGGAAAGGATATGTGCTGTCGCCGGGGATCGAGCCCATGTCATCCCATGATTGAAGATTAGGAGTCCGATGAGCTACCGCCTGCGTTATGACGGCGGCACGTGAAGTGAAAGGATTCCAGATAAACTGGAAACTAAGCATAACTGTGGTAAAAATGTTAAGACATTATCTATAGAAGTTCGGACTTAATGAGAAAAAAAGTAAAATTCAAACTGCATCTTCCGGTGCTTGGCATTTTTTTGGCGATCCTTTTGCAATTGACGTCATGGCTAGGCCTTCCGTTATCAACTTTAGGATGATGTTAATCATATCATACCGAGAGTAAAGGGTATCTCAGTCGGGGAATGGTTTAAGCACATGTACTATATTTCAAAGACCCTATATTTGAAATGTAAGTTATTGTTGCTTAGGCTTAAAAAATCCTCATTTGTTTCACCCTGTTTCGGTGCTGTATCCTTCGGTGGACATCTCTCATTGATAATAGTTTTTCAGCATGTATATTATAGCAATAATCAAGAGATTAGAATATTTTACTTGTGACAAGCAATTTCATCAATTTTCACAAAGTTGTCTATGGTTCAAGTATTGCCAGACAGCAAGAAGAATGAATGTGTTGGAATGGGTAAAAAAAGTGACTTACCTCAATCTCGCCCATTTTAAGGGGTCAGGTAATATCTTATTTCAAAAGTTATCTTCCGGTACAAGAAACGGGCTGTCGATCCCCTTAGAAATGACGTCATCAACCTAGATTTGCGTTAATTAATTTTATTACAATGTTGTAGACTGCTAGGAAATGGGTAGCTCCTTCGATAATTATCGGATCGCCTCTGCCAATCCAAAATCGATTGACCAAATCAAGTCATTAATTAAGACCGGAAGTGAATACTGACACTCGACATTAATTTCGGGATTTACGTTTCTCGCACTCTTTAAAGTATAAAGCACATATAATGCGGTTCTCCTCAAAATTCCACAAGGATGGCTTATATCCAATAGATATGTGCGTAAAGTTTCAAACAATTTGATCAGAAATGTGTTTTTCTATGGGCATTTTTCAAGAGGCATCACGCAACTCGGAAGTATATCATGACGTGACGTCGTTTAATAGTAACGTTATTTATCGGATCAGATTGTCGAATCCAAACGTCGATTTTATACACCTTGTTCAATGATTAGGGCAAAGCATTAAGACTTGTACAATGTCGATTCTTTTTTAACCTAATTGCATTTCAAAATCAAGTTTTTAGGCCATTTAGACCATGTATGACTTGAGATGAACAGATATTTAAAGCTGAGCGAATTTCTACACCATTTCGATATCGCAAACTTTGTGATGTGAAATGTGTGGTTTCCCCGAACACAGTGACATCCTATTTTTTTCTTTTCATTTCTAATAAACATATGTTTGACTATATAATAGAGAAAAAATAGAAAAAAGCGTATGGAACAGTTTTGTTTGTTTGTTTGTTTATTTGAATGGGATTTTACGCCGCTTTCATCAATCTTTCAGTGGAACAGTTTTGTTTGTATGTTTTACGTTTTATACAAGATTTGATTCCGTGACTTCTTTTTTTCATTTGCATACGGGTACTTATATCTACAAAAGGGTTAAACATAGAAGGTTCTAATTCTTAAAATCGTCCTTAATCCTTTCCAGTTGTTGGTGGCAGTAATGGAATCATCCATTGTAGTAGAAACTATTGTGAGAGAGAAAAAAAGGATTTGCTTGTAACAAGCAATTTCTTGTTTTCCAAAATGTTTTCCCATGTATAAAATCACCGCAACTTAAAATCCAGGGTTTATACAGGAAAGTGTTTATTCCAGGAATTTTTTTTTTTTTTTTTTTGCATTGCGATTTAAACGCTGTAACTTCAGCTCTTCAAAGCCGTAGTTGCGACATTTAAGATTATTGGTTTTTGACATAAAGTCCTGGACATAAAATATGCCAATTAACGTGGACTAATAACTGCAATCTCGGGGATCAGTCGGCGGGGCAATCCTCATTCGAATAAAGTTACTGGCAATCTGTTACAATTTAAACAATCGTCAAATACTCCCTGTAATTCTATGGTCGTATCATACAAAAGTTTTAAGCGTTAATTAACGAAAGAAATTGACGATTTGTAGCCGTCAATCAAAGACTCAATCGAACTATCAAACCATTTATTTACACTGGTATCTTTTGTGTGAAGCATTTTCGTTTAGTTAGCGACTTAAACGTCGTAACTACAGCTTGAGTAAACTGCAGCTACGACGCCTAGGTCGCCAACCACCCATTTAACTATTTGTAACTTGTTACTGATCATAAGCTTTGCAAAATGCGCCGCTTAACCCATTCCAACACAAGCTCTCCTTTTTACGCCCTTCGAGAAAAAAACTTTGGAAAACATTGTGGAAAATGAAGAAATTGCTTGTTTCAAGCAATTTCTTCATTATCCACAATTTTTTTCTATCCAAAAATACTAAAAAATTCAAAATTCCATCAATTTGAAATTGTCGTCTGCAGCTTCTTTCAATTTGGACCAGTCTAAAATTTTGCTGTGTTGGAATGGGTTAATATCGAAATAGAATTTGCTGTTGAAGTCAGTGGGTGTGGCTAACGGAGACAGTGGGCTGTGATCGCGATCCGTCGATTAATAAAAGAATAACTGTTATCAAAAATAATAAAAGTACTTAAAACTTCTGTCATTGACGATTTCATTGAAATATCTTCGCTCGACGACCAAAATATCATATAAGCAGCTTAAATAGGCTGGAGTTACGATAATTTAGTAGCCCAACGACGATTTCAGCATGTCATTGTCATTTAAAAAAGTGAAATATCTCAGTTGATTCTAGACCCACCACACAAAAAAATTATCTATATATATTGTTGTTCCGAAGTTTTGATCTCATAACGACGAAATAATAGTACCATGGAGTGACGGGTATCATTTTGTGCGAGACGCACTATGGCGATCCTATTTTGCTAAACACTGTGTCATTTTGTAGACTGCCTTGAACAAGGTTGGTCAGTCGCTAATATGTGCGAACCTTTGTCTTATATATCAGACATTTTGAACTTTAGCTTTAAGATTCTAGTAAGAACAGCGTTTTTGATTTTGGTTTTTAAAGAACAGCGATTGACGGATCGCCCCCGTCAATAAAAGAAACAATCGACCAAACGAATGATAGATTTAGGCCGGATTTAACTTTGAACTCCTACATTGGATTGGATTGAATAAGCTTTCAGGTCGCTAACCAACCTTTTATCTTTTTTTATTTATTTATTATTATTTTTTCACAATAACGCCGTTCAATATCGAAGCGGAACTTCCTGTTGGAGTCAGTGGGTGTGACAAGTGAAGTTAGAACCACCAATTAGTGACTTAAACTTGGATATCTTTGCAAAAAGAGTAATCTACCCGAATACAATCATGGCAGTAAATCCAAATTCAATATTATGCCAAACCCAAATATTTGACCAATCGCTCTATTCCGGGCTGAATTGATTTTTTGATTGGTCGGTTGATTCCTTGATTGACAGCCGCGGTTTGTCAATTGCGACGGTCATACAGAGTTTGCTCTGTGAGTCTAGGCTTGTGTGTATTAGTTGCCGCGTCCAATTTTTGCATAGCATAGCGATTGATTTCAAAATACTTTGCACAGTTGTCCTGTGTACTAGTGCCACGTGTAAAACTATGTTCGTTACTACCAAATTGAAGGTCACATTTGAAGGTGACGTGAAACAAAATAATTCGAGGCATCCTTGTCTGTGACTATTTTTTTGTTTGCTTTTCTTTTTCTGTAAAGACATCGGCCGTGTTTCGCTTGCAGTCTTTTGTTAACTATTTAGCACCAAACTACCAAGCGTTAGGCATCAGCGTGTGGTATCTAGGTCATTCGTATGTCCATGTAATTTAATTTTTAGTTTCGTCTATCAAAAACGAGCGTTCTGATTGGTCGAAAACATTATTCATAGCCCCATGAACGAAATTATGAGCACGCAGCGATTTTGTATGCTTCCGCACAAAAAAGTGCCAAACAAAAAGGTATCAAAATTTGTAAAGCTTGCGTTTTTCCCTCGATGCTATTAAATTATAACAAATGGGGGAATATTTTTTTCCTTGGAGGTATGAACCAAAAAACTTTATCACACAATGTATGAATCCGCTTCGTTCACACCTACATGAAAACAAAAAATATTCTCTTCATTTCTTAAATAGATGGAGACAGAAACTCGGTGTTGTATGGGTTTTATTAACACACCTTATCTATTCTTTGCCAAATCATCGACTAGCGAAACTATTCCAATCTAAAGAATCTGAGACGGAACTCTTTGAGTATGGTGAAATAAAAGGGTCAAAAGTATCATTTAGCTCGAGACCATGTTTTTAGAAAATTCCCAACTGTAGATAATGAAAAAGGGTGTCTGTATAATTTTCATGCAATTGAAACATGAACATATACAAGTATAAGTACAGGTGCAAGCATGAATGATGCAAGAGCGTGTATGAAATAAACAGTTGCTAGACAAAAATCTTCAAAAATTGACCAATCGCTGGCCCGGCCCACTTACTCCTTCGGCCAAGCCCATTTACTCCGACAGGTCTAGCGGTGAATGTTTGGTTCAAATCTCAATTCCGGACTGAATGAATTATTTGATTGGTTGATATGTTCCTTGGCGCGATTGGTCAATTATCGGTGCAGCTGCACTTAAACGTTTTAATATACGCATCTATATAAGCCGATGTATTTTATATAGATACATGTACTATACATGAACACCTGTAGATGTTTGCGCGCACTTGTATTTCAAGTAAGAGTACGTCTCCGTGGAACGTAATAACTACAAATTATTCAAGTTACGCCGTTCTGGTTGACAACCAACAATTTGGTTGTTCTGTAATATTTTTGATGACTATTTATTCTGAAAAAATAAAGCAGTTTTGTGAATACGTGGATCTGCCTGTCGGATTTCAGTGGGCGGGGCGAGCCATCCGTTTATTATTCATTTTACGAAATTTCGCACCGACCTCTTTTCATACGCCGGGCTAAATTCCATTGCGATCTTGCTGTTACCGAGTTCAGGAAAATTAGTCGAACGCGTTATTCTTTTTATATGTTCTACTGCATAGTTTGAAATACTTGATTTAGTTTTTCCTGTTTTTTTTTTTTTTCAAATCTTTAGTCACGTTCAATTTCAAAGAAGTTGTAGACGACAATTAAAAGTTAATGCAATTTGAAAAGTAAACAACATACAGGGTAGAAAATGTTGGGGAAAAAAGAAGAAATTGATTTTTAAAAGCAAATTTTTCTTTTCTCACAATATTTTCGCAATTATAAAATCAAAGCTACGTGAAAATCAGGTGTTATGCAGGAATGGGTTAATTAGGTTGATGTACGGTACTATTTACAGATTGTTAGCTTCCATTAAGTTTCTCCTCTAAGCCTTCCCGAATCAAAATCCTCCTCTAAGCCTTCCCGAATAAAAATCCTCCTCTAAGTCTTCCCGAATCAAAATTGAGATTCACGTTTAGAAAGACCCGTAATTTACCATTAAAACCACAATTACGTGACAGAATAATGACTTTAAAAAAAACTCATAAATTGATATCTTTAGAGAAAAAAAATATTCGAAATAATCCGATAACAGACTATTTTGATTTACATGCAAAACCACAATGCGATAAGGACGTAATGCCGCTAGTCGGTTAACCAATTACTACGAAGCAAAATTTTAGGTTGGGCCAATCTAAAAGAAACCGCAGACGACAAATTTTAAGATGATGAAATTGACCAATGGCTAGCCCCGCCCATTGACTCCGTCAGGAAGATACGCTTGAATCTTTAACGGGCTCATTTTGAAAAATTTATGGCCTGTAGCATGTAAGAAAAGGGAAGCATGGTTGTTTGACGACCTATACGTCGTAACTACAGCTACGTTTAAGTCGCAAAAAAAAACTGTTTAAAAGTTTAACAAAAATGACGAATATATTCCTGGTCTCAATGATTGATGTATTCCTGGTCTCAATGAGTAATTTCATTGGTCGACTGGTTATGTTACAGATTTTTGAAATAGACGTTAAACACCTAGCTTAACAATAGCCACGTTAATTGACCTCCGATATAACAGTTCGCCTGAGATTAATATGCTTGATTTATGCTCAGGATTATAAATTAAAGAGCAACAATTGATTGGCGACCTAAACGTCTTAATGTAACTACCGCTTGAATAAGCTGTAAATACGGCTTTTTAGTCGACAAACCCAAAAAAATGCAGAGGCCAGCTTACATTTCCGGTCAATTTGTCAATGGATCTTTTGAAGACAGTAGCGATCCCTCAATTATCGAAACATCTACCTATTTCCTAGCAGTTAACATAAAAATAAAGTAAATTAACGCAAATCTAGGTTTTGACGTCATTTGCAAGGGGATCGACAGCCCGTTCCTTGTATCGGAAGATTCCTTTTGAAATTAAATTTTCCGCCTTAAAAGGGCAAGATTGAGGCAAGTCTTTTATGTACTATGGAGGCATATTTCCGCCACGAGATCACTGCATCATGATAACTATCGCCATAAACTTTTTTCATGTTATAACGTAAAAGACGGAAAAATTTAGACTGGACCAAATTGAAAGCAGTTGCTTTCACCATATGGTGGAAATAATTGGGCTTATCATATAAAACAGACATTGAATGAATTAGGTTTAGGCTATATTTGGATACATCAAACAATCTGGCTGTCAACATCAACTTAATCAAAACTAGAATTCTAGACAACTATAAACAAAATTGGTATTCGAATATTAATAACTCAAACAGATTAGAAATGTATAGTATATATAAACATGAATTCGAACCTGAAGATTACCTTAAGAAAATAAAAAAGAACAAATTCCGCTTTCAATATTGTACAATGTTATACATCTAGCATCCTATTATATTTTCACGTATCTTGGCAAGACATTAATCATTTCTCCCATCCGACATTTCCACTCGCGCTTAGAGTTACTCTCAGTCCGGGGTTTTCTCGTAATTGGGCGAACATTTTCTAAAATCTGTCCTAGTTTTTTCGAGACAACCTTATAGTGAGGAGCTACTTCTCTTATATAACTTCCATATCTCTCCCATCATGTGTGTTGTTTCATGTTCTATATTTATGTTAAGGCTATAAATGTGTTGTAAAACGATTTAATGCCGAATAAAGAGTATGTATGTATTATTATTATATTTAACGACTCTATTTTGTAAAGTTCGGCGAGGGGCTTTATACAAATGGTAAATTGTTAGTTGGCCACAGCTTGAATAAGCAATTAATACGACGTTTAAGTCGCCCACAAACGATTTTTAAAGAATAAATGTTGCAGTTCAACATGTCACTTTTAGTCTAAATGAACGATTTAATTAGTTAATCGATTTTTTAATGACACAAGCGATCCTCAAAACGTGATTTGAGAGATAATTTGATGAATAAGCCCAAAAGGAAGTTTCACTGTGGAAAAACAAATGTTGAAAATACAATAAACCCAGGAAATACATTATCATATCTATTTTGTCCAGAAGAGACCATTTTAAACCGAGTTTATTCATAAATGACGAGAAAAATAATTCAATGTCGTAAGCGCGGCATTTGAAGGCGTACGTGTAAAGCTAGCCGACCTTTAGCCTTTCTTTACGCCATTTTTCCCATCAAAAATGTTTTATATTGCATACATGAGTTAACCCATTAACAGACGACCAAAATTTACATTGGTCATTGATACATGTGGCAGACAACATTTAAAATGGCACTTAAATTGGAAAATAAGTGTAAAAACTGTGTGAGAAAAGGAAAATTGTTTATTACAAGAATTTCATCCTTTTCTCCCAAAGTTTTCGTTTATCACGTTTTCATGGCGTCAGAAAGCGGCATTGTAAGGTAATTGGTTTAGGAGAGCATTGATATTCTGAAAGTTACTGCCTGCTTTCGTTTTCTTTTATTTCATTTTTCTTGCGCTTCGGTAAATGGGTAATGACAAAATTATCTTAACCCTTTCCTGTGTTGCAAAATTTTAGACCCGTCCAATTTCAAAGGTCTTGCAGACGAAAATTTGAAGTTGATTTTGTTTGAAAAATAACCATATAATAGGGTAGAAAATATTGTTGAAAAAGAAGAAATTGCTTGTTACAAGCAATTTCTTCTTTTTCCACAATGTTTTCTCAATTATAGAATCACAGGGACGTAAAAACCAGGGATTAATCAGGAAAGCAACTGGCTACCAGATGACAGTTATTAGTGCGTCTGAATTAAAAAAAAATGTGTCAAATTTGGGAAAAGCTTTTCTGGGAAAAGATTTTTTCCGATGTTGCCTTTTCTAACACGTTTTTCTCGATATGCGTCTTCAGAAGGACGGTAAATGACGCACTGATTGGTGTTAATTAAATGAAACAAAACGCATTAATTAACCCTTTCCTGGTTAATCCCTGGTTTTTACGTCCCTGTGATTTTATGATTGAGAAAACATTGTGGAAAAAGAAGAAATTGCTTGTATCAAGCAATTTCTCCTTTTTCCACAATATTTTCTCTCCTATTGAATGATTATATTTCAAATAAGTTGGACTTAGAATTGTCGTCTGAAAAACCTTTCAATTTGAACCAGTCTAAAATTTCAAAAAACAGGAAAGGGTTAAGTACTCATTGGAACCTGTTTGTCGAAATCTTGTAATTCTGAGGCCGAAATATACCTACTTAGGCAGGAGACATAGA
Organism: Fragum fragum; assembly: GCA_946902895.1. Classification (NCBI taxonomy): domain Eukaryota; kingdom Metazoa; phylum Mollusca; class Bivalvia; order Cardiida; family Cardiidae; genus Fragum; species Fragum fragum. The sequence goes on from OX336374.1 coordinate 37,694,749, forward strand.
CACAGACCAGCCTGCACATATATGTCTACGCTAGTGTACGCTATTTGTTTGTTGCTTAGAGCCAGTGATTTAGGTGCTTTCAGTCCTTTGAATTAAATGGGAATTTAAAGGGATTATTCATTCATTATGACAAGGGTTAATACTCAATCTTGATAGTTGTAAAGAATTCTTAGTTAAAACCCACTTTCTTAGTCTGGAGAGACTAAAAGTAAACTATTATAAGACTAGTGATATCTGTATCAATGTTCTGCGTAGCATAGTAATTCATTTTTGTTGTTGTTGTTTGTGTTTTTTGTGTGTGATTTTTTTGTTTTGTTTTGTTTTGTTTTGTGTGTGTGTGTTTTTTTGTTTTGTTTTTTTTTTTCTTCTTTTTTTTCGTTGTTGTTGTTGTTGTTGTTGTTGTTGTTTTGGGGGGGGGAGTTGCAAAATTTATGGCCAGTCGCATGCATATTACAAAAAAGTAGAATGTTTGGTTGGCAATCAGATCGTCGTAACTACAGCTTGAATAAGCTGTAGTTACGACATTCAGGTCACCTAACCAACAAGAATGTTTCACAGGTGGCCAATGTCGAAGTTCAAGTCTCAATCCTTGCTGATTTGATTGGTCGGTATATCCCTTGATTGACAGCCGCGATAGGTCAGTTAGTGCGGCGGTATCACAATCTGAAAGGAATCGAGGGTTTCGGGTTCGAAACTCGGCCGTGCCGCTGTTCACTTATGTATGTTCGTGGGCATAGCCCTCAGAGCCCGAGCCTACTACTTGTGAAGGGACGTGAATTATCGACTCTGTCGTGTTAGAAATGAACGAATATTGAAAATCCCCATTCTAGACAAAGATAACGTAAAATGTCGTTAATCTTTTTATACTATCTATTTTCGAACTTGCCGCTTTCTCGTATGACGATTTGTATTTCTTATCCAATTTCTACACAATCCCGCTTCTTGTCTGTTATGCCCCTATTGAAAAATAAAACTTGGAGAAACATTGTGGAGAATGAAGAAATTGCTTGTGTCAAGCAATTTCTTCATTCTCCACAATGTGTTCGATTCTTAAAAAAAATCATAAATTTAACTAGCTTTGAATTGTCTGTAACTTCTTTGATTCTGGACCAATTAAAAATTTCGTCGTCTGAAAATGGGTCATATGAACAAAGAGAAATAATTGCTAAACGATAGCAACTGCGAACAAAACGTGCCTACAAATACAACTGTGTGAGATCAACGACATGGCCTACAAAAGATTCCTTGTGAAAATAACAAATATGTCAGTCTATGAACTATGATGAATTACAGCCGAATTTCCATTTTATACGCATCACGTGGGACAAAAACTTTATTCAGGTGTCTATTTCAGGCAGACACGTGGTCGATGAAAACATGTGATGTAACGTTAACCTTGGAAACCGTAATATATTCTATTTCCCGTAAGACTGAAACTGAAACTGTATTGTCGAGGTTTAAGCGCCAGTTTTAACAGTATTTAAGTCATATCGCGGCGGCTTGAGCACCTAAACATGCATTCCTGGTATTTCTCACAACTACAACATCCTTTCCGAGCCTCCACCAGTTCGCCCCACTTAGATCCACGATTATCTACGCATTGAAGGGAGACAAATCTCGGGAAGGATTTTGCCGAGACCGGGGATCGAACCCTGGACCTCATGAATTAGAGTCCGTGAGAGCGCTACCAATTGCTCCATGGCCACAGCCCGTGCTACATGAGAAAATGAGTCCTTTAAAAGAAGACATTATCGCAGATTGGTCGAAATTAAAAAAGTTCAGATGAGACTTTGAAAGTGAGCGAAATTTTGAAAAAAGCGGGGATTCACAAGCGGGATTTTCGGTTATATTAACCCTTTCCTGTACAAAGCCGGGATTTTTACGTCACTTTGATTTTATACTTGAGAAAACATTGTAGGAAAAGGAGAAATTGCTTCGATAGGCAATTTCTCCTTTTCCCACAATATTTTCTATCATATAGGATGGTTTCATTTCAAATTGCTTCCAATTTTTGATGGCGTCTGCAACCTCTTTCAATTTGGACCAGTTTGAAATTAAAGGAAAAAAACGGGAAAGGGTTAACGGATCACGGACAACGTCCAATGACATCAAACAGGGTAGTTCAACTTAGATATATGTGGACGTTAATGAGCATAAAAGATGATCAGGGTATAAAACAAAAAGTAAATCGTTGATTGCGACCAAAACGCCTTTACTTCACCATGAAAAATATGAAATTACTGCATTTCAACCACCAAATCAACGCTTGAAAATGCTTGTTATGAAGGTTGGAAGTCAACATTTACTTTCGGTCCAAATGAATCATTTGAATGGGTTAAAATATATTGAGTATAGCGAACCGTCCTTTCCTCCTTTCGTCTTTTAGAGGAAAATAAGGTTTGATTCTACATCTTGTCTTTTTACGGATCGCGGTTGTGATTTTAAAAACCCGATAAACCAATCATATTCATTTAGACCAGATTCCGACATTGGCTGATATTTATGTTAATGTTGTTTGTTTGGCGACTGAAACGTTGTAACCGCAGCTTATTTAAGTTGTGGTTACAACGTTCAGATCACCAACCAACCATTTTACTTTTTAGGTAGCAAAGAGTCAGCTTTGATAGCTTTAGTTTACAGATACAATTTTGAGATCTTCTCTGAGTTCAACGAGTGCAAACTGCCACTGGAGGCTTAACCACTATATTTATCGAATGCTTACGCCATAAAAAGTAGTTCCTGTGTATTTCAAGGATATTGCAAACTCTGCGAGTTCGTCTCCTAGGTATTTAGCTCACTTGAGTACATCGTGTTCAAAATGACTCTGATCAGAATCTTCAAATAAGTTGCAGACGACAATTTCAAATCATTTTAAATTCTGAAATATTTATCTCTCGTGGTAGAAAACAATGTGGTAAATGGAGACATTTCTTGTTTTTCAGAACTATTCTCTAAAGGGCGTTTAAAGGAGGGATTATGTGGGACCTCTTTTATTTATCATGATAACCTTTGACAAAGTATATAAATTAACAAAAACATGCTTTGCTAGCTTACATTTCCTTCAGTATATAATTTTCACGCGTTTCGGTAGTAAAGCGTGAAATATTTGTCTTCGCGTTACGAAATGTAAAGAGTCAGCGGCGGGTATTGGTTAGTGTTGCACGTGTTATATGAGCTAGAATTGTACATGAGGGATTTTGATCATTCTACCAGACGACACAGTCGAAGCAGCACCTTGTTTTCGTTTGTTTTTCTTGACCGTTTTTTCTACACGTGGCATGGCGGCAGAAAGTGAATTTCTGTCAAAGTTGGAGCAGCTAATGTCTGCTAAGCTAGAGGACTTCGAGCAGCGCGTTATGGGTACACAGTCACAGAGAAATTTGACTCAGACGGAGCTGACGCGTATTCAACAGACTATTCAGCCGAGTGAATCGTCTACGTTCCGTAAGAAGGGGAACGAGGAGCAGAGTAAGGTGAACGTACAGGTTCTGGAGAAGATGAGAGTAGCCGAAGGTCATTTGAAAGAGGCACTTGAGCGCGGTTCTACGGACTCTATTTCTGCAGCCCAGCAGAATATTTGTCAAGGTATAGACATTCTCGCATATAGACAGAAGCTTATTAAGCTTGCGGACACCTCTGAAAATGGTTGGAAGGTTGTGCAAGAGTATGAGGCACATCCTCTAGCAGACGACTCGGATGATGAGAGGAAGATATATCGGGCCGGGGTTAAGGCGAGTCGTAAATTACAGCAGGAGAGACGACAAAGGGCACGACGTTTCACGCCCTATACTCGGTCACAGGCACCTATCAGTTCTCAGTCGGATCAGGCGGCGAGGGATCAGCCGTCACAGGGACGTTCATCTTATACACCGGGAAGGAAGCCGGGTTCTTGTTTCCGTTGTGGACGGGCCGGTCATTGGCGACAAGAATGCACGGTGCTGAGTGAAGGCATACCTGGCAGCGAGGCAAAGATAAGTAGTTCTATTGATTCTTTTAAACATGAAAGTACGTTTCAGAGCCAAAGTAATCATTCTCAAGTCGGTAGACTAGCGTCATGTTACGATCATTGGGTAAAGGCCGGTGCGAACGAGTATGTTCTTGACGTAGTAAGTAACGGATATAAGCTTCCTTTCAGAAATATGCCAAAGTCTATTCATTTAGAGAATAATAAGTCCGCTTTAGATGCGCCGCTCTTTGTACAAACGGAAATAAAGAATTTGCTGAATAAAGGGTGTATTTCCAAGGTAAGCGTCGCACCATTTGTAGTTAACCCACTGACAGTGGCTTATGGCAGGGCCGGTAAGGGTAGATTAGTGCTTGATTGTCGCCATATAAATCTGGATTTGTTTAAGTACAAGTGTTGTTTTGAGGATCAGTCAGTAGCAAAGCAGTTATTTGCACAGGGCGATTTCTTGTTTTCTTTTGACATCAGGGGAGCTTACCATCACATTATGATTCATCCTAGTCATCGAACGTTTCTTGGCTTCTCATGGGGCACAGAAAATGTTAGAATATACTATGTTTTCAATGTTTTGCCGTTTGGATTATCGACAGCTGGTTTTATCTTTACTAAATTGCTTAGAGTTTTGGTTGCAAAATGGAGAGCCATTGCTTATAGGGTCGTTGTTTTTCTTGACGACGGCTTAGGCGGGGCTAACAGTTATGACACAGCCATCGAATCATCTATTTTTATACATGAAGATCTTCAGAATTTCGGTTTCATTATTGCTGAAGATAAATGCAATTGGGTACCATGTCAATCCCTTGCTTGGCTCGGTTACGACTGGAATACGACAGAAGGCTCGATATCAGTGACGGAAGAAAGGTTGGTACGCACATTTGCTTTGATTGTTTTCTTTATTGAAAAGATTAGCAACGGGCAATTAGTTTTTCCTGTGAGAAAAGTTGCGTGTTTAGTAGGTCAGATTATTTCGATGCAAAGCGCTGTCGGTCCTGAAGTACGTTTAAGAACACGGTCGTTGAACCACTGCATAGTAAGTAGAGCCAGTTTTGGCGCGAAAATTTAAGATCACTGAATAAGGGGGCTCTTAGTCCATATAAAAAATGTATCGATTTAAATGAGCAAGAACAGTCAATCGTCTTTTGTGACGCCAGTGGAGCTGGATTTGGGGGGTATATACAGGGAATTGAGGATAGTCAGGTTGTAGGTAGTTGGTCCGAGTCCGAGAGTGGTTTGAGCTCCACATGGAGAGAGCTGGAGGCTATACATAGAGTATTAAACAGTTCGTTTGGCAGCCTGGAAGGGCAAAGAGTTCTAGTCAAAACAGACAACCAGAATGTGAACCGAATTCTAAAGGTGGGTAGTACAGTACCTGTTTTGCAAGACACGGCATTACGTGTTATAGACGCTTGTAAAGTTAGAAATGTCGCTTTAGATTTAGAATGGATTCCTAGAAAAGATAACGATCAAGCAGATTTCTTAAGCCGTTGCTCTGATAGCGATGATTGGTCAGTTAAAGATTTCATTTACAAGTCATTAAACATAAAATGGGGTCCGCATTCATGTGATATGTTCGCTACAGACTATAATTCGAAATGCAAGAAATTCTATTCAAAACACTGGTGTCCCGGAACAGCCGGTATAAATGCATTTGATTACAATTGGTCTAATGACCTTTGTTGGTTAGTTCCACCACCAAGATTGATCTGTCAGTGCATAGCTAAGGTGAAACAGGAAAAATGTAGAGGCACTTTAATTGTACCTGTATGGAAATCGGCGCCTTATTGGCCTTTGTTGTTTCCCGAGGAAAGAACAAACGCCAGTTATGTGCATGATATGGTTGTTTATCAGCCTGACAAGCTTACGGAAAGAGGTCGAGGTAGGAATGGTATCTTCGACGGTAGGCCGTTGAAGTTCCCATTGTTGGCTTTGAAATTGAGATAAATGTTTGAACATTTGTTGATATTTTCTATCTTCAGAACTAGGACTGAGAACCCATGTAGACGAAGAGGTGGCAAAAAGTGGCTTTGCTGGGCTAAATTTTGGCGATCTGGCTGCGAAGATGGCAGATTATTTGGTTATGTCCAAAAGCTCGTCTACGAACACTAAGTATTTTAGTTATTTTAAAAAGTGGGAACAGTTCATTACGTCCAAAGGAGGATCAGCTTTACCAGCTTCACCGATTCATGTGGCACTTTATCTCACAGACTTAATAGACAAGAAGTCATCTTACTCTGTTATTTCATCTTCCGCGTACAGCATAAAGTGGGTACATTCACTACACAACCAGTTCGACCCAACTAGCAATTTATATGTTAAAAATTTATTAGAAACAGCTAAACGATCATGTTCAAAACCGGTGAATAAGAAGGATCCGATTACTTCGGATAGTTTGATACTGTTGTGTAAAAAATACGCAGACTGTACAGATCTTCTTGTAATTAGAGATTTAGCCATGATTTTGCTTTCATTCTCTGGATTTCTTAGATTTGACGAGTTGATCAATTTACATTGCAATAATGTGAAATTCTTTAATGATTACATGTCTATTTCCATTGAAAAAAGCAAAACTGACCAATATCGCCTCGGTAACGAAGTAGTAATTGCTAAAGGAACAACCGATGCTTGTCCTTTCACCATGTTGAAACGCTATTACAACGCGGCGGATTTAAAAACTACGGACGTCGCATTTCTGTTCAGACCGTGCTATCGTTCGAAAACTGTTTGCAGACTGATCGGTAAAGATAAGAAGCTTAGTTACACGCGCACTAGAGAGTCGTTGTTGTCTAGGTTAAGAGAGGTAGTTGGCGACCAGAATATCGGTATTCATTCGCTTCGTGCTGGCGGTGCGACTACGACCGCGAATGCGCATGTAAACGAACGTTGCTGGAAAAGGCATGGTCGTTGGAAAGGTGAAAATAGTAAAGATGGTTATGTGGCTGATTCCTTGGAGAGGAGACTGGTAGTAACCAAGTCACTTGCTTTGCAAAGAACATTTCTCGGATCTGAGCCCCGTCCAGCCCGCTCTTTTCGTGTTCTATAGACACCGCCTGGTATTGCAAAGTACATGTGTTTAGTTGTTTTTCCTTAAAGTAAGTGTAGTTAAGACTATAATTTCCACGCGTTTCGGTAGTAAAGCGTGAAATATTTGTCTTCGCGTTACGAAATGTAAAGGGTCAGCAGCGGGTATTGGTTAGTGTTGCACGAGTTATATGAGCTAAAATTGTACATGAGGGATTTTGATAAGTTTTTGGTCATTCTACCAGACGACACAGTCGAAGCAGCACCTTGTTTTCGTTTACAAAAGATAAATGCATTTATCTTATACCAGTCCATTTACGTATTTCACGTTATTTAGTGTTTGTTTACGTAATTGTTTGTGGAGGATTAGTTGAGATATCGGACAGGAAAATGGCTCATTTATGTTCAGACTTGCATTTCGCATTCATGAAAAAGATGGCGATCAGGTTTTATATACGAGTTCGTAAGTTAATATTCACGACGGTGCTTTGTAGTCATTACATACGTAAGTCCGTTTCAGACTGGTATTTATTGATTGCTTGGCACAGTCGCAATTCTGCTTCAGAATGCGAACCTGTCGCAGTGACACGCAGTTAGATACAGGGACAGGTTTCCATGGTTTTTCTCCAACAAGGGTTTTTTATCCATGGTTTTTCCTGGGCGAGCGTGTCGATTCTGTACGCAGTTCAAGAAAGGTTACATAAGTCGTTGTTTGTGTTTTGTACGATACATGTACTTGTTCTTTACATTTATAGCAAAACATAGGGACTATTTGGTCGTCAATTAAGAAATTCCCTTTTAATAACATGTACCGTCTGTATATAACATTAAACTGTTCATTCAATATTGCCAACTGTATATGCTGCTTCTCAAAATAGACACCGCCTGGTATTGCAAAGTACATGTGTTTAGTTGTTTTTCCTTAAAGTAAGTGTAGTTAAGACCTGATTTTAATTTACTGGCCAAAATTTTGCTAAGTAACGCCGTTTCACAATCAGTCAACGAATTCTGTTGGCTGGCCCTGCAATCCGTAAATTGTCAGGTAAATTTGCTAAAAGTTTTTTATCTTGCGGTTTCGAGCAAGATGATGTATGTGTTTCAATAACAAATAAAATGCATTGATATAGAAGTTTACCAACAAACCGCAAAACTGACTCAATATGCATTTACAGGCGTACGTCATAGCGTTCGGGTGTTTCCGTAATTTGATGACGAGAACCGAAATTTTACGATGCAATTCGAACCCACTCATAATTTTTCAAAACAAACCGCAGAACTGACTCAACTAGGTGCATATCACGCCTTCGTCATAACTCGGGTGTTTTCGTATTTGATATCTCAAGTATCATAATCTGAAACCGCAAAGTCGTATAATTTTTCAACCCTTTCAGAAATGTCCCGTACGGCGTATTTACGAAAGCAAACAAAGTTTTTATTATTTTCTATTTTGCTTGAAAGATTTGAACTTTTTTCAAAATAATATGGAACTGAAAACCTTATCGAATTTATAGCGGCTAAACACAGAAGTGTTTTTAGTTATTTCATTTCATTACTTTCTTTCCATTCACTGTCAAGAGTCATAAAAAATGTCACATAAGCAAAACTTATAACACTTTCAAACAGTTTTACATGTGTATTTTGAAATAACTTTGTGTGAAAACCTCCATGAAAACAAAAAATATTCTCTTCATCTCTTAAGAAGAGTGAATTTTGAACTCCAACATTAGCCGAATTTTATGTGAGGATTTTTTGTTGAATTAACGACTTAAATGTCGTAACTACAGCTTATTCAAACTGTAGTTTCGACGTTTAAGTCGCCATCCAACCATTCTACTTTTTTGTAACAACTGTTGGCCATTAATTTTGAAAATAATACTGCCTAATAGCGAAGCAGAACTTCCTGTCGGATTGCAATGGGCGGGGTCAACGGAGTAAGTGGGTGAGGCCAGCGATTGGTCAATTAACAGTTTATAATTTGATTTTTAGTTTCGTCTATCAAAAACAAGCGTTCTGATTGGTCGAGAAGAATTATTCATAACTCCATGAACAAAATTTTGAGCACGTAGCTGTTTTGTATGCTTCCGCACAAAATAAACCCATACAAAAAGGTATCAATAGATGAAGGTTTTTGCTTTTTTCTCTCGATACTATTAAATTATAAGAAATGAAGAGAATATTTTTTTGTTTTCATGGAGGTATGAACCGAAAAACATAATCACACAATGTATGAATCCGCTTCGCGTATTCATACAGTGTGATTAGTTTTTTTTTCTGTTCATACCTCCATGAAAACAAAAAAAAAATTCTCTTCATCTCTTAAATGATTTGAAGAACAACAACAAGGAGAAACAAGCTTATGCAATCCCGCTTTTTGACGCCCCGTCAATAAATAAATAAATAAAAAAAAAACGTTCGATAGCTTTGTGCAAAATTAAGAAAATTTAGTTGCAAGCAATTTCTTCGCTATTATCAATGTCAATGTTTTCTACACTAAACTGAGATAAAGATTATTAGAATTTCATCAAGTGAAAATTTTCGTGTGCAACTTCTTTGAATTTGGACCAGTCTGTTTTTTTCTCGTCTAGTAAGGGGTTAACACATGTAGGCATGGCTACATCGGGGTTGTGAAGGAAAGGTTTAAATAGGTCAATCGGGTCATAGGCAATTAGATTAAAAAAACACACGCGTACATACATTTACAACTTACGCTTTTGTAATGGTATTAACAATATTTTATGCCTACTTGAAAAGACGGACCAATAGAATGTCGACATACATGTTAAATCTCTAGACTCTGGTGTGTAATTAATGTGTAAATATTTTCCTTTTGACCTGGAAACGAGGTCACGGCAATCTTGATTTACGATGATATTCACATTCCATCCATATAACTTACAAATTGTATAGTAAACCCGCTCAAACATAATCATTCACGATCCATGTGAATTTCCCGACCTTCGACCAATCACAGCGAGGTACTAGAATACATTAAATTACGTTAATCAGCCGAAAACTCACGAAAATAACTTTTTTACGACTATTTCCATATATAGTTAAAATGTTTCCGGTCCGATCAGCTTCGGTGGTTTACGAAAATATCCGCTGTTTCCATAAAAGGCGAATGACTACCTCCCTTATTATATGAGCGAATGACGTAAATAGAAGGAATGCGACCTTGTTCTGCCAAATATGGAAACACATTATCCGGTGTGAGAGTCGGGTCACGCAGCTATGCGGTAGCGAAATCCCCGATACTACGAATGTTTTCTCTTTTAATACACATTTGTTAGATATTCAAATCTTTAAAGTGAATGCATTTTTATATATTCTACATGGCACAAAAATTATTACTTGCATTTATTTAGTATTTAAAGAGATATTCAGCTTGACCTATTTTACTTCGGTATGCAACCACCGAAAGGTTATCGTTAATGGGTATTAACGTCACTATTGACGCACGTGTTGCTAGGGTCGTAATTACCTAGAGACGTGTTCTGATTGGTCTAGAATTTACTACAAGCTCCAAAAAAGGCAAGATAGTAAGGATAGACTTCATTCATAAATTCTGCTATCGTAGAAACAGTTTCATTCATAGATTTGCTCTGAGAGAAAACACGTATACTAGTGAGACAGTAAATGTTGGACTATTTGTTTGGATGTGGTGTTAGTGTTTAATTTGTACACATTGGATCGTACAGTCACACAACCGGACACTACCGGAATGATAATGGACGGACTTGATACCCTGTCACAGGTCGCGTTGGCCGATGTGTGTTTTGATAACATTCACGATGCGGCGTTCTCGTATCCAAGGCTCCCGTCCGAGTCTGTGGAGGAATTAAATACTCCAAAAACATCGACATCTGATGTTGAGTTCTTTGTGGATACTTTGGACCCGTTTCCGATCTCGACAAATGGTAGGTTTTGTTTGATAATCTTAAGCTAAATGGTATTACATTTATTGTTTTTGTAAATAGGGAGACCCTGTCTTAAGCCATAAAATTTGTTTGGAATTCTTGAATGTTTCAATTCGATTTCCGTTGACAGTTCTTTGAACTAATGGCTGATATCCCTATTGAGCATTTTTCAAGTTAAAAACTGGGTTTATGCAATGACTTTACGATTTAATTCAATTCAAGTCGAGCTGAAAAGAATATGCTGGCTAATGGATAATGTTCTATTTATAACTCATCTACGTAAGCGGCAGATGTCATGTCGATAGCATGTACATTTTCTTAATTCTTCGATTTTCTTCGATTTTGTTGGGTTTTCTTCTTCTCCACCAGGGTGTCTCGAACCGGGATGTTAAATTAAGGGGTTAGGGGTCAGTTCTGCTTGATAAAACACTAGTAAATGTGTGCATAACCCGTGAAACTGTGTTTACAATCGGCTCGTAAAATATGCGCCTACGTCAAAGGGGCGGAGCTGAGACAGAAATGCCCTAATTACAATGGCTGATGACGTCAATCGCTGGTGTATTCCGATAGCTATCGCTATTTTTAGATGAGAATCAATTATGATGACGCATTTTGCTGAAGTGGAAGGCTTTTTGCGTTTACTACGCCGGTTTCATTCATAAAATATTTACCCCAGCGTGCGATCACAAAGGTTCACCAGAAAATGAAACTTTATACGCTAGAATTAGATGGTATTGTGACTTAGCTATTTGTTTCGACTAAATGATTTGTTATTCTTTTATTAATTGGAAATGTTTTTTCACTTTGCATTTATTTCTTATTCCTTTCCGACATTGATCTTGCTAGAGTATTTTAAAATCGATCATATTAAATACTAATAATAAATGACTGAATTTGTTAAAGAAAATTAATTACTAATTGTTGTATAATTTTTTGTTAACTAGGTTTTAAAATAATTCAGTTTGAATATAGACACTTATTCATCGCTACTACGGTGTCTATGTATTGTATAATATTTGCTAATGAACACTGAATAAAATAATGATAATGATGATGATGAACATTGTCCGAAATATGAGCAATGTTTAACAAGATTTTGAATATTCACATAATCTAATTACATTTTTTAATGATATGATAGAAAAATAATAATAAAAAAAAATGATATAATTTTAGTTTATGAATAAATAATAATAGCATTATTGAACAAGTTCTTAATCATTTATTAAATTACTTCCATAATTATAATCTGTTTAATATGATTATCATTTTTAATACACCGCCTTGCATCGAATACAAAGTGTAAAAAGAAAAAACTCCATAGATGTGAAAGTTACAAATGTCAGTTTTGACTATTACAGGTATAGACAAAATTGACCTTTGATCACTTACTATAACTTAAGCATCTGCACTGGCAATCCTCAAAATGTTCGAACTGAAAAGAAGTTGAAGACTATTTTTCATTTTTTTTTTTTTTTTTTTTTTTTTATTATTTTTTTTTTTAGTCTTTTGTGGTAGAAAGCGTAATCGAAAATGAAGAAATCGCTTGATACAAGCAATATTTCTCAATATTAAAAAATGTTTATAAATTTTTATTTAGGTTCGTAAAAAAAGCGGGATTGTATAAGAGTGGATTAAATCGATCTTTTTCTATCATCTTTCTGTTACAATGACCGCTTTGACTTGTTGTCATAAATAGAATAATAACGACATTTTCATGTTGATATATGACTGATGACCTGTCATAAAACTTGATGACAATATCGAAGGAGATGGAAACAATCTGTTACCCAACAAGTGTAAAAGTACCATCTAGGTCATATCTACTATGACCAGAAAGCGCGGACCACGTAGACTGACCTGAGTCGAACTTGTACTTCGGCAGATATTCTTACATTGTATTTTGACTATCAACATTTATTTAATTTCACTGAATACTGAATTCAACCCCTCCCTCCCTCTCTCTCTCTCAGTCTTTCTGTAAATATGTCTCTCTTTCTCTCATTCTTTCTTTCTGTCTCTCTTTCTGTGTCTGTGTCTGTGTCACTCTGTCTGTCTGTCTGTCTCTCTCTCTCTCTGTCTCCCTCTGTGTGTCTCTCACTCTGTCTGTCTGTCTCTCTGTCTCTCTGTCTCTCTCTCTGTATATATATTTCAAAATTGTTTTACGGAACTTCTTTGTTTTCATTGCGTCGAATTCTAAATTTTCGTCCTTTTCTATTTCCAGCAACAATCGACATCAACATACCACAGCGTCTGCAGGACACACTGCTTCAACAGACAACGCGGTCCGAGACGGTGCCACAGTCCGACTCGAATCCGGCAGATCCACTATCACAGAACAACAGCTTTACCCAGCGTCTACATTATAAAGGCACACTGGTTACCAAGTCGGTGACCCAAACTTCGTCTAGCAATGACCCGCTGTCGAACATCAACATTTTCGCCCCGCTCACCCCATTCATCAACATGCTATCTCAGACCATGCAAGGGAACCAGTTCCAGGCACAGGTACCCCAGTCTACGTCATCGTCGTGTGACATGACGTTTCCCCAGCAACAACAACATCATCACCATCATCAAAGTACGGTTAGTCAACAACAGCAGGATGACTTTGCTAACATTGTCATGTCGACATTGTCAGACTGCCAACAAAGCGGTAGCGGGTCCGTGTTCAGCTCAGCTCCGACCACCCCCTCACAGCACTCTCATGCCGAGTCACCCCAGCCAGACAACATCAGCATGGGCCATCAAAGCCCTGTGGATACGTTTTCCACTGGGTTTGCTTCACCGGTAAGCTCAACTCAGTCAACACCCGAGCCTCAGATATCCGTATGTGACAGCCTGGACGCGATTGAGCAAGCCACACTCACATTCTCATCACCACCCCCACCCCCTTACACTGGGCCAAGCGTCTCATACTGTAACCCTGGAAACTTTCCAGTAAAGCAGCAGTCAACATTCAGCAGTTGTTCACAACATAATCAAAACATCCCTTTTACAATGGCGGACATGAGTGGTGGGGTAAATTTCCCCTCTACTTCTATTTGTAACACTGGAAGAAATACAAGTGGCGTTTGTGGACAGTTTCAAACTCAGCCGTGCGTTACATATCAGCCCACACGGACAGGTGCTAGTTTTAAATACACAATTCAGGGCACCATCACCGGCGGGTCACCGCCACAACTGCCGGACTTTGATATCCTGCAGCCAACGTCAATCAATCAACAGAGAGCTAGTGTCACGCCCCCTATGTACAGTAATGTACCAATCAAAACAGAGCCTCTAGCGGAAATGACGTCAGAGTCACCATTTCCCTTGCCAACTTCGTCACCGATGGAATTCGAACATCAGCAACAGCAACCTTCAAGCTCAAAAGGGCCAGTTCCCGTTTTATTGAATCAGCCCTTTTCGCCGGGTCAAATAAAGTTGCTACCAGTCAAGCCAAGGAAATATCCCAACAGACCAAGCAAGACTCCACCACATGAGCGACCGTACGCATGCCCTGTGGAGAATTGCGATCGGCGATTTTCGCGAAGTGACGAACTTACCCGTCATATTAGGATACATACGGGACAGAAACCGTTTCATTGTCGGATCTGCATGCGCTCATTCTCGCGCAGTGATCACCTGACCACTCACGTGCGCACGCACACTGGGGAGAAACCGTTCTCGTGCGACTCGTGCGGACGGAAATTCGCGAGAAGTGACGAGAAAAAGAGACACGCTAAAGTGCACTTAAAACAAAAGGCAAAGAAAGAGGCGAAAATGTTAGCGGGTAATGCCCCGCTTCCCCCTACAACTGTGACGTCATCGATGATGTTGGACAATTTATCGTTTGGTATTAACACAGCGACCTCTAGTGGTTCTGGTATACCTCTTGTAGTGACAACTGCATCGTTATAAATAGAACCTGAACAAATTAACTAATCAAAGATCAATGTACCAAAATTTACTTTTTACTCAAGATACTCATTAAGATACTATAATAAACGCTTTAGTAAAATGGGAATTGCATCAAAATCTGCAATTTCACAATTTAACAACGTATTTAATTACTTAATTAGAAAAAGTGATTTCTTCGATGAAACTGAGAACAGAAATTAACCAAAAGTAATTAAGATATAAGCTTAAAACTAGACACGATCGACTGAAACAAATTTCCTATTTAGGCTGCCATTTTTTATAAGGCCATTTGAACAAAATGTCGCTTTACGCATAACTGAAACAGTGCAAAATCGGCGATTCTGTGCAAAAAGATTGTAAGTTCACTAGCATAGTCACTAATCGTAACTCGCAATCTTTATGCCTTAAATCACCAAAACAATTCTAGTCAGTGAGTCTGGGTCATCAGCAAGTACTAAAAGTCTTGAATGTTTCATATGTGTGATGATTATGAACACACGAGACTTTCAGTATTTTGAAGTAATTTTTTCCCAAAGAAAATGAATGTAATTGAAGTTGTGTCATACTAATTGTGCTGTATATTTTGAATTAGTCATTTAATGTGCTATATTTTGATTCAAAAGTGCTTCATTAATTTCAGATCAAATCTGAACTTTTTTTTCATTTTAATCATAACTTACTTTGTAGCCCATTACGTGAAAGGGGGCGATCGCAAAAGCGAATCAGTGTCGATTATATTCACATTTTGCAGATTTCATGAAAATGGAATTGGTATTTTATCCTATCGTTGTTTGGCCAGCAAAAAATCGTAAATACAGCTTGAATAAAGCTGTAATTACGATATGTTTCAGAGTTCTAGATAAGAGGGTGTAACAGCATTCTAGAATCCCTTTTTCTCAATGAAACCCTATGTTGTGGTTACTCATTTGAACCGTCTCTGAGTACCTACAACGTAGGGTTTATGGCAGTATTGGTGAAAAATGTAAATCTAAAATGAGCCCATGCGTGACATTTCCAACCATAACACATGTACGCAAAGTTAAGACTCAGATCAGCCTGTGCATCCGCACAGTCTGATCAGAGTCTTCACCCAGCGCTCTGTAGATAGATACTGACCCAAAGATTCTTTAAACAATCAGCGATTGTTCTAATTGCCCCGAATGACTGCCCAGGATGCTCAGTGTGTGCGAGTCACGCACATGCGAAGTTGTTGGAAATGTCACGCACAGGCTCAAATACGAATAACGTACTTTATCTGTAGCTCTGATATCTTTCCCGCCCAACGACGTCAACTTAACCTTTGTCATGCTATATAAATTACCTAACTGAAATGCTTTCAAATCAAAGGGCTGAAAATACTGATAGAACTTGTTGTTCAAAAATCAATATTTCTTTTAGAAATCAACTTCATAAACAACTCTGGAATGAAAGGTACAAGCAGGAGGTGTAGACTAAGATCAGCCTGCACATAAGTGCAGTCTGATCTTAGTCTACACCTCCTGCTAAAATCCGGAATATTCCGGGTTCAGCATGACAAAGGTTAAATTCATTTTTTGAAATGCCAACTCTACTTGATCACTGTTGTCTAAACAACTCGTTGGTTAGCGAGCAAATGGTTGATACAGCTTGAATAAAGCTGTATTTACAACCTTTTGCACGCCCACCGACGAATCGGATTTCAAATTTCTCGGATTGCACCATTTTTAGTGACGGGTTACATATATCTCCAGTAAAATTGATGAATTTTGCAAGTGCTGATTCGACTTTGAAAAAATCATGGTTATGTTAATGGGAGGACAAAAGTCTTCAGTTACCCTTAAACGTTGAAGCTTATACGTTTTCATTCTTAAGTATTATGATTGTACATAGTGTCCTTGTAAATCGACCTCAATATCATTGTTATATTAATTATATATTTTTTATTATCTCTACCCAAACTTTTATTACTCTATTATTATAAACAAGGTAGGCTTTAGAGTCGGCAATGTGAGCTTTACTTATGTATTTCTTTCGCAAGGTTTCTGTATATCAGCTAGAAGTGTGCTATATTTTTTTTCTTTTCTTATCCTGTTTGGTGGACATCATCATTTTGTAAAAAGAATTTTGGATATCCTTTCATTTTAAGAATTTAACTAGTGTTGAATTTGTGGCCAGTTTGATTAAAGGGGAAATCTATGGTAAAAATGTGTTGATTAAAAAACTAAAAGACCGAAAAAAGGTCGTTTCTTTATATTTGTCAAGGGATTTCCTTACTTCATTTATTATTCTATTCTATCAAATATCAGTAAAAGGTTAGAATCCGTTTAGGATCGGGTTTTTTTATTTTTTCATATACATTTATTACAATTCTGTTTTGTATATTTTTGGTTAACAATTTCTACCGATGTTTTCCCTTTAAATTTAACTGGTCACAGTATATAAACGTTTTGATGTTGTAATCGTGAAATTCTATTACTTTTTAAAAATGACTTCTTTTTCTTAATATTGGTCGGTGTTTAACTGATAATCTAATTTTAGTTTCGTCTATCAAGATTCTAGCGTTTTGATATAGCTGTTTTTTTCTTTCCATACTTCCATGAACAAAAATCTTAGCACGCAGTTATTTCGTATGCTTGTGCATTAAGTAGGCCGTTGAAATTCTACTCCAAATTAGTAAGATACTTGCTTTGTTTCGCTGAATGGTATTGAATTTGATTAAATGAAGAGAATATATTATGTTTTCATTGAGGTTTGGACCTAAAAACTCAATCACACTTATGTATGAATCCGCTCCGCGTATTCATACATAAGCGTGATTGAGTTTTTATATATAAGAGACTATATTATGTTTTCGATGAGGTTTTGACCTAAAAACTCAATCACACTTATGTATGAATCCGCTCCGCGTATTCATACATAAGCGTGATTGAGCTTTTTGGTTCATACCACATGAGTGTAATAGAGATTTTTAGTTTAATACCTCAATGAAAGCAACAATTTTCTCTTCATTACTTAATTGAAAGGGCATGTAAATGAGAATATCTGTATGCACTTCCAATACGTCCATTCGCCATTTCTTTAGAAACAATTAATATTAAAAGATAATTGTATTTAGATGAAATAGGACTAATTCTATAAGGTAAGATACAATGAAAATATGACGATAATGTTCATTTTTAAAGGATTAATCCTGAAGAGAAAACAAAGATCTAATCTCGAATAAGATTTCCTTTGGATTTATAGCTTTCATCTTTGCACTGGAGAAAATGAAAGTTAAAGACGAAAAGATATTCGAAAACGTTAACTACGATTAAACATTTCTTTACCAATTTATGGATATCTTGCAAGTAAAATTTAGGCTTAATTTTACTACAGTTACTTGTATACTACGTTTATATATAGATATTTTTTGAAAGATTGCATACATATGACGAAAGAATCACACCCGATGTCTTATAGTTTAATAGTAATCTATCATTCGACATCATTCGTTTAATTCCGTCAACAAGACGGAATCAACCGAAACCTGGAGAATGGTAACCCTTGTGTGTGTATCGGAACAAAATTCTATTTTTCTATATTGTTAAATATTTCCTTCTTTTGACTCCACTCGTCTTACATTTCATTTCTCATTATTGTCAAACCCAACTTGTTTTTTAGAAATAACATGCTTTTATTACAGTTAGACTTGTTTTATATTTACAGTCTGCAATGCTATGCAGATTGTAAATAAGAAACCAGACTATATAAAATATCCAGTTGTTAAATAAGGAAACAGTCTCAAGAAAAATAAATAAGAACTGCTTTTTAACTAGTTGGGTTTGTCAATTTTGTTCTTTTCATGCGCCATTTTCCATTATCGTGAGAAAACAAGTTGATTTTGTTGTTGTTCTTGTTGCAAATGTTGTTTTTGTTAAAAAAAAGAAAATTTTTAATGTGCTGTTATTGTTAAAAGTATAAATGCTGTTATATATTTCTAAATTTAACAAATAAGGCTTCTCTTCGTACTCTTTGCGACTGAAAGATTCGATTGTAAGAATTAGACGAAGGAAAAACTCTGATGGAGAAATAAAACAAAGAAAGATAAATTCTACATATTCTGTCTTATTTCTTTTTACACTTTATCGAATCCCCTATATAGTCTCATCTTCGAACATCCTCATGTTTACGACAGTTCAGCATTTCTGTCACACATTTCCCATACAATCCCATTTTTACGCCACCCAAAAAATGAGTCGGAGAATATAATGTGTAAAAAGAGGAAATTGCTTGTCACAAGCAATTTCTGCTTTTTCTACAATGTTTTCTACCCAGATAGACATAGATATTTTGAAATAATATCAAATTGAGCTTTTCGTCTACAATTTCTTTAAATTCGCACCAATCGTAAATTTTGCCGTCTGGTAAAGGGTTAAGAAAAAAATTGGGGCAAATAAAGGACTGCTTATCATAAGCAATTACTGATTTTCCTACGACGATTTCTTTTGTTTAGGGTGCTTTATCCATCAGCTAGCCAACGTAACTAGCTAGCAGTGGACTAAGTTTTAGACCTGTCCAAAATGAAAGAATTAATACAAATTGCGTTTTAATTCGAAAATAATTGATAATGCGGATAGTAACAATTACAGGAAAAGATTAAATTGCAGTTACATGCAAGTTATTTTTCCATATTTTTTTGTTTTTTGTTTTGTTTTGTTTTCATTACTTCAAAACGTTCTTCAAAGTGGATCAGTCTGAAACATTACTATCCGGTAATGGGATGTTTTTGACACGCTGTTTATGGTCTAAAATGCAATAAAGGCTTGAAATGAAAAGCAACCACGATATTCGTCTTCATGAAAAAGAAACCGTTGTGAAATAGACAAGGAACGTTAATCCGTTAGCAAGCGACAGAATTTTATATTGGTCTAAACACAAAGAAAATGCATAAGCCAATTTAAAAACTATAATACAAGCTTAAAATTATCGTCTGCTACCTGTTTCAAATTCGGACCGGTCTAAAATTTTGTCGTATGGGAATGGCTTAAACTTTGTTTTGGCCACCTCCTCATTGAACAACCAAAATGTCGTTATGACTTCAAGGTTAGACTGGCCACACCGTCGATTTTAACAAGGTAGGCAGTCTATATTAGACTATATTAGGTAGGCCATCGGCATACAAGCATGTGCAAGCATTCATTACAAGTAATGAATCGAAATCACCTTTTACAAAGCAAAGCGCAATCTTGATTTTCCTGTAACCTTTAAAAAGGCGGAATGGAATTTTAAACCTGCTGACCTACTGGATCTCATCAGGCGGCATTTGATAGGTAAACGACAGTTTATACGAGATTTTACGAGATTTTGAATCTAAATGTCAGCCATGACGTCATTGACTACCAGTTTGTCAGCCCTTATTCCTTCCCGTTTTTTTGAAATTTTAGACTGGTCCAAATTAAAAGAGGTTTCAGACGACAATTAAAATTGGATGCAATTGAAATGAACTTATCCTATGAGGTAGAAATTATTGTGCGAAAAGAAAAAAATGCTTAATGTAACAAGCAATTTCTTCTTTTTTCACAATTTTTTCTCAAGTATAAAACCACAGCAACGTAAAAAACCATTTTTGTACAGGAGAGTGTTAAATACCTGCTGAGACGCATTGTCAACTTTTACTCTATAAAAACCTTTTTCACCGATTTAATCCTTTTTTTATATTGCAAAATTTTCGACTTGTCAAATTTCAAAGCAGTACCAAACGACGTTACCAACTGAGTATAATTCAAAAAGTAAACATCTTGTATTATAGAAGATATTGTGGGAAAAGAAGAAATTTCTTTTGACAAGCAATTTCTTCTTTTTCCACAATGTTATCCCTATTATACTACTGCAGGAACGTGAAATCAGGGATTGTACGGAAAAGGGTTAAGAAAATAGGAAGACTTTTGCTGACAGTTCCTATTATCGCTTGAAGCTATCGTTTAACGATCAAAAAGAAAAGGAAAGTACCGAAATACCTTTATAGAATTAATTCAAAGTACTGAAAGTACTGTAAGCTAGCAAAGCATGATTTTATTATGGAATCTTCTTTGTCAAAGGTTATCATGTATAGTGACATTCAGAAAACCTTTGCCTTGTATAGTAGAAAACAATGTGGACAATGAAGAAATTGCTTGTTACAAGCAATTTCTTCGTTGTCCACAATGTTTTCCAAAGCTATTTTCTTGAGATGCTTCAATAGGAGTTGTCTACAATTTGTATAAAGTTAATTCATGTGGCCATAAAAAGCAGTGGCAGAGTTTGCAATATTCCTGAAATAAGAACTACTTTTTATGGTGTATGCATTCAACGGATTTAGTGGTTAAGCCTCCAGTGGCAGTTTGCACTTGTTGAACTCTGAGAAGACCTCAAAATTTGTCTGTTAACTTAAGCTATCAAAGCTGACGCTTTGCTAGCTAAAATAATTAATATAGTTAATCCATAGTGATGCGATATTGAATGGGGTAACCTTCAAAGGCATCTACCATCAGCTTGAATTACCATATAAACATTAACACTTTTGGTTATGTGGTTAAAAAGCAACATCCTTAGAATTAAAATTAGTTTATGAATCGAATACTTAAAGGAAA
Source organism: Fragum fragum (assembly GCA_946902895.1). Classification (NCBI taxonomy): domain Eukaryota; kingdom Metazoa; phylum Mollusca; class Bivalvia; order Cardiida; family Cardiidae; genus Fragum; species Fragum fragum. The sequence goes on from OX336374.1 coordinate 37,716,138, forward strand.
TTGTAATTGGATTTCGAAAAGCGCACGATAAGCTGTTGCAGTCCAACCAACCACTCTGTAGTTTGTTACAGGCAAATCTTAAAAAATGGCGCATTTTGATATCGCAGTGGAACTTCCTAGTTTGAGTCATGGGCGAGGCCAGCGGAATCAGTGGGCGGAGCCAGCGGAGTCAGTGGGCGGGGACAGCGGAGTCAGTGGGCGGGGACAGCGTATTCATTGGGGGGGGGCAAGCGATCCGTCAATTGATAGACTCTACATGCATCCGTCTTTACATTTTACTCGATCGTTTTAGAATCAATATTTGAATACTTTTTTCCTGAAATTATTTCTCTGAGATTGCCCGAAAGAAACATTTGAAATCAAATCGTCTTTGAAAGACAAACGTTTGAAGGTTACATCTTATATCGTTCATAAATTTTGAAGGGATTAACAGAACAATAACATAAGTATACCTATACGATTATAGTCACGCAGTAACCCCTCTGAAATTTTGATCCATTTGAAATGAGTTGGCGTTCCGGATTCTATTACGATTCGTATAATGGTTTCCCAATTTGCTTATTAATGAACGTCTTTGAATTCAGACCAGTCTAAAGTTTTATCATCTGAAAATAGATGAGAGGAACTGAGGCGGATCAAGGCTATTGGAACTTTCTAATTGTGTATCGTGTAAGAGCACCGAAGAAGTCATATGAACGAAAAAGAAAAAGACCCATCCCCTCTCGTTGGGGTGGCAGATGGCGTGACATCCCGACCCCTACACCCCCTCCCCGGTCTCTGTCATGCTTTATTGATGAATTACGCCCGCGTGATAACTGTTACAGTGATAAAGTTCTCCTGTTAGAGATAAATTAATCCTTTCCTGTTTTTTTTTTTTTTAATCTAGACTGGTCCAAAATTGAAAGACGTTGCAGAAGACAATGAATATTAGATACAATTTGAGATGAAACAATCCTATGTGGTAGAAAATATTGTGGAAAAGGAAAAATTGCTTGGTACAAACAATTTCTTCTTTTTTCACAATGTTTTCTCAAATATAAAATTACAGCATCGTAAATTTCCGTGTTTGTACAGTAAATGATTAACGGATCGCTCCCCCTCGACTCCCCCGCCACTTAGCTAAAAACAGGAAGTTCTACTTCGACATTAAAAGACATTACTACTAAAGCTTAATCAAGCTGTAGTTATGACATTTAAGTCTCGAAACCAACAAAAAAAGCTTCACATAAATGCCGGTCAATGTCGGAGCTCGAAGTTCACTTCCGTTCTTAAATGAATGACTTGATTGGTCGACTGATTCTTTGATTGGCCCCCGCGAGTGGTCAATTTTGCACAGCTCCTGGGTGAAATATAAGTGGCCAAAGTACAAAGGTATATTTAAAACCGATTTTAGCTAGCAAAGCGTCTGCCTAGATCACTTAAGTTAGCAGACAAAAATTGAGGTCTTCTCAGAGTTCAACGAGCGCAAATGGAAAGTAGTTCTTATATGTCAGGAATATTGCAAACTCAGCCTACAAGTTCATCTCCTTTAATATTTTAGCTCACTTGAGCATTTGGAAAACATTGTGGAGAATGAAGAAATTGCTAGTAACAAACAATTTCTTCATTGTTCACAACGTTTTCTACCCTACAAGGTAAAGATTTTCTAAATTCCACCAACTTGAAAATATCGTCTACAAGTTCTTTCAATTTGAACCAGTTTAAGGCTTTGTCATGTTGCAATGGGTTAACTCCTGGGTTACTTTAACCTCGTTTATTTGTCATTATAACCTTTGACAAAGAAGAATACTTAACAAAACCTTGCTGAGCTAACTTACAATACTTTCAGTACTTTAATTGAAAGATGTCACACCAACTCATTCACCCTCGTGTACTCCGGTTCATTCCCAATCCATCGTATATCGTGAGAGTAACGATCGACAACTCTGCTTGGAGATTCTAACTCAATTTGAAATAATTTATTTCAAAACGGGTTGTAACAAGGGTATCGTTAAAAACACCCCTAAATTTCTGGTTGAGTAGGGTTATTGTTCGCACCCCTCGAAAAATGTTTTGATGACTGATTATCGACAAAAAATAATATAACTAAAGCGTACAATTGCTTAAGTTACGAAGTTTTGATCAACCATCAACAATATGTTTATAAAAATGTAAAAGTGGCCTAATGTACGCATTTTGGAATAAACCTTGTGAAACACGCTTGTAAATCCTTTGACACGCCCAGATTGACGGATCGCTTGCCACGCCCACTGACCTCCGACATGGCAGTTCGATTTCGGATCTCTGAAGACGTATTTTGTGTTTATTGGGAGGGGGGGTGAAAAATTACGACCAGAAAGTTTATACAGAAACCAAATCATTGGTTTGTGATATAAACATTGTAACTTTAGCTTGTTGTATTTTCGGTGTTTAATTGATTGATTGATTGAATGGGGTTTAACGCCACTTTGAACAGTATTTCAGTCATATCGCGGCGCCTGGAGATCCTAACAATTGATTCCTGGTATTTCTCTTACCATTACTATACAAACTACATCCTTAAATAGCCTCCAGCTGCTATCACACTTAGGTTTACGATTATCCACCCATTGGTGAGAGACAAATGTCGGAAAGGACATGTGCCGCCGCCGGGGATCGAACCCATGAAATCCCATGTTTGAAGATTGGGAGTCTGACGCGCTACCGACTGCTCTATGACGGCGGCATTTGCGGTGTTTAAATCACAAAACCCAATAATATTGTTTAGCATAAATCTAGAGGCTCACCATTCATTTCCTGTCTTCACGAATGATTTGATTGGTCAAAAGATTTTAGATCCGTTATTTATTCCTTATTTTTTAAACTAATTTGCTTTCTAATAGGCAGAGATTCCAGAATTACGAAGATCTTCGTCACACTCCCTGATATTGGATCGGTCATTAGCAGAGATCTTCACAAGCCTACTGACCCATATTTTGAAAAACTTTCTGTTTAAGAAATTGGGAAGAAAGGTGTTTTCAGAGATTGTTAGCGCTTTAACCTGACATTTTAAACTTGGGAAACGAGACATAAGAATGCACCTCCGTTCCTGAAGGAATGGAATTCAAACGACTACTGGTCCAAATTAAAAGAAGGAGCAGACGAGAATTTAAGGTTTATTAAGGTTTTAGATTTTCAACTTTCTGCGTAGAAAATATTATGGAAAATGAAGAAATTGCTTGTTACAATGTTTTCGCAACTGCTTTTTTCTTGTAGGCGTTTAAAAGTGTCATTGCGTAGGAATAGGTAAAACCATTACTAGATGAAAAAAATTTAGACTGGTCCAAATATAAAAAGTTGCACACGATAATTTCAGTTTATAAAATTTCAAATTTTTTTGTCCTTTTGAAAGAAAACATTGTTCATAATGAAGAAATTGCTTGTAACGAGCAATCTCTTCATTTCCTACAAGATTTTCCAAAGATTATTTCTTGACCGGCGAAAAAGAGTGGGACTGCGTGGTATTGATGGTAGGGGTTTGGAGCATAGGCGATTCTTGCGCACCAGATATACCTAAAATGAATTTTTGGTTGTGCCGCAAGAAATTTTGTTTCGTTTGAAAAAGTTTTGATGCCGCTATTAACAACTTTTCAGTCATATCGCGACGGCTGGAGCACCTAACAATAAATTCCTGGTATATCTCTTAGCGGAACCAGATATACCTAAAATGAATTTTTGGTTGTGCCGCAAGAATTTTTGTTTTGTTTGAAAAAGTTTTGATGCCGCTTTTAACAACTTTTCAGTCATATCGCGACGGCTGGAGCACCTAACAATAAATTCCTGGTATATCTCTTAGCGGAACCACCATTAAATCCTTTCCTAGTTTCGAGCTGCTATCCCATCTAGGTTTACGATTATCCACCCATGGGTGAGAGACAAATGTCGGAAAGGATATGTACCGCGACTGGGGATCGAACCCACGACATCCCATGATTGAAGTTTGGGAGACTGATGCGCTACCAACTGCGCAATGACGGCGGGCGTTACGCAAGAACAAGTGTATGCCACTTTTGGAGTTGTTGGAGCCCTAAATAAAATAATCAGCTTTCAATTCAATCGTTATATACCCAAAGATTGTCCCTATCTCGATGTGGCTTTTTTCCTCGCTCACTTTCGCTTTATAGATATTTTTGTTTCATCAAAGTAGACTTGAAATCAAAGTATTGAAAGCATTGTAAGGTAGCAAAGCATGGTTTTGATAAGTAATCTTCTTTGTCAGAGGTTATTATGATACATAAACGAGGTTAAAGTAATCAAAAGGTTAAACAATTTCAACGAAATTCCTCCTTTTTACAAAACTTAAGAAAATAGTATTGGGAAAAATGTAGGAAATTAAGAGAGATATTTTTTTAGAATTTTCAACAATTTGAAATTGTCGTCTTCAGCTTCATAGAAGACTATAATCAGACCCATTTTGAACACGGTGTGCTCCGTTGAGCTACAATGAATAGGAGATAATCTGACAGGCTTAGTTTAAAAAAATCCTGAAATACATTAGAACTACTTTTTTATGGCACAGACATTTAGTGGTTAAGTCTCCGTCGGCAGTTTACACTCGTTGAACTTGAGAAGACCCCAAAATTGTGTCTGTTAAAAACACACGATTGTACTGGATCCTCTTCGATACTTTAACACATGGTTTGAATCAAAGTATTGAAGGTACTGTAGGCTAGCAAAGCATACTTTTATTAAGTAATATTCTTCGTCAAATGTTATCATGATTAGTGGAATTAGAAAGCCTTTATCTCGTATAGTAGAAACAGTGTGGCCAATGGAGAAATTATTTGTAACAAGCAATTTCTTCATTGTCCACAATGTTTTCCAAATCTATTTTCTTGAGATGTTTCAAACGCGCGGTTGGGTGGAATTAGGTTAAATAGCATGCTTTTATAGGATTTGTTTACAATTTGAATAAAGTTAATTCATTTGGCCATAAAACGCAGTTGCAGAGTTTGCGGTATTCCTGCATGAAATAAAAATTACTTTTCATGGATTTAGTGGTTAAGCCTCCAGTGGCAGTTTGTACTCGTTTAACTCTGAGAAGACCTCAAAAGTTTGTCCGTTAACTTAACATAGCTGACGCTTTGCTAGTTCAAAAATAAGGGAAATTCGAAAGCTTCTTTACATTTCCCTTAGTTTCATCCGCAGGCATTTTCATAAGTCTATAAAAGTATTACCAGACGGCAATATTTTAGACTGGTCCAAATTGAACGGATTTGTCTCCGACAATTTAAAGGTTATGAAATTTTTCAGATATTCCCAATATTCTAGGTAAAAAAACAGTGTGGGAAATGAAGAATTTGCTTTTGCGGGCGACAATTACAAGGTTATGAAATTTCGGATATTTTCAGCTTTCTAGGTTTAAACAATTTGGAAAATGAAGAAAATACTAGCTTCAAGCACTGTCTTCATTTCCAACAATGTTTTCCAAATTGTTTTTCTTGAGGGGCGTTATAAAGCGTCATTCTGTGGGACTGAGTTAAATATCTATTATACGAAGGAGATAGACGAAAGAAGGTGACAATCCCTACTAACAGCCAAAAGTCTCGCATCGTTTTCGATTCAGCCTTATTTGAATTGTTCCATAACATCTCTTTCGAGTATTTGCATGTATGCTCGCTTACTTATAGTCTATACCGTATCATTTTTCTCATATGAGCGACGCCCCATGCAGAAGATGGTGGGTTACTTCGGGGGATTGTGCAAGGATACAGGACGGAACTATTTGGTACCCCGCCTGATTCTTAAATGTGCCCGATGTATACCAATTGCACCGTCACATGATGCCTCGGCTTATAAACTCATCCGAAAGACAATTAGTTTGTTAGTTTAGTCAGACTGGAGTTCCAATCCGCGATATCGAAGTTTGAAGTCGAATCCTCTATCAACTGAGCTAATGAGACTGATTATGAAGAATTTGGCAAAAAATCGCTTTTGTATCCAGTATTAGGTTGATAAGCGGTGAGCCAATGATGTTTTGGAGGATATTGAGGGGACATGATGAAATTGCTTGTTAACAGCAATTCCTTCACTTTCCAAAAGTTTTCCACATCTGTGGTATTGGGACTGGTGAAAAGGTTGGATTATGTGAGAATGGGTCAATATATGGGATTCGTCAGTCGAATAAGAAACCTTCTTGTAGTTCCATACAATTATATCAATTAAATTTTAGTTTCATCTATCAAAAACGAGCGTTCTGATTGGTCGAAAAAAAAATTCATTACTCCATGAACAAAATTTTGAGCACGCAGCGATTTTGTATGTTTCCGCGCAAAATAGTCCTATACAAAAAGGTATCAAAATTTGTAAAGCTTTTGTTTCTTTCGATCGATGCTATTAAATTATAAGAAACGAAGAGAATATTTTTTGTTTTCATGGAGGTATGAACCGAAAAACCTAATCACACTAATGTATGAATCCGCTTCGCGTTTTCATAAAGTGTGATAAGTTTTTCGGTTCATACCTCCCTGAAAACAAAAAATATTCTCTTCATCTCATAAGCCTTTCCTGTACAAACACGGGATTTTACGTGGCTATGATTTTATACTTGAAAAAAACATTGTGGTAAAAGAAGAAATTGCTTGTGACAAGCAATTTCTTCTTAGCATATCTTCTTTTTCCACAATATTTTCTACCACATATGATGGTTTCATTTCAAATTTCATCCAATTTTGATTGTCGTCTCCAACTTCTTTCAAATCGGACCAGTCTAAAATTTCCAGAAACGGGGAAGGGTTTAATAATACACCTGACTGATCCCAAACCCCGACCACTGACTCCGCTAACCACGCGTTTGGCGTTTTTCATACATTGTGATTAGGTTTTTCGTTTTATACCTTCATGAATAGAAAAAATATTTTCTTCATCTCTTAAATGGTAAAATATTCAAACTATCTTGTTAACAACTTGTTACAATAAATGCATGTTTTCCTCGAAAATTCCAGTGGCGTGCACAATTATTATCGAGTTTCAATAATTGGGAATACAGACGGGTTTGACGTTTCTACTAAAAATGTTTTGACATTTTTCATAGCCAACAAAGTTCGAAATGGCACCAGTGACGTCATATCACGCACACTTTGCCAATCCCTTATAAGGTCAAATATTGGAGAGATGAAGCTGGTACTTCGCACAGTATTGGCACTTGCGGGTTAAGGACAATTTGTTACAACACTATATTTTCCTCTCCTTGCAATGCTTTCTTCTATAGCAATTACTATATTTACAGTTTTGCAGATTTTGACCGATCTTAATTTCAGTTTAAAAAATTGAATTGATTCTTTTGAGTTCTCGAAGTAAAGGTTGAAAGGGGGAGATAAAAACCATTTTAATGTGTCTTTGCGGAAAAAAGTAAGCTTTGCGTAAATCGAGAAGCAACATATATTTTTTTACCCGTTCGTAAACAGACTATAGTGAAATGACCCCCTGTAGTTTAAACCGTAATGTGATATATGGCGTCATATTGTATACAACAATAGACAAAGTCTCACAATATTTGTGAGGGTCTGTCATGCACAGCCTCTAGAAGCTAACACGCAATGCGATACAACTACGTAATCAGTACGGATGGTCGAAGATTTTTATTTTGAGTAAAGTCCTTATCGACATGCATGGCGTCATCCTGTTGTCTCCTAGTTATGTAAAAGTCGGTATGAGGTTATCATGGGGTAATCATACGCACACATTTCCTGTAAAATTACAATTCTATTTATTCAGTCCCTATACAAAGGAGTTCGCGATTTTAAAAAATGTGATTAATGAAGAAACTGTTTATTACAAACAATTTCTTCATTTTCCAATTAGTTTCTTACTCAGAATGATAGAAATATTTACAGTTACATTGTATATATCGAATTTGAAATCATCTCCAACTTTTTTTTAATTTGGTCTAGGCTATTTTTTCCCGATAATAAGATAACTTGAATTTAGAAGGTGTAAATACTTCGGCTGCATTCATTGGTGAAATATCTATGGTTGGCATTGATTAGAATTGTACTCTCACGTTGATTATCATTTATTATCATTGAATATATGTCATGTATAATCACTACCGATTTTCATAGCATGTTGATTTAATTTTTTTAATTTTGACTAATGAGCTTGTAAAAGCTTCATGTCTAATAAAGTATCTGTATCTGTAATAAAGCTTTCAATTAACCCTCTACTGTATCCCCCCTCTCAAAAAAACCTGCCAATTCAAAGGGCTAGCAGACGACATTGTACAGTAAGAACAATTCAAAAAGTAACCATCCTATAAGATAGACAGTATTCTGGGAAAAGAAGAAATTTCTTGTTACAAGCAATTTCTCCTTTTTCCGCAATGTTTTCACAAGTATGATATCACAAGGGCTAATAAAGAGGGATTGTACGGGGAAGGGTTAAGGGTTAAGACGATTATTTAAAAATCCTACGTACATGTATTACGTCCTAAAACGATGTAATGGAATCATTATATCCGGGACTTTGCACAGTTTGCAATTTAGGATCCTCGGCCAATCAGAACCACACGGTGGCGGAGTACCGGAGGCCAGCATAGATTGGACTGGATCACCAGTCTAACTTTTAGCTGGTCTCTAAAAATCATTATGGCGTTCTATAGTCGTAACGACACGTGATGTTATAAGGACAAATGTTGTTTTTTTTTTTCTATTATTTTAGCATTATCTCTGTCATCATTATTTACCGAATTGCAAGTCAAGCTGGCATAGAGTGCTCGTTATTACAGCAATATCATTAACAATGAAAACTAATATTGTAGGAAGGTGACGAAAAACTTCAGAAAAGATCTACGCGTTCCCTGTTCAAATATTAGTTGGCCTACATAGGATGTAGAGAAATATTGGTATTTGGACGGGCTTTTTAGATGCCCTTTACTCATTTAACCCATTCCTGTTTCTTGAAATTTTAGACTGGTCGAAATTGAAAGAGGTTGCAGACGTTAATGAAAACTGGATGCCATTTGAAATGAAACCACCCTATGTGGTAGAAAATATTGTTTGAAAAGGAAAATTGCTTGTTACAAGCAATTTCTCCTTTTTCCACAATGTTTTTTCAAGTATAAAATCATGGCAACGCAAATTCCCGCGTTTAAACAGGAAAGGGTTAACACATTCCTACATTATGAAGCTTTTTGACGCTCGGAGAAAACATTGTGTTAATGAAGAAATTGATTGTGACAAGCAATTTATTGATTTCCAACATTTTTTTTTTTTTTCACCACAAAAAGGGGGCAAAATTTTCAATCATCATCAATTTGAAATTGTCGTCTGCCACTTCTTTCTCGCGAAAAGAAAACCAAACTCTATAAAATGGAAGTTTATACCCTGGTCATGCTGCACAGTACTTTTCGAGGTATCCATTCTGCTCCTCTTCGTGTGACAGGGCTCAAAAATATAACCTTACTCGGGGAATGTCGCCAAATTCATTTCATTCCGAATAAAAAAACGAGTTCAAAATGTCAGCCATGACGTTATTCTGTGATATTTTTTAGTCCAGCTCTAATAACGCCAATTATCGTGTTCCTTTGAATTATTTCCGAACTCACTAAATGGAGAAAAATCGCATATTAACGGGGAAAGTTCGTAATCCCTTTTCTTTGACGCATGCGATAAATTTTATATACTATCATAGTGCAAAAAAATATGGACATTGTTGACAAAGATCAGCCTGCAAGTCTGTGCTGGAGAGGTGATGTATTCGGAGCAAGACAAAAGATGCATGCTTGGCTTGAATATTTAGAACTATTACTGCATCGAAAAACTGCCGAATTCGTGAACCCAGTTTGTATAAACCAATAACCAGACAGCAAAAATTTTGACTGGTCCAAATTGAAAGAATCCGAAGTCGACCACTTCGAGTAGATGGAATAATATATATTGGGGGGGATCTTTTTTGGATAAAAACATTGTGGATAATGAAGAAATTTCAGGTTTAATTGGTAATTTAGCTTGTTGCTTGTTAGTTGTTTGGTTCGGTTTGGTTGTTGTTGTTGCTGTTTGTTTGTTGTTATTGGGGGTTTTTTTTTTTTTAATGAATTGTTGTTCTTTTTTTTTGGGGGGGGGGATATGCATGTTTAGGTATATTTCAGAACGTCCTTCACAGAGCAAAAGAGCCTTTGAAGTTTGCTGTTTACACAAGAAATAAGAAGCCATATACAAAACAGACAAATGACAGCGTCACAAATCACTATAGACACCAGACGAGGAAATTTTAGGCAGATCTCAATTTATTATAGTCATAGACGATATTAAATATTATATTTCATATTTTCTATAGGAGTAAACATTATTTACAGTCTATCCTCAGTTGGCCACCTAAAGGACGTAAAAGCGGTGTTTACGACATTTTGGTCACCCAGGGACGATGCAATGTATTTATCACACAATCAAACTCACGCAATACAAAAAAGAAATAAATCAAAGTACTGAAAGTACTGTAAGCTAGCAACGCACGGTTTTGTTAAGTATTCTTCTTTGCTAAAGGTTTACCAATTATAGCACGACAAATTCTTAGACTTGTTCAAAATTAAAAGAAGTTGATATACACGTATATGTATATTTCAACACACAAAGGGCTTGTCATCCTTCGTAGAGCAAATTTAGTTGTTTACACGAGAAATGAATGTGTAATTATACAACCTCGTGTTACAGCTCTAACCCGTTCCCACACAAATCCCTCCTTTTTACGCCCCCCCTCTCAAAAAAACTTTTGAAAATATTGTTGACATAGAAGAAAAAAACTGTCTAAGTGACGTTGATTGATGACGTTGACGTCTACCTCGAAATTCCAACTAAAAATTGTCGTCTGCAACTTCCTTGAATTGGATTAGTCGTCTGTCAATGGGCAAATGTGCAAAAAGAGTTGTTACTCTAACAATTTTTAAGATATTGACATTTTTCTCTGAGTTTCTATGAATCAGAAAGATAGTTTACAAGAAAATTTGAAAAAAAGTGAGTAAAAAAATCTTTTTTTTTTTATTTCGACTGGTTTTTCACGCATAGAGGTTCAAATGGATCCATGTATTGGTAGAATTTGTACCAGGCAGCAAAACCATAGATGGGTCCTAATTGTGTGACCTTTTCTAAAAAAGGAAGATTAACCCGCCGTTTTGATAACCTTATTTGTTTGTTTGGCGACTTAAACGTCGTAACTACAGTTACAAGCTGTAGTTACGACGTTTAGGTCGCTAACCAACTATTCTATTTTTTTCTATTACGTGCAAGATTACGCCGTATAAAATCGAAATGGGACTGCCTGTCGGAGTCGATGGGAGTGGCAAATGGTGTAGGTAGGCGGAGCCAGCGATTAGCAAATATGTCCACTTCTTAAGAGCCTTTTATTTAGGATAAGATTATTTTTAGTCGATTAAAGAAAGAGGTGGTCCCTTTAATGAAATTGTTTGCATTACCAAAGGTGGTTGATCTATTTTTATTTTTTTTTTGCTTATAAGCCAACGTATTTTAACCCATTCTCAAACAATGACGCTTTTAAACGCCCAAAGAAGTTAGGCTTTGGAAAACACTATGGAAAATGTAGAAATCGCCTGTTACAAGCAATTTATTCATTACCTACAATGTTTTCAACGCCAATAGTAAACAAAATGTTGTCTGAAACTAATTTCATTTTGGTCCAGTCTGAAATGTTGCCGTCTTGTAATGGGTTGATAAGGCAAAAAAGAAAGTTCTTCTTTTTCCAATCCAAGCTGTTGTTTTCACTCTTTAGTTGAAAACACAAATAGGCCACACGTTTCATTCCATATCCAAATAGAGAACAACAAATGAACGATTTCTATAAACAGTCTATGAAAATAAAAAACCTGGCATTGTATCCGAGCCTCTTTTATTGTACTTATCGTTTTTCCATAAAATCAAGTTCTAATTTCAAATCAAATAGAGCCTCAATATCTCAGCATAGACACTAGTTCAATATTCACGTGTTAGACGTTTGATTTGTTTGTTTGAATTGGGTTTAACGCCGCTTTTAACATTTTTTCTGTCATATCGCGGCGGCTGAAGCACCTAACACAGGAATCCTGTTATTTTTCACACCGGTACTTCCACTACATCATTTCCTAGCCTTAAGCTGCTATTTTTTACGATTATCCACCCATTTGTGAGAGACAAATTTCGGAAAGGATATGTGCCGCCGTTAGACATTTGAATCACTGGTTGAAGTACTGTTACATGTTAACTTATTACAAAACAGTTCTGCTTTTGACCCTCTCCCTATGAGCTAACTTTCGAACATATTGTGGTAAATGATGAAATCGCTCGTTGCAAGCAATTTCTTCATTATCCACAATGTTTTCTACCCCAAGAGTCTTAGATTTTTAAAATTTCATCATATTAAAATTGTCGTCTGCATCTTCTTTCAATTTGGACCAGTCTACGATTTTGTTGTCTGGTAGTGAGTTAAGTCGTATGAAAAGGTTTTTCGAATCTGGGAAGTATTGCAAAATATCAAGCAATAACAAGCAATATCTTCAATGTCGACAACGTTTTCAACTCTAATAGGCAAATATTTCTTTGAATTCACCAGCTTGGAATTGTTGAGTGCAACATCTTTCAATTAGGACCAGTCTAAAAATGTGTTGGAATGGGATAAACACAAGAATATAATCCCATGCGTGACATTTCCAACAATTACACATGTGCGCCAAGTAAAGACTCAGATCAGCCTGTGCATCTGCACAGTCTGATCATAGTCTTCACTCTGAGCTCTGTAGATAGATACTGATCAAAAGCTATTTCAAACAATCAGCGAATATTCTAATTGCCCCTAATGGAGGTCCAGCGTGCTCAATGTGTGCGAGTCACGCACATACGAAGTTGTGGGAAATGTCACACATAGGCTCATATATGAGCCTATGTATATCATTTCTGACCATTTAACATGCGCGCCAAGTAAACACTCAGACCAGTCTAGGCATCCGCTCAGTCTGGTCACAGTCTGCACTGTGCGTTCGTCAAATAGATTCTGACTCAAAGATATTTTATACAATCGTTCAATATTCTACAATTCATGCCCATGTGAAATGATTGGAAATGTCACGCATTTATTATTTTTTTACGACATTTAGCTCGCCAAATGACAAATGTCGTAGGTACAGCTTGAATAAATCTGTATTCGCGACATTTTGCTCGCCCAATGGCGAAATACAGCTTCAATAAAGCTGTATTTACGACAAGTTTGCATCAAAACATTAACTGTGTATTATTACAATAATTCTAGTGAATTCGGTTCTTTCGTCGACTTGATTTGTTTTTAACCTACAAAATATTCGCGCCGATATCTCGATTTAGATACAGAATCTATGCCAAAGGCATCACATTTCGCAAAAGAAATTTTGTCTGATGACAAAATTTCACATTTAAAATGTCGTCTGCAGATTCAAGAAAGTATGAATCGATTGTCCGACATTTTGTATGTAATCATCGCCATGCATGCTTCAAATAAATGCAGACGACGAATTCAAAAGAATTCAGAGAAGAAACTGCAGACGTTAAAGAAAACTTTGATGCGGTTAGACATTCTCTAAACTATTACAGAAAACACGTTTTCTTAGCCAATGGATTTTTTTGTTATTGTGTGTGTGTGTTCTTTGCTTTGTTTTTTTTTTGTTGTTGTTGTTGTTTTTGTTTCAGAGCAATGTCGGGAAACGAAAAATTGCGTGTTGGAGACGATTTCTCTTTTTTTATGACTTGTACATCAATTAACCCTTTCCTATTCAATCCTTGCTCTTTACGTCCAAAGACTTCGCTGACATCGTCCACAAACTCCGACAGGAATTTCAACTTGAATGTTTAACGACGTTATTTGCAAAATAAAGTTTTTATAACTTAAAGATCAAGGTCATAAGGTCACGTGGTATTCGCTGCTATCTCAAATGAAATCCCGTCTCCTGATAAGTACTTGTGTAAAATATGAACCCTAATGGATGAGAATGACTAAGATAGAAAACGTTATAGTGTAATATAATCTCGGCCTTTTCTCCTGTTTCTACAATGTTTCTTCTCAGTGATCGTATAGTGGATAAATTAACAATAACCCCAAACTTCTGTTTACATCATACAATATTTATTTCTTCTAAACTACTCTGGGAGCATACGCTCCAACAGTCATATACGTGATCTATCCCATCTCAAAATCCCGACCCTCCCCCGTCTTGCGCATTTGCTTCCCTATTTATATTGGACCAAAATACTATTTCAACAAATCAAATATCTTGTTTCGCATCTTTCTCTCAAAAATGTTCATTCAAGAAAGTATTGGCAGCAGATGGGCGTGTTTATCTTCGACCCATCAACATAATATTTAGTATTGATTTCATGGATTCGGACCGTGGCTACTCTACTAATTTCTTCATGAAAGAAATATATGAGCTTCCACAATTGGCTCTAATCATGGATTATGTTACAATAGATTTCGGTTAAAGTTTTTAATGACAGGTTAAGGGTCAAGGTTACAGGGTCACAGAGTCAAGGTCATTGCCTCAAATGAAAGCCTATCTCCTGATAAGTGCATGTGTGGAATGAGCACACTAGGTTGAAAAATGACCAAAATAGAAAAAGTTAAAGTTTTTCGTCAGAGTTTTTATAAGGGGTGTCCTGATGGGTATATGTGTGAAATATGAGACCCTTTGCAATAGGTGGGACGCCGACGCTGACGCCGAGGGTTAGACAGTAACTCTTAAGAGACTTTTTTCCTAGGCGACCTAAACATTTAGAATTGTTGGTTTTCGACTTAACCGTCGAAACTAAAGCTTGCATGATTTGATTGGTCGATAAATCTTTGAATGACACCCGCGATTCGTCAATTTCCTGCCCTGTCAAAATTATTTGAGGCCTACAACTCTCCATTTACACGCATCCCACCCATTCGTACGTGAATTGTGTATGGTATAAACGATACCTTTTTGATAAAACACCATCTATCATTTGCCCTAAAATAATTGATTCTACATGATCTGTTCAATGTACGGATCTAGGCCGCGGCCATAGCGCATGCATAGGACTACTGGTCATGGGGTCCCGGGTTCGATCCCTGAACGCGGCGAATATCCTTTCCAACATTTTTCTCCCAACAATGTGTGGATAATCGTAAACCTAAGAGGGATGAGCAGCTGGAGACTCGTAAAAGATGTAGTGGTAGTACTGGTGTAAGAAATACCAGGAATCCATTGTTAGGTGCTCCAGCCGCCACGATATGACTGAAATACAGTTAAAATTGTAGTTAAATTCCATTCAATGAATCAATAGTTGACAAATATAGGAGTTTCGAGAGCGGCGTCCCATTTAAAACGCACTTGACGTCTTATCATACGATATAAATCATTACTATTTTCATAAATCCACGAGACACATTTTTTCTACACCTTCAAAGTGATCCAGGACACCCCTCCGAGACTGAAAATAGAATTCTGTTACTCATGTAGATGCGTTTGCAAACTTTCCGCTCTCGCACAACCCCTGATTCTCACGCCCCTGTAATATTATACTTGAGAAAACATTGTGGGAAAAATGCTTGGATCATTTAACTCATTACCGGACGGCAAAAATTTAGACTTGTCCAAATTGAAAGGAGCTGCGGACGACATTTTAAGTTTATGACATTTTGAATTTTTTTCAACTTTTTTGGCTAGAAAAGATTGTGTTAAATGAAGAAATTGCTTGTTACAGACAATTTTTACATTTTATACTTTGTTTTCCGAATTTTTGTTCTCGGGGGGCGTCCAAAAACGTCACTTTGTGGGAATGTGTTAAGAATGCTACTTTTCTAATATTAGTTCCTGTATATTGTCATCTGCTACTCCTTTGAATTTGAACAAGTCTACAATTAAAAAAAAAAAAAAAAACAGTAAAGGGTTAAATTGCAGACCCTCCAGCGGCGATCTCATATACCGACCAGAAATGGACAAATGGAACTAAATGGTCTTCATTACCCTTAAAACAGTCCCCGATTTTGCATGGATTTCTGAGGAACGAATCAGTATCTGGAAATTGATTTTACATTTTCTCGACCTTGCTATTCCATGTCCAAATATAGCCGTAATTCTCGATAACAGATCGTTTCTCCAGTCTACTATGACGTGCATTATGATACCGAAAATAGAATTTGCCGAGTCATTGGAGAGCGACACGGTTAAATATGTCAAGTGACCAATCGCTGGCCCCGCCAACGTACTTCTTTGGCCCCTCCCATTGACTCCGACAGGAAGTTCCGCTTCGATTTTTAACAACGTTATTTTGCAAGTATGTATGGCCAGTAGCATGTAACAAAAAAGTGAAATGGTTATTTGGTGACCTAAACGTCGTAAATACAGCTTGAATAAGCAGTAGTTGCGACGTTTTTGTCGCCGAACCAACAAAACTGCTTGACGTAAATGTCGGCAAAATTCGGGGTCTAAAGTTCACTTTCGGTGAAACAGTCGAATTCATGTCAATAGACTGAGAAAACACTTGGTCTGTTAACTTGAAGAACCTGCCTAAATGCTTTATTATTATTATTATTATTATTAATTCAAAATGGTTGGTTAGCAACCTTAATGTCGTAACTGAAGCTTATATAAGCAGCAGTTACGACGTCTATATCGCCGAACCTACAAAAATGCTTGGCGTAAATGTCAGCAAATTTCGGGGTCCAAAGTTCACTACCGGTATATAAAGAATCATTTGGTTGATCGATTGGTTCTTTGATTGACAGTCGCGATCCGTCAATTTGTCGGATCACCGGAAAGCGAAGTGCTAGAATTTATTACACTCGTCAATTTGTCGGATCACCGGAAAGCGGAGTGCTAGAATTTATTACACTCGTCAATTTGTCGGGTCACCGGAAAGCGAAGTGCTAGAATTTATTACACTCGTCAATTTGTCGGGTCACCGGAAAGCGAAGTGCTAGAATTTATTACACTCGTCAATTTGTCGGGTCACCGGAAAGCGAGGTGCTAGAATTTATTACACTCGTCAATTTGTCGGGTCACCGGTAAGCGAAGTGCTAGAATTTATTACACTCGTCAATTTGTCGGGTCACCGGAAAGCGGAGTGCTAGAATTTATTACACTCGTCAATTTGTCGGGTCACCGGTAAGCGAAGTGCTAGAATTTATTACACTCGTCAATTTGTCGGGTCACCGGAAAGCGAAGTGCTAGAATTTATTACACTCGTCAATTTGTCGGGTCACCGGAAAGCGAAGTGCTAGAATTTATTACACTCGTCAATTTGTCGGGTCACCGGAAAGCGAAGTGCTAGAATTTATTACACTCGTCAATTTGTCGGGTCACCGGAAAGCGAAGTGCTAGAATTTTTTACACTCGTCAATTTGTCGGGTCACCGGAAAGCGAAGTGCTAGAATTTATCACACTCGTCGATTTGTCGGGTCACCGGAAAGCGAAGTGCTAGAATTCATTACACTCGTCAATTTGTCGGGTCACCGGAAAGCGAAGTGCTAGAATTTATTACACTCGTCGATTTGTCGGGTCACCGGAAAGCGAAGTGCTAGAATTTATTACACTCGTCAATTTGTCGGGTCACCGGAAAGCGAGGTGCTAGAATTTATTACGCTAGTCAATTTGTCGTGTCACCGGTAAGCGAAGTGCTAGAATTTATTACACTCGTCAATCTGTCGGGTCACCGGAAAGCGAAGTGCTAGAATTTATTACACTCGTCAATTTGTCGGGTCACCGGAAAGCGAAGTGCTAGAATTTATTACACTCGTCAATTTGTCGGGTCACCGGAAAGCGAAGTGCTAGAATTTATTACACTCGTCAATTTGTCGGGTCACCGGAAAGCGAAGTGCTAGAATTTATTACACTCGTCAATTTGTCGGGTCACCGGAAAGCGAAGTGATAGATTTTATTACACTCGACTTAGTAAACACTTGATCTATCATCCTGAAAAATCTGCCTAAATACGAAAATAAAAAAATATTTATTTTCTCAACTTTTCAAATTCTAGAATGATCTAGGGCCTATTTTTCTGATCGAAGCAATATCTTATAAAATGACAGAGATACAACGTTTTTTTTTTTATTTATTTCACCCAAACCAAGACGACAAATGCAAGACTGGTCCAAAAGAAATAGAAGACGACAATCTTAGTTTGGTGAACTTTTAAGGATCTATATCTTTGGGAAGAAAACATTGCTTTATTTGCAAGCAATTTCGTCATTTTTACATTTTTTCCTATTGGTTTTCTCGGGAATGGGTTAATATTATCCAGTAAACAATTTTTTCAATTAGTTGTTACGATTTACATTCTTACAGAAAAGCAGAAACGACTCCAGGTATCTCCTAGTGGAAAAAAATACCTCCCTTTATTTTAGTAGATACGAAGTTTCGGAGTAACTATTTCAATTTGAATTATGAATTAAGATTTTGTCCGTTTTCGTTATCCGGAAGACAAAATTTCTAACCTTCTGTATTTAAATATACTTCTGGTGGTATTTCAAACTAAATGTAATATCAGAAAAAAGATTTTTGACAGAAAACATTTCTTGGAAAGACAAAATTACGAATTACAAGCAGTACGAGTTTCTTATGCGTTTTTTTAACACTTTACCAGACGACAGAGTTCAGAGTAGTCCAAATAGAAAGAATTTGCCGACGGTAATTTCGACTCGGTTGAATTTAAAACATTTCAGTCTTTTTAATTAGAAAACGATGTCGAAGATGAAGAAAAAATACTTGCTTCAAGCGAGTTCTTCAGTTCTGCAAGATTTTCGGAAACGCTTTTCCCGAGGGTCGTCAAAAGCAGGACCTATTCACACAGCAAAATTTTAGACTGGTCCAAATTCAAAGAAGATATAGACGACAATTTCAAGTTGATATGATACTGAATATCTCTGTCTTTTACAGTAGAAAACAAGGTGGAAGTTAAAGAAATTGCTTATAACAAGCTATTTCTTCATTATCCCACTTGTTTCCCAGAATTACTTTCTTTGGGGTCGTAAAAGGGAGAGATATGGGAGTGAATGGGTTAAGAAGGGTTAAACCAAACAGATATACTTATGTTCCAGTAATATTCTTTCCCTGTCAGGTAGTGTAGATGTAGCTTTAGACTGGTCTTTCTTTACGCTTTAAAGGGGAAGGGGTTCAGTACAAATCTGTCGTAAGTATCTATGTCAATATCAGCGCTTACGACGAGTTGATGCCATATTTATTTGAATAACCCATTCCCACATTATTACGTTTCCCGACGCCCCTCAAGAGAAACATTTAGGAAAACATTGTGTGAAATGAAGAAATTACTTGTTGCAAGCAATTTCGTTATTGTACACGATGTTTTCTATCCAGAAAATTGAAAAAAAATCTCAAATTCAATAATCTTTAAATTGTCGTCTGCATCTCCATTCAATTTGGATCAGTTTTAATATTTGTCGTTTTGGATTGAGTTAAACCGTAGACCCTTTTCCCATGTCCCATATTTTGTTCCACAAGCCAAGCCTAATCTAAAATACCTCTTACAAACCACCGTCTTAAAGGACACGCGGCAAAAATAAAATGTCTGTCTTTGCAAAATGAATTCCCGTCATTTGAGAAATGTAAAACAAACATGCCTATTAATTTAAGTATTTCAGTTATATCGCGGCGGCTGGGCATGATTACAAGACGAGTACTATTTTGTAACACCCCCCCTCCCCATTAGAGTAATATTTCTAAAACCGCGCATGTTATTTCAATAATTGTTTCAACCTACATTTGTTTAACCTTATCCATTTCAATCCCTGGCCCAGGGGTTTTATAATTGAGACAATATTTCAATATTTTCTACCCTACCACATGGTTATCTACATTAAATTTCCGTCTGCAAAACCTTTGAATTTCGACAGGTCTAAAATTTTACAAACCAGGAAAGGGTTAAATTCAATCGTCACCTGCGTCTTTTCCACCGTGATCTTACCACTCCTCCCTTTTCCGTATTTTTTCTCTTCTACTCAGTCTCATTGTTTTGTATCAAGTTATTAGCCCATTACCACGCAATCCCGAATTTACGCATCTAAATACGGTTATGGCAAAAACTGTGGGAAACGAATGAATTGCTTGTAACAATTTTTTCCACGTTATATGGCCCTTATTCTTCAAATAAAACCAACTTTGATTCGTTGTCTGCAATTTTTTTCAATTTGGATCAGTCTGAAAATCCGTGAAGCTGGAATGGGTTAAACCTGATTTAAATCACTCTTCGAAATCCGAATTGCGTAAAATAGTGCCGTCTGGTAATGGGTTAAAAACAATTTGCCCGGAGTAGATTGCGTATAGATGACTATCGAATTTTGTCCCGGCAGAAAACCAGGAAATCAATGACTAACTCCCCCGCAGCAAAGCTCTCCAAGTTCTCCAAGTTCATTTTAGTCGACTCTGCAAAAACCGTCTACCTCGGGTGATTTAGAGGGCGTCATGTTGCAAAATCCTGGAGACTTTGGTAAGACTTATCGAGCTAATTTCGTCAACGGTCCATAACGGAAAAAAATCATTATCGGGAGGGCCTAATCCACTGTTTTTCTGTAGATAATGGATAGTGAAAATAGGTCGAAAAGTGGGGATAATTCTTGCAAAAAAGCATCTAACACTTTACAGTTGAATCTCTGTTTTTTACGTCCTTATGAAATAATAATTGAGAAAATATTGTAGGAAAAAAAATTACCCAAGCAATTTCTTCTTTTCCCACATATTTTTTACCCTACTGAATGTTTATTTTCCAATCAAATCCTAATTAAATCTTCGTCTGCAAAGCCTTGGAATTTGGACAGGTCTAAAATTTTGCCAACCAAGAATGGTTTAGAGCCATTTTCCTTTGATGGCAAAGATTATTGATTGATGATAAACTAACCCACAGAAGTTACTGTACGTACATGTATATTTGGAAACAGAGTAATGAGTGTCTCTCTTGTCAACAACTTTCCATGTGTTTCGGTGGTAATACAAATTCCTTTAATAAAAAAATTCTTCAGCAACCAAACAAGGTCTGTTAGAAATATGTATCCATGGGAAATTTTAAATGAAAAACTATGCCAACGATAAATAGCTCCACTGGCCGCCGGCTACCGGGTATATATCTATCATACACCCGTCCATACGTACACATTTTCTTCAATGTCAATTTTCTTTCTACGCTAAATGGCAAAGATTTTCTAGATCACATCAACTTGGAATTACCCTCTACACCTTCTTTCTCTTTGGACAATTCTAAATATTTGTTAGGCGGTAATGCGTTAAAACTACTTGAAAGGATTTTTGATGTTTGTTTGTTTGTTTGTTTGTTTGTTTGTTTGATCATAGCTATGTAACCTTTAAATCTCTAATCGGTGTATCAATAATTGATGAATCTGTAGAAACTCCTGCCGACTTGCGAAATGGCAGTTGACGGATAGTGTGGCCCACCCTTTGAGTCCGCTGGTCACACCCATTAACTCAAATAAAAAAATCCGCTTCG
Source organism: Fragum fragum (assembly GCA_946902895.1). Lineage (NCBI taxonomy): Eukaryota > Metazoa > Mollusca > Bivalvia > Cardiida > Cardiidae > Fragum > Fragum fragum. The sequence goes on from OX336374.1 coordinate 37,737,584, forward strand.
ATATTAAATGGCGTTATTTTGCAAATTAAGGCAAGCACCAAAAAAAAGAAAAAACACACAAAAAAAAAAAAAAAAAACAAAACGTAAAATCGTAAAACTTAAACGTCATAGCTACAACTTGGATAAGATGAAGTTAAGACGTTTAAGTCGCAAAAGAACAACAAAAACAAAACAAACAACAATTTTTTTATCTTAAGTTGAAAATTCATCCCCGGTCTTTTTGAATACGTGTGATTTGCTAAATGATTTTTAAATTGGAAGCGGTGATCCGCCAATTTCAGGCCTAATATGCGATACAAGCGGTCAAACTCCTCTTGAAATCGCAAATGACGCAGTTTTGCATAATGAAATGAGCCAATGCGTGACATTTCCAACAATTACACATGTGCGCCGAGTAAAGACTCAGATCAGCCTGTGCGTCTGCACAGTCTGATCAGGATCTTCACTCTGCGCTCTGTAGATAGATACTGACCCAAAGCTTCTTCAAACAATCAGCGAATATTCTAATTGCCCCGAATGACTGTCCAGGGTGATCAATGTGTGCGAGTCACTCACATGCGAAATTGTTGGAAATGTCACGCACAGGCCCAAATAGCAGTTTCGATTTCGTAATAAGAAATCTAACATATCTGTAACCCCTTCCAATTTGGACCAGTCTACGATTTTGTCGTTTCGTTATGAGTTAACACTAAATACACTAGACTGAAAATAGCGTTCTAGATGAGTTTTCTAACACTGGTTTTCCCCTGCCAGGACGATATGACAAAACTCCCCCGCAACTAAATCTCATTATTTTTCCACTAACAAAGTGTATATATAATGCATGATCTTGGAACCTGAACAACAGCGGTACAAAAATTTACCAATTGCCAGACAGCATTGTTTTAGACTGGCCCAAATTGATTGAACAAATTGAATGTCTAAATACTGTCGAAGCTGAAAAGCCGTCAACTGAAAATAGCGACCGATCTGCGTATTCGGCTACTTCAGATCCGCAGGTGCGATTTGCCCTGAATAGCAGTAATCTATCTGTATATAGCAGTTTTGATTTCTCCCTTAGCTGGCTGCATTCGACAGGTTCGACTATAGAAGATTACCAGGGAATCGGGAATCAAATTGATGGCTGCTCTTGGGAATCGAACCCTCTGTCTCAATCGCAAAGGTGATGTGCCCTTTAGTAAACCGGAATCTACGTTGTACGACAGGATCGTAGAGTCATGTAGCAGGCCTAAGTTTTTTGCAAATGATAAGAGTCAAATCCGGCTAAAACAGTTCCGGGCGATCAATTCCGTGAGAATATCAACCAATCAGATCAAAGTTGGGGGAGGCAGGTGCGCGCCAGTAGAGCAATAAATACTTATTTAGAAACACTAGGTCTACGACACTGACGCCAAATATGGTAAAAAGAATCAATATAGCCGGGGACTTTTTAGTTCAGTGTTATTTCAATACATCCGGGCCGACTTTTCAAATTTATTTATAGAGCGGTTGTTTTCTCTTTTAGAATCAAGTGCTCCGATCTTAGAGTGATAATGGCATGGCACCACGCAATTACTACGTATTTAATATTGATTCAAATCGATCTAGCGATGCCCACTCAACGAATAACAATTGATTTAGGCTCCTGGTGGTAAAAACTGCATCGGAAGGCGAATTACCGGCTTTTAAATGCTCTCTTTAATCTTTCTATTGCAAAAAGATAGTTTAACCAATACCCAGACGACAGAAATTATACTGGTCTGGATGAAAAAAGGATGGAGACGACAATTTCAAATTGATAGAATCTTTAAAATCCGTGTCCTTTTTTACTAAAAAATATTGTGGATAACGAAGAAATTGCTTGTAACAAGCAATTTCTTCATTTCCACAATGTTTTCGAATATGTTATTTCTTGACGGGCTTTAATGAGCAAGTTTGTGTGGGAATTGACAAAATGAATGTTTTCTGCCTAGCAAAAGACAATGGTGGTTCATCAAGAGCGACGCATGCGATGCTAATGCTCGGTTTTTCAAGTTCTTGATGGCGGGTAAAATTCCTAAGAAAAATTGGAATTATTCGTTCAAAAACGCATATAAAGTTGTCCTCCCTTTTTGGTATGCATTCTTTTTTGTTGTTTATATATATAATATATCCCGAGTTTCACATTCTCACACAACAAAATTTTAGACAGGTCAAAATTGAAATAATCTGTAGACGACAATTTCGTGACATTTTTTTTTTTTTTTCATTTTTTCATTTTTTTTTTCATTTTTTTTTTTTTTTTTTTTTTTGATTTAAAAAAAAACATTGTGGGAAATGAAGAAACAATTGATAAAAGCAATTTCTTCATTTCCACAATGTTTTCCAAAACTATTTCTTGAGGGGCACAAAAAGGAGGGATTGTGTGGGAATAGTTTAAACTAGAGACTTTACAAAATGTTTAAGTTTTCGGACGACGAGCCTGGCGGAGAATCTGGCTATAGCAATATTTCAGGTATTCTCCGAAAACAGCCAAGCTAATAAAAACATTGGAATCGGGAACTCTCAACGGGAGCAAAACTTTGCAAACCATTGCTTAGTTTTCTGTATATTTTCGTTGGGCGAGCTAAATGTCGTAGATATAGCTTAAGTTAAGCTGTACTTTCGACATGTTGATCGCTCAATGACGAAATGGTTGATGGGCAATCAAAACATCGTAACTACAGCTCTATCAAATTAAGAGATGGTGGTCGCACAATCAAGGTGTGGTTTTATTTTCCCGTCATTATCATTGACCTAATACCAGACGGTACTTTTATAAGAAAGTTACAAATTGAAAGAAGTTGAAAACGACAATTCAAAGATTGTTAAGTTAAATAAAAAGTAATACAATTGGGTTGATAGAATTGTGAGAAAAGAAGGAAGTGATCATTGACCTTTGACAGACAATATATCGCGGGTTTCTCCGAAATTAGCCGAGCAAAGAATAACATTATTGTGAGGAGAAAAGATCTCAGATTGGTCAGTCAAGGCTGGCATCAAACCTGGTGGATCGGTGCTGTCAATCAGAAAGTCGATTGGCCAATCAAATTATTCATTTAGAGTGGAAGCGCAGTGTTGATCTCAGACGGTTATTAACCCATTACCAGACGGAAAAAAATAGACTGGTCCAAATTTAAAGGTGTTGCAGACGACAATTCAAAGTTTATCAAATTTTGGATTTTTTCAACTTTCTCGGAAGAAAACATTGTGGTAAATGAAGAAATTGCTTGTGCCAAGCAATTTCTACATTTTCCACAATATTTTCCAAAGCCCTTTTTCTTTGGGGCGTCTAAAACTGACTCTGAGTGGGAATGCGTTAAAAAAGAATCGTTTGTAGGCGACTAGGACATCGTAACTACACCTTCTTGAAGCTGTGGTTACGTCGTTTGTCTCCCACAAACGATTTGCCTTTTGTTTCGTGTTACCGACCGTATAAGTAAATGATATCGTTCGATATCTCACTCGCGGCACTCATCCTTTCCGACTATTTGTCTCCCACCAATGGGTCGATAATCGTAGACCTATGTGGGATAGCAGCTGGAGACTAGGAAAGGATGTGATGGCGGTACTGGTGTGAGAAATACCAGGAATCCATTGTTAGGTGCTCCAGCCGCCGCGATATAACTGACAGGTTGTTGAAAGCAGCGTTAAACCCCATTCAAACAAACAAACAAATCGATATCTCACTCGATGTCACATGGCAGAAGTCACTGGGCAGGCCAGCCATCAGTCGATCGAATGTATATTATAGAGAAGAAAACTTGACGGATCTCGCTTGTCAACCAAATAATCAATCAACCAATAAAATCGTTTTTTCAGACCGGAAGTGAGCTTTGAACTCCAACATATGTGAAGCATTTTTTGTTGGTTTGACGACATAAAGGCCTAACCACAGCTTTATCAAGCTAAAGTTACGACATTTGTCGCCAACCAGACATTTTAATTTTTTAACCCATTCCCTCTCAGTGACGCTTTTAGACGCCCCAAAGGAAAAAAGCTTTGGAAAACATTGTTAGAAATGAAGAAATTGCTTGTTACAAGCAAATTCTTCAGTTTCAACTATGTTTTCTGCCTAGAGATTTAAAAAAATCCAAAATTTTATATACTTTAAATTGTCGTCTGCAACTTCTTTCAATTTGGGCCAGTCTAAAATTATGCCGTCTGGTAATGGGTTAATATGTAACTGACAACAAAATTTACAAAATAATGCCTTTTGGTATCGAAATGGAACTTCCTGTCGGAGCTCAGTGGGCGTGGCCAGCGATCCGTTTATTATATTCTCAGAAAATCTACTTAACCGATTACCACACAATGACCCTTTTTGACTCCTCTCAAGAAAAAAACAACTTGAAAAACATCGTATAAAACGAAGAAACTGATTACAACGAGCAATTTCTTTCGTCTTACTCAATGTTTTATACAAAGAAGGTTGAACAATCTAAAATTTCTTAAAGTTTAAATAATGGTCTGCAACTTCTTTTAATTTGGATCAGTCTAAAATTTTCTGGCGTGGTAATGAGCTAAAAGAAAAGCTCTTGACTAAAGTCTGAGACACTACAAGGCCTATTTCCCGCAATCAAGATACTCGGTCCGTCCACTGTAAAATCAGTTCCTTTTAGGTATCACAGGGATAACCACTAACAGTGTTTCGTGATCCCGAGGACCCCCCCCCCCCCAAAAAAAAAAAAATTAATTAATAAATGAAAAATAAAAAAAAAATTGGAGCTCATTAATTCCAGGCTAGGGATTCCGTCAGGGTCTTTGAATATTTCTGGAGTACAATATATCTTAATGTTTCAACTAATACCCCTGATTCTCCGAAAACGTGGTGTAAATTTCAACTTGTTCTGTCTTTGAGATTTAGCCAACTACCAGATGACAAAATTTATGACAGGTAAAAATTCAAAGAAATTGAAGACGACAATTTTATGCTAATAGTATTCTTAAAATGTTTGTCTTTTTGGAAGAAAATATTGTGGATGATGAAGAAACTGCTTGTAACAAGCATTTTCTTCATTTTCCACAATGTTTTATAAAGCATTTTCTATTGTGGGACTTAAAAGGCTTGGATTATGTGGAAAAGGATTAATGTGAATTTATGCGGGATCGATGATTATATGGAGGAAACCCTGATATAATGAGTAGAGATTCCTGTGGAATCCCAGTGAAGCAAACTAAGTGTCGATCCCTTTATCACCAAGGTAAATATTCGAAGCTTAATTGTTTTGTTTGTTTGCTTTTTTGTTATTTTTTTTTTTTTTTTTTTTTATATATACATTTATTTTTTTATTTTTATTTTTCAGAGAGGGGGAGAGTTTTATGTTGCTGTTGTTGTCATTTTTTAAAATGTCTTCTGTAACTGTTTCGCTATTTCAATTGATACCAAAATTTGTTGTCTAGTAATGCTTTAAGCCTAAGCTACCTTGATATTGTTGTTGTTCATTTCTTTTAATCCGGCTATCTCTTTTCGACCAGGAAGAAGCAAAACAAAATAACCCATTACAACCACATTTTTGTGCTGACATGTATATTAGTAATGAATTGTACTCCCTAGATTCAATTGGAAAGGTTCAAACCCTTCAAACGAAAAATATTCAGCCGGAAAAAAATGAAAAACAAATACATGTATCTGAAAAAAGGTAGTATCCATCAACGGCCAAAAACTGAGAGTACCTTGATGATAAATATAGGAGGAGAAGAAGAAATTCTGACTTGATCCATTCCTTAACAATGACGCTTTTGAACCCGCCTCCCCCCCCCCCCCAAAAAAAAAAATAATAATTGGGAAAGCATTGTGTAAAATGAAGAAATTGCTTCAACGAAGAAAGTTGAAAAAATCTAAATTTTCATACACTCTACATTGTCGTCAGCGGTTCCTTTCAATTTGGACCAGTCTAAAATTTCGACGCCTGGTAATTGGCTTAACTGCAACAATTTTTCGTCGCAAATAATGCTTTTCACAGTATATGTTGAATCTTTCACGAGTGCGAATCTCTCTCTCTCGTGCAGTAAAATCTTGTGAAAACAGTATATATATCGTAATTTCTTAACCCATTCCCGCCTTTTTACACCCCTCAAGAAAAAGGTTTGGAAAACTTAGTGGAAAATGAAGAAATTGCTTGTAACAAGCAATTTCATCATTGTCCACACTGTTTTCTACATTAGACAGTAAAGATTTATCAAATTCCACCAACTTGATGTCATCTGCATCATCTTTCAATTTGGACCGGTCTATAATTAGGTCGTTTGGGAACGGGTTAAGGATGATATTAGGCGGAAATATATGTTTTTTATCAATTAACCGTTTGTATTGTCGAGGAAAGAAGAGAATTTTGACGAGTTAGTCGAAAAAAAAGCAAATAATGTAAAATTTATACGATAAACTTAACATTCTTGATAAAGAAAATCTTTAAAAGAACGAAGTTTCAACCCCGGTCAGCTTGCACAGAAAGGCCACGATCGATAACTGTTTCGGCTCTTCCAACAAGGTACTTTTTCTAAAGTTCGGCAAAATTCTCAAAAAAGCTTGCATTCAATTAACGGACCGCATGACCCGACTACTCAGCTCCGTTAGGGATAGTCACTTTGATAATGGTTTAATATTTAGATTCGTCTATCAAAATCGGGCGTTCTGATTGGTCGAAATGAATTATTCATAACCCCACGAACAAAATTTTGAGCACGCAGCTATATTGTATGCTTCCGCACAAAATAGTCCCACACAAAAAGGTATCAAAAGATGTAGGGTTTTTGCTTCTTTCGCTCCATACTATTAAATTATAAGAAATGTAGCGAATATTTTTTGTTTGAACCGAAAAACCTAATCACACAATGTATGAATCCGGTCCGCGTATTCATACAGTCTGATTAGTTTTTTCGGTTCATACCTCCACGAAAACAAAAAATATTCCCTTCATCTCTTAATTTAACGGCGATATTTTGCAGAAATTTTGGCCAGTAACAAGTAAAACAAACAAGAGGGCCAGAATGGCCCTAAAATCGCTCACCTGACTAATGTAAGATGATTCAAAATTTAGCCAACACTTTTGAAAAGGGTCACCCAAGGAATATTCATTTAAGTTTAGTTGAAATTGGCCCAAGGGTTACTGAGGAGATGTTTAAAAATTTCAAAGTAAAAAACTGCCCCGCCCTGCCACGCCCATATTAGGGTGTCAATCAAAATTCTGCGAACACCTTTTGAATAGGGTCACCAAAAGGAACATTCATGCCAAGTTTGGTTGAAATTGGCCGAATGGTTACTGAGGAGAAGATATTTAAAGATTTCTAATTTAAAAAACTGCCCCAACCTGCCACGCCCATATTTGTCGTCAATCAAGTTTCATGAACAACTTTTGAAAAGGGTCACCCAAGGAGCATTCATGCCAAGTTTGGTTAAAATTGGCTCAATGATTACTGAGGCTAAGATATTTAAAGATGTCTAAACAAAAAACGGTCACGCCCATATTTGGGCGTCAATCAAATTTCCCAAACACGATTTGAAAAGGGACACCCAAAGAACATTCATGCAAAGTTTGGTTGAAATTGGCCCAAATGGTTACAGAGAAGAAGATGTTTAAAGATTTCAAAATCAAAAACTGCCACTCCCTGCCACGCCCATATTTGGGCGTCAATCAAAATTCTGCATACAACTTTTGAAAAGGGTCACCCAAGGAACATTCATGCCACGTTTGGTTGAAATTGGCCCAATGGTTACTGAGGAAAAGATGCTTAGAGATTTCAAAGTAAAAAACTACCACGCCCTGCCACGCCCATATTTGGGCATAAATCAAATTTTCATGAACTTATTTTGAAAAGGGACACCTAAGGAACATTCATGCCAAGTTTGGTTGAAATTGGCCAAATGATTAGTGAGGCGAAGATATTTAAAGATTTCTGAATAAAAAACGGCCACGCCCATATTTGGGCGTAAATCAAAATTCCCAAAACGATTTGAAAAGGGACACCCAAGGAACATTCATGCCAAGTTTGGTTGAAATTGGCCCAAATGGTTACTGAGGAGAAGATGTTAAAAGATTTCAAAGTCAAAAACTGCCACGCCCATATTTGGACATCAATCATAATTCCTCGAATAACTTTTGAAAAGGGTCACCCAAGGAAAATTCATACCAAATTTTGTTGAAATTGGCCCATAGGTTCCTGAGGAGAAGATGTTTAAAGATTTTACAGTCAAAAACTGCCACGCCCTGCCACGCCCATATTTGGGCAAAAATTAAACGAACAACTTTTGAAAAGGGTCACCAAAGGAACATCCATGCAAAGTTTGGTTGAAATTTGCCCAGTGGTTACTGAGGAGAAGATGTTTAAAGATTTCAAAGTCAAATTCTGCCCCAACCTGCCACGCCCATATTTGGGCGTGAAACAAAATTCTGCGAACAACTTTTGAAAAGGGTCACCCAAGGAACATTCATACCAAATTTTGTTGAAATTGGCCAAATGGTTCCTGAGGAGAAGATGTTTAAAGATTTCAAAGTCAAATTCTGCCCCAACCTGCCACGCCCATATTTGGGCATAAATCGAAATTCCATGAACAACTATTGAAAGGGTCACCCAAGGTACATTCATACCAAATTTTGTTGAAATTGGCCAAATGGTTACTTAGGAGATGTTTAAAGATTTCAAAGTCAAAAACTGCCACGCCCATAATTGGGCGTCAATCAAATTTTCGCGAACAACTGTTGAAAAGGGTCACCCAAGGAACATTCATACCAAATTTGGTTGAAATTGGCCCAATGGTTACTGAGGAGAAGATGTTTAAAGATTTCAAAGTCAAAATCTGCCACGCCCTGCCACGCCCAAATTTGGGATAAAAATCCCTGAACAACTTTTGAGAAGGGTCACCCAAGGAACATTCCTACCAAGTTTGGTTGAAATCCGCCCAGTGGTTACTGAGGAGAAGATGTTTAAAGAACTGTTGACGCCTTCCGACGCACGACGCACTACGCACAAAAAGTGATACCAAAAGCTCACCTTGAGTACGTCGTGCTCAGGTGAGCTAAAAAGTAAAATGGCTGGTTTGCCATCGATATGTGGATTAAAGTTCGATTAGGCTGTAGTTACGATGGTTAAGGCGCCAAACCAATGACGAAAGCGATCCGTTAATTCTGGACATCAGTCGACAAAAAAAATAGATTGGTCAAAATTAAGAGTGGTTGCAGACAACAATTTAAAGTTTATGAAATTTTAGATTTTAGAAAACATTGTGGAAAAAGAAGAAATTGCTCGTTGCAAGCAATTTCTTCATTTTTCACAAGGTTTTCCCAATTGTTTTTCTTGAGGGGCACCAAAAAATGTCATTGTGTAGGATTGGATTTAGTCTTATCCGGCTTAACCCTATTCCTGTTCTGAAAAATTCTAAACCTGTCCAACTTCAAATGTTTTGCAGACGAAAATTTAAAGTGGACTCAATCTAAAAAATAACTATTCGGTGGGGTAGAAAATATTGTGGAAAAAGAATAAAATGCTTGTTACAAGCAATTTCTTCTTTTTTTTCTACAATATTTTCGTAAATATAAAACCACGGGGACGTAAAAAAACAGGATTGTACTGGAAAGGGTTAACTTGAATGAATCTGTAGTCTAGGGAAGCGTTTACTGAGAATTCTATTTCGGGAGATCATTTTTTTTTAATTCTTTGACAAACAGCACGTATTCATAGTTCATTTCCAGAAAAAGACAAAATCAATGCCAATTATAGAATTCCTAATAGGAATTCTTCTTAACATCAAAAGACACGCTGGAAATGGCTAAGGTCGAAAACCTTTATATCCTTTCGTCCTAAGTAAATCAACCCATTCCCAAAGAACCAAATTTTAGACTGGTCCAAATTGAAGAAGGGTGCAAACCAAAAAACAAAGTTGCTTCAGATTGCAAAAGCAAGGGTCATATCAGATAGAAAACTTTGTGAGAAAAGAACAAATTGCATGCTACAAGCAATTTCTTCTTTTCTCACAATGTTTTCCAAAGCTATATTGCTCGAGGGCGAAAATCCAGTCCAATCTTCCGGCTCATCCCACTTAGGTTTACGATTATCCATTCTTTTGTGGGAGACAAATGTCGGAAAGGATATTCGGCGCGGCCGGGAATCGAACCCGAGACCCCTTAATTAGGAGTTATACGCGCTACCAACTGCATTACAGCAGTCTAAGAAAATATGGTAAGGAATGAGAAGCAAGGCAAGGATGGTAACAGGTAACAAATGGACGATAAAAAAAAATACCAGGCGTTGGTAACACATGGTCGATTTATATCTATACGAAACTACCGATTATATGTAGCTGCAGTTGATGGACCGCGATGTCGATTAAAACTGGATTAACCAATCAAATCAATCATTTAGATCGAAAGTGAACTTTGATCTCCGACATTTACATGAAGTTTGGTTGGTTTGGCGACTTAAACGTCGTGACGACATTTAGGTCGCCAAATTACCATTTCATTCTTTTGTAACATGCTACGGATAATAAACATTAGCAATATAACGCCGTTTATTATCTAGGTCGAACTTCCTGTTGGAGGTGAGGGGCGTGACCAGCGATTCGTTAGTTATGGGGTATAAGAAGAATTTTCTCCTTTTTTAACAGCAAAAAAATAATTCAATATCCAATACTTCTTTAATGTTTGCTATTCGCTTCGTTATTTTCATCTAAAGAGTACGCATATATTTTCCTCACGGAGTGAAGAGAAAAGGACCAGACGACATATAACACGAGGATACTTTTTACGCCCTTTAAGCAAAGACAGCTTAGCAAAACTGAAAAAAATGCTTGTTACAAGCAATGTCTGAATTGTTGACAATATCCACAAGGTTTTTGCCCCAGAAAACCAATATTTAATCATAAACAAAAAAATTATGGCTTCCAACTCTTTCGAATCGGAAAAAGACTTAAATTCCATTGTATGGTAATGACTTTAACCCTTTCCTGTTTTGCAAAAATTTAGACCGGTCAAAAATCAAAGGTTTTGCAGACGAAAATTCAAAGTTGATTTTATTTGAAAAATAACCATTCAGTAGGGTAGAAAATATTGTGGAAAAAGAAGAAATTGCTTATTACAAGCAATTTCTTCTTTTTCCACAATGTTTTCTTAATTATGAAATCACTGGGACGTAAAAACAAGGGATTAACCAGGAACCAGCAAAAATTTGTAGGAATCAGAATCAATTTTGGTTGGCGAGTCCACAATCATCAATTACGGGTCGACTTCGATCTTCCTTCCGGTCGATTGATGTTCACGAACATACGGATACTGGACTCAGAAAAAATCACTAAAATCCTATCTATCCGGCTTTAAACCCATTACGACGAAACCCTGCTTTTTGACGGCCCTCGAGTAACAAGAAATCTGTGAGCCAAAACTCAGTAAGTAAACCCCCGCTTACACTACCAAGTTAACCCATTCCAACTCAATCCCTTCTTTTTACTCCCCTCTATAAAACAGTTTTAGAAAACATTGAGGAAAATGAAGAAATTGCTTGTTACAAGCAATTTCTTCATTATCCACAATGTTTTCTATCCCAAAAGATGAAAAAAAAAATAAAATTCCATCAACTTCAAATTGTCGTCTGCAGCTTCTTTCAATTTGGACCAGTCTAAAATTTTGTCGTGTGGGAATGGGTTAACTACAGTGAAAACGAAAATCTCCCTCAATGAAACATATTCCATAAGGACCATGTAGCACACCTAGTAGAACCACCATACCAAGTTTCAAAAGCATCAATTGATAGTTACCATTATACCAAACCATGTTCTAAAAGTCGTAAAAGAGGAATTAGTAAACTTGCGGACCTAAATTCAGTAATGTCAAGTCATAGCTATAAATAGTTGTTGGGAAAAATGCGAGGGAAACATACCACTATACCAGTCAATGTTTGAAAAAAAACTAATTCGTAAAACAGGGAGTAGTAAACGTGCGGACCTAAATTCAGTAATGTCAAGTCATAGTGTAGGAAATATGCGAGAAAACATACCACTATACCAGTCAATGTTCGAAAAAAGTCGTAAAACAGGGAGTAGTAAACTTGCGGACTCAAATGCGGTAAGCGCTAAAACAGGGAATTGTAAACTTGCGGACTCAAGTGCGGTAAGCGCTAAAACAAGGAGTAGTAAGCTTGCGGACTCAAATGCAGTAAGCGATTTGTGGGAAACATAGATGAACCAATTTTTACATTTTCACCATCTATAATTTTGCAATCAGCATCTTCTATCATTTAGGTTGATTGATCAAACGAGGTTTAACGCCGCTATTAACAGTATTTCAGTCATATCGCGGCGGCTGGAGCAACTAACAATGGATTCCTGGTATTTCTCAAACCAGTACTACCACTGGACCCTTTCCTAGCCTCCCGCTACTATCCCACTTAGGTTTCCGATTATCCACCAATTTGTGAGAGACAAATGTCGGAAAGAATATGTGCCGCCGCCGGGGATCGAACCCATGACATCCCATGATTAAAGATTAGGAATCTGACCTATCATTTAGGACCAGTGTATATTTTGTTGAGTGGTAATGGGTTAATTTCTAGTGTGTGCGAGTCAGCAATGGCGAGTTACATAACAGTTTTGAATTTTGTTCCTGTTCGTTAAATATCGGCGAAAAGACGCATGCTTGACTTCCAAGACAGATTCACAGAAAATTCCCGAAATCTGCGAGCCAAAACTCATTGAGTATCATAGCTTGTACTACCACTAAATTACAATTGAAACGAAATTGTCCCTTAATTGAACACGTTCGTGACGAGCATGACCCCTAGTTGAACCTCCATACCACATTTAACGCGGATGCTACTAATAGTTGCCAACTAGAATACGACCATTTGGCCCCTCAAGCGAATAATCTTTACTAATTGATACCTGTCACCCTTAAAAAACATTACATCCAATGATTGAAAGAAAACGAGAACAATCAAAATGTACACCATTGTCATCATTTCACAAATAGTTGATGTAAAATTATTTCAACTGCAAAAAGGATTCCAATCCCAGTTAGTCAACACAATACTAATGCGATGCGCTGGGGAAGTCACTTTATACAAAAGACTCAAGATTTTCAGTGGTTTAACAAATATATAGATTTATCAGTATGCAGTTTCGGGAAATTGTAGTTTTGTTTAGAATGCCACTACATTTAACACTTTCCTGTTTCGCAAAATTTTAAACCTGTCAAACTTCAAAGGTTTTGCAGACGAAAATTTAAATTGGATTTAATTTGAAAAATAACTATTCAGTAGGGTAGAAAATATTGTGGAAACAGAAGAGTTTGCTTGATACAATCTGGCTATCTAATACAACTCGACAGAAAAAAATCAATATTCGGCATGTACCAAAAAAACGTATTCGTCTAGTACCGTTAAACACTGACTCCTTTTTTTTGTGTATTGACGTTCAGGGTTTTTTTTTCGGAAAGTTTTTTTCTTAATCATTTATGAGAATTTTCTTAATGTCATGTCCTTCGGTCTCCTCCATTAAAAAATACATACACACGATTCTCGAACACGATAACAACAAATAGAAAAACACACTGTGCGTGTGTTTATTTCCGTTTATTTATCGTCGCTACCGTAGCACATGCCCATATGAGCGACGCCCCCAGAAGACGGTTAGTTGTGACGGGTTATAGTGCAAGGATTCAGGACGAAACTGCCGAGAGCTCAGCCTAGTTCTTTAACGTGCTTGAAGGATAGCATCGTCACACAGTGCCTCGTTCAACGTCTCATCCGAAAGAAAACTAGTTGTGTTATTTTATATGTTCAGCCCAGGGCTCGAACCCGTGATCTTAAGGTTTTAAGTCAAGTGCTCTACCAACTGAGCTAATCGGGCTGACAAAAAAACCCAACAAAACACAACAACACGCTGTTGTAATATTCCCTATATACACAAAAGATGGATCATTCGCTCCGCCCACTGACCTCTGACCTGACATTTCTAATGAGGAAATAAACGACATTATTTTGTTAAATTTGTGACAATAGACATATAGTAAAAGGTAAAGCGTTGAGTAGTGAGCTAAAAGTCGTAATACAGATTGAGTAAGATGCATTTACGAATTTTATGTCGCATAACCAACAAGAGTACTTAACATAAATGTTGGGAGTTCAAAGATCACTTCCTGTCTACAGGAATTTTGTCAATAGTTTTTTTGTTTTTTTCAGTTGACAGTGGTGATTATCAGTAGACAATATTAACATGTTACACCAAGCATTTGTATACATATTTCCAGATTATTTTCGGTCAAAGGGGAGAAATCATGTCGATTAAAACAAATTATTCGATCTTTATCTGATTTTTTTAAATAGAATTATATTTTTTTACATTTCATGTTCATGATAAAAACAAAGAAAGGTTTGGAGATCATTTCTTCATTTTCTTCTTTCCTTTCTTCCAAACTTTATTCTTTTTAGCTTTACTTAGTCCCTCAAATTCAAAACTTTTCAATGGATCTGCTTTCCGCTTCTGAAAGAAGAGAAAAAGAGCCTTTGAGTAAAATTGTTAACAATTTAACCCTTATCTTGCTGTTTAAAATCCTCAACAATTTTTTACTAATATAAAAGTATTGAAAGCCTAGAGAGCAAGAATTTTGGATTGATAATTATTTAGAAAATAAATGTCATAAACAATGCTACCTTTAAAGGGACAAGCAGGATGTCTAGACAAAGATCAGACTGCACATATGTGCAGCCTGATCTTTGTCTAGGCCTCCTGCCAAAACTGGAATAAAAATTTACTCTGGGTTCAGCATAACAAAGGTTAACTTGTACCAATAGCGCTGACTCCAACCAATCATTACGAGAGTGTCCTAGCCACAATATATGCTGCCCTTATGCATTAACCCATTACCAGATGGCAAAATTTTAGACTGGTCCAAGAAGTTGCAGACAACAATTTAAAAAAAATATGAATTTTTTATTGTTTTAACCTTTCAGGTAGAAACCATTGTGGATAATGAAGGAATTGCTTGTAGCAAGCAATTTCTTCATTTTCACAATGTTTTCCAAACCATTTATTTGGGGGGCGTCTAAAAGCGTCAATGAGTGGGAATGGGTTAAGCCCCCTTTTCTGTGATGCAGACTAATATGGCAATCTAATTTTAATATGCTCAAAGCTTGGTGACTAGGAACATTCTGTGAATATTTCATTCAAATTTGTTGATTAATACAAGAGGACATGTGTTAACAAGAAAGTTTGCATTAAATCCTCTCATTCGGTGATGCAGCCTACAACGGCGAAACCCAACAATTTGTGTACAGAATACAGAATGAATACTCTTATCAGACTGTGCAAATTTACACCTGAATTTGAGTCTTTATTTGGCACACATCTGAAATTATTTAGAATGTTATCTACAGGTTCAAATACAACTTGGCCCATTAACTCAGTCAGTAGAGTGTCGGACTCCCCAAGGTCACAAAAACCAATCTCTCCATTTTTCACAATATCTTCTCACCTATATGATTTTTTTTTCAAATGAGGACATACTCATTGTCTATAACCTCTTTCAATGTTGGATCAGTCTGGTTATTGGTGAAATTATAGTCTTTTGATCAAATGTTTCAAAGGCATTTCTACCAAAATACAAGAAAGTTGTGCTTCATACATAAGGCCGATTCATACATAAGTGTGTTCATACCTCCATGAAGACAAAAAATATTCTCTTCATTTCTTATAATTTAATTGCATCCAGCGAAAAAAGCAAAAACTTTACAATTTTTTATACCTTTTGGTATAAAACTATTTTGTGCATAATCACACAAAATCACTGCGTGCTCAAAATTTTGTTCATGGAATATATTTTTCGACCAATCAGATCAC
Source organism: Fragum fragum (assembly GCA_946902895.1). Classification (NCBI taxonomy): domain Eukaryota; kingdom Metazoa; phylum Mollusca; class Bivalvia; order Cardiida; family Cardiidae; genus Fragum; species Fragum fragum. The sequence goes on from OX336374.1 coordinate 37,753,407, forward strand.
CTGTTTTCGATAGACAAAACTAAAAATTAAATTATTGCTTGGCCACCTTCACATCCTAACTTTAGCTTGAATAAGCTACAGTCACAATGTTTAACTCTTTCCTGTTTTTCAAAACTCTAGACCTGTCCAAATTAAAAGGTTTTGCAGACAGAAATTGAAAGTGGATTTGATTTGAAAAATAACCATTCAGTAGGGTAGAAAACATTTTGGACAAAGAAGAAATTGCTTGTTACAAGCAATTTCTTGTTTTCCACAATTTCTTCTCAATTATAAATTCTAAGGGACATAAAAAGCAGGGATTGAACAGGAAAGGGTTTAATCACCCATAAATGATAAAGATTACAGGGTTAAACAATTTTCTTCTGGTATATAAGAATGATTAGAATGATCAATGGATTTTTTGAGTGGAGAGCAGTGGTTCAACAATTATCATTTTAGAACTATGTAATGTTCACAAGAAAGTGGGCCAATCTCACCTTGTATTTTTTCTCCCCAGCAGACATTGTGGGTTTATGTTGACTTTTAGACGTAGATGGAATTTCTGTGTCATCTTGACCTTGGATATCTTTTAACATGGACGGCACTACGAAAAACAAAAACTCAAAAGTCAGCATATCACAAACTTGCCACAGGACCTTTAACCCATTCCCACTCAAGGACGCTTTTTCACGCCCTACAGAAAAACAATATGGAAAATATTGTGGAAAATGAAGAAATTGCTTGCATTTTCCACAATGTTTTTTACCTAGAAAGTTTAAGAAATCTGAAAATTCCTTAACTTTAAATTATCATCTGCAGCTCCTTTCAATTTTGACCAGTCTAAAATTTTGCCATATGGTAAAGGGTTAACCCATAACCATACAACAAGATCGGTTCAAATTGGTTCAAATTGAAGGTTGTTGCAGACTACATATGCAGTTCATGAAATTTCGAAAATCTTTGTCATTTTGGGTAGAAAATATTAGGGATAATGAAGAAATTGCTTGTAGCAAGTATTTTCTTCATTTTTCACTATATTTTCCAAAGCTTTTTTCTTGGAAGGCATCAAAAAGTGTGTGTGGGAATGGGTTAACAAACTCAGCAAAGTATTAAATGAGGTTTCAATGACTAATCTGTAAAAATAGCCATAATATGCTATATAATCTAATGTACTGTTTACTTGCATTTTCATCATGTTTCATTTACCATTCATTTTTTTCTCTTATATGGGAAACAAGTTGATGTATTTACATACAATATTCCTACTTTGAACATGGTTTTGGCAGGTGTATGGACTAAGATCAGCCTGCATAGACGAGCAGTCAGATCTTAGCCTAAACTACCTGCTTATTGATGTTGTTGTGAGAGAAATCTTTGATTACAAGATCACTCAAATATAATGAAAAGAGGAAAAATATCCAGCAGGACAAGGGTTAATTTCTTGACCAATGACCGCGTAATTTTCTTCTGTTTTTCTTAGTTGTTTTTCTTCAACACATAAAAACAAGGGATTGTGTGGTAACTGGTAAAAAATCATAAAGGCCTATAAGTGTATATGACCTTTATGTACTGGGTCATCAAATCAAATCCATAGAATCTATCAAACTCAAGCTCTAATGAAAATCTTACCCAGATAATTTGGAACATGCTTTAGGTGTTCTGTATAGTTTACAGTTCGTAAATTCTTGTCATGTCGTAAAACTTGAAGGTCTCTTGGATTATCTTGAAAATACGACTGAAAAGAAAAATTGTGAACTTGATTCAAATCACATAAAATAAGCTTGCATAAGCTGTACTTTCGATGTCCCCAAACCAATAATAATGCTAAACACAAATATCAACCAATATCAGAGTTCAAAGTTCACTTCCAGTCTAAACGACAGATTTGATTTGTCTTTTGATATTTTGATTGCTGGTCCTAATCCATCAATTATCCTCCGTTGGAAGTTTCTACATGACAATTAGCTCTATGCAGACAACTTAAAGTCATAATCTATAGGATTTTGAATAACACCTACCCAATCCCCTCTCTTTAACCAACTACCATACTGAAAGAAGTTGCAGACAACATTTTTTTATGAAATTTTAAAAATCTTAGAGTGTTTGGTAGAATACATCAAGGATAATGAAGAAATTTCTTGTCATATGTAAGTTCTTACTTTTTTACAATGCTTTCTGAACCTTCCATATTTTTTCTAATGTTTTCTGAACCTTTTTTTACAACCTACTGACTGATGCCTATCAATACAAGATGTTTTTGTGAAACACAATTGAAAATATTGTGGAAAAAGAAGAAATTGCTTGTAACAAGCAATTTCTTCTTTTTTCCACAATATTTTCTACCCTATAGAATGGTTATTTTTCAAATTAAATCCTCTTTAAATTTTCATCTGCAAAACCTTTTAATTTGGATGAGTGTAAAGTTTTGAAAAACAGGAAAGGGTTTAACAACCTAACTATAGATTATTCAAGCTGTAGTTACAACGTTTAGGTCACCAAGCAACCATTTCCTTTTTTTGGTACAGGCTACTAGTCATAAATTTTGCAAAATAACACCGTTGAAAATCATAGCGGAACTTCCTGTCAGAGTTAATTGGCAGGGCCCAGGGTTTCAGTGGGCAGGCTAGCTATTTGTCAATCAGTTATTCAACATATGTATTTATACTTCTACACTAAGTATTACTCAAACCTTTCCTGTTTTTTGAAATATTACACTGGTCCAAATTGAAAGAGGTTGCAGACAACAATGAAAATTGGATGCTATTTGAGATGAAACCATCCTGTGTGGTAGAAAATATTGTGGTAAAAGGAAAAATTGCTTATCACAAACAATTTCTTCTTTGTCCTCAATGTTTTCTCCAGTATAAAATAACAGCGCAGTAAAATCCCATATATGTACAGAAAAGGGTTAATTAAAACTGCTATTATTGCATGTATGTTTTATGTTATTTTGTCCATGAAAAGAGAGATTTAGCCTTCTTAACCATTTCCTGTTTAAACCGGGATTTTACGCTGTTGTGATTTTATACTTGAGAAAACATTGTGGAAAAAGGAGAAATTGCTTGTAACAAGCAATTTCTCCTTTTCCCACAATATTTTCTACCACATAGGATGGTATCATTTCAAATTGCATCCAGTATTCATTGTTGTCTGCAACCTCTTTCAATTTGGACCAGTCAAATATTTCAAGAAACAGGAAAGGATTAAATGAAAAGCAAATGTTTTTCTTTCTTCGAAGCAAAAAGTGACAAAATGAGAATTTTCTGTCAATAAAAGTGTGTCAAGAAGATTTCATTAGGATCTCGGGTCTGAGATAACATTCAATAGAGCAAAATGAATGGAAGCAGAGATAAAGCTTTTAACTCATTCTCACATGATAATATTTTAGACAAGTCCAAATTCAAAGAAGTTGCAGACGAAAATTTTATGTTGATGAAATCTTTATAATCTTTGTCTTTTGGAGTAGAGAACATTGTGGATGATGAAGAAATTTTCTTATAACAAGTCATTTCCACATTTTCCATAAGGTTTTTCAAAGCTTTCATATTGAGGGGTGTTAAAAAGCACCATTGTGCAGGAATGAGTTAAAACAGAAGAGTTTGTCATCGGATGATTAAAGTTTGGGTTTTCTTTTGTTAAATCCACAATGAAATCTTGATAATTCATCGGAAAGTATAAAAGTATAGTTACTTTACCTTTAATTTTTCAGAGTTCAACATTTCCTGTCTGATTTCCTTTAACCTTGCTTCTCTGACAGCAACTCTTGTCACAGCTTGTCTGGCATCCTATGTTTCATAAATTAGTTTAGACTTATAAACAAAGCAATAATGCACTAAGGCACATATTTGGATCAATCATGAACTTATCAGATGACCTCGAATTTATCATCACTCAATGCACACCCGAGGTAAGTTTATGATACTTACAGGGCCAGTGTTTGACCAGTAAACCTGGGTTTTGACCCTCAAAAAGTTGAAAATATTCTCGATGCTATTTTGACACGCTCAAGAGAAATTTCTAGGGGTCAAAACAACATTTAGGTCACCAACCATTACTTTTTTGTTCCATGCTACTGATCATGAAATATGCAAAACTATGTTGTTTAAAATCGGAGTTAATGGGCGGGGCCTAGGGGGTCAGTGGGTGGGCCAGCAATTGGTCACATTCAAATGCTCGCACAAGACCTGATACTATAAGTATTGTCTCGTAAAAAGCAAAATTTTCAGGTTAATCCATTCCCACACAGTGATGCTTTCTGATGCCCGGGGGGGGGGGGGGGGGAAATAGGCTTTGGAAAACATTGCGGAAAATGAAGAAATTGCTTGTAACAAGCAGTTTCTTCTTTGTCCATAATGTTTTCTACCCAAAAAGACAAATTAGCTAAAATTTGTCGTCTAGAACTTATTTCAATTTGGAACAGTTTAAAATGTTGTCGTCTGGTTTTGGATTAAAATTGGCAGGAAAGGGAGAGAACAACGATAACATTTTACATCAATCTATTCATTTCAAACAAAAGTAAGGCTTCCTCAACTAGGCAACCATAACAACTTGATTCTTTTACTTTCTGACTTTGAAATAATGAAACAGCTTTTTATGACAATGTACAACACATTGTTTCATCGTTTTAAAAATAAAACCTAATCATTTCTATATCAACTAAAATCAAGTCTTGTCTTAGAAACAGATACAAACCTGCTATTAACAAAATAAAAAAGACTAGCTTACCTTTGCTCTATATCTGAACCCTTCAATTTCTTCCATCTTAAACTGGTATGGTTTAAAAGGACTGCCAGAGTCTGCAATAGTAAGTACAAATACATATTGCCTAATGTTCTTCCATACAACCCCTCTTCTACATGAGGTAAAAATATAAGTATAACAAGATGTGTGTGAGACACAATGCCTCAGCAACAGGACTAAACATTCCTTGGTATGTGACCTTGAACTTATCACATGACCTTGACCTTGACATGAGGAGATGCGTATTATAGAGATGTATAATCATGTCAAATATGAGCATTGTATCTTGAACAGGCTGGTAGTAATTGGCAATGTTAAGTTTTTTGGTTAAGTTTTGCAGACAGATAAACAGACCAACAGATGGTAAGACTGAATGATGGACAGTCAGACAGATGGACAGACATGGACAACGGTAAAACAATATGCCCTGATCTTTCGATTCGGGGCATAAAAAGAAAAAAAAGTGATTGTTTTTAGCAATTTTTCCTTTATATGCATTGTCTTTTACACAATTGGGTCTTCATTTTCTAATCTCATTGCCTTAAAAAATGTTGTCTGCAAATCCTTTTAATTTGCACCAGTCTAAAAAATTTTCACCAGAAAGTTAATTAAGCAGATTCACAAATAACAATCAAACACATTTTTGAAGTAATTTAGATATTGCTGGTTTAATTATTAAACTTCACAACTACAGCTTGATTAGGGCTGTTGTTACAGTTATAAGATTATTTAATTTAGGGGGAGTATGGATTGGAAAAGAAACAAGAGCTGGTCACAGTCATGTGACAAATGCCCCCAAAGGACAGGGTCAAGCATGTGGCACTTTGATTTGATTTGAAACACAACCACATGCATTTGTGATCTATGTGTCTGGGTTTTTAATAAATGAAATTATAATACATATAATAATTTCTATAAATACAGAATGAAATCGAGAAATGCATTATGGACGGATTTTTCTGAGGTCAAAAGTAGGTCAAAGTCACTAGATCAAGGTCAAGGTCATGTAAAGTGGTCCACCCACTTAAGCATCTGTCCAAATATGGAAGCAATCCATTGAAGAACAAGGTGCCAAATTGTCACAAGATACGCCCGTCACACTGCTTAATATTAACTGGGGGTTTGAATAGAACTGAGGTTATTTTGAATGAATTTTTTTTGTCAAACAAAGTATGAAAAACAACAAAGGGCAATAACTCAAAATATACGCTAGGTAGAGTTATGGTTCTCGTACACTGCCCTCCCACTTGGTGAGCTCTATCCATCCATGAAATTTCATAATTCTAGCTATTATACTTTTAGAGATATACTCCGGACAAGATTCAAGTATGAAAAACAACAAAGGGCAATAACTCAAAAAATAGGCCAGGTAGAATTATGGTTCTTGTGCACTGCACTCCCCCTTGGTGAGATCTATACACCCATGAAGTTTCATGATCCTAGCTATAACACTTTTAGAGATATACTCCGGACAAGATTCAAGTATAAAAAACAACAAAGGGCAATAACTCAAAAAATAGGCTAGGTAGAGTTATGGTTCTTGTACACTGCACTCCCACTTGGTGAGCTCTATCAATCCATGAAATTTCATGATTCTAGCTATTATACTTTTAGAGATATACTCCGGACAAGATTCAAGTATGAAAAACAACAAAGGGCAATAACTCAAAAAATAGGCCAGGTAGAGTTATGGTTCTTGTGCACTGCACTCCTCCTTGGTGAGATCTATACATCCATGAAGTTTCATGATCCTAGCTATAATACTTTTAGAGATATACTCCGGACAAGATTCAAGTATGAAAAACAACAAAGGGCAATAACTCAAAAAATAGGCCAGGTAGAGTTATGGTTCTTGTGCACTGCACTCCCCCTTAGTGAGATCTATACACCCATGAAGTTTCATGATCCTAGCTATAATACTTTTAGAGATATACTCCGGACAAGATTCAAGTATAAAAAACAACAAAGGGCAATAACTCAAAAAATAGGCTAGGTAGAGTTATGGTTCTTGTACACTGCACTCCCACTTGGTGAGCTCTATCAATCCATGAAATTTCATGATTCTAGCTATTATACTTTTAGAGATATACTCCGGACAAGATTCAAGTATGAAAAACAACAAAGGGCAATAACTCAAAAAATAGGCCAGGTAGAGTTATGGTTCTTGTGCACTGCACTCCTCCTTGGTGAGATCTATACATCCATGAAGTTTCATGATCCTAGCTATAATACTTTTAGAGATATACTCCGGACAAGATTCAAGTATGAAAAACAACAAAGGGCAATAACTCAAAAAATAGGCCAGGTAGAGTTATGGTTCTTGTGCACTGCACTCCCCCTTAGTGAGATCTATACACCCATGAAGTTTCATGATCCTAGCTATTATACTTTTAGAGATATACTCCGGACAAGATTCAAGTATGAAAAAAAACAAAGGGCAATAACTCAAAAAATAGGCCAGGTAGAGTTATGGTTATTGCGCACTGCACTCCGTATTGATGAGAAGAATATAACTGCCAAGTTTAAAGTCAATCGGACTTACGGTGACAGAGTTATGCTCCGGACAAAGAAGTGGACACCGCCCGGACGCCCGGACGACCGGACGCCCGGACAACCGGACGCCCGGACGCCCGGACGCCCGGACACCACGGGTGATCCCATAATACGTCCCGTCTTCGACGGGCGTATAAAAAGAGAGTAAATACAATTTAACCATTCCAGACACAATTTAACCATTCTGGACGCCCCTTTGACCCCAGATTGTGACCTTGACCTTTGAGATAGGAACCTGGGTCTTTTTTGCGACACGTCGTCTGAAAGTGGTGAACATTTGTATGAAAGAAATATGTACCTACGTGCATGATTATGGAAGTTAAAGAGTGGACACGGAAAAAAGTCCCCACTTTTGACCTTTGACCCCAGATTTTGACCTTGACCTTTGAGATAGGAACCTGGGTCTTTTTCGCGACACGTCATCTGAAGGTGGTGAACATATGTATGAATGAAATTTGTACCTGCGTGCATGATTATAGAAGTTACAGAGCGGACAGGGCAAAAAGTCCCCACTTTTGACCTTTGACCCTAGATTGTGACCTTGACCTTTGAGATAGGAACCTGGGTCTTTTTGCAACACGTCGTCTGAAGGTGGTGAACATTTGTAAGAAAGAAATTTGTAACTGCCTGCATGATTATAGAAGTTACAGAGTGGACACGGCAAAAAGTCCACACTTTTGACCTTTGACCCTAGATTGTGAACTTGATCTTTTGGATAGGAATCTGGGTATTTTTCGGGACACGTAATCTTATAGCGGTGAACATTTCAGTGTTGCATCTAGAGTGCGGGATTGCGTGAATCCCGCTAAAATAATCATAATCCCGCATGATAAACATTTCTATGCGTACCCGGTCACGCTAAAAATTAAATTGGCCCGCGAAAATTACATTGCCGTGCGTGGTGATATTTTTTTAAGGTAAGGTAATAGGTTACCTGACGCAAAATTCTCAAAATTTACAAGTAAAATGTAATTTTGATTCTTTGTTCATGGAAAAACAAATGTATTAAAACTTCAAAACGAGCTAATGACGGTTACCACGGGTGACGAATTTCAATACTTGAATGGTTTCCGTCTTTCAAATTAGACTAGAAGTAAAAAGAAATTATAATTCTTTATTTTCTGTACATCGCAAACCACAAACAATTTCACAGTTTCTGATTCAGAAAAAATGGATAGGATTCAAGATCCCTTTCATTATTAACGAGAAAATGCACTCCTGGCCATTTTTTGGAAATGGAAAAGGGTTGGGCTTCTAGTTTAATAAACAGACGGGGTTCCAGCCTCGGATGACGTACCGGAAATCGTCTGGACAACATGGCTGAACTGAGCGCAAATCAGTCTCCTTTATCGAAAATTTACCATATTTCCAGTAAACTAAAGCGAGATTCGGAAAATAAGACGGATAATAGGACTGATGGTGATACCTCAAGCCTCTGTGAAGTGTTATTAGAGTGAATTCTAGTGATAATCCGGTTGAAAACAGCGATGAAAATGATCGGATCACTAAAAAGAAAAAGCCTCATGTCTATTTAGAGTCTTGGCGAACATACAGACCATGGCTTTATTCAAACGACAAAAAGGCTATGCTGTAAAAATTAGGATTATATTTTACTAAAAACTGCTAAGGAAGTGGCTTTGTAAGTAGTAAAGACCCTTCGGTTAACAAATGAACTTACTGTTACTGTACTAGTAGACAGTACTTGAATATTTTAAAGTTCTCCTGAAGAATCAAAGACTAATTCATGTTATTGAAGAAAAAGTATGGTAAGGTAAATACTATCATATACATTGAATTTTACCCCCCCCCTTTCCCCAATATTTTGGCTTGGCCCCCCTTTTTCCAATTGTTTTGGGGGACAGCCCCCCATTTTGAGAATTTCTAGATGCAACCCTGCATTTGTGCAAAGTTATATTGAAATCCACTGTTTCATGTAGAAGTTACAGAGCGGACATGAAAGCGGGACGAACGGACAGACGGACAGTTCAATTACTTTATGCCTCCCTTTGGGGGCATAAAAAAGGTATTTTAAATGAAAAGCAGAGAACACCAAATTCATCTATGGAAGCAGGAGGTTGAAGGTTCAAAATTCCCTAAAGCTGGTTAGCTGGAATAGAATTGTTGCAGCTGAATGGTGATCAGCCAGCTAGTTACTCTAGGCCAGCTCATGCAAGGTGATGGCAACAATGAGATGGGATCCAAAAAATACTATGCATACAGGGATAAGGCCTCTAAAATATCAAATTTAGCTTGCCCTTAAAGTAGGGCTGATAGAATACAGGGTCTAAAGAATCCACTCGTCCGCTCGTATTTACGAGCAGAAAATCCCGGAGGACGAGTGAAAATCCGGAGGCGGTCGTCTGCCCGGACGAGTGAAAAATACCTTACTGAAAAAATAATTTCAGGATCAATACAGAAAAAAATACCAAAAAAAACTGCAATTGATTAAATTTGGAGATAAAAGTTCGCAACAATATATAAATAAACAATTATGTACTTTGATTTTCTACTGTTTCCGGTTTTCGCATGATATGACCCGGCACCTGAACACTGTGAAAATTTAAGAATATCGTCATGAATATATAGCAACAAATTTCACGCATTTTGTGCATATTCTTTGCGTATTTTATCCTATAAAGTCATGTTCTATGAATTATAAAGAAAAAAAGAGGCCATGATATTGTATGAGTACAATATTGTATCACTTGATCCGCTCATTTTAACGGTATTCAGGGCTCCAAATTAAAACTGATTCTGACATTCTAAATTTGTGTTTTTGATTCGTCTGCACTAAAAAATGTTGTAGACAGACTGATATAATTTTTTTTACAAGTTCTGAACACAAAAATATATTATTACAAATTCGCTTTTTTAAAAGGACGGTAGACTTAATACAGGACGTGTGATAGTCAATGCAGGACGAGTGACTTTTTCATGTTACTTGCCCTGCAGGACGAGTGCCATTTTTGGAATTCTTTGGACCCTGGAATAATAAACAAAGCCTGTACCTTTTACCATTTCATGACATTATTGACCCTATATTGATATAGGTGAAAGAGAAAAAAAACTAGAACCTGTCACAGTATGTGACTTAATACCCCTGCAAGTGCTTTCAGTGTATTGAGAGCTTTAACAATACAAGGACATAGCTACTGACTTAGCTGTATATGTCTAAAAAGCATAAATAATGTCTAAATTCAAGGGGAGATAATTCTTGAGCCAGGGGGAATTAAGACTTCAAAATTGCGTCTTGCAAAACTTCAACATGTGGTTAATCTTTGTATAAAGTTTCAATCGTATTGAAGCAAAACTGAAGAAGTTTGTGACACAAAGTTGGTAGTAATTTGTACTCAGACGACACACGGGCAGATGGACAATAAACCCTGAAAACATTTGTTTTGCGTGGGTACAATAGACAACATTTCATGTTACCTGTATGTTCCATAAGAGCCTTCTCAAGCGTCTCAAACAAACTCATTTCATCCACCGATACAAAAGAGAGAGCTGTTCCATTATTCATACCACGGGCGGTTCTGAAATTATTATCAAATTCAATATGGGTAATTCATTACCTTACCCATTCCTGCCTTTTGACCCATTCCAACACAGTGACGCTTTTGGACACGCCTCAAGACAAACACTTTGGAAAACATTGTGTAAAATTAAGAAATTGGTTGTGACAAGCAATTTCTTCATTTTATACAATGTTTTTGATCAAGAAAGGTGGAAAAATCTAAAATTTCATAAACTTTAAATTGTCTTCTGCAACTCCTTTCAATTTGGACCAGTCTAATAATTTGCCTATTGGTAATGGGTTAATTATTGTGAAAAAAAAGAGCACTGCTATCAGGTGTTAATGCTAAGCTATAGATGCTGAACACTGTTATCATGGTCTCAACATACTTAAACAAATCTGCATGACCAAGTTTGAGAAAAAAAAATATGAAAATGATACAACTTCAGATGAAAAAGGCTGGATCGAATTTGTCCTATGCTTTGAGGTTTCAACATGGTTAGAAACCAAGGTTAATAAGATCCATGTCAGACATGGCCATCCCCCACTGTAAAAGCCAGTTAGATTTAGGCTTCTTGTGCAGTGCATTTCATCTCAATGAGTTCTATATTAGCTATTATACTTTCAAAGATATGCTTAGGATAAAAACTAAGTCTTTAAAACAACAAAGGCAATTACCGGTACTCCAAAATTATGCAAGCAGAGTAATGGTTCTTGTGCACTGCACTTCTCTTCAACAAGATCTATCCACCTAAGAAGTTTCAAGTAAAAAGCTATACTTACAGAGATATGCCCTGGACAAAATCTTAGTCTTTAAAACAACAAAGGGCAATAACTCCAAAATTATACAAGCAAGTGTTGTGGTTCTTGCGCACTGCACATCTCCTCAATGAGATCTATCGACCTATGAAGTTTCAAGTTGATAGCAATTATACTTTTAGAGATATGCTTCGGACAAGATTAGTGACGGAAGGATGGAATGACGGACGGCGACCATTACTTTATCCCCTTCGCCAAAACAGTGGGGGATAATAACCAGGATAATGTTTTAGTATGTTGAGACCACGATGACAGTGTTCAGTACCTACAGCTTAGCATCAACACCTGATTGCAGTGCACTTTTTTTCCACAATAAATTCCAAAGGTCTTTCAGCATTAAAAGGCTTTTAAAATATTTGGAAATGCAGATTTAATGTTGAAGACATACAGGAAAGCTAACATTCTGCATTTGACCCTCTGTTGTTACCTTGATCTTTTGGGATGTAAATCTTATTGTAGCATGGTACATTTGCTCTCATTGAGATGTACAAGTGTGATAAATATGATTATCTAAACGTAGGTCAAAGGTGATAATTTGACACTTAACTTTCAGCAATAACCTTAGCCTTTAGAACATGAGCTTGATTCAACCCATTCCAAAAGAATCCCAATTTACACACCCCAATGAAAAAGCTCTGGAAAACATTGTAGAAAATGAAGAAAGTGCTTGCAATAAGCAATTTCTTCATTTTCCAAAATATTTTTCAAAGATTTTCCTGGAGAGCCATAGAAAAGTATGATTGTGTGGGAATGGATTAAAGTTTTCATTTTGACCACCTACCTTCCAACTCTATGAACATAAGATTTTACAGTAGTGGGAAAATCAAAATTTATAACATTCGTTACATTTTGAAAGTCAAGTCCTCTTGAAGCACCAAATTCTTTATCCCTTTTTCTTTTACTGAAACAAAAAACACACTCATTCAACTATTTATTACATTTAATGAGATCTTTTATCTGACACATGTGATAGTAAATATGTAACATCTGACTTTTGAATTTGTCCTTGCTTTCCCATAACCTTTCCTATTCAATCCCTGTTTTTTTACGTCCCTGTGATTTTATGACTGAGAAAACATTGTAGAAAAAAAAGAAATTGCTTGAAAGCCAGAGTAACAGTTCTTAAGTGAAGCATTCCTCCTTGGTGACATCTTTCCAAATGTAAAGATTCCAGTTGATATCTACTCCTCTTTTAGAGATATGCTGCAAACAAAACTCAAGTAAAATACAATATGTTACTATTACTCCAGTCTATAGAACAAATCTTTTACAAATCAAACACTTAACAAGAATACAGTGACATGGAAAATATACATGCTTCATAAATTGCCTCAAGAAGTTGATATTTACAATGCAGTTAGAGAAATTCTACAGAAAATTTAAGTCAGCAAAACATCAAAGGGAAACAACTAAAAAATTAAGCAAACAAGAGGTACAGTTCTCATGCACTGCACTTCTCCTCATTGAGATCTACCCATGAAGTTTCAAGTTGATAGCTCTTATTCTCTAATAAAAATTCTACTAACAAAGGTTCAGAGTCAATGAAAGACAGATACATGGATGCATAGGACATGTACAATTACGATATTCATGAGCTGAATACTTTGCGGCACACAGATAGCAAGTCATGGAAGTCCCTAGAGATATTATACAACGTAAGCTCTGACCACATCCAGGTGTTAACAATATACCTGATAGTCTCTTAAACCTGTCCTGAACAAACCCGGGTTTTTACGTCACTGTGATTTTATACTTGAGAAAATATTGTGGAAAAAGGAGAAATTGCTTGTATCAAGCAATTTCTCTTTTTCCCACAATATTTTCTACCACATAGGGTGGTCAGGTTTCGAATTGCATGCATTTTTCATTGTCGTCTGCCTACTCTTTCAAATTGGACCAGTCTAAAATTTCATAAAACAGGAAAGGGTTAAACCTGTCCTGATTTGCAAATTTTAAACCTGTCCAAATTCAAAAGTTTTGCGGGCAAATACTTAAATTGGATTTAATTTGAAAAATAACCATTCAGTAGGGTAGATTGTTGAATATATTGTTGAAAAAGAAGAAATTGCTTGTTACAGGCAATTTCTTCTTTTTCTACAATTATTCAGTAGGGTAGAAAATATTGTTGAGAAGGAAGAAATTGCTTGTAGCAAGCAATTTCTTCTTTTTCTACAATGTTTTCTCAATTATAAGATCTCGGGGGCATAAAAACCAGGGATTGAACGGGAAAGGGTTAATTAGATATCTGCTAAAATTTTGAGATAAAGAAAATACACTAGCTACTAACTCATTCTTTCTGTATGCACTTTTTTTCATTTACTACTAATCATATTCAGGTAGGCATTGTCATTTAAATTCTCTAAGACATACCTATGTGCTAGATTGTGAGCAGCATTCCCTTTTTGGCAGCATAAAGTAAGCTCAGACCACATCCAGGCATAAACAATATCTCTGCTCATCTCTGAACTAGATAATTGCTAAAAATTTGGTATGAAGAAAATATACTAGCTACTAGCTCATTCTGTCTGTTTCATTAACTACTAATCATATCCAAGTAGGCATTGTCAGCTAAATTCTCTAAAACATACCTATGTGCTAGATTGTGAGCAGCATTCCCTTTTTGGCAGCATAAAGTAAGCTCAGACCACATCCAGGCATAAACAATATCTCTGCTCATCTCTGAACTAGATAATTGCTAAAAATTTGGTATGAAGAAAATATACTAGCTACTAGCTCATTCTGTCTGTTTTATTAACTACTAATCATATCCAAGTAGGCATTGTCATTTAAATTCTCTAAGACATACCTATGAGCTAGATTGTGAGCAGCATTCCCTTTTTGACTTGTCAACAGGTTCTCATCACAGGCTAACAAAATATCATACACTCCTTCATTGAACTGGGATACAATGTGACATCTGTAACAAAACCATAAAACATTGACAAGAAACATTAGGCAGCAAGAACAATATTGTTACATGAAACAATTCTTTCTGTCAATAATAATAGCTATATATGTCGAAGCTTGCAACCTAGGTAATAATGTCTGAAAGGGTATGCGTCGCCGCCTGGGATTGAACCGGTAACAACCATTGATTGAAGATTAGGAGTCTGATGCGCTACCGACTGGGCTATGACGGCGGCTTAGATAACAAGCCAAATTATCAATATCAAAATATGCATATTTGAAAAGTTATCTGCCCGTCGTGTATGAGGATAAAAAAAATGTGAAAAATTATTCAAAAGCCTTCAATCCATCATTGTAAACTCAGAATACATTAAACAAATTTGAGTTGTCTTGAATATGCCCACATTTTCTTTTTGAAAACTTCTTAGCTTACATAAAAATACACATACGGGAAAATTTTAAGACAAAGACTTTATTTCAAGATTTCAGTTAAAGTCTACAAAATAATCCTTTGTCTATTTTGATTTTTTTTACCTTGAATTGACAGGAAGCTCTGGATTCAACACACAGGGTCGGATACCAAATTGCTCAAGAAATAACCGCAATCTGGGAAAATATAAAGTTAATAAATCATGTTTATAAAGAACCCAAAGCATTTCCTTAAACTTGGCAAGAGTGCTGCCTCAGGGTACCTAACTCTTGGCTGTTGAAAGGGGGCATAATTCTTATACAAAAGCACTTTAGAGTTAAATCCCTGCATATTGTAGGCTGCTTTTTTGATAGAACATAAATTCCAATGAATGCCATAGATATTACCACATATCAAAGCTTTGCACAACAATGACAACTTTAACACAGACAACAGCCATAGATATGATGTTTAACATGCCAAACAGATTTTTCGGCATTTTGTTTTATATTCCTGACCATAAATACACACTTGGGTATTTGATATCTCAGTCAAACTGCTTTTTCGGAGATCAGTAGGTCTTTCCAGACATCCATTGATTATTTGAACAGAAGAATTGATTCAATTTTCCTTAATGTCAATTGTTTAGTCGTCATCATTCAGCTGTTAGTCCTAGATTCTTTAGCCTATTGATTGAAAGAGAGATAGCGAGTGCATATTGCACTATATTCTGTAATGGTGTAAAAGAATGGGTGCCAATCAAGGATTTCAAACTGACGATTCTGGGCTGCATTTAACCAATTAACAGAAAACAAAATCTTAGACTGGTCCAAATCAAAGAAATTAACAACAAGATGTGTTTGTGAAACACTATGCCTCCAAAACGGGAATTCTTTAGAAACGGGTAAAGGGTTAAAATTTTGACCTTGACCTTGATGAAATGACCTTCCCCAGTTGCGCCTTGTTGAGACCTATCTACATACAAAATATTAGCATTGTAACTTAATCAGGGTTGAAGTTATAGGAAAATGTTTAGTTGGAGGTTAAGTTTTGCAGACAGACAGACAGACGGACAGACAGACAGACAGACACCGGTAAAACAATATGCCCTCGATCTATCGATGCGGGGGTATAAAAAACAAATTTGATTTGTTTAAACTTTAAAACCTTTTGTATTTTAGGGAAGAAAACAAAAATGAGAAATGAATAAATTGCTTGAGAGGCTTCAAAAAGTGAGATTGTGTGGGAATGGATCAAACGGTATTACTTATCAAGATTTTACCTGTATCCTTTATCCACACTGTTAACAAAGATGAGTGTTTTACCCTGCACAAGCTGAAGTTTCAACAAGGCATACAGAATGGCATATTTATCAGCCTCCTCACACCTGTAAAGCAATAAATCATTGACCTTTAAGTATTTCCTCTTCAATCCCAGGTTTTTATACCATTTTTTTAAGCCTTGTCATGCTGGTTTTGGCAGGAGGTGAAGACTAAGATCAGCCCTTTGATTTGACAGTGATTCAGTGAGGTAATTTATACAGCATGACCAGGGTTAATATTTGAGAAAAAACATTGTTGAAAAAGAAGAATTTGCTTGTAACAAGCAATTTCTTCTTTTTCCACAATATTTTTCTACCCTAAAGAAAGATTTTTTTTCAAATGAAATTCATTTTGAATTTTAGTCTAGAAAAACTTTTAATTTGGACATGTCTAAAATTCTGCAATAAAACAAAGGGTTACTCTAAATAGCTATTGAGTGGATAAATCATTCAGAATTGTGCAAAAAAGAAAGCTTCTGTTAAAGAAAATTTCTCCTTCACCAAAAATGTTTAATAACTGTAAGACCCCATCATCTTTATTTCTCCTCTACTTTTTGTTGTTTTCAGTCTCTTAAAATTATTACTGGTCAAGATACAATTTTTTTAAATTTGGACTACAGATATTCCAAATTCTTGTTTTTCTTTTTTTTATTTTGACTACAGTAAATTTTGCTTAATCAATCAAAATTTTCCATTCATATTCCTCAGCCATTTCAATGAAATAATTACAAGATGACAAACTGACTGGTCAAAATTTAAATAGAGTACTGAGGACTCATAATTTGTTTTAAGTCAGACAAGAGGACCATGATGGTCCTGTATCATTCACCTGAGTATGATGGCTTCAGTATTCTTCACTAGGTAGTGCCTGAAAATAAACTAAGTCATAAAACAGGAGGTTTATTACATGTAGACCTAAATTCTGCAAGTGCGATGTAATATATCATAACAGGGGGTGTAATCATTTTCATAACTGATTTATAGAATAAAAAGACCTTACTTGAGATGGTATTGTGTTAACTGGCTCTCATCAGGTAAATCAGATTCATTCAACTTCAATATCACCTACAAAATAGATACATGTATAAATTTTTAACACATTACCAAAGGAGAAAAATTTGAACTTGTCCAAACTGATAAGTTGCAGTCAACAGTTTCTAGTTCATAGAATTTTAAATACCCTTGTCTTTTAGAGTAGGAACCATTGTGGATAATTAGGAAATTGCTTGTAACAAGCACTTTCTTCATTTCCACAATGTTTTCCAAATCTTGTGCGGCGGGGGGGGGGGGGGGGTATGGGAGCATCGAAAAGTGGAATTGTGTGGGGATTGGATAACCTTGTCAAATCAGCTTAAAATCTGGCCTCCAACAGCTCACATGCCATAATATTTGTATCAAACAGACTGACTCTTGTAGCAATTGGCCTTGGTTTGAACCTATTCATTTCAAATACAGTAAAACCTCGTTAATCCTAACGTCACTGGTTCGTAGGTATGTGTTAGTTCGTTTACTTTACTCGGTCCTGATCTTTTACCTTCTTTAGCTTTGTTACAAAACTCTGTCTAATTCGAACGACAGTGGTTCGTAGTTCGTAGGCCATTTCAAGTCCCGAAAGTATGATTATAGCACAAACTCATATGTTTAATTCGTAGGTGTGATAAACTAATTGACACCAATCATCACTTACCTTGATTTTCACACCTGCTGATCTATATGACAAGTAATGTGTCATCGTGTACCTTTAGTTAAAAGGGGCTGATTGGTTTGTAAGGTGGGTAATTAATCGAATAAAGATTCCGTAGTCATCGCCGAAAATTTGACACAGCCCCATTAGTATCAGTGTAATTGGCCATTTAGAAATTCTAACCACTTTATTTTATTCTGCGGGTACTTTCTTCACAATCATTGGTCCTTAATCTTATGATTTGATAATAGAATACTCAGAGTGATTTGATCCAATGTATTGTAAAGGGAAATCACTCTGATAGAGGCCACCATTTTATACAAACACTGTGTTTAAAAAAAGCCAAGAATTAATACAGAGGTAAAGCATAAAAATACAAGAGGGGTAATTTTTAATTTATGTTTTCCTCAATTAATATCTGCGGGTCTTGTTTAGAAAAAAATAACCAATTTAGAATCAATTCCTAAATAGGGGACAGATCGGACCATGTCGGATTCTGTGTAACTCAAACAGCCGACCTCTTGTCCTCCGTTTTGTTCGTACTACGCTTAATTCGTATAAATTTACCTGGTCCCTTGCGCTACGAACTACCGAGGTTTTACTATATATCCTAAACAAGTTCCGAAAACTTAGAGTAATCCCTCTGGATTCTGGTTTTTTGAAAAACACACCAATACTATCATCAAATGTGTGGGCTAATGGAAGAATCAAAAGTATTTGGTTAGATTGAAATCACATGATAAATGCCAACACAGTTTAATTATTCACATGTAACATAGTTAACAAATTAATAATAGGCAACATTATAGACTGGTCCAAATTTAAAAGAGTTGCAGATGACAATTCAAAGTTAATGAAATTTTATATTTTTCAACTTTCTTGGTTGAAAACATTGTGTAATATGAAGAGATTGCTTGTTACAAGCAATTTCTTCATCTTCCACAATGATTTCCCAATTGTTTTTCTTGGAGGTGTCCAAAAGCGTCATTATGAGGGAATGTGTTAAACAAGTGGTATAATCTTTTAAGTTAATGAAGATACATTGATTCTTATAAATTACTATATTGTATTGATTATCAAAAGTATGTAAATGGACGATTTTTGTGTTTGAATGGGTTTTAATGCCGCTTTCAATAATTTTTCAGTCGCAAGGGCTGGAGCACCTCACAACAGATTCCTGGTATATCTCGCACCAGTACCATCATTACATCCTTTTCTAGCCTCAAGTTGCTATTCCACTTAGGTTTACAATTATTCACGAATTGGTGAGAGACAAATGTATCAAAGGATATGTGCCGCTGACGGGATGGATCTATGACACCTATAACACCCACTGATTACATTTATTATCGTGACTGAGAGCATCGCTCTGAGCTGTAATCTATAACTACTCTAAGAAGCTTTATATCTGTAATTATACATCTGTAATTGACAGATAGCTCCGGCTCCCTCGACTCTGCTGACCAGACTCCAACAGTAAGTTCCACTTTGATATTAAACCCCTTTATTTTGCAAAATTTATGGCCAGTAATATGTTATATTACAAGAGGACCATGATGGTCCTAAATCGCTCCCCTGAGTATGATGGCTCATGGTTTTATGATATAAACAAAATAGCAAAGCCCTCTGTCTAATTATTTTGGAGAAGATGTTTCAGGATTTCTCTTTTAATCCTAGGTATATTGATGATCCTACCATATAGCACTAATTTCCTGAATATGGTAATGCTTTGAAGTATAGTCATCAATACATACCAAGAAAAAAAGTCTAGGCCTAATGGTTTAGGAGAAGAAGGTTTTCTAAGATATCATTATTTATTCCTAGCTAAAACTAGGGATTGCACAGAAAAGGGCTAATATTTTTAAGTAATTTGGAAGAGGGTTAATGGCTAATGATATGTACCAAATCTCTAGGCTTTATCGTTTGGCTTTAGGCTCAAGGCTTTATCGTTTGGTGAGAAGATGATTTTCAAAGATTTCCTTCTTTATTTCAATGTAAAATCAGGGATCGCACAGAAAAAGGCTTATTTTCAGAGTACAGTAATTCTTTGAAGTATTTTGGTAGAGGGTCAATAGATGATGATTTGTACCAAATATCAAAGCTCTAGGCCTTAGGGTTTGGGAAAAAAAGATTTTTAAAGATATCCTTCTTTATTTCTATGTAAAATCAGGGATCGTAAAGAAAAGGGCTTATTTTCAGAATACAGTAATTCTTTGAAGAATTTGGTAGAGGGTCAATAGATGATGATGTAAACCAAATATCAAAGCTGTAGGTCTTGTGGTTTGGGACAAGAAGATTTTCAAAGATTTCCTTCTTTATTTCAATGTAAAATCAGGAATTGCCCAGAAGAGGGCTAATTATCAGAATACAGTAATTCTTTGAAGTATTTTTGTAGAGGGTCAATAGATGATGATTTGTACCAAATATGAAAGCTGTAGGCCTTATGGTTTGGGAGAAGAAGATTTTCAAAGATTTCAATCTTTATTTCTGTGTAAAATCAGGGGTCACAAAGAAAAGGGCTTTTTTTCAGAAAACAGTAATTCTTTGAAGTATTTTGGTAAAGGGTCAATAGATGATGACTTGTACCAAATATCAAAGCTCTACGCCTTATGGTTTAGGAGAAGAAGATTTTTAAAGATTTCCTTCTTTATTTCTATTTAAAATCAGAGATCGCCAAGAAAAGGGCCTTTTTTTATAATATGGTAAATCCTTGAAGTATTTTGGTAGAGGGTCAATAGATGATGATTTGTACCAAATATGAAAGCTCTAGGCCTTACCGCTTGGGAGAAGATTTTTTAAGTTTTCTTACTCCGTTGCCATGGCAACCAGAGTTCTTCATGGATTTCAATTCTTTGAAAGAGCATGACCTAAGGATCATTTCTGTAAAGTTTTGTTGAAATTCCATGGTTAGTTTTGGAGAAGATTTTTTTGTAATTGTGAATGGACTGACAGACGGACAGGCGGACGGACGGACGGCGGACGATGACCGATCACAATAGCTCCCCCACAGATTTAAAAAGTAAATGGTTGGAGACCTAAAAGCATTAGTTACAATACCAAGTTGCCAATCTAACAAAAACACTTATCATGAATGTTTGTCAAGGTCAGAGTTCGAAGTTCACTTCTATTCTAAATGAATGATCTGATTGGTTGATTTATTCTTTGATTGATGGCTATTATCGGTAGATGCTGTTCTAATATTTTGATGGGTGTAGATTCAGCTCATTTGAGTAGTTTCTTCTGCCTTTTCAGTATTTGAGTAGGTTACATGAATCTTCCACTTTTCCATGATGTTTTCTACAGTTTAATTCATCTATCAGTATTTGTTACTGTTACAGCTTATGGTGAAGTGGTTAAGTGTTGCAAAGGCACTGTGGTTAATTTTTGCAAAGGCATTGTGGTCATATGTTTGCATTTGCACTTGCAATGGCTTTGAGTCAAGCTATCAATGTAGAAATTCTCTGTTAGAATAATAAGTTTCTTATAATTTGTTTTATACATGGCCGTATAATCTTAGACAGTCCCTTTATCATATCTTTTATGGAGTGTACATGGATGAGACTTTAATCAAGTATTAACCCTTAACCTTGGACCAGTCCAAAAGTTTGTAATATAGTTATAGGTTAATTGAAGAAATTGCCACACTACTCACAGCATTATGGAGAACCATTTTCTTCAGTGTTTTAACATCATCTTCTAGTGTAGCTGACATCAGGAAGGCTTGGTATATCTTTGGCATGTACCTATGGTAAAAAGAGAACATTCTAAGGTTAACTCTTGTGATACACAATAAAATCCTTGTCCTTGTATTAAAATCAAAGGGCTGAAAGCACTGGAGGCATCATTTGTGGGTAAACATCATTCCCACTCAGTGACGCTTTTAGACGCCCCAAAGGATTTTTTTTTTTTTCGAAAACATTGTGGAAAATGAAGAAATTGCTTGTAACATGCAATTTCTTCTTTTTCCACAATGTTTTCTACCCAGAAAGTTGAAAAACCCATAATTTCATAAGCTTTAATCATCGTCTGCAATTTCTTTCATTTGGGCTAGTCCAAAATTGTGCCGTCTGTTAATGGGCTAAAGAGCTCTGGCTAGAACTGACAAACATGTGGGCTAGACTAAGATCAGACTTCCTACCAAAGTTGTAATATTCTGGGATCAGGATTACCTAAATAATTTGACGATTCCTTTCTCTTATAATCAAAAGATTTGTATTGATGTAAAGTACCACAACAGTGAATATTTAACCCATTGCCAATTAATCCCGCTTTTTGACACATTTACGAAAGCAACTTTAAACCATAATTGGAAAATGCAAAATTTGCTAGTAACATGTATTTCCTCGTCTTCTCACTATACTTTTTACCTTATTTCAGAATTATTTTTCAATTTCTCTTTATATGCTCTTGACCCTTGTCATGCGGTATAAATTACCTTACTGAATTGCTGTAAAATCAAAGGGCTGAAAGTGCTGACAGAACTTGTTGTTCAAAAATCAATATTTCTTTTAGAAATCAATTTCATAAACACCTCTGGCAGGAAAAGTACAAGCAGGAGGTGTAGACTAAGATCAGACTGCACTTACACCTCCTACCAAACCCGAAATATTCCGGGTTCAGCATGACAAGGATTAAATTGTCAGCAACTCACCAAAGTATCAACCCATAACCATAAATCACAATTTCAGATTGGTGCAAATTCAAAGAAGTTGCAGAGAATAATGAGTTGATTAAATTTCAAAGATATTTGTCTTTTTAGGTTGCAGATAATGAAGAGATTGTAACAATCAATTTCTTAATTTTGTATTCCAAAAAGTATTCCTAAGTTTTTTCTTAAGGGATGTAAAAAACTGGACTGTGTGGTAAAAGTTAGAACCATTATGACACAATCCCACATTTTTATTGGTCCATAAAATAAACAATCGAAAACATCTACACTATCTTGCACTTACTTTAGAATTTGCTTAAACTTTGAAATGTCATAGGCAAAAATTTTCAATTTGGACTGGTCTAAAAAGCTGTCATATAGTAATGAGTTATTACCAGATCAATGTCATATTGCATGTTTCTATCTACAATGGAAAGAATATGATTTAAGCTTACTCTAAAATGGCCTTAACATTGTCCTCATGGCCAAAAGAGAAGACAAGGTCAGCTTCATCAATCACAATCATCTCTAGGGAATCTTTCAACTTCAGGTTACCAGCTTGTAAATGAGCTAACAGTCTACTTGGGGTACCAATGACAATGTCTGGTTGTTCTGCAAGCATTGGTCTAAACAAAACAATAAAATAAATGTGAACTGGTTTAATATCATTTTTTGCAAGAACTATGCAAGTGCAATACTTAGCTAAAAGTCTGGACTCTTATTCATCAACAAAACTAATTAAAAGAGCTGTCAGAGACAGATTCACGCCCGGTAATCTCGGGCTCCATCTCTTTTTGGAGAACAGTGCAAAATGGAGACAATGATACTTCCGATATAGAGCCAAGGACCGGAACTGAACAGAAAAGGTAAATAAAACTGTGCACCTCGCGTACAATTTGATCTCCTATTAACCTATTATACATTTTCCCAAAACGTCCAGAGTTTCATACCACACAGAAATGATTATATTATCCGTTGGCGGTGATAGATTTAAAAATTAATTCCGTTTGTGAATAGAAACTTGAATCAAAGTTTGGACATGGGGATTTTGATTATGGTCACTTAATAGAAGTGGTCTCTTAATAGACGTGGTCGCTTAATAGACGTGGTCGCTAAAACAAATTTGACTGTACCAATGTCACTAACTCTACCAACAGCCAGGGCTACTAAATTGGTACTCATATTTACCTCTGTGTGTCTAGAGGTATCAGTGGGGACACATCCACAAACTTGACTTCCCTTGAGCAGCAACAAGTCAGATCCTGAAATCAGAGGTCTTGGGAAGTCAACACTTTAATAACAAAGCCTTTCTATTACACTACTAAATACAGTCGAATCTGTGTACAGCAGCCAGTCAAGGGAGAGGGCCAAATTGGCTGCTGTACACAGATTGGCTGCTGTTCACAGTATCAATAGGGCGGCCATTTTGTCATACCATTTTGGGTTAGCTCATTAACAGATCACAAAACTTTAGACTACTCCAAATTCTAAGAAGTTCTAAACTTCCATTTCAAGTGTCTTTTAAAACAAAGAAAAGGCACTTTGTACCATTTTAGATAGAAAATATTGTGACAGAAGTGAAAATATCCTGAGATATTCTCGTTTACGTTTAGCAACATTTTGGACCTGGGTACGACTTACACCTAGCTGCGATATCGTAGCCCTCTTTCTGATAATCTGCTGGCGAGGGCTACGACACCCCCCTTCTTTGCTCTTTGTTGCAGTGCCCGGAGTGATTCACTCCGGGCGCTTTGAGGTGGATTATTGTAAGTTGTGTAAATAATACAAACACAAGTTTGATACCATAATGGACCTTAACCATTTATCTATCCATGTAAATAAATGTTAATCTGAAAAAAGTCGGATATTTTATGTATTTAAGTCTCAATTTGCTGCACCATCGGAAACTCAAAGTTTTTCGGCCATTTTGAATCAAATGTCAGCCATTTTTGTTGTTTGACAGCGAGATCTCTTGAGATCTCGGGTTTCCCGCCAAAACGATAGCAAATGAGAATTTAGGTCACCATATTTGGAACAGATAGTATTTTTTGAAAACAGGACAGATCTGATAGAAAATAAGAAAAAAGTTGTATGAAAGTAATTCAAGATTTAATTGAATTTGATAGATAAAATAAAGATATTTAAGATTCAGTATCTTTCAAGATAAAATATTATCAATGTTAGGTAAAAACAGATAATATAATTTTTTACGTGCACCTGTTTTGACAGCATGACAATAGTAAACAACGTGACGTAATAATAGATCACATGACCAACCAAATGTCATGGCCGCCAAACTTAGAAAATATTTTATTAACTGAAAAGAAACCGGTATTTAATGATTGATACAACTGATATTCTTATTATTTTGATAGAATTTGTCCATAATATTAACGAATGTAAGGAATTCACCCAAAGAGAGTCGATTTTCACAAAACATACAATATCAAGACTTGCAACAAAGTGCAAAGAAGGTGGGAGTCGTAGCCCTCGCCAGCAGATTATCAGAAAGAGGGCTACGATATCGCAGCTAGACTTACACCAAACTCACTAGCAATAATCCAAGAAGAACGTTCAGAGGCAAGCATACGAACCACTTTCACACGATCCTCTAGAGAGAGGAACTTACGTTTAGAGAGCGACATGATAGCAAGATTTGACAGCAAAAGCAAGTTTTCATCCATTTTAAAGACCTCAAGAAATCGGTTTTCTAAATGTGTAAACAACCTATAATGCTCAAGTTCATTTTATTTAAAGAGACCCGACGACTTAAAAAATTCCGTCTCCTCTGATCAATAATCATCGCTCAAATAGATCAAATCGACCAAATAGATAATAATGGCTAAATACACGTCAATTAATCAACTACACGGGATTTAGTCGATAATTAATTGTTTATATCTTGTACATTACGATAAGGCGACTTCGGCAGTTACTATAGTAGTGATTATCGATTTTTTCGAACACTACTAATTAAGTCGCGTGTTTTGTTAGATGACCGTTGTTTAGGTGCGATATACTGTTGACAATAGACCAATTAAGGTGACCGCTGGCCGCATTTCAGGAGATCACGCTATTCACAGTGCAATTAAAGAAGGAATTTGCACGGGGGGAACTCGAGTGGCCGCTGTCGGCAGATTGGCCGCTGTGCATAGTTGGCCGCTAACACAGATTTGACTGTACATATTAAATAATTGACGGTAAAAAGATAGAGCAGAGATGTAGGAAGTTAAAGGAGTATGTCCTTCAAAAAAAAATTGATATGATTTTGTTAACGGCAAATTCTATTTATGTGAACATGGAAATCTAAAATAGTCTACAGCATCAAGTAAAACAGGCCCCTCTTAAGCCATTCTCAAACTAAAAATGTAGCAATGCAGACTCATACTCCTACCCCCCTCCACCCCACCACCAGTGCTTTGTCACTAGAGTAGCGTAGTTGACCTTTGACCTACATTAGCCAAAATATTCAACTGTGATCTTGATCTTTAACCAATATGTCCCCCAAAAATAGGGCACCTCCTTGGGTCATGGAGGTGTATAAAGTTTCAAGGTTCTAGATCAAATAACTTTTGGGTTAGAGTACGGAAGTGGTTTTCCACAAAAGTTCAATTATTATTCATTATCTGAAGTATCAAGGTTCTATATCAATTGTTAAATCATATTAAATCATGGGGGGATTGGTTTTCCACCAAAGTTAAATTGTGGCCGTGACCTCTTACCTACATGACCCAAAAAGAATAGGGCACTACCTGGATCATTGGCAAAAATAATCTGAAGTTTCAATTGGTTCTTAAGTTGGAGTACAGAAATGAAAAAGGGACAGACATGGTGAAACCAATATACCAAACTCTACTTCGTAGATGGGGGTATAACAATACAGCATTTCTACACTCACCAAGAAGAAACCTAAGGGAAAACAATGTGGGCAATGAAGAAATTGCTTATAACAAGCAATTTTTTCCATGCCCACATTTTTTTCTATACTAAAAGGGAATGATTATTGAAATTTCACCAACCTGAAATTGCCATGTGCAATATCTTTAAATTTAGGCTAGTCTGAAATGTTGTCATATGGTAACGGGTTAACCCAATTCCAAACAATGACGCTTTTGTATCCCCCCCCCCCCAAGATAAACAATTGGGCAAACACCAAGCAATTTCTACATTTTCCACGTTTCCTACACTGTAAGTTAAAAAAAATATAAATTTCATAAATATTCAATTTGTCGTCTGCTACTCTTTTAAATTTGGACCAGTGTAAAAAGTTTTCGTAATTGGTTAAGAAGTTCTTACCTTTATTACTCTGTATGCTTGTTGGCATAGCTCTTTTGAAGGTGTCATAACTAAGGCCTTCACACACTGTTCTGTTGCTGTCTAAAGATATAGAAATGATGAGTAGATTATGCTCATAAAAATTTATTTAACCAATTCTGACACAATCATCGGGCCTGTGTTTTGAACCTCAAATTTCTGAAAATATCCTGTTTTGACCTTTAGAAATTTCTCTCAAGGGTGTCAAAGTTCCCCCATCGAGAGAATTCTTTTATGGGTTAAAATGGCATTCTGATGAAATTTACAGTGATTCATCTTATTTAGAATTGAAATTATATAAATTGACTCATTTCTACACAATGACACTATTTGACGCCCTTGAAGATAAACAACCGGAAAAATTTTGTTTAAAATGAACAAACAATTTCTTTATTTTCCACATTGTTTTCTACCCTGAAAGATGAAAAGCTAGAATTTCATGGTCAAGAAGTCAATGACCAACTCCTTAAATTCAAAGGCTAGGACAAGCACTGAACACTATGTGTTAAAATTAGGAAATTGCTTAACCCATTCCCACACAATAAAATTTCAGACCAGCACAAATCAAAGCAATTGCAGATAACAATTTCAGGTAGATGAAATATTCAAAGTCTTTGTCTTTTAGGGTAGAAAACATTGTGGAGAATGAAGAAATTGCTTGTAGCAAGCAATTTCTTCATTCTCCACAATGTTTTCCAAAGCTTTCATACCGAGGGATGTTTAAAAGCGTCATTGAGTGGGAATGGGTTAAAACAAGCAATTTCCTAATTTCCCACAATGTTTTTTACCTTTGAAGACAAAGATTTTTAAGATCCTATCAACATAAAATCATGATCTACAACTTCTTTGAATTTGAACCCGCTTTAAGTTTTGTCATCTGGTAATTGGTATGTATTATTCCTTAACTAGTACATTAAGCAAGTGTATATTTCATTAACAACAAGATGTGTTTGTGAAACACTATGCCCCCGAAACAGGAATTCTTTAGAAACGGGTAAAGGGTTAAAATTTTGACCTTGACCTTGATGAAATGACCTTCCCCAATTGCGCCTTATTGAGACCTATCTACATACCAAATATTAGCATTGTAACTTAATCAGGGTTGAAGTTATAGGAAAATGTTTAGTTGACAGGTTAAGTTTTGCAGACAGATGGATGGACAGACAGACAGACATACATACAGACAGACAGACACTGGTAAAACAATATGCCCCTGATCTTATTGATGCGGGAGAATAAAAATTCAAAATTAAGACTTTTCTAGTCCATTACCAAATGACAAAAAATAAGACCTGTCCAAACTCATAGAATTCAAAGAAAGCATTTCAAATTAAATTATCATTGAAAAGTCCCATATAGGACAGAAAAAAGGTGGTTTGTTTCAAATCAATCAAAAATGTAGGTGATATGCTCTGGACAAACTCAATATGAATATTTGACCTCAAGCTGTGACCTTGATCTTGTTACTATCTAAAAATTTGTTTCAAATGGCACATCTACTCATTAATGATTGATGGAGAACAAAATATACTATTCTATTTTGAAATCCATCCATAAATGTAGGAGATACACTCTAAACAAGATCCGTTGTTTAACATTGAGTTATGGCCTTGACCTTAGAGCTATCTGAAAATTTGTTTCACATGACAAATCTATGCATAATGGAAAACAACAAGTTTTTTTGAAATCCATACATAAAAATAGCAGTGATAACCTTGACAAATTTGGACCGACAGACGCAGTAAGGGACATACACCTAATTGTCATTGTTACAGCTATATCTCGCTCACTGTTACCTTGCTCAATGATTTAAAATTATTTTAGAAAATAAGAAACTGCATTATTGCTAACTATGTTTATCATCCTATTTAAAGGTCACAGATTCAAATTCAAAGTCACTTTAAAGGTTAGTTGCAGCCTGCAATCCACTTTATACCAGCCTAAAACAGTATCATTATCCCAGTAGATGGTGAAAATGCTGTGGAAAAGGACAAATTGCTTAAAAAAGTAATTTCTTTTTTTCTTACAATGTTTTCTTGATCATTTGGCATTTATTTCCAAGTTTAATACGAGTTGCTTTGCTAGTATGAATGGATTGAATGCCACTTTTTACAATATTTCAGCCATATTGTAGCGGCTGTAGCCCATGGTTTTCCGGCATTTCTCACACCAGCACTATCACTGCATTCTTTTCTAGCCTGAAGCTGCTCGTCCCACTTAGGTTTACGATAATCCACATAGTGTTGGGATACAAATGTCAGAACGGATATTTACTGCAACCAGGAATCGAACCGTGTACCTCATTATTCAGAGAATGTGCTACCAACTGCACTATGTGAATTGAATTGCAATCTGCATTTTCTGACAATTTGGACCATTCTCAATTGTCATTTTCTTAATTCATAAGCAGATGTCAAAATTTTAGACTGGTCCAAATTGAAAGAAGTTGCATACAATGGTTTAGATTTGATGATACTTTTTGTCTTTCAGGGTAGAAAAAATTTGCTGGAAATGAAGAAATTGCTTGTTTAAAGCAATATCTTTGTTTTCAACAATGTTTTCCAAACTCTCTTTTCTTGAGAGGCGTCATAATGTTGGATTGTGTGGGACTGGGATGAACTAACACTTAGAACCCACATATGTTACCTGTTTAGAAGACAGAATCTTCTGCAATATTGGCACCACAAATGCGGCTGTTTTTCCTGACCCTGTCCTTGCATGCGCCAGAATATCTTTACCTTCAAGGGCTAATGGTATGGCTCTCTCTTGAATTGGTGTGGGTTTTGACCAACCCTGTTTTGATATAGCCTGTAAAATATAAATTAAGACCGGTACAACAAGAATGAAATATATCCACAGATTTTAGATACAAGACACAACACAAACAGAGCTAAAGACATGATGGGGGTATATAACCTATTCCCACACATTCCTGTTTTTTCTTAACCCACACTAAATCTTTAAACACAATACATATATTCCCTACCCTTCAATATAAAAATAATGATAATTTCCAATACACACATATAACAAATGATTTTGGAGATCTTTTCAGTATCATTCTAAGATTTTTCCTGGTATCTACTTGTCCAGGGCCAAGTGACCTTGAAAAATAAACTTGGTCGCAAGTACGAAAGTCCACGTTGGACAAGTTGTCAAGTTGACAAGAAATCCAACAGCCCTGGCAGCTTTTCACTCTCATCTGTTTGTCAATCACAGGAAGCTATGTTATAATAACCGATATGGCAGCTAGGCCCTCCTTTTTCCTTCCAGGTCCTTCAGGCCAAATCTAACCCCTATGCCAATCCAGTTCTAAATTATATTCAAAACAATTAACTTTTTTCAAACATGATGTCAAACAGGGCCTTTGCTGGTTATGACCATTTTCTGGCTAAAAACAATGGTGCCACCATGATAAAGAGGATCTGTAGAAGCCATCTTTTCTTATAACGAACTAGCCATGGGCCAAAAATATTGAAGAGGACAGCAGGGCTTGAAAATTCTGAAAGTTTAACTTGTCTTGCACAATGACAATATAGTTTTACATTTACCCTTGTCATTCTGAACCCGGAATATTCCGGTTTTTGCAGGAGGTGTAGACCAAGATCAGCCTGCACATAAGTGCAGTCTGATCTTCGTCTACACCTCCTGTTTTGTACTTGTCCTGACAGAGTTGTTTATGAAATTGATTTCTAAAAGAAATATTGATTTTGAACAACAAGTTCTATCACTGCTTTCAGTCCTTTGATTTTACAACAATTCAGAAAGTTAATTTATACAGCATGACAAGGGTTAATTTCTGTAATCTAATCTTTCAAATTCCACCCAGTCTGCACACCATTGACAAAGCAGGAAAAAGTGGAGAAGTAGAATTTTCAAGCCCTGCACAGCAATCCAAAAGGCATTTTATTGTAGTCCAGATGTTAAAATAATCATATTTGTGTGAAATATCAATACATAAGCAAGTGAATCAATCTGTGAAGTGTCACAATTTCAGTTGAGAATGTATAAATTTATAACCTATGACATAGTTTAAATACATTCAAAATCCACTGTTCTGGGCATCTATCATGTAGAAATGCATATTATTCATGCAGCTTGTAAAAATAAGAACATACAAAAAATAAATAAAAAAATAGTTATATTAAGTCACGTAGACTTGTTGTCCATTGGTAGTTAATTTACTTTTACTATACATCTCTGTGACAGGCTAAATGACAAGATTCTTGTCAAACCAATTAATGGAAGACCTTATTTTTCTGCTTATTTTGAAAACAAAACACTAGGGATTAATAAATACAATTCAAGATACATTTTATGGGCATGTGCTATGGTATCAACAATAAATAAACAGAAATACACACACATTTTATGTGCAATAAAACTTAATGATGAACCTTTAGCTCATTCCCACTCAACAAAAAATTTAGATTGGTAAATATTAAAGGAAGTTACAGACAGCAATTTCACACTGATGAGATTTTAAAAATCTTTGTCTTTCTTGATAGAAATTATTGTGGACAATGAAGAAATTGCTTGTCACAAGCAATTTTTTCATTTTTTACAATGTTTCCCAAGCTTTTCTCCAGACAGACATAAACAAGAGGCCCAGTGGGCCTTAACGGTCACCTGAATAAAAGAGCATCAAGACAAGTGATTTTGTTTGAAAGAATTAGAAAAAGGTCCACCAAAGGAACATTCATGTGAAATTTGATTAGAATCTACCAAGTAGTTTTAAAGAATTTTGCGATCAAAATTTCTGTTAGAAATTAATTTTGTTTCCATAGCAACCAGAGTTCATGGAACAAAATTATTTTTAGCAGTTTGGAAGAGGATTGTGCAAGGAACACCCCTGCTAAGTTTGGTTAATCAGTACCCAATGATGCTTTTCACCAAGTTAGTTTGAAATTGGCTTAGTACTTCATCAGAAGAAGATGAAAATGTGAATTTTTCAACATGATGAACTTTGACCTCTGGGTGTGGCCCCATACGTGACCCCAGGGGCATGAATTTCACAATTTATAATATATCTGTCCAAGTTGTCATGCACACAAAATATTTAAGCTCTGGCATTAACGGTTTATTAGAAGAAGATTTTTAAAGAAGTTTCAAAAATTACCCCTTTTTGCCCCCTATTTGGGCTCCTTTTACCCCCAGAACCCCTATTTTCACAAACTTGAATTGGCATCCCCCAATGATTCTTTCTACCAAGTTTGGTTGAAATCCGCCCAGTAGTTCTTGAGAAGAAGATGATATATTTAAAAGTTACCAAAAATTACCCCCTTTTGGTCCCCATTTTAGGGCCCCATGACCCCCCAGCCTTTTAATTTTCACAAATTCGAATAACCATTACCAAATGATGCTTTTCACCAAGTTTGTTTGAAATTGGCTTTGTACTTCATCAGAAGAAGATGAAAATGTGAATTTTTTAACATGATGAACTTTGACCTCTGGGTGTGGCCCCATACATGACCCCAGGGGCATGAATTTCACAATTTATAATATATTTGTCCTAGTTGTCATGCACACAAAATATTTAAGCTCTGGCATTAACGGTTTATTAGAAGAAGATTTTTAAAGAAGTACCAAAAATTACTCCTTTTTGCCCCCTTTTTGGGCCCCTATGACCCCCAGAACCCCTATTTTCACAAACTTGAATTGGCATCCCCCAATGATGCTTTCTACCAAGTTTGGTTGAAATCCGCCGAGTAGTTCTTGAGAAGATGAAATATTTAAAAGTTACCAAAAATTACCCCCTTTTGGTCCCCATTTTAGGGCCCCCTGACCCCCAGCCTTTTAATTTTCACAAATCCGAATAACCATTACCAAATGATGCTTTTCACCAAGTTTGTTTGAAATTGGCTTTGTACTTCATCAGAAGAAGATGAAAATGTGAATTTTTCAACATGATGAACTTTGACCTCTGGGTGTGGCCCCATACATGACCCCAGGGGCATGAATTTCACAATTTATAATATACCTGTCCTAGTTGTCATGCACACAAAATATTTAAGCTCTGGCATTAACGGTTTATTAGAAGAAGATTTTTAAAGAAGTACCAAAAATTACCCCTTTTTGCCCCCGATTTGGGCCCCTATGACCCCCAGAACCCCAATTTTCACAAACTTGAATTGACATCCCCCAATGATGCTTTCTACCAAGTTTGGTTGAAATCCGCCCAGTAGTTCTTGAGAAGAAGATGAAAATGTTTAAAAGTTAATGGACGACGGACGATGCACGGACAAACGATGATTGCAATAGGTCACCATGACCATTTGGTCAGGTGACCTAAAAAGCAGGATTGTGTGGTAAAGGTTAAGGTTCTGAACTACTTTTGCTATGAAATATTTGACTTGCTAGATTGTAATGATTGTTATACCCAATTTCAAAAGGAGCGATCCTTATGATGGTACAATCATTCTTTAAAAGTTTGAAGAGAATCCAATGAAAACTGTGGACTCTAGAGTGTTACCGAGGATTCTTTCATTGAATTTTAATTAGGCCCTTTTCCCATATTTCTTGGCGAATCTGACCTAATTTCGAAAGGAACAATCCTTATGATGGTACAATCATTCTGAGAAAGTTTGAAGACAATCTGATGAAAACTGTGGACTCTAGACTCTAGTGTGTTAACAAGGAAAAGTTAACGGACGGACAACAACAGACAGACGGACAGTCAGACGGGAAAAAGCCATTGCAATAGCTCTACTGGCCTTCAGACAGTTGAGCTTACAAGAATGTGTATTAATCAGCTTGAATAATTTAAATAGGAAATTATTTTGAATTTCATTATATTTTTAGAAAAGGGCATGTGTCACTTTATTTAAATCCCCCTTCATTTGACACCCCCCATTTTTCATTTGAAGGGGGAATTTCACCCCTGTTTTTCAATTTCTATAATAGACACTGAGAAGGCACAAAGGATTACTCAACACAGCTTATAAATTTGTACTGTACTGGTATGGGGATTTCCTGATTGGGAAAACGTTTGAAAAGAACATTGGCTTGTGAAAAGGGTTAACAGTCATTTTGTACTAAAACTACTTCAAACCATAATTTCTATTTTGTGCCATATGATGATTATTATGTACCACCTGGTGGTCATTTCGTACCAAAAATTAGTCATTTTGTACGATTTCATACCACAAATAAATGGCTCAATCAAGTTCATTAGATTTTTTATCATTGTGTGTACTTCATGAAAGGTGAGCTATTGTTCAATGAATACTTTATTATGATTTGGACCAGTCTAAAATTGTATTGTGTGGCAATGGGTTAATGGTTACCTTGTCCCTTTATTTTGTAAATGATGATAAAAATTTGACAGAAATACTGGTCCAATTCTATACTAATTTACTTCTTATAAATACAATCAGCTATTCGAAAAACAAAACAAAAAAGTAATGAGCCAATACTGTTTCATCAACAATACATTTTTTGAATGGACTGTTCTAATTGATTTTCACCCGTATGATCGTTAGATTAAATAAAGCAAAAACAAATTTTTTTTATTATATTAAATTAGAAAGTGTTTACCTCACCATTCCAATAGTACATTCTTTTATAAACATGGTACAAAATATTCAGCATATGGTAGAAAATGGCTACATTATGGTACGATATGGCCATAGCATGGTACGGAAGAACTAATTTCATGGTACGAAATGATCAATACCATGCATGGTACGAAATGGTTATGTTACGAAGCGTCCATAATTCTTGAAAGTTTTACAGTAAAATAACCTTTATCAGGCGATCATCAAGGCCCATTTCGTGAAACTGCAAGAGTTTCGTGTCAGTATCTATGCTCATATTGTTTTCTTTTTTAGTCTTTTTTATGCTTCATAATCGGACCGGAAGAAACAATAACACGTGTGAGCTGCTAACACGCTTCTGTGATTAGTAGCTTTGGTGCAGGATACCAGGATATTTTCCTAGAAACCAAACAGATGCAACAATTTACAATTAATGCTATGACGATTTAATTAAACTCCCGAGTTGTTGAAAATGACAATTGCGTTAAATTGACTGGTAATTTCAGTTTTTAAGTCTGTAATTCACCTAAAGAGTTTCTCTGAGTTTGATTTATAGATCATGAAATTATGACTTTGGCTCTAAAACAAGCAAAAATAACTATGTATTTGGGAATGGGGTATTAGTACTTGTCATTCAAGTGTTTAAATCTAGATATATAGAAAATGAAAAAGATAGGATTTTTCAATCATTATCTGAATTAGGAGAGCTATTCTGAATGAAACCAGGCCACAGATTGTATTCTGAAAATACTCGCTTCTATCCTTTGAAATTGAGAAATCTCCAAACTTCGAAACATTTTGGAATTTTACTAATAACACACAAACGTGAAAACATAGTCTTAACCCATCACAAGACAACAAAATTATATACTGGTTCAAATTGAAAGAAGTCACTGACGACGTTTCAGAGTAATAGCCAATTGAAAGTACCGAATTAGAATTAGGATTAGGTATCTCGTTAAACTGAGAAATTCTTTTTACAAGCGGAATCCCAAGGCAAGTGAAGAGACTGTTGTGAAGTTTGTTAGGTGAGTATAAAACTGCTCAGATGGGTATAAAACGCAAGCAGTATAGAATATATAGTAACGCATACGATATAGAATATAGAGGCATTTCTGATAGGGGTATAAAGCCCAAACAACATAGATAAAGAAGGAGTATGCTTACGTAGACGACACAGACAAAAAGAAAGATGCTAGATAGTAAAACAATTAAAATTCAACTTATGGTAAAGACACTATCATGAAATCCTATGATACAATGACACATGTGCGACTGCAAACAGACAGACAGAAAGGCGGACATACAGGTTGGCAGACAACTGCAGACAACGTCCTCTTGTTAATATGTAATATTTGGCAAAGTCCATTCTACAGCAGTTATACGGTACTGGTGAGACCAAGCCTATTAGTATTTGACCTTTTTGGTTGTTTACACTGCCAATATAATGCTTATCAGCAGTTCAAATCTACCATAAATAAAGTAAACTGTGTATTCATTTATAAGTAAAATGTAGTTAACCCATTACCAGACCACCAAATTTTAGACTGGTCCTATTTGAATCGAGTTGCAGACGTCAATCTGGGGAAATAGAGCGTGTAGCCAGGTTCTAACTAGGAGTCCCTCGCGTGCGATGCGAGTACTAGTATTCTACTTTACAGACCAAGTTCGTTATGTAAACATCCTCTTTATAATCTCCAGGTAAAGAAAACAAGAGAGGGCGGGTAGTCGTTTACCAGGATTACATGATTATGGACACCTCACAAAAGCGATATGCAGACGTTGCACCTTTTGTGTAGAATTCGGAGGTAAAAATATATAGACGCAAAGTCCGACCACGACCAAAATGTTTGCAGAATGCGAATAAAATCCTATGAATGACCAATTAATTTGTTAAACAAAACATTCCAATCGTGCGTAAAACTGACAGCTTCGCATATCAGCTTTATACAGTGACTTCGTCTAACTAGACCGATTTAACATTGTAACTCTAGATTAAGTAATATTATATTGGTATAAAACAAATAACTAATTTTTCTTAACAATATGATACGATTATGAATGATAAATAATTGTCCAATATATCTATATATCTGCTTTCTTTCTGTCCATTTACTCATCAATTTTTGATAAGTTTGCCAAATTCAGAACACTCACACGAATGTACTGTACACCAAGCGCCAGCTTTCAATGAGTCATATCTCGCCTGCGTCCTTCTTGCCCAAATCGGGCGTATGAATTTGTACTCGCAGTCATGTAATTCGCCTCGATCACTTTCCGTGTGGAAGAATATTATATTTATTGCGTTAGATGTTTTTACATATTTACGTTAAACTCTGCATGGGTTGAAATTTTACCCTAGTAACTTCAGCGTCAGATTTCTACGCAATCTCAAGCTAAAAAGTGGAAAAAATAGATAAAATAGATGGTTATAATGATGCAAAATTTCCATCCTGTTAGTGTGTAATTATATAGTAACACAAATTTACCTTGGATTGTTCTCCCTTGTCTCTTCTTATCTTATTTGATACACGTACTTTCTTTTTTCCTAGAAGGTTCTTTAGGAATCTTGAAAAGTGCAAAATACTATCAGATCTTGAATCTTAAGCGCATAAGGACACACAACAATGCA
Organism: Fragum fragum; assembly: GCA_946902895.1. Lineage (NCBI taxonomy): Eukaryota > Metazoa > Mollusca > Bivalvia > Cardiida > Cardiidae > Fragum > Fragum fragum. The sequence goes on from OX336374.1 coordinate 37,790,462, forward strand.
TTTAGAATCTCTTTTAAAATCCTGAATGCAACGAGGGCTTATAAGCTATTCGCCTATGTTTACATTATCTGCTCTGTAAGCCTCCTTCTGGTGAAGGAATGTAAAACATGCATAAATATTGAGAAAGGCCTATTCTGTCTCAAAACCGTACATATTCATCTGATCATAATTAACCATGATTAAATCACTTAAACTCATTGACTTTAATATGGTTACCTCTGTATCGAGCTTAAAAATTGATTTCACTTTCAATTTGGTAAATAAAAATTTCGAGTTGACAAAAAGAAGTATTACTCTTATCGTTATCAATGAAATTAGTTTGTCCTATACGGAAACATTTTGGCATAAGCATTCAAGTAAAGACTCATATGGTTAAGAAATGGCCCTTTCCGAAAACGTGGTTTTCTTCCCTTTGACCCAAAGTCGTTAGAGTGATTTCCCTTTGTACGGGTAGCAAATTTTGATAGAACTCCGTGAACCACGGAGGATGACGGCTTTCTACCAGACGAAAACATCGACTTTTCAACTTTTAAATTTGCTATTTGAAGAAATACTTGCGTGCAAGTAATTCAAAAAGAAAACTGAAAACTAAGGTGATTTTAGACCGACAGCTTAATTTCAAATTATGTGTTTCAACCAATATTTCATTAAAAATAACCTTGACATATGCATATTATGTCAAAGTTATATTAGAATGAAGTTTTATGTGGAAAGATTATTTATTTTTTTACCAGTCATTTTCCTCAAGATCTTTTCCTTAACATAAGTAATATTTATCTATAACATAGAAAAAGGAATGGATAAAGAATTATACTGTAGAAAAAAAACCCAAAAAAAACTCTCCTATCTGAAACAGGATTATTATCATCATATTAACATGTAAAAATATGTCCAGCATCATCAAACACACGTACTTGAAATAGATTAACCTATAAATATGTTACTGTTTTGCCAAATTTTAGACCCGTCTAAAAATCAAAGGCCTTGCAGACGACAATTCAATTTTATCTTAAAAATAATCATTCAGTAGGATAGAAAATATTGTGGAAAAAGGAAGAAAGGAAGAACGTAAAAACACAGGGACGTAAAAACCAGGGATTGGACAGGAAATTGTTAAGGGGTTGCAAATTAAAACCAATATATATAATTGTGAAGCATTGTCGTGTGTCCTATCAGCATGTAATGTGTGTACTTTACTTTGATCATAAGAAGTCATCTCTTTGTCACATCTGCTGTATTTAAAATTTCTTGGTAAATAATCCTTGCAAACCCTTTAATATTTTCTTGTTTCAGTTTCGTTTAACTTATTTTGGAAACTTGAATGAGAAGTTCATTCTTTTCAAAAATATTTCCATCAAAACTGTATTTATACATTTTTTCTCTTTTATCGAAGATAACTTATTTTGACCAAGGTCTAGATTTTATCTCTCATTCTTTTCGTTTACTTTGATGGTTTATGTTATAAATTTCTCTGGAATAACTTTGTGCTCATAAATTCTGAAACAATTTTAAAGAAATAACATGATGTATATTATTTAAAGAGGTATTCAAAAGAAAGTAATCGTTAGACTTTGACAACATTTTGTCCAAGTTTTAATGTGCAATATTTTCTACATCTCTGCAATGACTTAAGATTTGTTTCGAACATTCGCTCATTTATAATGGGCCTTACAATGTAAGTCAATCTTTTAACCCTTTACCAGGCAAAATCTTAGACTGGTCTTAAATGAAAGTTGCAGAAGGCAATTGATTTCGGGGATGAAAAGGAATTCCTTGCTACAAGTAACTTCTCTTTTTCTCATTATGTTTTCGACATATTATGTTCTCTAGTGTGTAGAAAAAAAGAGATAAGGGGGTAATGGGTAAACCAATTCCCACATAATTGCTGCCTTTTGACACCCTTGAAGAAAAGCGATTTGGAGACATTTTGGATAATGAAGAAATTGTTACAAGGTTTGAGCAATTCCTTCATTTTCCATAATGTTTTCTGCCATAAATGGAGAATTATTTAATTTAATCAGCTTAAACTTGTCATCTGCATCTCCTTTGAAATGGGACCAGCATATTAATATTTTGTTGTCTGAGAATGGGTTAACCCATTCCCTCACCATCCTGCTTTTGTTATGTGGGAATGTGTTAACTAGCTTCCGCTTATTTACGCCCCTAAAGGAAACGGTTAACGACTTTGGAAAACATTGTAGAAAATGGAGAAATTGCTTCATTTTCAACAATGTTTCATACCCTATACGTGAGATATTTAAATTCTATCAACTTAAAGTTGTTATTTGTAACTTCTTCAATTTGGACCAGTTATATTGTTTTGTAAAGGGAAAGCAAGGATTTATTATCGAGGCAATCATTGGAGTTGAATCTAGTTTTGCTGTTTACAAACAGCTCTTATTTGGTATCTTACAAAGGTTCGTTCACCTCTTAGTGTGATTGCATCTTACCTCTAATAAAATGTGTTTGATTTGACTTTTTTTACTAACATGCGCATTTCAAAGCATTTCGACACATAAATTACTATATTTCTTTATTTTTCGAAGAAAGCAAAAGATTTGTTATTCAAAACAGATATGGTGTACACAAATGAAATGTGAACTTCAAACGCAGATTTATATGCAATATAAAGGAAAGTATTTCCTAGGACCATTTTTGAAGTTCACCTATATTATATCTGAAATGTTGTCTGTAACTTAATTTTGACCAGTCTAAAATTGCGTTATTCGGTAATAGGTTAAAGACATGGGACAAATCATTACTAAGGCCTTATTTACTTTATAATCCTTTTCAGAGACAAGTCACTCTAAGAGGAGATCTTTTTGTACATATTTCATTCATTATGTATACTCTTGGTCCCCATAAACAGTGGTTACTCTTATCCGAACTAGAGTTTGAAACTCGCTTTTTTTTAGCGGCGAGCTTTAGTGATGGTGCCGTGTCCATCGTCTGTCATGATAGATTGGCCATCAACTATTTTCCGTCGATAATTAAAGTATACGGAACAATAAACTCGTTTTTTCTGAGTCGATTTAATTAATGCCTTATTATCTGACATTTCTTTTATCTAAATTTGCTACCCGGAAGTAGAATTGGGACCGTTTTGTAGTTTCACCACGTGGGAGAGTATTCAAACGCAATAACTCTTCCAACGTATTTTCGGAATGGGCCATAGGCATATGCATTCCTCCCAAGGAGTCGTATTGGCCATGGACAAGCTTGTATGTACGTTTCTATAAATAAATCTACGATGAATATGTTGGATCAATTTAATCATTCAGGTTTTTAGATAAGTAAGCAAACAAACAAACATCAAGGTCTAAGGAAAGTGAAACATTTTCCATAGACGACCATTATAACACATTCGCTTAAATCTCAGTCCAATAGTTTGCGAGAATGACCATCCATTCATACATCAAAAAAAATAAATTTCAGTATGGCATGATCCCTCTTCTCTATGACTTTTGATCCCATTTTTGAGATGACCCTCCCTGTACAGCTGTTTCTACGGGCAATTCAAAAAAAAGGAACCCACTTTTAAAACCCGCTAGTAAATTGCCAAAATGATTCAAAACCGTCCTTTTTGACTTCGTATTTTTCAACGGAACATAAAAGGTCTTGAAAAAATCATTGATTTTGAATTTCAATAATATTGACCAATCAGAGGCCACCTTGATCTTGTGTTGATATGAGCCGGAGTTTCCCTATACTTACATGACAGATGATGGGAAAATGATTTACTTCCTATAGACCTAAAGAAAATATTTTATTTTATCCAATCACACTTTTCAAGCAAAATCGAGTACAAATATGTATTTTTGACAAGTCCTAAAATTTCGAGCACTTTTGATCAATACATAACACGAAATTGAGCGTTCCCTTTACCCTGTCAATGATTTTTATGTGGAATATTCGACAAAATTGAAATCTGTGCTTCACAAAATCCAAGGTTTTCGATCGAAAAAGATAAGCCCATGATAGTGTCTTGGACATTGTTTTCATGATAGCTTTTCTTCAACATCACCTCCTAGAGAGGTTAAACCTATTTTTACGAGTACAAAAGAATATTACGCAATCTTTATTAATCTTATATAAACATACCCCTTCTCACTGCTAAAATTTTGTCATTTATCTATTTCGTTGATATCAAATGAACTGTTTTACCGTCCAATTTTCTCAATTCAAGTGAAACACAAGTCACAGGAAGATTGCAATTTTCTAGACAAAAAATTAGCGCGTTTGGTTGCATATTATTGCGTAATCAGTAGTTTCCCTTTACACAGGTCGGGAAAAGTAGAACCCTGTAGTTCAGGCAAATGAAAGCTAATTTTCCGTTTAAATCATACAAAATCGCTTTTTTTCAGCTGGTCTGTCTCAATTATTCTGAATCTGTCGATTTTCAGTCAAAATCCATAAGGAAATTAAGATTTTGTTGAAATTTTAATGGAATATAACCCTTATCTTTAGAAAAAAAAAAACACATTTTTCTCGAATTTTCCCGTATCCAATTGTCTTTTTTCACGAAAAATTGCTTAATTTCATTGTGTTATTAAACAATTATGCTAAATAGACTTTGATAGAAATTTCTATTGTGATAAGTACAATAGTCATCAAAAGATAAGCTTCCCCTTAACCCTGGTAAGTAAAATACATTTCTTTTGTTTCCAAAAATAGCTCTTGAAATCCGCTTAAACCGTTCAGGTTTGTGCTTGCATCGCATATAGCGTGCTAGATTGTCGCCGGGAAATGTAACCTTTCTTTCAAAATACGTCATTATATGAAATCTTGCATAATTTCAAAGATCTTATACAAATTTAACCCAAAAGACCCAACGATTTTAATTTTTTGAAAATTTAATTTTTAGTCTAACTGACACCATTTATGAAAACATTTTCCTTAAAATGGCATCAAATCGTAGCCAACTGCACAGTGCACGTCTGTTGACAAATATATAGAGTTCAGCATCTTTGATCTGGGAATATAACCCTTTTCTTTCCCTTACTCTTGTTAAGCAAAATGGCCCTCTTTCGGTACAGCGCACATGATAAACAGCATTAGAAAGGTACCCATCGGTAATTCTTCACCGTTCTATCGTTATTCTGCGTGAATAGACTTTTTCTTTTTCAAATATTAAGTAAACAGGTACCTAAATCAATATTCCGCTCGAAACTTTGTGGTAAAAGACACCGAAATATCAGGTATTAGGCTGTTTTACCCTATTGATTTCAGATCATATTCTGCTGAATTGTTACTTTTTTCCTTGACATTTTATCGAAAATATCATTTCACTATACTTGTTTGTACGCATTGCCTGTTTGAATGTCGGGACCGGATATAACATCTTGACAGAGGTCATGAAGTGTAACGACAATGCATGTATATTACTGCTCTACATTTAAAGAAAATATTTTATTTATCTAATCACACTTTTCAAGCAAAATCGAGTACAAATATGTATTTTTGACAAGTCCTAAAATTTCGAGCACTTTTGATCGATACATAACACGAAAATTGAGCGTTCCCTTTACCCTGTCAATGATTTTCATGTGGAATATTCGACAAAATTGAAATCTGTGCTTCACAAAATCCAAGGTTTTCGATCGAAAAAGATAAGCCCATGATAGTGTCTTGGACATTGTTTTCATGATAGCTTTTCTTCAACATCACCTCCTAGAGAGGTTAAACCTATTTTTACGAGTACAAAAGAATATTACGCAATCTTTATTAATCTTATATAAACATACCCCTTCTCACTGCTAAAATTTTGTCATTTATCTATTTCGTTGATATCAAATGAACTGTTTTACCGTCCAATTTTCTCAATTCAAGTGAAACACAAGTCACAGGAAGATTGCAATTTTCTAGACAAAAAATTAGCGCGTTTGGTTGCATATTATTGCGTAATCAGTAGTTTCCCTTTACACAGGTCGGGAAAAGTAGAACCCTGTAGTTCAGGCAAATGAAAGCTAATATTCCGTTTAAATCATTCAAAATCGCTTTTTTTCAGCTGGTCTGTCTCATTTATTCTGAATCTGTCGATTTTCAGTCAAAACCATAAGGAAATTAAGATTTTGTTGAAATTTTAATGGAAAATAACCCTAATCTTTAGAAAAAAAACACATTTTCTCGAATTTTCCCGTATCCAATTGTCTTTTTTCACGAAAAATAGCTTAATTTCACTGTGTCATTAAACAATTATGCTAAATACACTTTGATAGAAAATTCTATTGTGATAAGTACAATAGTCATCAAAAGATAAGCTTCCCCTTAACCCTGGTAAGTAAAATACGTTTCTTTTGTTTCCAAAATTAGCTCTTGAAATCCGCTTAAACCGTTCAGGTTTGTGCTTGCATCGCATATAGCGTGCTAGATTGTCGCCGGGAAATGTAACCTTTCTTTCAAAATACGTCATTATATGAAATCTTGCATAATTTCAAAGATCTTATACAAATTTAACCCAAAAGACCCAACGATTTTAATTTTCTGAAAATTTAATTTTTAGTCTAACTGACACCATTTATGAAAACATTTTCCTTAAAATGGCATCAAATCATAGCCAACTGCACAGTGCACGTCTGTTGACAAATATATAGAGTTGAGCATCTTTGATCTGGGAATATAACCTTTTTCTTTCCCTGTCGGGACCGGATATAACATCTTGACAGAGGTCATGAAGTGTAACGACAATGCATGTACATTGTATATTACTGCTCTACATTTAGGTCTAAGGGAAGTAAATCATTTTCCATAGACGACCATTATAACATATTCGCTTATAGCTCAGTCCAAGAGTTTGCGAGAATGACCAGACCTACTTTAAATTGAAGAACACCCATTCATACATCAAAAAAAATAAATTTCAGTATGGCATGATCCCTCTTCTCTATGACTTTTGACCCCATTTTTGAGATGACCCTCCCTGTACAGCTGTTTCTACGGGAAATTCAAAAAAAGGAACCCACTTTTAAAACCCGCTAGTATATTGCCAAAATGATTCAAAACCGTCCTTTTTGACTTCGTATATTTCAACGGAACATAAAAGGTCTTGAAAAAATCATTGATTTTGAATTTCAATAATATTGACCAATCAGAGGCCACCTTGATCTTGTGTTGATATGAGCCGGAGTTTCCCTATACTTACATGACAGATGACGGGAAAATGATTTACTTCCCTTGGACCTAAAGAAATAAAACATTCGGTACGAAAACCAATGAAAAATAACAGATCAAAGATTTGTCGAATTATCATATTATTCTATAGTCTTAATTTACATCAATTAACCCTATATTCAAATACGATATTTTTGAGACCCGCAGAATATGCGAATGTATTATTATAAGTCCCGTATTGTTTCAATCGAAAGCGAAAACAACGGACAGAATTCAGCTGAAAAAAGGTAGAAAAGTGTCAAGGACAATGGGTTGACTAACAATTCTTTTCAGTTCGTAAGGAATTTCGAAGTGTATTAATACGATTTCCGCCTAATATATGTATAAATAATTAACCGAGTTTTAATATAATACTAATTTTTCTAGACGGATTCTGATTCTGATTGGTTTTCCTATTACGTCTTTTTTGTGTATATTCATATTTTGTTCACATGCTTACATGGTCTGTATGATTAATTTTGATGTCTGTCTGTATTTACTGATCCAAATGCACCCACTAAAGTTGCCTTAAGCTGTTTCACGAATAGTCTTTACTCATAGGTTAAATATAATTGGCATCCCTGACTAACCAGCCACTGTTCATTACTCATAGGGGTAATTTGGGAAACTATATTGGTCCTTGTTTGGACTGGATATCATTGCCTTTATTAGTCCCGAATGTTTCACAGACGGTAACCATACAGGTTATCCATGTGGTTCCCATGGAAATCTAGGTTTCATTCACCATCGGAGTTCCAGATGATGGACAGTCCATACTGGGTCCTGGTATGTTTCCATGTATTACCATATTTGTTGCTAGCTGCTTTAAGAATTAAGTCAGCAATATCTTTATATGTATTACTTTGAAAAACTGATCTCATATCTTTTCAGCCATAGTATGCATATCAGTATATATTCATATAACTGGAATTGGGAATACCTTCTTTGATTTATTTTTTTCGGGGGGGGGGGTTCAGTATCAGGTTTTTGCACTAGTTTTAATTTAACAAAATGATGGGAGCCTGTCATGTGGATTTATAGATGCTCGAGAAAATAAATACAAATATTTTATTTGTTAAGATCCAAGGATAGGATTGTCACCGCAAGTACAACTACAAACCTTACAACATAATTAATAAATGACAAATTTAAAGTGTGATATATTCCTATGGTTCAAATTGTGAAAAGTTGTAGAAGACGTTTCAAATTGCACTATAATTAGAAAATATGTGCCAAATAGGGCAGAAATTGTTGGAGATAAATGAGAAATCGCTTGTGACAAGCAATTTCCCCTTTCCCTGCAAAGTCTTTTCATTGTCGTACTTATTCAGGGCGCCAGATCGCCATTGTGCTGTAATGGATTAAATAAACTTTGAAAAATCTTAAATGAAAGGAACATCGATGCCAAGCAAGAAACCGATTAATCTATCAAAACATTCATTTTTATTCGAAGTGCATTATCTATCCGGATATTCTCAAGTATCTCTTACCGATATTCTCAGGTACAATGTATTGATGTACTATCTTTAATTCATGTATGACTTACAGTCGCAACTTAAGCTTGTACATGTTGTAGCTGTAGTTAAGGCAAAACATTTTGCCATTTGTTTAATTCCTCAGCCATACTCATACTCCCGACTAAATAGAAGAGCCGCCGTCATAGCGCAGTTGGTAGCGCACCAGACTCCCAATCTTCAATCATGGGGTGTCTTTGGTTCGGTTCCCGGAAGCGGCACATATCTTTTCCGACAATTGTCTCTCATTAATGGATTGAAACTCGTAAACCAATATGGGATAACAGCTGGAAGCTAGGAAAGGATGTAATTGTGTGTGTGTTTCCGTTTATTTATCGTCGATACCGTAGCACATACCTATATAAGCGACGCCCCCAGAAGACGGTTAGTTGTTACAAGGAATAGTGCAAGGACACAGGACGAAACTTCTTAGAGCTCCGCCTGATTCTTTAACGTGCTCGATGGATAGCATCATCACACAATGCCTCGGTTTAACGTCTCAACCGAAAAACAATTAGTTGTGCTAATTGATATGGTCAGCCCATGGCTCGAACCAGCGATCTTGAGATTTGAAGACAAGTGCTCTACCAACTGAGATAATCGGGCTGACAGATGCGACTGTTGCCACTGATGTAGCAAGATTACCAGAAATCCATCGTTAGGTGCACCAGTCACTGCGATATGACTTCGTTAATAGCGGTGTTAGACCCGATTCAAACAAACAATAAAAGGACTGAAAGTACTGAGAAGCTGGAATGCGCTGAAAGGGTCATAACTGTGGAATTCGGTTCAAATTCATTTAATACTCTCCGAGTAAGTCTCCCTCCTTTAAACTGAAATCACCATTCCCATTCGTGTACATATGTGCGTGAATGACGCACAAAAACATAAACCCACATACAGAAATAAAAAATAGCATTGTCTTAACCAATTCACAGACAGTGACGCTTTTAATGGACCCTCATTATAGAAGCTTTGGAAAACATTGTGAAAAATTAAGAAATAGTTTGTTACAAGCAATTTCTTCATTATCCACAATGTTTTCTGTCTAAAAAGACCAGGATTTTGAAGATTTCATCAACTTACAATTGTCGTCTGCTACTTCTTTGAATACGGACTGGTGTAAAATTTTATCGTGTTGGAATAAGTTATAAGCTCGTGTCACGCACTGCAAAATTAGAATTTTCAAGCATTCTCCTTTTGATCAACTGTAATACGTGAACTCCTTTAAGAATCTTGAAAACAGATAATAACAGCTTCTACAGTAAGAAATCAATTACCTAGATAATCATTTGACCCTCAACTCGGCCAATTCTTTAACGATCATACTAAACTCACGTACATTTTCACTTCAAGATTATGAGTTTACGTGGAAATTTGTGGAAATGCGCGGAAACTTATTTCATGGTGATCGATTTGAAATACCGGTTTAGACTTAGGAAAAAAAGAATATTTAAAGCGTTGTGAGTAAAATTCAAAAGAAAAAAGACCTTAACGTAATTGTTTGCACATGGTGGTTTTGGCTTTTCCTAAAAATTCCTTTAATATGATGAAGATAGTATCACATTACCTTCGGCGCCCTATAGTCGCGCGATTTCCTTATTCGTTATTCGGCTTTAGAACCGTGAAAAATCTTAAGTAAAAAGGACCAAGCTGAAAGCTAGATGACACTTGTTAAATGTTTGATTTCTTATTATTGATTTAAACTTGTAAATAACGACATAATAAAGCGTAATTATTTAGTAAATAAGTAGAAACCGAAAGCTGATATGTTTACATTCTAATTTTTAAAATCTTCTACTTTCGTTTTGCATCTATTTGATTTTTATTGAGTAAAACCCAACAAAAATCGCGTTTGCTTCATGCATACGACCCCCCCCCCCCTTAATCGCTCTAGAATTTTTTAAAGCACTGGGCGGCGTGATTATTGTCAAAATGCATTTGCGACCTGAGCCATTTTTGTAAACATTGCCTATCTATGGTCACATGACTACCACATGTCACTTGAGATCACGTGATTACCAAACACGGGACGGCAAATCATAAAAAAACAAATTACTGCGCCGATTATTACCTTATTTTTCAATAATTTAAAGCAAACTAAAGCATGTTTAGAAATCTCTAAGCGAATTTTTATATCATTCTTTACATGAGCCGTATAATTGTCTTCGGCTACAACTAACTGATTGTCCGTGGCAAGTTGAGATGAGAAGTAACCCGAGGTGTATTCATATCACGTATGTGTTATCAAGAAACCCGAAATGAAATTGTCTTGTGTTCATTTTGCGGTTTTGTTAAGTCTATGTTGGAATTACTCCGCATTCCAACTTAAAAAAACGAATTAGAATGGGCATAATGGTTTCATCATATCTGTCCGTCCGTCTATACTTTTTCGTTTCCGTGCTCTAACTCAAAAGCCAATTGACATACAATCTTGTAACTTCATGCAACTGTCGCTCATCGACGGTTTCAGGGGAGGTAATTTATAGTGATATGCATCCAGAGAGACGTGTGATTATTTATAGTAACATATAGACAAAGTCGACCCATTCAGTGTTGAGATTTGCTTTGTCTGCCAGTTCTGCGCGTTACATTTTGGTGACAGAGGTGGGATGATTACAATTTTTATACCAGAGTTGCCTTACCCACGGATCTCTCGGGCCAAGACTCGGGACAAGTCTTCTCGGAGGGGAGATAGTAATGTGACGGTTTCAGGGGAGGTAATTTGTGCTGATATGCAAATAAGGAAACCTCCAGATGGACATGTGACTATTTGTAGTTACATATAGACAAAGATTACACATTTGGGGTTGAGGATCCTTTTCTCTGAAAGGATTTTACTTTGTCTGTCAGCTCGTTACAGTCAATGCCCCAATTGCACTTTGTTTGAAAACCGTTTCCAGTCTAACTTAGAAGACATGTGACCTAGGACCATGAAACTTCATATCATGTTGTCCATGACCCAAAGAAGTGCCATATCATTTTGGGGAGACATTTGTCAAAGGTCAATGTCACTGTAAACTTTGGTTGAAAACCGTCTCTTGGCTCTCACTCAAGAACCAATAGACTTCTAACCTTGTAACTGTATACAATTGTTGCTGAAGACCATGGAAGCGAACTATTGATTTTGGTTCACAGAGGCCAAATAAAGGTAACAATTTCAATTTGGTTGAAAACCATTTCCGGGCTCTTACTCTAAGTTATAAGCCATGTGACCGTGCCTTGGACCTTGAAACTTCATACACATGTTTTCTGTGACCAAATGAGGTTCCCTATTGTTTTTTGGCATGCAGGTCAAAGGTCAAGGTCACAATTGAACTTTGATTAAAACCTGTTTCCGTTCTTGTGGCAATGAAGCTCAACGGTAAATTGTTCTACTTCAGTAAGTAAGCGCTGGTAGGGTAGGGGGTGGGGGTTTAAGTCCACTTTGCAACAATTATATTTTTTCTATAGCATATGAACTCTGACAAGAAGAGTCTTATAGTCGGTATATGTGTTTGGAATAACAAATTTCTGGTATAGAGTATAAGATGTTGCTGCTCCATTAATTTTTTGCAACCAATGCATTCTCCCCTGATACATGTTATAAACATAGGATACATACGATTTAGGGTAAAAAAAGGTCCAGCGACAAAAAGATCCAGTGTACAAGAAGGCCCGGTCAAAAAGGGCCCAGTCAATGAAGGCCAACGTATATAAAATGAAAGTTACAGCAAGTAAATATGATTATATTTCAATCTACTGACAGAAGAAATTTAAGTTTATTCTCCCTTTTTGCATCTATTTGGTGTTTAAAATATATCCCAGCATTCTTGCATCATGTGACAGGAAGCCAAGTAGATGCCGCAATGTCGAAGCGACACCGAATCGACGTCGGTGATTCTCACAGAAAAAGGTTAATAATTCTAGAACAGTTTTCATATTTGTACAGCGATATCTTTATGATACATTCCGAACTACTATTTCGGTAGCATGTCAAAATTGTACACACAAAACATTCTCATTTTGATTATATCCTTTTGTCCACGTGCGGTCGGTTCCGCGTGGAATCCATTTGGGTTTCAGTCGCGGTATAACCACCGAGGGTTAAAATGAATCGACAATCAGTCCGATTAGCTCAGTTAGTAGGGCACTTGACTTCAAACCTCAAGATTCCGGGGATCAAGCCCTAGGCTTACCATATCTACTAACGAAAACTTGACGGAAATACACGACTAACGCAACGGTTGCAAAGGCCCATGATTATGGATAAGGTGTGCCTGACTAAAGTTATAACTGTCAACTCATTCCTTGGCAGGCTCGTTCTTCGGTCAACTAGTTCCCACTTTTGATCAACTCACTCGAAGAGTCGCAGGCACTTGGACTCGGGAATTTTTAACAACTTACAAAAAATGAGTTTTTGTGGCTAGGAGTGGGTCTGTTCTATGGACGTTTCCAAAGTAGGGTAATAAAAGAGTGTTTTCTGTGTTTAAGTAGTTGTGAAGCAGAAAACTTCTGTGTTTTTGTAGTCTCTGTTATTTTGAAACTTGGATTATATGTTCACTGTCAAAAGGGAATCAGTTCTAAAAGCATTTTTTCAAGAATGAATCTGCCCCCTTTTTTTTTCTTCCCCTTTTAATATGATTTCATATTGTCAAAACTCAATTATCATGCATACCTATGTTATCGTGCATGGCCCCTAAGGAGCCTCATTGAACTTTGGTGACCTTAATTTTTTCACAGGATGTTGAGTTTTCGGCGCCCGTTATCAGTGCCTTAAGAATTGGTCATACCATATAGCACACTTAACTTAACCCAAACAAGATGCTAAATTGACCCCCAAATAATACATTTCACATAATAGGGGACAGGGGACAGATTTAGCATGAGTTTACATAACACTAAACTTGACTTTACATCAAATAAATCTACGAGATTAATAGTTTAAAAGCAAAGATAGATGACAAAAATTGAAACAATAAATTTGCTTCTTTTTGGTTGTCATGGACACTCTATTTTGTTAGATGCATGATAACTGCAGTAGCAATCCAAAATTTCTGAAGGGTCAACAGGGCAACTTTCAACATAAATTTCATGTAGAAGTTCAGAATAGAACTGGACAAAAATTTCCTGAAAGATAAATCAAATGTCTCTAAGATATATAAAAACTATTTCATCAGATGAAAAATATTTTTTGATTGGTACTGAGCCCCGGGCTCCTTACATGCACGATAATTGAGGTGAAGAGTATATATTTTATTGCATATCTAGCACCCTAGAGTCAAGTGTCAGGCAGTTCTGTTTTTTACAGGGATGGAGACAGAAGAGACCGCTCTAGATCGCCTGTGAGAGGCCAGAAAGAAGAGAAATCAAAATCCATATTTGAGCAGTTTAATATACCCAAACCACAGTTACAACTGAATCCTTTTACAGGTAAACAAAAAATAATAACCATAAGTAATCTGCCATTGTTTTGGAAGCAAGGGGAAGAGGTCCTTAACTTAAGGTAAAAAATAGTTAAGACATTTTGCAAAATAGATGGTTCATATCAACAATCTAGCTACCAGAACTTTTAAACTTAGGGGACAGGGCCCCGATAGCCTTACAAACTTGGGACATCATTGATTAGCTTGGCTGTTTTGGGAGAAAACCCGATGTATTGTGATAGCCTTGGTGTCATCGTTGTCAACATCGTTAGAAAACTCTGACATTTTGTCATATCTCTGGTTCTACTGAAGGCATTCACTTGAAACTTGGCACATGTGCACTTTCAAATAGGAACCTATACTATCAAGGGAGATAACTTTAGATGTGCAAATTATGTCCCTTTTTTTACTTAGATTTTTTATCCTATCCAGCGCCCAATAGCTGAGCGTAGGCACCCGTAGGCGTTGCTCTTGTTTTAAAGACAATGGTGCAGAAATGCAGCCTACGCAGATCACTCAAAATCTAAGGGGTACATGTACCCTCAAAATGAAAACCCAGTGGGCATGCTGAAGCTAAACCCAGGTCAAAATGGATTGTGTCTATACCATTCTTTTCTTTATAGGATTGCCACATACACAAAAATATTACCAGTTACTCACAAAAAGGAAGACGCTGCCTGTATGGGATTACAAGGAGAAATTCAATGAAGTGCTGAACAAACATCAGACCCTAGTGTTGGTTGGAGAGACTGGGTCAGGAAAAACTACGCAGGTAAAATTTATCAAGGCTATAGTGTAAGACTGTAAGAGTTTCAATGGACGCAGTTTTTGTGGGTCCTTAGGCTCACAAATACATAACCAGGACTGTCAAAAATATGTTTTCAGTTCCATGGAATCTTAGGAGTTCAGAAGAGAATTCAAAACAGTCTTCAAGTCTTTTCTGAACTATGCCTCTGTGTCATAGCTTTGGTAGGAATTATGCACCTTTTTAGACTGCATATACATTGTGGCAAGGAGTATTTTGGGTAAATCACCTTTTTTAAGTTCTAAGTGATAAGATTTGAATGAGGACTTTTTCATACAGATTTTTATTTTTTAAATGATTGACAAAATTTATTTCCAGATACCACAGTGGTGTTTAGAATATGTTCGTGTCCGTTTTGACAAGAAAGGTGTGGCTTGCACACAGCCACGTCGGGTGGCTGCCATGTCAGTGGCTCAGCGTGTATCGGAGGAGATGGATGTAGGACTGGGTCAAGAGGTGGGATACAGTATAAGATTTGAGGATTGCACATCTTCTAGGACCATTCTTAAGTAAGTCATACCAATGTGGCATCTATCCCAATGATAGAGTTGTATGCATTTTGTAGCTCCAGTCCATCTGGAAACTTTTACTTTGAAAATCTTCTCCTCAGAAAGTACTGAACAGATTTCAACCAAATTTCACAGAGATTATTCTTTGGTGATCCTCTATCAGATTCCTTCAAAGAATTTTGATCAGATGAAAAACATGGTTTTAGTGGGCGTGGCTAATTTCCATATATGGTAAAATCTTTTAAAATCTTCTCAGAAACCGGTGACTGGATTTCAACCAAATTTCACAGAAACAATCCTTGGGTGATCCTTTATCAGATTCCTTCAAAGAATTTTGATTAGATGAAAAACACGGCTTTATCTGACAGGGTTAATTTCCACAAATGGTATACACTGAAAACTTTGTAAATTTCTCACAGAATCCTGTCGATGGATTTCAACCAAATTTCATGGAAATGATAACCAGATGACTGTTTGTCAGATTCCTTCATATAATTTCTGATACGGTATACAGTGAAAATTTTACATAATTTGACTTTGGTAAAAACAATGAAAAGTTTGAAATGGTTCTCTAGAACTATTTCAAAGATTTCAATGGTTTAGATTTATTTTCCATTATATTCAGTTTATTTTGAATTCATGAAAAAAAATTTGCTTAATCAGTACATTCATGCCTGTGGAGAAATACAGGCACTTAAATGCCTCTAGTTATATTTCCCTGGAATGATTATCTGAGTTGATATAAGGTAAAGAAAATGATGATTTAGCAGAAGTAGTTCTAAAGATCGACCTATACAATAAAGAACTCTTTGAATTAAGAACATGTTTTGCTGGGACCAAGATTCTTGTTCAATGTTTCCGTAGCCTTTGAAATTTTTGTGTTTAGACAAATAAGGCATGAATGTAATTTCTTAAATTATGTATAAACTTCCCGAAGTTGAAACTTTGAATTGTTAAAAATTCCTATAACTGTTCCTTAACCTGTTCCCATACAATCCCTCTTTTTTATGTCTCTGGAAAAAAAGACTGAAGAAAACAGTGTAAATGAAGAAATTGCTGGTAACAAGTAATTCCTCCAATATCCACTGCCGTCATAGCGCACGCAGTCTGTAGCGCGTCAGACTCCTAATCTTCAATCATAGGGTGTCATGGATGTCATGTCCCCGGCCGCGGCACATATTCTCTCCGACATTTGTCTCTCATCAATGGGTGGATAATTGTGAACGTAAGTGGGATAGCAGCTGGAGGCTAGAAAAGGATGTAGTGGTAGTACTGGTGTGAGAAATACCAGGAATCCATTGTAAGGTGCTAAATCAATCAATTTTGACTAGTCTTAAGTTTTGCCGTCTGGTTATGGGTTATTACCTCAAGAGATCGTCAAGTTTCAATGAGTTTTCCTTTATACACATGCTCCCACACAGTGTCATACACAGGCTCATTTTGTGTTTCAAGGTACATGACTGATGGTATGTTACTGAGAGAAGCTATGTCAGATCCGCTCCTGGATAACTATGGAGTTGTCCTTCTTGACGAGGCTCACGAGAGGACACTTGCCACAGATATTTTGATGGGTCTATTGAAGGAGGTGGCCAAACAGCGTCCTGATCTAAAAATCATCATTATGAGTGCTACTTTAGATGCCGGGAAGTTTCAGGCATGTTCATTTGAATTTTTCAAAAAGTACTGAGTTACTGACCAACGTTTATTCTTGGATTTCAAAAATGTGGGGGATTTCAGCATAATATCCTTACAATTGAGAAATCAGCATGCCCACTAGGTTTTTATTTTGGGGGTACATGTACCCCTTAGGTTTTGAAATGGGGGTACAAAGAAAAATCTGGGGGTACACTGTAACCTTTACTTTCAGAGTTAAGAGTATACGAATCTGAACCCTTTACCAGATGACAGACAATGGTTTAGTTATATAGTTTGTTATTACTCGGTAAAGAAGTACCACACGTCATGTGCAAGTTTCAGATAAATTTAGAGGGAAAGATAATAAACTTTCTTTGAAAACCTAGTTTTTGACAATTCACTTTTTCTTAATTGTTGGATTTTGGACGGGTTGAATGGAATATGAGAGCCATGGCTAAACAAATCTAACAAATTAATTACAAGGGTGGGAATGTCATTTTGGAGCAGGCCATACCAGGCACGTCAGCTCATTTTAGGACCAAACTCTGGTATTGAAACGATTCTGGTACAGAAAATATCAATTGGTCTTATAAGTGTCCATTTGTGGAGAAATAGACTAGGTTTTGTTATGACATTTTGCAGACAGCAACTTACGTAGCCAAAACAAAACTACAACGTTAAACAAACAGCTCCATTTTGTTCCCCCCGATTACGTGTACAACGGAACTAACGAGAGAAACTGATTCCAAAATCAGATTCTATATTATGAGTTCTTGTAAATCTTGCGCAACACACGTGAATATCTTGCGTTTAGTTTGAAAAATAGCGCAACTTTGGGCCTATTTCAAAGCAAACTGGTGAGGCCATCAGGATCCGCATTATACAAACTTTTCCATCTGCTGGTTTCCCCATTCTCTATATAGATGAAAACAAACCAGCTTGTTCCTGTCACATAAAAGGGAAATCACTTGCTCCCGATGCGTTTTGTTCTACTTTGCTTGCAGTTTCTGGGGGTTTTAGGGGAAAAATACGCACATAGCCTAGGGTTTCTCGATTTATACGCTAATAATTTCAAATGCACACACACGTAATGGCATTTTGTTTCTACGTTCATTTATTTTTCTGTACGTTCATGCACATCTTGGTGTAAGATTTGTACGTGAACCGACGTAGTTGTGTGTGAATTACGTACTGCAGTACGTGAATGGGCACCCTGGAAATGTTTGGTATTTCATGCTCTTTATTTAAAAGACCCTAAAAATCCCAAAGTAGAACAAAATCGTATCGATCAAGTGATTTTCCCTTTCATGCGACAGGAATCATTGCTTCTTTCTGGTCTGTTTTCATCTATATAGAGAATGGGGGAACCAGCACTTGAAAAAAATCGTAAATTGCGGATCCTGATGGCCTCACCAGTTTGTTTTGAAATAAGTATAAAGTTGCTCTATTTTTCAAAACATATTTACCCATTCTGGCAAAAAAATGACAAGAATTCATACTAAAGAATTTGATTTTGAAATAGTTCTCTGGTGAGTTCCGTTGTACATGTAAATCGGGCAAAATGGAGCGCTTTACTTAGCATTGTAATTTTGTTTTAGCTACGTAATTTGCTATTGTAATTCTCCACAAATGGTGACTTTTGGACAGTAATAAGGCCATTTGATATTTTCTGTTCCAGAATAGCTTCAATACTAGAGTTTGAGCTGATAATGAGCTGACATTCCCTGTATGGCCTGCCCAAAATGCCCCCCCCCCCCCCTCATAATTAACTTATTAAAGTTCTTTAGCCATCGTTCTCACATTCCAATCAACCCTTTCAAAATCCAATAATTAAGAAAAAGTGAAATGTCAAAAATCAGCTTTCAAGAAAAAGTTTGCTATCCTTCACTCTAGATTTATCTGGAACTTGCACATGACCTGTGGCACCTATTTACTGATTATCAACAAAGTATATATCTAAAACATTGACATTTGGTAAAGGGTTCAGATTCGTATGGTGTACCCTTAACTCTGAAGTAAAGGGTAAACTATAACCCCAGATTTTTCTTTGTACCCCCATTTCAAAACCTAAGGGTTACATGTACCCCCAAAATGAAAACCCATTGGGCATGCTGGTTTTCTATTGCTTCATTCATGAGGGGCATAAAAAAGCAGGATTTTGTAGGAACAGGTTAAATAAAAGGGCTAAAAGCTCTAGAAGTACGAAATACAGTCAAATCTGTGTTAGCGACCAACTATGCACAGCGGCCAATCTGCCGACAGCGGCCACTCAAGCTCCCCCTGTGCAAATTCCTTCTTTAATTGCACTGTGAATAGCGTGATCTCCTGAAATGCGGCCAGCGGTCACCTTATTTGGTCTATTGTCAACAGTATATCGCACCTAAACAACGGTCATCTAACAAAACACGAGACTTAGTAAGTCGTGTTCGAAAAAATCAATAATCACTACTATAGTAATTGCCGAAGTCGCCTTATTGTAATGTACAAGATATAAACAATTAATTATCGACTTAATCCCGTGTAGTTGATTAATTGACATGTAATTAGCCATTAATATTTATTTGGTCGATTTGATCTATTTGAGCAATGATTATTGATCAGAGGAGACAGAATTTTTGAAGTTGTCGAGTCTCTTTAAATAAAATGAACTTGAGCATTATAGGTTGTTTACACATTTAGAAAACCGATTTCTTGAGGTCTTTAAAATGGATGAAAACTTGCTTGTTAAATCTTGCTATCATGTCGCTCTCTAAACGTAAGTTCCTCTCTCTAGAGGATCGTGTGAAAGTGGTTCGTATGCTTGACTCTGAACGTTCTCCTAGGATTATTGCTAGTGAGTTTGGTGTAGGTCGTACCCAGGTCCAAAATGTTGCTAAACGTAAACGAGAATTTCTCAGGATATGATCACTTCTGTCACAATATTTTCTATCTTAAATGGTACAAATGGTACAAAGTGCCTTTTTTTTAAAGGACACTTGAAATGGAAATTTAGAACTTCTTAGAATTTTGAATAGTCTAAAGTTTTGTGATCTGTTAATGAGCTAACCCAAAATGGTATGACAAAATGGCCGCCCTATTGATACTGTGAACAGCAGCCAATCTGTGTACAGCAGCCAATTTGGCCCTCTCCCTTGACTGGCTGCTGTACACAGATTCGACTGTATAGGTCTATATTTCTTTTGAAAATCTGTACTATAAAGAAGTCTGGCATAAAGGGAATAAACAGGTGATGTAGAATAAGACCAATCTGCTTATTTGTTTGGACTGCTCTTTGTCTCTTCCTCCTGCTAAGACAGGAATATTCTGGCTGTAGCAAGAAATATTAATTGAAATGCATTTGTTAAACTAGATGAAATTTTTCTTTTATACATGTTGGACTCATTGCTCAAAAGATAAGATGGTATACTTCTAGGTTCGAAATACTCTTTCAAAGGAGAAAGTGGTGATACAATGAAATTAAGGTAAAGTGTACAGAAGTTTCTGAATCATTCATTGAAAAGAAGCAATAGCTTTAAAGATGGAAATATCAAAGGACTTGATTCAAATATCAGTATTTTTAAGAGCTCTCCTTTGCCTTTAAATCTGCTGCCGTCAGCACGCAGTTGGTAGAGCATCAGACTCCCTATCTTCAATCATGGCTGTCATGGGTTCGATTCCCGGCGGCGGCACATATCCTTTCCGACATTTGTCTCAATTGTAAACTTAAGTGGGATAGCAGCTGGAGGATAGGAAAAGATGTAGTACTGGTGCAGGATATACCAGGAATCGATTGTGAGGTACTTCAGCCACTGTGATATGACTGACAGATTATTAAAAGCGGCATTAAACCCCATCCAAACAAATGAAAAATGCCTTTAAATCTGCACAATATTATTACTTTGAATATTTTCTTTTTGGAAAGGATGCAAGGTAAATTATTTAATAATCAAATAGGCCACAGCCATAGCACAGTTTGTTGTGCATTGGACTCTTGGTGATGAGGTCCAAGGCTTGATCCGCAGTGGTGGAAAACTTTTGACTCCCACAAATGGTTTGATGAATATAAATCTAAGTAGGATGAGCAGCTGGAGGCTTGGAAAGGATGTAGTTGTTTACTGATTTGAGAAATGCCAGGAATCCATTGTTTCAGACTCCAGCTGCTGTTATATGACTGAAATATTTTGAAAGTGGCAAAACCCCATTCAATCAATAAGAATAATCAAATTCTTTTTTATTTTTACAGAACTACTTTGACAATGCCCCTCTAATGAGTGTACCAGGAAGAACTCATCCGGTAGAGATATTTTACACACCAGAGCCCGAGAGAGATTATCTGGAGGCTGCCATTAGAACTGTTTTACAAATACACATGTGTGAAGAGATAGAAGGAGATATCTTGCTCTTTTTGACTGGACAGGAGGTAAAAGAATATATGCTGCTGAAGTACTGATTAACCTATACCACACAATCCCTCCTTTTTATGGCCCTCAAGGAAAAAAATGTGAAACATTGTGTTGTAACAAGCAATTTCTTCCTTAACCACAATGTTTTCTACCCCAAATCACAAAAGATTTTTAAATTTTACCAACTTGAAGTTGTCACCTGCAGCTTCTTAGAATTTGGACCAGTCTAAATTTTTATGGTCTTGTAATGGGTTAAACTTTGTTACTGCGTGCTACATACAAAACAAATTTTTTCTCTTCATTTACGTTTGTATATTGTAAATAAGCATTCATAATCAATCAGCTTAAACAGTTCTCATAGAATTCTGCATTTTTATGTCCCTCAAAGAAAAATGCTTGGGAAAATATTGTGGAAAATGAAGAAACTGCTTGTAATAAGCAATTTCTTCATTTCCTTTAACGTTTCTACCCCTTAAGACAAAGATTTTTAGAATTTCTTTGACTAAAGATTGTTGCCTGCAGCTTCCTTCAGTTCTGACTGGTTATCGGTTAAACAAAATTTTAAACAGGTCCAAAGTAAAAGTAGCTAGAGACAAGTTTATACAGTGCACTGAAATTGAAAATTGAAATAGGTTAAAACATTGTGAGAAAGAAATTGCTTGCTTCAAGTAATTTCATCCTTCTCACAATGGTTTCCAAAGATATTTAGATGGTAAAGATTTTTCGGTCTTATGAGGATTTTTTTCTACAAAGTTAAATTGGAAATAAATCAAAGAAAAAGTAACAGTCATAGCAAAGTCAATTTTGTATTCATAGACCAAAGTTTATTCTTTGTGCTTAATATGATTAACATCGAGACATGAAAATAGTTCTTTTTGTGATGTTTTAGGAAATAGATGAAGCCTGTAAAAGAATACAGCGAGAAGTGGACAATCTTGGACCAGAGGTTGGGGACATGAAATGTATACCCCTGTACTCTACTCTACCCCCAAACTTACAACAGAGAATCTTTGAACCTCCACCCCCTAACAAACCTAATGGGGCTATTGGGCGAAAAGTTGTGGTCTCAACTAATATTGCTGAAACTTCTCTCACAATTGATGGAGTAGTGTTTGTCATAGATCCTGGATTTGCAAAACAGAAGGTATGGTATTAACTTGATAAGTAGTTATGACGAGGCCCCACCTCCTGACCTCTGACAAGGCAGTATGATTGAGATATGAAATAGGGATAGTTTGTAGATGATCAGGGAAATAAAACTTAGAAAATCATTGGTTGACTACCTAAATATTGTAACTACAGCTTAGATAGGTCGTTTAGTTTATAACGTTTAAGTAGCCAACCAAGGCCTTGCTTTTCTTTGATGTCCCTGACCTTATTTGTCACAAAATATTGTGAAGAGATGAAGAGATTATTTTTTTGTTTTCATGGAGGCATGAACCGAAAAACCTAATTACACAATGAATCGGCTTTGCGGATTCATACAGTGTGATTAGGTTTTTCAGTTCATACCTCCATGAAAACAAAAAAATATTCTCTTCATTTCTTATGATTTAATAGTATTGAGCGAAAAAAGCAAAAACTTTACAATTTTTGATACCTTTTTGTATGGAACTATTTTGCGCGGAAGAATTCAAAATTGCTCTGTGCTCAAAAATTTAGTTCATGGAGTTATGAATAATTTTCTTCAACCAATCAGTATGCCCAATTATGATAGACGAAACTGAAAATTAAATTAATCTTCGATGATTTCAATCAAACTGCCATGTCAAAGGTAGGGTTTGAGGTTCTGATGGCCTGATCAAATGCATGTTAGAACTTTTCCAGTGAAAGTGCTACTCATGCACAGGACATTCCTGACAGCAAACTCATCTTTGAGTTAAAGCTTTTCGTCTGTGTGCTATATAAAGGAAGGGAGTTAATTAACAGCATCTCTCATAATGGGATGTCTGTCAGTCACTTTCTTATATTTCATAACAGCATGCCCAATGGGTTTTTATTTTGGGGGTACATATACCCCTTAGGTTTTGAAATGGGGGTACAAAGAAAAATCTGGGGGTACAGTGCACCCTTTACTTTCAGATTTACGGGTACACAATACGAATCTGAACCCTTTACCAAATGATGAACAATGTTTTAGTTATGTGCAAGTTTCAGATAAATTTAGAGGGAAAGATAATAAACTTTCTTTGAAAACCTGGTTTTTGACAATTCACTTTTTCTTAACCCATTCCAACTCAAGCCCTCCTTTTTACGCCCCACAAGAAAAAAGCTTTGGAAAACATTGTGGACAATGAAGAAATTGCTTGTAACAAGCAATTTCTTCATTATCCACAATGTTTTCTATCCCAAAAGACGAAAAAAAATAAAATTCCATCATCTTGAAATTGTCGTCTGCAGCTTCTTTCAATTTGGACCAGTCTAAAATTTTGCTGTGTTGGAATGGGTTAATCATTGGATTTTGGACGGGTTGAATGGGATATGAGAGCGATGGATAAACAAATCTAACAACTTAATTACAAGGGTGGGAATGTCATCTTGGAGCAGGCCATACCAGGCATGTCAGCTCATTTTTAGATCAAACTCTGGTATCAAAACGATTCTGGTACAGAAAATATCAAATGGTCTTATAAGTGTCTAAAAGTCACCATTTGTGGAGAAATAGAATAGGCTTTGTTACGACATTTTGCAGACAGCAACTTACGTAGCCAAAACAAAACTACAACGTTAAACAAACGGCTCCATTTTGTCCCGCCCGACTTACATGTACAACGGAACTTACGAGCGAAACTGATTTCAAAATCTGATTATATATTATGAGTTCTTGTCAATCTTGCCCAAAATATCTTGCGTTAAGTTTGAAAAATAGCGCAACTTTGGGCCTATTTCAAAACAAACTGGTGGGGCCATCAGGATCCGTATTATACGAACTTTTCCAACTGCTGGTTTCCCCATTCTCTATATGAAAACAAACCAGCTGGTTGCTGTTGCATGAAAGGGAAATCACTCCTTCCCGATGCATTTTGTTCTACTTTGCCTGTAGACTCGTACCACCGTCGACTTTGTTAAAGTCGACGGCGATACCGGTCTACTTTGCTTGCAGCTTTTGGGTTTTTTAGGGAAAAATACGCACATTGGGTTTCTCGTTTTATACGCTAATAATTTCAAATGCACACACACGTAATGGCATTTTTGTTTCTACGTTCATTTATTTTTATGTGCGTTCATGCACGTCTTGGTCTAAGATTTGTACGTGAACCGACGTAGTTGTACGTGAATTACGTACTGCAGTACGTGAATGGGCACCCTGCATAATGGCTTTTTAACAGTATAGTATATGACGGCTAGGTCCCGGGTTCAATCCCTGACGGCGGCACTCATCCTTTCCGACTATTTGTTACCCACCAATGGGTCAATAATTGTAGACCTATGTGGGATAGCAGCTGGAGGCTAGTAAAGGATGTGATAGCGGTACTGGAGTGAGAAATACCAGGAATTCATTGCTAGGTGCTCCAGCCGCTGCGATAAAACTGAGAGATTGTTGAAAGTGGCGTAAAACCCCATTCAAACAAACAAATATGACGGCTAACCATTTACTCCTATTGTGAAAGGGAACTGTTCCATGTAATTATTCCATATAAAGGAATCCTTTCTCTCATCAAAACGGCCAATCTCTTGTCCTTTGATGTCTAAATGAAGCATAAGAAAATCCCTTTGGTTGGAATCAAAATCTTGCTTAATTTCATCATGAGTCTTAATTTACTGGCTAAAATGATGAGCCACACATCTGTAAGGTGTTTAGAAAATCCTTTGAATTTCAATAAATACCATATCCTGTAAATAAAAGCAGTATGTAATTCATTAACACAATGATTATGAGCTTAATGCCATGAAGCATTTAGCAAGGAAGTTTTTTTAAAGCTTATCACAGTTCGAATAACCATTACAATTTTTATGCCCCCGCATCAATAGATTGGGGCATATTGTTTTACCGGTGTCCATCTGTCTGTCTGTAGGTGTGTCTGTCTGTCTGTCTGCAAAACTTAACCTGCCAACTAAACATTTTCCTATAACTTTAACCCTGATTAAGTTACAATGCTAATATTTGGTATGTAGATAGGTCTCAACAAGGCACAACTGGGGAAGGTCATTTCATCAAGGTCAAGGTCAAGATTTTAACTCTTTTCCCTAAAACAAAGAAATAAAAACAATAAAAATCACCCGATTCTAAAGAATTCCTGTTTCGGGGGCATAGTGTTTCACAAACACATTTTTCTTATCAATGACATTTTGCCATCATTGTTTCTAATATTATTTTTAGAACTTTTCTTCTATATCAGCTAATGACAGTTAACCCATTACCAGACAGCAAAATTGTAGACTGATCCAAATACAAGGTTATTGCAGACAACAATTTAAACATTATGAAATATCAGATTTTTTCAACTTCACGGGTAGAAAAATGTGGAAAATGAAAAAAATTGCTTGTTGCTAGCAATTTCTTTATTTCCCACAATGTTATCTTTCTTTATTTCCCACAATGTTATCCAATTTTGTTTGCTTGAGCGGCATCATTGTGTGGGAATGGGTTTAGCATCACAATGAAAGTGACACTTGCGACGAGCAACCATTACAATGAATGGTGAAGAGAAAATTTTTTGTTTTCATGGAGGTATGAACCGAAAAATCTAATCACAATGTATGAATACGTGAAGCAGATTTATACATAAATGTGATTAGGTTTTTCGGTTCATACCTCCATGAAAACAAAAAATATTCTCTTCATTTCTTATAATTTGATAGCACTGAGCGAAAAAGGCAACTTTACAAATTTTGATACCTTTTTGTATGGGACTATTTTATGCGGAAGCATACAAAATGACTGCGTGCTCAACTTTTTGTTCATGGAGTTATGATTTTTTTTTTGACCAATCAGAACGCCAGTTTTTGATGGACAAAACTAGAGATTAAATTATTGAATGGTGATGGCAAGAAATCAGATAGTAGACTGAAAATGATCCCCCATACAAAGAAGTATACATCCCATTCCCACTAAGTGACACCTTTGGACGCCCCCAACAAAAAAAGCTGTGGAAAACATTGTGGAAAATGAAGAAATTGCTTGTTACAAGCAATTTCTTCATTTTCCACAATGTTTTCTACTCAGAAAGTTGAAACAATCCAAAAATTAAATTGTCGTCTGCAATTTCTTTCAATTTGGGCCAGGCTAAAATTTTGCCGTCTGATAATGGGTTAAGACAGATTTTGCTTTCCAGAGGTTGTTTTAAAGACTAATTTCTCCCTTTTATACAGTGTAAAGAAATAGTCTGATATACTCTATCACTTTGATCCATGCTCAGAGTTTGATGAACATGATTCTCATTTATCAAAACATGCCTTTCTAGTAAGCGCATGTTATAGATCTATGTGCTATATAATAGAAGTGAGTTAATTAACAGTGTCTCACTTTCAGTGTTGCCTCTCTTATATTTGGTCAATGTTATAATGGCCGATTTAACCCTATAAAAAACAAAGAAAGTGCCAGTGCACACTATTTTATGTTGAAAGGCAAAAGGAAATTATTAAAATGACAGAAATAGTCAGTCAAAATTGGTTTTCAATATTAAATTCTAAGAAAAAGGCTTATTTCCTCATAGCAGTGAACCATAATCTAAGCTTAAGGCACATGATTCTTATTAAAACATGCCTATTTTTTAAGTGCATGTTATAGATCTCTGTGCTATATAAAAGAAGTGAGTTAATTACCAGCATTTCTAATAATGAGGTGTCTGTCAGTCCCTCTCTTATATTTTGTACATGTTATGATGGCTGATTTAAACCTATCAAAACAAAGAAATATTCAGGAATAGTCATAGACATAAGTCATCATCAATATTAAATTTTAAGAAAAAGGGTTATTCCATTGTTATAGATTTGAAACATAATCTAAGCTTAATGCACATGATTCTTATTAAAACATGCCTGTCTTGCAAGTGCAGGTTATAGAAACATGTGCTATATTAAAGAAGTGAGTTAATTAACAGCATTTCTAACAATGAGATGTCTGTCAGTCCCTCTCTTATATTTTGTTCATGTTACGATGGCCAATTTAAGTTTAGGAAAACAAATGAATAATCAGGATAGTTAATATTTCCAAGAATTCATTGGCAAAACTTGTTTTCAATATTCAGACTTAAGAAGATGGCTGACTTACTCTGTTCTAGCTTTGATCCATATCTAAGTTTAATTCACATGGTTCACATTGAAATATGCCTATCTTGTAAGTGCATGTTACAGATCTGTGTGTTACATAAAAGAAGTGAGTTAATTAACAGCATTTCTAATAATGGGATGTCTGTCAGTCCCTCTTTTATATTTTGTACATGTTATGATGGCCAATTAAACCTAATAAACAAATATTTTAGACAGGTTCCATTTTAAGGTAGTTTAAGACATAGTTTTCTTTATTAAACTGTCTTGGGAAAAGGGCTTATTGACTTGTTATAATATTGCTGTTATCTATGCTCTAAGCTTACTGCACATGATTCTCATTAAACATGCCTCTCTAGTAAGTGCATGTTCTTTTTTCATGTGCTATATAAAAGAAGGGAGTTAATTAACAGTCCCCCTTTAATTGGGTGTCTGTCAGTCCCTCTCTCACACTAACCCTTGTCACGCTGAATTACATCTTCCCTTTGAACTTGAATTTATCTCTAAACTTAAACACATGATTTATTAGCTCACCTGAGCACAAAGTGCGAGGTGAGCTATTGTGATCGGTCGTTGTCCGTCGTCCGTCCGTCCGTCTGTCCGTCTGTCCGTCCGTCCACAATTTCTTTAAAAATCTTCTCCTCCTAAACTAGTAGGCCAATCAAGCTGAAACTTTGCAGGGATGTTCCTTGGGTGAAGTTCTACAAAAGTTGTTAAAAGAATTTAATTCCGTCAAAAACTCTGGTTGCCGCGGCATGTGAAAATGTGAATCTTTAGTTAATCTGTAAAAATCTTTAAAAATTTTCTCCTCCTAAACCAGTAGGCCAATCAAGCTGAAACTTTGCAGGGATGTTCCTTGGGTGAAGTTCTACAAAAGTTGTTAAAAGAATTTAATTCCGTCAAAAACCCTGGTTGCCGGGGCATGTGAAAATGGGAATCTTTAGTAAATCTGTAAAAATCTTTAAAAATCTTCTCCTCCTAAACCAGTAGGCAAATCAAGCTGAAACTTTGCAGAGATGTTCCTTGGGTGAAGATCTACAAAAGTTGTTAAAAGAATTTAATTCCGTCAAAAACTTTGGTTGCCGCGGCATGTGAAAATTGGAATCTTAAGTAAATCTGTAAAAATCTTTAAAAATTTTCTCCTCCTAAACAAGTAGGCCAATCAAGCTGAAACTTAGCAGGGTTGTTCCTTGGGTGAAGTTCTACAAAAGTTGTTAAAAGAATTTAATTCCGTCAAAAACTTTGGTTGCAGTGGCATGTGAAAATGGGAATCTTTAGTAAATCTGTAAAAATCTTTAAAAATGTTCTCCCCCTAAACCAGTAGGCCAATCAAGCTGAAACTTTGCAGGGATGTTTTTTAGGTGAAGCTCTTCAAAAGTTGTTAAAAGAATTTCATTCCGTGAACTCTTGTAACTGCGGCATATGAAAATGGGAAATTTTAGAAAATCTTTGTTGTCTTTTTTCTTAACAGACTACAAGGCCAAAGGCATTTATATTTTATATAGAGCTTAATCATATTGTTCTCAACCAAGTTTTTTTAAATATTTAATCTCTGGGGTCAAAAATTGCCCCGCCCCTGAGGTATGAAGTTTGGAAAAATGCTTAATTAGAGCAATTTCAAATTACTTCTCCTCTTTAACTATAAGGTCTAGGATATTCATATTTGATATGGGGCATAACTAGATGGTTTTGTACCATATCACTAAACGTTGTCTTCTTCAGGTCAAAAAAAGCTCTGCACTAGGGGTCCAAAATTTGGAAAAATGCAAAATTTGAATATGTTAAAAAAAAATTCTTCATTTTAAGGAGGAGGGCATTTATATTTTGAGTGTAGCATAGCCTGGCTATTATCTATCTGTTTTGATCAAATTATGCTTGTAGGTTAATAAACACCCCTTCCCTCGGTGTCCAAAGTTAGTAAAAATGCTCAATTAGACCATGTTCAATAGTCTTTTCCTCCCAATCTAAAAAGTCTAAGGCATTCATATTTTGTATATAGCATATCCAGATGGTTCCCTACCATGTTAGCTAAAATTTTAGCACTGGGATCAAACATGGCACTGCCCCAGAGGTCAGAAATTTTTGAAAACGCCCAATTAGAACAACATCAAAAGTCTTCTCCTTCTAAAAAATAAGGTGAAGGGCATACATATTTGGTATGTAGCCTGACTAAATAATTTTGTACTACGTAACAGGAAAACATGCTCTTAGGATAAAAAATGTCTCTGTTCCTGGGGTTGAAAATTGCGTAAATTGCATTGAAAGAATTCTTCTTCTTAAAAATAGGTTCCAGAATATTTACATTAAAAACAAAGGATAACATTATTGTTATCTACCATGTTAATATCCTTTTGACAAACATGGCCCTTCCCAAGGCATCCAAGGATATGAAAAACGCTCAATAAGAGCATGTTCAAATATTTTCCACTCCTCATGTATAAGTTGTAATGCATTCATATTTTGATTTATAGTACATCCAGATTGTTCTCTACCAAGGTTGCTAAAATTACACCCATTGAAGTTGCAGACAGTAATTACAGTTTGATTGAAATCTAAATACAAAGAATTTCAGGTAGAAAACACTGTTAGAAATGGATAAATTGCTTGTCACTCCCTTTCTCACTATGTATTTTTCAAACCTGTTTTCCCTGAGGGTGACAAATTCTGGGATAGTTTGGTAATGGATTAAACTATAAAGCCAAAGGCATTCATTATTATTGTAAAGCATTACTGGATTGTTTTGTACAAAGCCCAAAATCTTATATATCTTTTATTTATTTTGCTCAAGTTGTGTCTTTTTTATACTAAAAAGTACTGTAATTTGGAGATGCCTCAGGTGAGCGATTAAGGACCATCATGGTCCTCTTGTATTTAGGTGTACAATCCAAGAATTCGTGTAGAATCTTTATTGGTAACTGCCATTAGTAAAGCTAGTGCACAGCAGAGAGCAGGTCGTGCCGGGAGAACAAAGCCTGGAAAATGTTTTCGACTCTACACAGAGAAGGCCTTCAAACAAGAAATGCAGGAAAACACATACCCAGAAATTTTGCGGTCCAACCTTGGTTCTGTGGTGTTACAGTTGAAAAAACTTGGTATTGATGATTTAGTCCACTTTGACTTCATGGATCCACCAGGTAATATCAGCACATCAGATCAATGTACTTTTTTAGCTCACCTGAACACTTTGTGTTTAAGGTGAGCTGTTGGGAACACTCACAGTCCATCACTGTACATCTGTCTACAATATCTTTAAAAAAAAAACTTCTCTAAAGCCACTGAAATTTTTCGGGGATGTTACTTGTATGAAGTCTTACCAATTAGTTACAGGAATTGAATAGGTCGTAAAACATTAGAAATGTTGAAATTAATAATAGATGATGAAGAAACAAAAAGGAAGTCTTATAAGTTCTTATGACAAACAATAAGGCCTATAGTTTTCATGTTTTGCATGTACCATCACCTTGTGGTCCTTTACTTTTCTTGTTAATAAAGATGGTCCTGCAGTCTAATTTTTGCTCTGCCAGTGCACACTATTTTACCTTGAAACACAAAAGGAAATTATTAAAAGATTTTTTATTGACAAATCATTAGGCAAAGATGTTTCATACTTTGAATGTAGCGTTGCCTGAAGTTTCCTGGGGGTTTCATTTGGGCTCTGTCCTTGCACACCCTATTTTACATTCTGAAAATCATAAACCTAAATTCAATGAGCAGCTGAAGGCTCAGAAAGGATGAAGTAGTACTGGTGTGAGAAATACAAGGAATCCATGGTTAGGTACTCCAGCCACTACGATATGACTGACATAAGACATAAAAGTGGCATTAAATCCTGTTCAATCAATCAATCATTCAATCAATCCATACTGAAAATATTTTCTGACAAAACTTAATGCATAAAGGTTTCATATTGTACATGTAGCATCACATGGTTGCCATCTACAAGAGTTGTAAGAAGAATGTCCCTGAAGCCCATTTGTGCTAGACCTAAGCACAACCTATTTTACATAGACAACAAAGGAAATTGTGAAGTGTCCCTAGATCTTTCACATTTTGCATAGTGACCCTCTACTAAATTTGTCGGAATAACGCCCCTTGGGGCCCCATTTGGGTTGCCCCACGTCTTAACAAAGAAACAATGACAATAATCTTTAACCCATCCCCACTCAAAGACACTTTTAGACGCCCCTAAGAAAAAAAGCTTAAGAAAACATGGTGGAAGCCCCAAAGACAAAGAATTTTAAATTTTCATCAACTTGAAATTGTTGTCTGCAACTTTTTAGCTCACCTGAGCACAAAGTGCGAGGTGAGCTATTGTGATCGGTCGTTGTCCGTCGTCCGTCCGTCCGTCTGTCCGTCTGTCCGTCTGTCCGTCTGTCCGTCTGTCCGTCCGTCCACAATTTCTTTAAAAATCTTCTCCTCCTAAACCAGTAGGCCAATCAAGCTGAAACTTTGCAGGGATGTTCCTTGAGTGAAGTTCTACAAAAGTTGTTAAAAGAATTTAATTCCGTCAAAAACTCTGGTTGCCGCGGCATGTGAAAATGGGAATCTTGAATAAATCTTTAAAAATCTTTAAAAATCTTCTCCTCCTAAACCAGTAGGCCAATCAAGCTGAAACTTTGCAGAGATGTTCTTTGGGTGAAGTTCTACAAAAGTTGTTAAAAGAATTAAATTCCGTCAAAAACTTTGGTTGCCGCGGCATGTGAAAATGGGAATCTTGAATAAATCTGTAAAAATCTTTAAAAATCTTCTCCTCCTAAACCAGTAGGCCAATCAAGCTGAAACTTTGCAGGGATGTTCCTTGGGTGAAGTTCTACAAAAGTTGTTAAAAGAATTTAATTCCGTCAAAAACTCTGGTTGCCGCGGCATGTGAAAATGGGAATCTTTAGTAAATCTTTAAAAATCTTTAAAAATTTTCTCCTCCTAAACCAGTAGGCCAATCAAGCTGAACTTTTGCAGAGATGTTCCTTGGGTGAAGTTCTACAAAAGTTGTTAAAAGAATTTAATCCCGTCAAAAACTTTGGTTGCCGCGGCATGTGAAAATGGGAATCTTAAGTAATTCTGTAAAAATCTTTAAAAATTTTCTCCTCCTAAACAAGTAGGCCAATCAAGCTGAAACTTAGCAGGGATGTTCCTCAGGTGAAGTTCTACAAAAGTTGTGAAAAGAATTTAATTCCATCAAAAACTCTGGTTGCCGCGGCATGTGAAAATGGGAATCTTTAGTAAATCTGTAAAAATCTTTAAAAATTTTCTCCTCCTCAACCATCGGGCCAATCAATCTAAAACTTTGCAGGGATGTTTTTTAGGTGAAGCTCTTCAAAAGTTGTTAAAAGAATTTAATTCCGTGAACTCTTGTAACTGCGGCATATGAAAATGGAAATTTTAGAATATCTTTGTTGTCTTTTTTTTTAACAGACTACAAGGCCAAAGGCATTTATATTCTATATAGAGCTCAATCATATTGTTCTCAACCAAGTTTTTTTTAAATATTTAAACATGGCCCTTCCCAAGGCATCCAAGGATATGAAAAACGCCCAATAAGAGCATGTTCAAATATTTTCCACTCCTCATGTATAAGTTGTAATGCATTCATATTTTGATTTATAGTACATCCAGATTGTTCTCTACCAAGGTTGCTAAAATTACACCCATTGAAGTTGCAGACAGTAATAAGAGTTTGACTGAAATCTAAATACAAAGAATTTCAGGTAGAAAACACTGTGAGAAATGGATAAATTGCTTGTCACTCCCTTTCTCACTATGTATTTTTCAAACCTGTTTTCCCTGAAGGTGACAAATTCTGGGATAGTTTGGTAATGGATTAAACTATAAAGCCAAAGGCATTCATTATTATTGTAAAGCATTACTGGATTGTTTTGTACAAAGCCCAAAATCTTATATATCTTTTATTAATTTTGCTCAAGTTGTGTCTTTTTTATACTAAAAAGTACTGTAATTTGGAGATGCCTCAGGTGAGCGATTTAGGACCATCATGGTCCTCTTGTTTCAATTTGGACTAGTCTAAAACTTTCTTTTTATGCCCCCAAAGGGAGGCATATAGTAATCGAACTGTCCGTCCATCAGTCAGTCCTCCCGTCCTGCTTTCGTGTCCGCTCTGTAACTTCTACATGCAATTGTGGATTTCAATATAACTTTGCATAAATGTTCACCGCTATAAGACGGTGTGTCGCAAAAAAGACCCAGGTTCCTATCTCGAAAGATGGTCAAAGGTAAAAAATGGGGACTTTTTGCCGTGTCCACTCTAACTTCTATAATCATGCATGCAGGTACAAATTTCTTTTATACAAATGTTCACCATCTTCAGACAACGTGTCGCGAAAAGGACCCAGGTTCCTATCTCAAAGATCAAGGTCACATTCTGGGGTCAAGGGTAAAAAATGGGGACTTTTTGCTGTGTCTGCTCTGTAACTTCTATAATCATGCACGCAGATACAAATTCCTTTCATACAAATGTTCATCACCTTCAGACAACGTGTCGAGAAAAAGACCCAGGTTCCTATCTCAAAGGTCAAGGTCACAATCTGGGGTTGAAGGGGCGTCCAGAATGGTTAAATTGCGTCTTGAATGGTTTAATTGTATTAACTCTCTTATTCTTCAATGGATTGCTTCCATATTTGGACAGATGCTTAATTTGGTGGACCACTTTACATGACCTTGGTCTTGACCCAGTGACCCTGACCTTTAACCTACTTTTGACCTCAGAAAAATCCATCCATAATGCATTTCACAATTTCATTCTGTATTTATAGAAATTATTTCATTTTCTTAAAAACCAAGACGTATAGATCACAAATGCATGTGGTTTTGTTTACAAAACGAATCAAAGTGCCACATGCTTAACCCTGTCCTTTGGGGGCATTTGTCACATGACTGTGACCAGCTCTTGTTTGGTAATGAGTTTAAATATCTTTTCTAGACAAACCGTAAGTCATAGTTTTCATACTTTCCATGTGGCATCACCATCTGCAAGTTGTTCGATTAATCCATTACTAGACAAGAAAGCTAAGTAAGCAATCTCTTCATTTACCACCATTTTTTTATATAGAATACATTCTGGTAAATGAAAAAAAATTACTTAGTTCAAGGTATTTCTTCATTTTATACAGTGTTTTTCCAATTGTTTTTCTTTACGGCTTCTAAAAGGGTCATTGTGTGAGAATTGGTTATTGATCTCAAAGACTCTGTTTCTTTAGGACTGAGGGCAGTACAACCTTTACTTATGTAGGGTTTTCATTAATAACCGATTGCCGATCTAAACCATCGGTTGAAATCAACTTTTGATCGGTTGTTTTGGCCGGAATTTAGAAATGTCAGTCACGTTTTGTTTACAAAATAAAGCTTTAATGCCATAGAAGTTTTACCGCGACACCGGTGAGATTTTACCCCACCACCAGTTTATTTACCGCGAAACCCGTCTAATTTGCGTATCCATGTTACGAGGCCTATCATTGGATACCTTAAACTAGTCATCCAATCATATACAACGATACGAAATTGATTTCACATGTTGGTAAACATGGACGCCAAACTAAAAAGAAAAACGTCTCTACTGAAGACAATCGTGGTTTCTTCGACTTTGCATTTAAAAAGACGATGATTTCGATAAGAATAATTTGACATATAATAATTAATGAGCTTTTAAGCGTATAGTTTTGCGTTTTAGTGTAATTTGGGTCAATTAATGCGTCTTATAGACGGTGACCGGTCAACTCGACCCATCGGAAAGTCGGCCCAACGTATATCTCGGCCCCAATTTTATTTTGTGTAAAATCAAGTTGATATTGATTATTTATTCAGTATAATTATTACAAATACCAAATTATTCAAAATTTTTCATTTGTGAGGAAATTTAAGTATGCATCAGCGGCAAATTTAAAAATAAATTGAAATTTAACAGTCATTCAAATTGCACATATTCAAGCAATAATTTGATATAATAATAATAAAAACACAAAATAATGTATTTTGAAAAAAATAAAGATAAACATGGTAAGGTTATACTGCCTCATTTGTACAAAACTAAAACATAGTCTAAGAATTATGATATATAAGAAAATATGCAATGTAAAACACTAAGGAGAGCTCTCCAAATGGATTGAGAAATACCTTAATTCTTTTTCGGCCGGGGGGCTTCGCCCCCCTGGGCCCCCTACCAGGGCGTTGCCCTGGACCTACATGGGGGCCTAAGGCGGCCCCCTTGACCCCTGGCCAATCTGTTGGTTTTCAAATTATATCTGTTGTCCCAATACTTATTGAAAAACCTGCTTATTTAGGTTTCTTTGTCAGTTTTTAAGACAGTTATTTATAAATCTCATTTACATGCAAAAGAATGCATGACTTCCCTCACCTTTTGACATTTTCAATTCTTATGCCCCCTTACAAGTATTATCTTAGGGATGGTCAACTGTCTGTCTATCTGTATGCAACTGAAAACTTAACACAAAAGCTTAACACTTTGCTTTCAGTCAAACAAGATACATAGCTCATATTTAGGGTAAAGCTTCCTTGAATTGATAGGGATCAGCTGGTTCAAATATAAAGGTCATCTAAGGTCAAGGTCACTTATCATGGTCACATTTCCAAAACAAAAGGCTGTTATGGGGCATTGTGTTCCAGAAAGAAGTCTTGCTATTATAACTAGCAAAACATTGTATAAGATTATCTAAATATCCACAGCTCCTGAGACGTTGATGAGAGCTTTAGAGTTACTGAACTATCTAGCTGCCCTAGATGATAACGGAGATCTGACAGAACTAGGGTCCATGATGGCTGAGTTTCCCCTCGACCCTCAACTTGCCAAGATGGTAATAGCTAGCACAGACTTCAACTGTTCAAACGAAATCCTCTCTATCACATCAATGTTATCAGGTATACTCATTGACTTATCAGAGATAATGTTATAATGTCTTAACCCTTGTCATGCAGAACCCCGGAATATTCTGGTTTTGGCAGGAGGTGTAGACTAAGATCAGACCTCATTTATGTGCAGGCTGATCTTAGGCTATGCCTCCTGCTTGTACTTTTCCTGCCAGAGTTGATTATGAAGTTGTTTTCTTACAAAAATATGGATTTTTGAACAACAAGTTCTATCAGTGCTTTTAACCCTTTGATTTGACAGCATTTCAGTAATGTAATTTATACAGCATGACAAGGGTTGAACCTTGTCATGCTTCACCTGGAATATATCTGTTTTGGCAGGAGGCAAAGGCAAAGATGAGCATGCACATATGATCAGTCTGATCTTAGTGTTATCTTGGTCCATACCAGCAGTTCATCCCTTTATGACAGAGTTGTCTTAATATTGACCTTAAAACAAACAAAAAAAAAAATGACCAATGATCAAGCATTGTGCATTCAGCTGACTTTAAACCAGTTCTAGAAAGGATTTTTTTCAGCATGACAAGGGTTTAGTTTCCAAAAGTCAGATACTGTCTTGTAATCATTAAGTGTTTTAATAAACTTTCTAAAATAAGATTGGTACATGTGAAGATATATCGGGGCTGCAGATAAAGGGGTAATTTGGATTTTAATTTTGGTTTAACTCATTACCAAATGGCAAAATTTTAGACTGGTTCAAATTAAAGAGAGTTGCAGACGATAATTCAAAGTTTATGAAATTTTATATTTTTTAACTTTCTGGGTAGAAAACATTATGGTAACGAAGAAATTGATTGTTACAAGCAATATCCTCATTTTCCATGTTTTCTAAAACATTTTTAGCTCACCTGAGCACATGTGCCGCCGTCATAGCGCAGTCGGTAGCGCGCCAGACTCCTAATCTTCAATCATGGATGTCATGGGTTCGATCTTGGCGGCGCCAAATATTCTTTCCGACAATTGTCTCTCATCAATGGGTTGATAATCGTAAACCTAAGTGGGATAGCAGCTGGAGGCTAGGAAAGGATGTAGTGATAGTACTGGTGTGAGAAATACCAGGAGTTCATTGTTAGGTGCCCTAGCCACCGCAATATGGCTGAAATACTGTTAAAAGCGGTGTTAAACCCCATTCAACCAAACAACCTGAGCAAGTAGTGCTCAAGTGAGCTATTGTGATCCCCTTTTGTCCAGCGTCCGTCCGTCGTGCGTCGTCCGTCAACAATTTCTTTAAACAACATCTCCTCCCAAACAACTGGGCCAATTTGAACCAAATTTGGCAGAAATGTTGCTTAGGTGTTCCCTTCAAAAACAGCTAAAAGAATAAGCTAAAAGAATTGAAATCCTTTTAAAACTCTGGTTGCCATGGCAACAAAAGTGAAATTTCAAAATAATCTTTAAAAATCTTCTCCTCCTGACCCAGAAGGCGTAGAGCCTTGATATTTTGCATGAAGCATCAGTATATTGACCTCTTTCAAATAGCTAAAATCATGATTCTTTGGTCCCAAGGGGCGGATCCCCAGGGGGGTGATGTTTATATAGAAATAAAGAACAATTTTTTAAATGACATCTCCTCCCAAACAAAAGGGCCGATTTGAACCAATTTGGCAGAAATGTTGCTTAGATGGTCCCCTTCAAAAATAGCTAAAAGAATTGAAAAACTCTGGTTGCCATGGCAACAAAAGTGAAATTTTAAAATAATCTTTAAAATTTTCTCCTCCTGACCCAGAAGGCATAAAGCCTTGATATTTTGCATGAAGCATCAGTATATTGACCTCTTTCAAAATAGCTAAATCTATAAACCTCGGGTCCCCAGGGTTGGAGCCCCAGGGGGGTGGGGTTTATATGGAAATAAAGCACAATTTTTCAAATGACATCTCTTCCCAAACCACTGGGCCAATTTGAACCAAATTTGGCAGAAATGTTCCTTAGGTGGTCCCCTTCAAAAATAGCTAAAAGAATTGAAATCTGTTTAAAACTCTGGTTGGCAACAAAAGTGAAATTTCAAAATAATCTTTAAAAATCTCCTCCTGACCCAGAAGGCATAAAGCCTTGATATTTTGCATGAAGCATCAGTATATTGACCTCTTTCAAAATAGCTAAAATCATGATCTTCGGGTCCCCAGGGGTTGACCCAGGGGGTGGGGGTTTATATAGAAATAATGAACAATTTTTTAAATGACATCTCCTCCCTAACCACTGGTCAAATTTGAACCAAATTTGGCAGAAATGTTCCTTAGGTGTTCCCCTTCAAAAATAGCTAAAATAATTGAAAACCCTTAAAAACTCTGGTTGCCATGGCAACAAAAGTAAAATTTTAAAATAATCTTTAAAAATCTCCTCCTGACCCTGAAGGCGTAGAGCCTTGATATTTTGCATGAATCATCAGTATATTGACCTCTTTCAAAATAGCTAAAATCATGATCTTCGGGTCCCCAGGGGTTGACCCAGGGGGTGGGGTTTATATAGAAATAAAGAACAATTTTTTAAATGACATCTCCTCCCTAACCACTGGTCAAATTTGAACCAAATTTGGCAGAAATGTTCTTTAGGTGGTCCCCCTTAAAATTAGTTTAAAGAATGGAAATCCGTTTAAAACTCTGTTTGCCATGGCAACAAAAGTGAAATTTCAAAATAATCTTTAAGAATCCTCTCCTCCTGACCCAGGAGGCCTAGAGCCTTGATATTTTGCATGAAGCATCAGTATTTTGATCTCTTACAAAATAGCTAAAATCATGATCCTTGGATCTCCAGGGGCGGACGGGGGGGGGGGGGGTATAGGCATGAAGCATCAGTTCACAGACTTCTTTTTTATTTCTGAAATTATAACCCATGGAAAAAGTTTCTTACTTCTTTCAAATCAGCACTAAAGTCTTGGAATTTGTAATTTAGACTTTTGGATCCCCAAGTTCATAGTCTTTATATGTAATTGTGGTCCACTTGTTTCATAATCCTAACCTAATCCTAACATTTAATTAGACTGTTGAAAGAAAAAGAGCCTTTATCTCAGGTGAGTTTCCCAGGGCCAACGACCCTCTTGTTTCTTGGGGCGTCAAATAGCCTTATTGTGCGGGAATGGGTTTAATATTCCATCTTTACTGGCATAACTCTATCTTGTTGTTACCCAAGATATGTTTTCGATTGGAAGTAATAATTTAAGAATTGTGTTACCCCTCATATCTAAACTCTGAACATATTTCATGATACTTATTTCTTAATGATAATGTTTCACTTAAAAGATCAATACAAGTTTTGACTTTCTTCTAAATTGTGTGCATATTTATTTCAGAAATTTTCAATTTTCTCTCCAAATTACCTTTATATTAGAAAATAAGACACTTTGAATCGCACATTGAGTATGGAATTAATGGTTCCCTTTGTAAATAAGAAAAGCATATATTCAAATTATTAAATTTTTATGTAGAAGTTAGCCACTGTTTGACTGCGTAGCTTTGTTTAGTTTTGATTAGATAATGAGAACTAATGGACAGGGGACTGGCTCCGTTTGGGGCCTCGACCCACACCTTCTTAGTCCCGCAGTGTTTCGTACGTCCAACTGAGGTACGCAAGCAGGCTGATGAGTGTAAGATGAGGTTTGCCCACATTGATGGAGATCATCTAACTCTACTGAACGTCTATCATGCATTCAAGCAAAGTAAGTTGTAATCTACAAGAATTGACAAGTTGATGAGGCTTTTTTGCATTGAAATAAATGTTAATCATACTGAACCCAGAATATTTCCTGTTTCGGAAGGAGGTTTAGACTAAGATAAGTCCATATAGGTGCAGTCGGATCCTATTCCACAACTCTTGTGTAACATTTTAACCCATAACTGGATAACAAAATTTTAGATTGGTCCAAATCTAAAGAAAATGCAGACGGCAATTTAAAGCTGATGAAATTTTAAAAGTCTTTGCCAAAATTTTTTGCTTTGAGGTTCTTAAAATCAGGATTGTGTGGGAAAGGCATGGGTTTAGCTAGATTTATGAATTTGATTAGCCCATTACACAATAACACAATTTCATACTGGTGTAAGTTGAAAAAGTTGCAAACATCATTAAAAAGAGTATTTGAAATGAAAAATGATAGCCACATGGTAGAAAACATTACAAGAAAAGAGAAAATGCTTATGACAGGCATTTTTCCCCCAAATGATTTCTTGTTATACTTCCCTAGAGAATGGTTGGTATTCTGAACATGGCTTTTTATACGCCCGTCGAAGACTGGACGTATTATGGGATCACCCGTGATGTCCGGTTGTCCAGACGTCCGGGCGGTGTCCACTTCTTTGTCCGGAGCATAACTCTGTCATCATACATCCTATTGACTTTAAACTTGGCAGTTATATTCTTCTCATCAATACGGAGTGCAGTGCACAAGAACCATAACTCTACCTGGCCTATTTTTTGAGTTATTGCCCTTTGTTGTTTTTCATACTTGAATCTTGTCCGGAGTATATCTCTAAAAGTATATTAGCTAGGATCATGAAACTTTATGGGTGTATAGATCTCACCAAGGGGAAGTGCAGTGCACAAGAACCATAACTCTACCTGGCCTATTTTTTGAGTTATTGCCCTTTGTTGTATTTCATACTTGATGCTTGTATGGAGTATATCTCTAAAAGTATAATAGCTAGAATCATGAAATTTCATGGATGGATAGACTTCACAAGGTAGGAGTGCAGTGTACAAGAACAATAACTCTACCTGGCCTATTTTTTTAGTTATTGCCCTTTGTTGTATTTCATACTTGAATCTTGTCCGGAGTATATCTCCAAAAGTATATTAGCTAGGATCATGACACTTTATGGGTGTATAGATCTCACCAAGGGGGAGTGCAGTGCACAAGAACCATAACTCTTCCTGGCCTATTTTATGAGTTATTACCCTTTGTTGTTTTTCATACTTGAATCTTGTCCGGAGTATATCTCTAAAAGTATTATAGCAAGGATCATAAAACTTTATGGGTGTATAGATCTCACCAAGGAGGAGTGCAGTGCTCCAGAACCATAACTCTACCTGGCCTATTTTTTGAGTTATTACCCTTTGTTGTTTTTCATACTTGAATCTTGTCCGGAGTATATCTCTAAAAGTATTATAGCAAGGATCATAAAACTTCATTGGTGTATAGATCTCACCAAGGGGGAGTGCAGTGCACAAGAGCCATAACTCTTCCTGGCCTATTTTTAGCTCCCCTGAGCATGAAGTGCTCTGGAGGAGCTATTGTGATCGGTCATCGTCAGTCAGTCCGTCCGTCCGTTCACAATTACAAAAAAATCTTCTCCTCCTTAACTAACCATGGAATTTCAATAAAACTTCACAGAAATGATCCTTAGGTCATGCTCTTTCAAAATACTTCAAAGAATTGAAATCCATGAAGAACTCTGGTTGCCATGGCAATGGAGTGAAAAAACTTTAAAAATCTTCTCCTCCCAAACGGTAAGGCCTAGAGGTTTGATATTTGGTATATATCATCATCTATTGACCCTCTACCAAAATACTTCAAAGAATTACCTTATTCTGGAAATTAGCCCTTTTCTGGGCGATCCCTGATTTAACATAGGAATAAAGAAGGAAATCTTTAAAAATCTTCTTCTCCCAAACGGTAAGGCCTAGAGATTTGATATTTGGTATATATCATCATCTATTGACCCTCTACCAAAATACTTCAAAGAATTACCGTATTCTGAAAATTAGCCCTTTTCTTGGCGATCCCTGATTTTATATAGAAATAAAGAAGGAAATCTTTAAAAATCTTCTTCTCCAAAACGGTAAGGCCTAGAGATTTGATATTTGGTATATATCATCATCTATTGACCGTCTACCAAAATACTTCAAAGTATTACCGTATTCTGAGAATTAGCCCTTTTCTGGGCGATCCCTGGTTTACATAGAAATAAAGAAGGAAATCTTTATAAATCTTCTGCTCCCAAACGGTAAGGCCTAGAGATTTGATATTTGGTATACATCATCATCTATTGACCCTCTACCAAAATACTTCAAAGAATTACCGTATTCTGAAAATTAGCCCTTTTCTTAATGATCCCTTATTTTACAAAGAAATAAAGAAGGAAATCTTTTAAAATCTTCTTCTCCCAAACCATAAGGCCTAGAGCTTTGATATTTTGTACAAATCATCATCTATTGACCAACTACCAAAATACTTCAAAGAATTACCATATTCTGAAAATTAGCCCTTTTCTTGGCGATCCCTTATTTTACATAGATATAAAGAAGGAAATCTTTTAAAATCTTCTTCTCCCAAACCATAAGGCCAAGAGCTTTGATATTTTGTACATATCATAAGATATTGACCGTCTACCAAAATACTTCAAAGAATTATCATACTCTGAAAATTAGCCCTTTTCTGTGCGATTCCTGATTTTACAAAGGAATAAAGAAGGTAATCTTTGAAAATCTTCTTCTCCCAAATCATAAAGCCTAGAGCTTTAATATTTAGTACATATCATCAGCCATTGACCCTCTACCAAATTACTTAAAAAATAGCCCTTTTCTGTGCAATCCCTAATTTGAGTTAGGAATAAATAATGATATCTTTGAAAACCTTCTTCTACTAAACCATTAGGCTTACAGCTTTTATACTTGGTATGAATTGATGTCTATACTTCAAAGCATTACCATCTTCAGGAAATTAGTGCTATATGGTGGGATCATCAATATACCTAGGATTAAAATAGAAATCTGTAAACCTCTTCTCCAAAATAATTAGACAGAGGGCTTTGCCATTTTGTTTATATCATTAAGCCATGAACCATCATACTCAGGGGAGCGATTTAGGACCATCATGGTCCTCTTGTTTGAGTTATTGCCCTTTGTCTTTTTTCATACTTGAATCTTGTATGGAATATTTCTCTAAAAGTATAATAGCTAGAATCATGAAATTTCATGGATGGATAGACTTCACAAGGTAGGAGTGCAGTGTACAAGAACAATAACTCTACCTGGCCTATTTTTTTTAGTTATTGCCCTTTGTTGTATTTCATACTTGAATCTTGTCCGGAGTATATCTCTAAAAGTATAATAGCTAGAATCATGAAATTTCATGGATGGATAGAGCTCACAAGGTAGGAGTGCAGTGTACAAGAACCATAACTCTACCTGGCCTATTTTTTGAGTTATTGCCCTTTGTTGTATTTCAAACTTGAATCTTGTCCGGAGTATATCTCTAAAAGTATAATAGTAAGGATAATGAAACTTCATAGGTGTCTAGATCTCATCAAGGAGGAGTGCAGTGCACAAGAACCATAACTCTACCTGGCCTATATTTTGAGTTATTGCCCTTTATTATTTTTTCATACTTGAATCTTGACCGGAGTATATCTCTAAAAGTATTATAGCTAGAATCATGAAATTTCATGGATGGATAGAGCTCATCAAGTGGGAGTGCAGTGTACAAGAACCATAACTTTACCTAGCCTATTTTTTTAGTTATT
Source organism: Fragum fragum (assembly GCA_946902895.1). Lineage (NCBI taxonomy): Eukaryota > Metazoa > Mollusca > Bivalvia > Cardiida > Cardiidae > Fragum > Fragum fragum. Next base: position 37,834,417 of record OX336374.1, read on the forward strand.
TTCCTTTGTTGTTTTTCATACTTGAATCTTGTCTGGAGTATATCTCTTAAAGTATTATAGCTAGGATCATGAAACTTCATGGGTGTATAGGTCTCACCAAGGGGTTGTGCAGTGCACAAGAACCATAACTCTACCTGGCCTATTTTTGAGTTATTGCCCTTTGTTGTTTATCATACTTGAATCTTGTATGGAGTATGTCTCTAAAAGTTTAATAGCTAGGATCATGAAACTTCATGGATGGATAGAGCTCACCAAGTGGGAGTGCAGTGTACAAGAACCATAACTCTACCTAGCATATATTTTGAGTTATTGCCCTTTGTTGTTTTTCATACTTGAATCCTGTCCGGAGTATATCTCTAAAAGTATAATAGCTAGAATCATGAAATTTCATGGATTGATAGAGCTCACCAAGTTGGAGTGCAGTGTACAAGAACCATAGCTCTACCTAGCGTATATTTTGAGTTATTGCCCTTTGTTGTTTTTCATACTTTGTTTGACAAAAAATATTCATTTAAAATAACATCAGTTCTATTCAAACCCCCAGTTAATATTAAGCAGTGTGACGGGCGTATCTTGTGACAATTTGGCACCTTGTTTCAGCATGATAAGGCAAAAGCCATCAGCTACTGGCGCTTTACCCACTTCATTTGTATTTGCAAAAATATTCTTCTTTATATAATTAAGATTTAGTAGCAAAAACATTACATTTCACATTAATCACTTATTTTGTATCAGAAATAGCTTCCTTATGTATTAGAGTTGGCAATAAGGTTGGTTGCAGAATACTTGACTCAACATTTACAAATTCTGTTGATTAATGCAAATTGAAACTGATTGAAGGAAGCAATTTGAATGAGTTTAAACCTGATAAAGATTCTAGTGTAAAATGAAAAAAAAAGACTAATATTTTCTGCTTTTGAAAAGATGTCAAAAGGAGTTGTAATTTCAGATATTTAGCTGTACAATTTTGCAAATTAAGTATTCACTTTTTCACTTCTACAGATCATGAGGACCCACAGTGGTGTTACGACAACTTCATCAACTACCGATCACTGAAGAGTGCAGACAATGTACGTCAACAGTTAGCCAGAATTATGGACAGATTTAATCTGAAGCGAACAAGCACAGATTTCACAAGTCGGGATTATTACCTGAATATCAGGAAGGCACTGGTGTCTGGTTTCTTCATGCAGGTAAATACCGTTCCTGGGACACCAAAATATCGAAAGTGCAATGTGACCAAAGCTGTATTTTGCCCACCAGAGATATGCAGGTCAAACCTTTGTAGTATTTTCATAATCTCAAGATAAAACAACCAGTACTCCATACCTATAAAGGTGACAGCATGAAAAGATACATGTTCGAAAGCTTTAAACAGACAACAGACTAGTTAAAAATTTAACTCATTCTAGCATGACATAATTTTAGACGGGTCTAAATTCAAAGAAGTTTCAGACAATAATTTGAAGTGAATGAAATCTTAAAAATCTTTGTCTTTCGGATAGAAAACATAGTGGATAATGAAGGAATTGCTTGTGACAAAGTGAGATAAAATTTAAAGGTAATTGCCAAAAGTTGGTCTTAGAAATATTGTGGCAAAAGGAGAAATTGTTACTAAGATATCAATGACCCATCATGGAAACAATATTGACATCTATTGTTTTGTTCCTAATTTTCCTAACAAAATTTATGGTTATCTTGCAATTGTATGATTTGATCAAGGTAGTTGTAAAGGTCACAAGATCAGACCAGGCATTGGCTATTTTTTTTTGCAAAATTTCTGCATTTTAAAATATAGACAATTTGTTTAGAGTTGATACTTTGCAACTTCACTAGAGTAGTGTCTTACAAGGATTATTAGGATATAACCCTTTAGATTAAAGAAATGTTGTATTGCTGTGTAAGATATCAGCAATGGGTGAGCAAAATATGGTAAACACATCTTATTCATGCTTTATTTACAACAATGTGCTCGTCTAACCAACAATGTATTGTACATATTCATTATAGATTCCATTGAAGTTTTAATATATAGGCAGATGATGAAATTTTGACGTAAAATTTTAGAATTTTATGTTCTCAAATTCTGCTACAGTAAACAAGAGAAAATGCTTTGCAGTGTTGAAACTTCAACTCTGCCAGAAATCTCTCTGATACTGATCAGTTTTAACCCATTATTAGAAAACACTATTTTAGACTAGTGCAACTGAAAGAGGTTGAAACTAATACAGGGTAGAAAACACTATGAGAAATGGAAAAAATGCTTAGTACAAAAATGTGCCACACTGTTTGGATTTTATGCCAATGGTTAATCCAGTTCACAAGCCTGTTCATTGGCAAGTTGCTTGTGAACCTGTTCTTGTACAAATACGGGATTTTACGTAGCTGTGATTTTATACTTGAGAAAACATTGTGGAAAAAGAAGAAATCGCTTTTAACAAGCAATTTCTTCTTTTTCAACAATATATTCTTCCACATAGGATGGTTTCATTTCAAATTGCATCAAATTTTCATTGTTGCTTGCAATCTTTTTCAATTTGGACCTGTCTAAATTGTCAAAAAACAGGAAAGGGTTAAGTATAAGATAATTTTATTAAAACACTGATCTCTCAATCAATACAAAAAAAATTACTTAATTTACATTGATTATTAATGCACTTTTCTTCTATTAAACCGTCCGCCGTCATAGCCCAGTTGGTAGCGTGTCGGACTGTCAATCTAGAGGTCCGGGGTTTGATCCCTGACGGCGGCGCTCATGCTTTCCGACTATTTGTCTCTCACCAATGGGTCGATAATCGTAGACCTATGTGGGTTAGCAGCTGGAGGCTAGGAAAGGATGTAATGGTAGTACTGGTGTGAGAAATACCAGGATTCCATTGTAAGTTGCTCTAGCCACACGCGATATAACTGAGAGATAGTTGAAAGCAGCGTAAAACCCCATTCAAACAAACAAACAAATTCTATTAAACCATAAACTGCTTTAAGTAGTCTTTGTACAAAGAAAGTGCAATAACAGATAGATTTTTTGCATTAACAATTTATCTTGTGTGTAACAGTGACCCTTAACCAATTCCAACTCAATCCCTCCTTTTTACGCCCCTCATTAAAACAGTTTTAGAAAACATTGTGGAAATGAAGAAATTGCTTGTTACAAGCAATTTCTTCATTATCCACAATGTTTTCTAACCCAAAGGATGAAAAAATTAAAATTCCATCAACTTGAAATTGTCGTCTGCAGCTTATTTCAATTTGGACCAGTCTAATATTTTGTCGTGTCGGAATGGGTTAAACATGTATTCATTTACAATTTTGATTGGTCTGATATTGAGCCATTGGGTTATGAATAAAGTAATCAATGGATCATTTGTGAATCATTAAGTTTGTGAATCATTTAGTTTAACATTTAGTTTAACCCATTACTACACAAGAAAATGTTAGACTGGTTCAATTTGAAAGAAGTTTCAGACGGCTATTCCAGGGTAATGAAATTTTGAAAATCGTTTTCTTTTGGGGGCAGACAAGATTGTGGATTCATTTGCCAAAGCTTTTTAGCTCACCTGAACACGTTGTGCTCAAGTGAGCTATTGTGATCCCCTTTTGTCCGGCGTCCGTCAGGCGTGCGTCGTCCGTCAACAATTTCTTTAAACAACATCTCCTCCCAAACCACTGGGCCAATTTGAACCAAATTTGGCAGAAATGTTACTTAGGTGGTCCCCTTCAAAAATAGCTAAAAGAATTGAAATCTGTTTAAAACTCTGGTTACCATGGCAACAAAAGTGAAATTTTAAAAAAATCTTTAAAAATCTTCTCCTCCTGACCCAGAAGGCGTAGAGCCTTGATATTTTGCATGAAGCATCAGTATATTGACCTCTTTCAAAATAGCTAAAATCATGATCCTCGGGTCCCCAGGGGGGGGGGGGGCCCAGGGGGGTTGTTACATAGAAATAAAGAACGATTTTTTAAATGACATTTCCTCCCAAACCACTGGGCTGATTTGAACCAAATTTTGCAAAAATGTTCCTTAGGTAATCCCCCTTAAAATTAGCTAAAAGAATTGAAATCCTTTTAAAACTCTGGTTGCCATGGCAACAAAAGTGAAATTTCAAAATATTCTTTAAGAATCTTCTCCTCCTGACCCAGAAGGCGTAGAGCCTTGATATTTTGCATGAAGCATCAGTCTATTGATCTCTTACAAAATAGATAAAATCATGATTCTCGGGTCTACAGGGGCGGACCCAAGGGGGAGAGGGTATAGGCATGAAGCATCAGTTCACAGACTTCTTTCTTATTTCTGAAATTATAACCCATGGAAAAAGTTTTTTCCTTCTTTCAAATCAGCACTAAAGCCTTGGAATTTGTAATTTAGACTTTTGGATCCCCAGGTTCATAGTCTTTATATGTAATTGTGGCCCACTTGTTTCATAATCCTAACCTTAACATGAAATTAGACTGTTGAAAGAAAAAGAGCTTTTATCTCAGGTGAGCGCCCCAGGGCCAACGACCCTCTTGTTTCTTGAGAGGTGTCAAAAGGCGTCGTTGTGTGGGAATGAGTCAATTCATTATTTGATTCAAAATGCACTTTCTTCTTTAAAGCAAGTACTACTTTGTCTTTGCAAATAGAAAGTGCAATATAAAATAGAGGGATTTTTTGCATCAACACATTGATCTTGTTCATGCCAGTGACCCTCTGACAAAATCAGTTGTGACATATCAAATAGGGGGTTTGTACTAGTCTTTGACTTTGAGGAGTCATGGGCTTTTTACCATATATTTCGTTTTAAATTTGCTTATTGACTTTTTTTTTCCACCATTACACATGAAGATAACTGTCTTGAAAGCTGATTGATGCTCGTCTAGTGGTCAAAAGGTCATGGGTTTGAGTTTCAGGGCGGAGCCTCAATCCAGCCTTTTGGGTAGCAGTGGGTTAGAATTTTAAGCCACTAATTTTCTTTCATATGGCTAGATGAGAGCATGTGGTATACATGATTTTGTGTGTCTATGTTAGTTTAAAACTTACCATACAGTTAAGCTTGAGCATGAGTGATAGTGTCTTTAGCTTAACCCATTCCCTCACAAAAATTAATATTGAAAGAAGCTGCAGATGACAATTTGAAGTTGATGAAATTTTAAATTCTTTCTTCTTTTTGAATAGAAAACGTGGAAAATGAAGAAATTTCTTCTATCAAGCAATTTCTTCATTTTCATTTTCCACAATGTTTTCCAAATCTTTTTATGCCCCCAAAGGGAGGCATATAGTAATCGAACTGTCCATCAGTCAGTTCGTCTGTAAGTCCCACTTTCGTGTCCGCTCTGTAACTTCTACATGCAATAGTGGATTTTAATATAACTTTGCACAAATGTTCACCGCTATAAGACAATGTGTCGCAAAAAAGACCCATGTTCCTATCTCAAAGATCAAGGTCACAATCTGGGGTCAAAGGTCAAAAATGGGGACTTTTTGCCGTGTCCGCTCTGTAACTTGTATAATCATGCATGCAGGTACAAATTTCTTTAATACAAATGTTAACCACCTTCAGACGACGTGTCACTAAAAAGACCCATGTTCCTATCTCAAAGATCAAGGTCACAATCTAGGGTCAAAGGTCAAAAATGGGGACTTTTTGCCGTGTCCGCTCTGTAACTTCTATAATCATGCACGCAGGAACAAATTTCTTTCATACAAAGGTTAACCCCTTGAGACATCTTGTCACGAAAAAGACCCATGTTCCTATCTCAAAGGTCTAGGTCACAATCTGGGGTCAAAGGGGCATCCAGAATGGTTAAATTGTAGTTACTCTCTTATTTTCAATGGATTGCTTCCATATTTGGACATGCATAATTGGGTCGACCACTTTACATGACCTTGACCTTGACCCAGTGACCTTGACCTTTGACCTACTTTTGACCTCAGAAAAATCTGTCCATAATGCATTTCTCGATTTTATTCTGTTTTTATAGAAATTATTAAATGTAGTAAAATTTCATTTATTAAAAACCCAGACGTATAGATCTTAAATGCATGTGGTTGTGTTTACAAAACAAATCAAAGTGCCACATGCTTAACCCTGTCCTTTGGGGGCATTTGTCACATGACTGTGACCAGCTTTTGTTTCTTGAGGGGCAGAAAAAGGAAGGATTGTGAGGGAATAAGTTAAAGTTTTGTTGCAAATGTAGTTTTAATTAACACAACTCTGGTCTGTTTTAACACAACACCACACAATTCATTATTGGGATGTAAATTGAGACTACCTAAAATGAAGATGTCTTTTGAATAATGAGGAAAATATTGTTAGAAAAGGAGAAAATTAAATATTACAAGCAGTTTTGCCTTTTCTAACATTATTTTCTATCAAATGTTACACTTGTTTTTAAGTTTAAATCTACCTTGAACTAACATCTGCACAAAATTGATCCTAAAGTCACCCATTCCCTCTCAGTCCCTAATTTTCACAACCCTGAAGAAAATGCTTGGAAAAACATTGTTGGCAAGGAGAAATTGCTTGTGACAAGCATTTCTCCTTTGTCCTGTATGTTTTGTTCCCCAAAATGGCAAAGATTTCTTTAATGCCTCCAATTTGAAATTGTAGCCAACAACATCTTTCAATTCAGACAATTCCAAAAGTTTTTTGTATGTAAACGGTTTAAAGCATATATGTGTAATATTTTCAGGTTGCCCATTTGGAGAAGACAGGTCACTATTTAACAGTAAAGGATAACCAAATAGTACAGTTACATCCATCAACATGCCTAGATCATAAACCTGAGTGGTTACTGTATGACGAGTTTGTACTCACCACCAAGAATTATATACGAACAGTCACAGATGTTAAACCAGAATGGTGGGTATAATTTGCAGTGTTTTGATCTAGCTTTGCATTTTAGAAGGTCTGGTCCCATGAATCCACAGCCTTTATCAACTTGGGTATTTTTCATATCATTAAGTGGGGGTGAAACAATACAGTAAAAAGTGTATTGCCGACCGCCGCACTCATCCTTTCTGACCATTTGTCTCTCACCAATTGGTCGATAATCATAGACTTATGTGGGATAGCAGCTGAAGACTAGGAAAGGATGTAATGGTAGTACTGGTGTGAGAAATACCAGGATTCCATTGTTAGGTGCTCTAGCCGCCGCGATTTAACTGAAAGATTGTTGAGAGTGGCGTAAAACCCCATTCAAACAAACAAAAAGTGTACTGCAATATATTGCAATATTGTCAATCAGTATTGCAATACATATTGCACTAAAGTCGCTGTAAAGGTAATACATACTCAGAGTGAATTCAAAGAAAAGTAAAAAACTAATAAATTCTCCTTTATACTCTTCAATTATTTCAAATTAATGAAGTGAATGTAAAGTATTGCATGCAATTCTTTCGCATGAATGAATAAAACAAAAAGTATTTCAATTCAAACTGAAATTGACAAATAATTTTACACTGACATGTAAAAGAAATTCAGTAAAATGACCCAATGACCAGCAATTTCTCCTTTTCCTACAAACTCTTCCAAAGCTACAATTCTTCATTGCTTAGAAATATGGAATTGTGTGGGAACAGGCTAGTAAAGTTAGTCTCAACGCCTTAAGTTATCTTTGCTATTTATTCTATTCACAGGTTAATAGAAATAGCGCCACAGTACTATGACATGAGTAATTTCCCGATCTGTGAAGCAAAGAGACAGTTGGAAAGGATTATTGCAAAATTTCAAAGTAAAGGATACAATTGATCACATTTGTGTGTATAGGCAGTGTTGCCATGAAATGACTTGGACCATTAGATATCGTCGATAGGCAATCAAAATGTTGTAACTACAGCTTTATTAACCCTACCCTGTTTTGCGAAAATTTAGACCTGTCCAAACTCAAAGGTTTTTCAAACGAAGTTTAAAATAGAATCAATTTGAAAAAGAAAATTCAATATTGTAGAAAATGTTGTTTGTAAAAGAAGAAATTGTATGTCACAAGCAATGTCTTCTTTTCTATAATGTTTATTTAATTATGAATTTACAGGGACGTAAAAAACGGTTTAATGGGAAAGGGTTAAAACTGTAGTTATAACATTTTGCACACACAACCAAGATATGTGACATGTCAAGGGAAAAAGGACCATGGGGGAATTTGTCGAATATTAAGGACCTTAAGCTCAGGCAGATTTCAATACCAACTGAAAAATTTGAGACTGGTCCAAATTGATAGAGTTTGCAGATGACATTTGAAAATGGCTTTAATTCCATGAATGTCATAGAGAATAATTTAGGAAAAGGAGAAATTGGTAGTAAATCGGCAGATTGCTTGCCACTATATCTGACCCTGACAAGGCATTTTGTCCAAGATATTGAGAATAGGTCCAAAATATATGGTTGGAGAATTTGAACTGATATTGGTCAGCATTTATGTGAAGCATTTTTCGTTGTTTTGAGGGACTCAAACGTGGCAGTTTAATATCAAAGCGAAACTTCCTGTAAGAGTTCAGTGGACATGGGCAGCGATCACTAGCTAGAGCAAATATTTACACCCTAAAACTAAAAAATTATGTTAGCTCACAGACCTATTGAAGTTAGGGTAGCTTGTGAGTTGTCAATTGACCAATTGCTGGCTGAACCACTCACTCCTTTTCCCCTGCCCATTGACTCTGATAGGAAGTTCTACTTTGATTTTAAACCATTTTATTTTTCAAAATTTATGGCCAGTAGCACATAACAAGAAAAATGAATGATTGGTTAGTGGCCTAACATTGTAACTACAGCTTGAATGAACTGCACTTACTGCATTTAAGTTTCCAAACCAACAAAAGTTCATGTAAATGGCTGCCAATGTCCAAGTTCAAAGATAACGTCAAGTGTTAATGAAAAATTTTACTGCTCAGCTGATTATTTGATTGACAGCTGTGGTTGGTCAATTACTTGTACAAAATAAGATATGAAAGGATTTCTGAATACACTCTGGAAAACCTTCTACAAGGCCAAACTGTCACATGAAGGTCTTAAGGTCTAAAAAGATGTGGTTGCACATAAAATTTGTTACAGGTAAGTTTATGTTTAAAGACAGGTTGGCTAAAATTCATTTGCCTGAACATAATTGAAAAGGCAGATTACTTTTGAAACATGAGCTTTGGCTCTACCTACAGCAATTGTGAAAAGCTAAGTTTAAAAACGATACAAAAAAATAGTTATACAGCAGTGACATAAAAAATAATCTAATGACTGTGCTTTGAACAAAATATTGGATTTGAAGAGATTGTTGATGACTAACATTTTCTTTGAAATGATGGTCATTAGCCATTTCTTCATTTCCTACACCTTTTCTTGTAAAACTTAGGATAGGACATTTAATGTATGTGCTATCATTTGTTTCAATGGGTATTTCTCATGTTTTGTAATTATTATTGGAGTAAATTTTTTGAATGTGTGCATTTGTCTCTCGTGAATGAACCCCTTTATCAGAGCACAACATTTCGAAGTGGCCCCATTTCATAAAGCATTTGGAGGACACTTCTATGTTAGTATAAATTTGTATAGGAAATACATTCAATCTTTCTTCGTTAACCAACTGAGCTAGAGCTCTTCGTGTCATAGAGAGACGCTATTAAATATTGTAACAAATTACAGTGTATTGAACCTGTTTAACCCATTACCAAACTCAAATTGACCATAACCATTACTCAAAATTAAGAAATTGCTTGTCACAATCAATTTCTTTTTTTCTTTTTTTTCGTAATCAATTTCTTAATTATCCACAATTTCTTCCCTAAAAAAGAAACAATATTTTTAATTTTCATCAACTGTAAATATTTCTCTGCAACTTTGAATTTGGACCAGTCTGAATTTTATGGTCTGGTAATTGTTAGGGAGCTGCTTTACTGAGCCAATTTGCTCTACCCCTTAGTCCAGAAATGGCACAAAACCTGTATTTAAGAGGAATTGAGCCTAGTTTGATACTAGGAGCACTTGCTCTCATTTGGTTGTTGAAACATGGAAATCTTGCATATGGGAAAATCATAGATTGACCTTAAACTCTCTACTGTGACCTTGTATTTTGGTAGCAGCTTGATTTGCTCTTCCTAGATGTACAAGTGTGTAAAAAAAAATAGTTCATAGGTTCAAGAGACATACAAAAGATCATGGCCTTTGAGCATGAAGTCGGATTCTTGTGCAGCACTCTAGCGCCTCTAGTGTTTCCTATGTGGCCCTTTTTTCAAATTCCTTCAAAGAACTTCTTTTGAAGAAAACCTTTAACCCATTACCAAACGACGAAACTTTATACTGGTCCATTGCAGATAACATTTCAAAGTATTAAATTGAAAAATAACTGTCGTATGTTTAAAACATTGTGAGAATAGGTAGGACTGCTCGTTACCAATCCCTTGACATAATTTCTATTCGTCCAAATTCACGTCTTTATTGACGGGGCTTATTTATCCATATACAGTACTGAAAAAATCTCTATTATCCTTCTTCCGATTTCATCGTTCGTTTGGAGGGATGTTCATGGATGAAGTTCTTTCCAATTCCTTTGAAAAATTACGCCCCGCCATGTAATCGCGACGTCACCAATTTACGATCCGTTGGTCCTGCCCTCTTACTCCACTAACCCCGCCATCTGACTCCAACAGGAAGTACCGCTTCAATGTTGAAATACGTTGTTTTGCAACATTTATTGCCAGTAACATCTAACGAAAAAGTAAAGTTGTTGATTGGCGATCTAAACGTTGTTACTACAGCTTATTTAAGCTGTAGATACGAATTTTAAGTCGCCAAACCAACTACTTTTTTAGCTCACCTGAGCACAAAGTGCGAGGTGAGCTATTGTGATCGGTCGTCGTCCGTCTGTCCGTCCGTCCACAATTTCTTTAAAAATCTTCTCCTAAACCTGTGAGCCAATCAAGCTTAAACTTTACAGGGATGTTCCTTGGGTAAAGTTCTTCAAAAGTTGTTAAAAGAATTTAATTCCGTCAAAAACTCTGGTTGCCGCGGCATTTGAAATGGGAATCTTTAGTAATTCTTTAAGTATCTTTAAAAATCTTCTCCTCCTAAACCAGTAGGCCAATCAAGCTGAAACTGCAGGGATGTTCCTTGGGTGAAGTTCTTCAAAAGTTGTTAAAAGAATTTAATTCATCAAAAACTCTGGTTGCCGCGGCATTTGAAAATGGGAATCTTTAGTAATTCTTTAAATATCTTTAAAAATCTTCTTCTCCTAAACCAGTAGACCAATCAAGCTGAAACTTTGCAGGGATGTTTCTTGGGTGAAGCTCTTCAAAAGTTGTTAAAAGAATTTCATTCCGTGAAAAAATGTTGTAACCGCGGCATATGAAAATTGGAAATTTTAGTTAATCTTTGTTGTTGGTTTCTTCATAGAGTTCAAGGCCAAAAACCTTTATATTTTGTATAGAGCTCAATCATATGGTTCTCTACCAAGTTTTTAAATATTTAATCTCTGGGTCAAAAATGGCCCCACCCCTGAAGTCCGAAGTGTGGAAAAATGCTTAATTAGAGCAATTTCAAAAGACTTCTCCTCTTAAACTATAATGTCTAGGATATTCATATTGGATATGTAGCATAACTAGATGGTTTTGTACTTTATCACTTAAAGTTGTCCTCCCAGGGTCAAAATCGGCCCTGCGCTAGAGGTCCAAAAATTGGGAAAAACGTAAAATTTGAGTATGTTAAAAAAAAATCATTTTAAGGTGGAGGGCATGTATATTTTGAGTGTAGCATAGCCTGGCTGTTATCTATAAATTTTGATTAAAATTATTTCTGTAGGTTACCCCTTCCCTGGGTGTCCAAAGTTTGTAAAAATGCTCAATTAGACCATGTTCAACAGTCTTCTGCTCCCAATCTACAAAGTCTTAGGCATTCATATTTGGTATACAGCATGAACAGATGGTTCTTTACCATGTTAGCTAAAATCTTAGCCCTGGGATAAAACATGGCACTGCCCTATAGGTCCAAAATTTTGGAAAACATCCAATTAGAGCAACTTCGAAAGACTTCTTCTTCTGAAATATACGGTGAAGGGCATTCATATTTGGTATGTAGCATCACTAAAAAAATTTGTACTATGTTATAGGAAAAAATGCTCTTAGGATAAAAAATGTCTCTGCTCCTGGGGTCAAAAGTTGCATTTACCACATTGAAAGAATTCTTAAATAGAAATGGAGAAATAGCTTGTCACTCCCTTTCTCACAAAGCTTTTTTAAAACCTTTTTTTCCTTAGGGTCACAAATTCTGGGATAGTTTGGTAATGTATTAAACAATAAAGCATTACTGGATTGTTTTGAACAAAGCCCAAAATCTTATATTTGTTTTATTTATTTTGCTCAAGTTAAGTCTTTTTTTATACAAAAAAGGACTGTAATTTACGGATGCCTCAGGTGAGCGACTTAGGACCATCATGGTCCTCTTGTTTTCTGAAAAAGTTTGGATTCAGTTCACTTCTGGTATAAATGAACGGTTTTTATTTGTCGGTTGGTTCTTCTGTCGACAATTGCAATTGGTCGGTTCTTTTCATTCTACTTTAATTTGTGGATTCCAAAATTACTTTTCATAGCTTTTTCCCTTGAAAAGTACTAGTGTCATGCGTAAAGTTGGAAACTCCCAAGTTCAGAGGCACAATTTAGTCATGTGACAAGCAATTACATGGATGAAAAGTATTCAGGTATTTAATGGTCCCAGATTTTTCTTCAAATTGTTTAGAATAGTCGATTTGAGGTTTTTGCAATTTTTTTTTCACTTCCGTCCAAGCAATTATGCGGGGCGTCCATGTCTTTGACATTATTCAAGCTATAGTAACGACGTTTAGGTCGCCAACAACTATTTTACTTTTTAGCTCACCTGAGCACGAAGGGCTCAAGTGAACTCTTGTGAACTACCTTTTGTCCGGCGTCCGTCCGTCAATTTCTTTAAACAACGTCTCCTCCCAAACCACCGTGCCAATAGGAACCAAATTTAGCAGAATGTTGCTTAGGTGGCCCTTTAATAATATAGCTAAAAGAATTTAAATCCGTTGAAAAACTCTGTTTACCGTGGCTACAAAACTGGAATAGGAAAATAATCTTTATCTTTTCTCCTGACCCAGAAGGTGTAGAGCCTTGATATTTTGCATGAAAAATCAGTATATTGAACTATTTCAAAATTGCTTAAATCATTACCCTCGGGTCCCCAGTTGGGGGGGGGGGGTAGTAATATTCCGTGGGTGGTAGTCTTTCACAATAGGTAAAATGATGGAAATCTAGTGGAAGAACTCTGTTTGCCATGGCAATGAAAATTAAATCTGTAAAAAATCTCCAGTCCTGACCGAGTTGCCTTTTAGCCTTGATATTTAGCAAGAGAGAGAAAAAAGTATTTTCCAGCCTCATATTGTCTTAAGGCCTTTGAATTGTCATTAAGACTTTGGGATCCCCATTTACAGAGCCAATATAAAGTATGGTCAGGCCCACTTGAATCGTTATCTTAACATTAAATTAGATTGTTGAAAGAAAAATAACCTTTATCTCTGGTGAGCGCCCCAGGGCTAACGACCCTCTTGGTTTGTTACATGTTAATAGCCATAACTTTTGCAAAAAAATGCCATTTAATTCCTGTCGGGGCTCAATGGGAAGAACCAGCGATCCATTTATTGTATCATAATCTACAACTCGACAATCAAACTGTTAACAGTATAGCCGGTATTTTCAAAATAGCAGCTGTGCTGATACCTTTGACACTTTTCTGACGGAATTTAGTTTATACGTTTTAAAAAGCATCTACCACTATTATGAACTATACTTTCAAAAATGGCTTCATGTTCGTTTTACAAAATTACCGACACCGAAAATATTACCGAAAATATTTCATTGGGCTATCGTCTCGGTTACTTTAAGTCAGGATTTCGTGAAATGTTGTCGACATGTTCAGGATTACTCATCAGCCATTTTTCATGAAGTGACAGTTTTCAAAATGGCCGCAATTTTCAAAATTGCTGCCGGAATATGAATTATAGGCTTGGACGAGAACTTTCGTTTGGGAATATGTAGTCGGTGTTCTACCAAAACCTGGTAACTAAAGCTTTGAATAAACTGTAGTTACGACGATATATTGACTACCACCGTCACAATTTGTACTACTTAGCTCATTTTGAATAATTAAATTTTCAGTGGAGACGAAGTTTACCATTCAAAGCAGGTGAAATTAAAAACTAAGAAACCATTGCTACTAAAGCGCTAACCTGAATCAAGCTTATCAATTTTAACAGGACGAATTTAGTTGAACGTCATCTGTTGAAAACCCACGCAATTTATAGATGATATCAAATGAGTGGGCAAGGAATACCCAAACGAGTCATCTATTTAAGAGATGAAGAGAATATTTTTTGTTTTCATGGAGGTATGAACCGAAAAAACTAATCACACAATGTATGAATACGCGAAGCGGATTCATACATTATGTGATTAGGTTTTTTGGTTCATACCTCCATGATAACAAAAAATATTCTCTTCATTTCTTATAATTTAATAGCATCGAGCGAAAAATGCAAAAAATTCAACAAATTTTGATACCTTTTTGTAGTGAAATATTTTGTGCGGAGGCATTCAAAATGGCTGCGTACTCAAAATTTTGTTCGTGGAGGTATGAATTAAAATTTTCGACCAATCAGATCGCTCGTTTTTGATAGACGAAACTAACAATTAAATTATAAACATAAAAACGAGGCTATGCCGAGGTTTGATCTGTTTTAGATGACGGGTAAAACAAAGTCGGGATTTTATGAACACGAATTAGATATTCTGTTTGTTATATGATCTTAATCTTTACAATAAATCACTAAAATTTAATGGAATTAATCGATATATGACATTCCGCGAAACATATAACTCCATTTGTAAAATAACGTCTTACATTCGTTGTGACGTCATTTTTAGGCTAACAAAAAGGGTTACAATAGGCTTCGAATAATTTGTTAAGTTATTACACTAGTGTAATATCACCCGTGTAATATCAAAAATTCTAACACGGTTTGATTTCACTCCTTTACCATAGGTCATAAAAGAAAACTTTCAAATTTTATGTAAACAAATTGATAGAGATCTAGACTTTTTATCTCACCTGAGCACGAAGTGCTTAAGTGAGCTATTGTGATCACCTTTAGTCGGGCGTTCGTCCGTCGTACCTCTGGGGCAATTTGATCCAAATTCGGCAGAAATGTTCCTTAGGTGGTCTATTTTTCAAAATAGCTAAAGAATTGAAATCCGTTAAAAACTCTGGTTGCCATGGCAACAAAAGTGAAATTTTAAAATTATCTTTAAAACTCTTCTCCTCCTGACCCAGAAGGTGTAGAGCCTTGATATTATGAATGAAGCATCAGTATATTGACCTCTTTCAAAATAGCTAAAATCATGATCCTCGGGTCCCCAGGGCCGGAGCCCAAGGGGGAAGGCGTTTATATAGAAATAAAGAAAGATTTTTAAACGACATCTCCTCCTAGACCACTGGGCCAATTTGAACCAAATTTGGCAGAAAAATTCTGAAGGTGTCCCCTCTACAAGTAGCTAAAAGAATTGAAATACATTAAAAAAAAACTCTGGTTGCAATGGCAACGAAAGCGTTTTTTTTTTTTTTTAAATAATCTTTAAAACTCTTCTCCGCCTGACCCAGAAGGCGTAGAGCCTTGATATTTTGCATGAAGCATCAGTGTATTGACCTCTTTAAAAATAGCCAACATCATTATCCTCGGGTCCCCAGGGGCGGAGCCCCAAGGGGGTGGGGTTTATATAGAAATAAAGAACGATTTTTAAACGACATCTCCCTCCAAACCACTGGGCCAATTTAAACCAAATTTGGCAGAAATGTTCCTTAGGTGGTGCCCTTAAAAATAGCTAAATGAATTGAAATCTGTTTAAAAACTCTGGTTTACCGACTACTTACTTATTTCTGAAATTACAACCTATGGATCCAGAAGGAGGAAAATGTTCTCCTTCTTTCAAATTTACGCTAAGCCTTTGAATTTGTAATTTAGACTTTAGGATCCCCAGGTACATAGTATATATATATGTATAAAGTATGGCCCACTTGTATCATAATCCTAACCTTAACATAAAATTAGACTGTTGAAAGAAAGAGAGCCTTTATCTCAGGTGGCCCCCAAGGGCAAATTGTCCTCTTGTTTATCTTAGTTGCCATGGCAACCGGAGTTAAGAGTCGATTTCAAGTATTTGAACATTTTTAAAAGGGCTTCACCATAAGAACATTCCTGCCAAGTTTCGCCAAGATTAGCCTTTTAGCTCAGGAGAAGAAGATGTATCAAGGAATTTTTGACAGTCGCACGACGATGAAACCGGGCATTGGGGATCTCAATAGCTCACCTTGAGCTCAGGTTAATTAAATGAAAAATCATTTACGATAGAAAACACCGGAAAGGAAGAAACTGCTTGTCAAGGGTATTTAATTCCTATCAAAAATCGACAGGTCATGGCTTTCAGTCAAACACGGGTCGACCAATTAAATCGCTCATTTATACCGAAAACGAATTTTGAACTCTAACGTTGAATTAAAGCATTTTTGTTGGATTGGTGATTTAAATGGCGTAACTACAGCCCTTTCAAAATTGTTAGTTTTAATTTTTGTTACACGTTACTGACCACAAGATTTGCATACTAACGCCGCATAACGTCTCAGTCGAAGTTCTTGTTAGAGTCAGTGGGAATAAGTGGAATATAACAGTTTGTTTGGAAAATGGCCTTTAATTGCAACAAAGAGCAAGCTCTATCCTATCAAGACTTTGTTCTCGTCATACGGAATCGGCGTTGGTTTCACGATCGGCCTAATATCGTCATATTTTGGCCAAGTTCTGATAAGTTTGTATAATTCATTCCCAGGACATTCAGTCTTCTTCACGTCTCTGTGTCCATATAGTTTATAGTCGTTCCGGATCTTTCCCTCTTTAATGCCTCGGTTGATCATGGCCTGCACAGCGGAGATAGCCGTGTCGTTTGGTAAATGGTCTGTATAGTCGCCCATAATCGAGAACGCTACCGCTATGTTGTTCCATCCGTAGGTATGAGCCCCGATTCGATCCCATCCACGACCCTCGTACACCCGTCCGTCCTCTCCAATGAGGTAGTTGTAACCAATGTCGTCCCAACCTGTAGATTACAGTTTAAACTGACCAATCGCGACTGTCAATCAAGGAATCTATCGATCAATCAAATAATTCATTCAGCCCGGAATTGAGCTTTGAAATCCGACCTTAGCTGCCATTTTTGTGAAATATTTTTGTTGGTTTAGCGACTTGAACGTCGTAACTACAGCTTATTCAAGCTGTAGTTGCCACGTTTAGGTCGCAAACTAACCATTTGATAATTTGTTGCATAGTTCCAGCTATAAATTTTGCAAAATGACGCCGTTTAAAATCGAATCGGAGCTTCCTGTCAGAGTCAATGGGCGGGGCTTAAGGGGTAAGTGGGGAGGGCCAGCGATTGGTCAATTGTTTGATTGTATGTGGTTTAATGACACTATCAAAATGTTTATTATATCACTTCGACTGGTGCAAGCTTACCATGGCTCCATACTATTTCTCGCACCACTACAACTACAATATTCGTTCGAGACAGCAGCTGCTCATCCCACGAAGGCTTACTATTTATCATTCACACATTGGTGAGAGATAAACGATACATGTCGCGATGACTTTTGTTAGGTATCAGAAAGAGTGTTGGCCGGGTCGGGGTTCGAACTCATGGTGATAAATCCAATCAAATCAATCATTTAACAAAGCCTCAAATTTCTTTAAACTTGATTAGATGTTGTTCCTCTATCTCAGACCAGATTGAAATAACCTTGTCACCTATGAATCTGAGAGTCATTGTCTCAGCTGAACACCCTATGGCCAATGGTATTCTTGTCAAATGTGTAACCCTTCAGCCGAAAATCTACGTTAAAACAAATTTTAACAAACAGATCAGCCAGAGATGGTATTTCTGAAATAAGCTTACAGTGAAGCAGAAGTACACTTGTTGGTACAGAAAACATGCCGAGAGTGAAACGTTTCAATCGTAGTCAGTCCACGAATTCGCGCAACTTTACTAGAGTCAAGTTTTCGCTCTTTCCAGAATTCCGATTTTGCAAGATTGATCAGAAAACTATTACACGAAATGCCAAAGTGGTTTCATATATTCCAATAGATCTTGCCCTACCTCGTGTATCCATATGCAGATTTTGGATAACCCTCATTTCTTCACTGCATGCGTCTAGTGTGAGACATTCGTTCATGGCTGTGTGGTGGATAAAAACCACGCCCACTGGTGTACTCATGCTGCTAATACTCTTAGAGGGGCGGGCACCCCATTCTTCACGCATAACCACAGTGACATTAGTGCTGTCATTCCAAGCTCCTCCCCACGTCACAACTGATAGGAAAACAATATATAAGTAAAATATTATATGATAGTAAAAGATATTACAACCTAAACGGTCCCAGTTCGCTATTTTTTGTGGGGACTTAAATCTAATCATCACGACATGTATAATCCGAGGACGACAATAGTCATTAGAACTTCTAAAGATAGGCGAACGTTTCCGGCGAAGAATAGGATGCATTCGCATCGATCTCAAAACAATTGTGTTGAAATCGATGAAAAAATATAAAAATAATAATAAAACACACACACACACACAAAATACTCTTTCTAGAGAATATCACTCGAACCTTCCCTTTGTATATCGATATTTAGATGGCCTTTATTGCTTTAGTGACCAAATGAACGATAAATTGTTTAAACTGTTTTTCCTTCCTCGGAGGGAAGTCGTGGCTTTAAAGATTCCTTGCTTATGTACGGAGAACACTAAATACGTAACCAATAGACGTTAATTGGTTATCACACCACAGTCGCCATTGTTGTGATTTTAAAGATTTCTGTATGTAAACAAGGTACATGTTATCCCCGTTGAAGTATAAGAACAAGTAGATATGTTACGAAGGGAATATCATATTACAGTTGTCAAGCAAAATCCTAGAATCGAATTCGAAAATTTGGACTTATCAATGCTTCATCATATAATTCGAATTATCATAGATCAACGGATTTCAAATAAGGTAAAAAGAAGCTAGCGAAATTTGCTTTAAATCAACCTTTTATTTCTTTTTATTTATTTCTCATATTTCTTTTACTGGCGTTACCTCATTTAACGGAAAGGTGACGTCATCTAATTATACCGTCTCAGTTCAGTACGTGTCTGACTCAGACTTTTTTCTCTCTGACGAGTACAATTTTGTCAAGGAACAACAATTTATTTTTGTTTCACCTATCATAATAGAGCGTTTTGATTGGCCGAAAAAAATATTAATACCCCCATGAACAAAATTTCGAGCACTCAGCTATTTTGTGTGCTTCCGCACAAAATAGTCCCATACAAAAAAGAATCAAAATTGTTGAGTTTTTGCTTTTTTGCCTCATGCTATTTAATCATAAGAACCGAAGAGAATATATATATATATATATATATATATATATATATATATATATATATATATATATATATATATATATATATATATATATATATATATATATATATATATATATATATTGTTTTCATGGAGGTATGAACCGAAAATCATAGTTACACTTATGTGTGAATCCACTTCTCGAATTCATACATTGTGATTAGTTTTTTCCTGGTCATACCTCCTTGAACACAAAAAAATATTCTCTTCATCTCTTAAATGAAGGTATCTTATAAGGAATATCGGTAGATATATAAAATAATCTTACTACAAGATATAAACGGTATAAAAAGGATCAGCCGCGTAGGACCTCTAATCAGTGAGGTATCGGGTTCTATCCACGACCACGACGAACATTCTTTCCCACATTTGTTTCACATCAATGGGTGGGATAATCGTGAACCTAAGTAAGATGAGCAGTTGCGGCTGGGAAAGGTTGTAGTTGTAGCACTGGTGTGAGAAATACCAGGAATCCACGGTTAGGTGCTCCAGCCGCCGCGATATGACCGAAATCCTGTCAAAATTAGCGTTTAACCCAATTCAATGAATCAATAAAAGAGAACGAATATTAATAAAACATGAGTCTAAAGCTCATAGAGAGAATGTGTTCATTATTTAGCAAATTGGCTAATCGCGACTGTCAATCAACTACACGTAATCAGTCGTCTAATGAAATAATTCATTTAGACTCGAAGTTAACTTTGAACTCTCATATTGACTTATCCAAGCTGTAGTTGCGACGGTTAGGTCGCCAACCAACCATTTTACCTTTTGATAAATACTACAAGCCATATACTTTGCAAAAAAAAACCCGCCTTTTAAATTTGAAGTGGAAACTTCAGGTTTGGAGTCAATGGGCGGAGCCAATGGAGTAAGTGGGCGGGGCCAGCGATTTGTCAGAGTGGAAAATAGGCAAAAACTCACGAGCAAGCGCTGTTTGGAGTAAGAACCAGAGCATTTCATACAAACAGTTCACTGATAAAATACGACATTTATCTATATATAGGCGACCCGGGGCAAGTGAAAAGTTGTCTTTTTTATATTGGAACTTTAATACTGAATTAGGCTGGAAGAATTAAAAAGCTACTCCCATTTCGTAAATTGATTGTCATATTTCTTACCTTGTAAAATGTCTATAGGTAAATGTACAAAAAAAACCAGATTAAATACATTTTTCTTTTATTTGTTTTACACAAATAACACCGCATATCCCTCCTCTGATGCCCCACAATTTTTACAAAAGATAACGATTTAAAATGAAAACGTAAATTCTTCTAAAATGTGAACTAGTAAACCAAAGCTGATTTTAAGCTTTACTTATTATCCAAGGAAGCATTGGGCCTGTATTTAGTTATACAGCGCATTGTAAAGACTCTGATCAGACTATGTGGATGGACAGGTTGATCGGAATCTTTGGTCGGAAATATCATACCGGTCGTCATTGGGAGTGCAAAATACCGTAGCTACAGCTGTTGTTACTACATTTTGCATGCCCAATGAAGACACAATTCTCATTATAATAAATTTATACGTAAGTATTTGTAGGCACGTGAGTTGATGAAGCTTTAGCTTCGCGGTCATTTGATACTCAAAAATACGATGAACATATCTTAGGTATATATCTGATCCCGAAATAAAGTGCTAAATTCCAGAGTACGGCAATTCTTTGAAGTATTTTGGGAGAGGGTCAATTGATGATGATTTATACCAAATGTCAAAACTCTAGGCCTTATTGTTTAGAGAAGGAGATCTTCAAAGATTCCCTTCATTATTCATATGTAAAATCAGGGATCACACAGAAAAGGGCTAACTTTCAGAGTATGGTAATTCTTTGAAGTAGTTTGCTAGAGTGTCAATAGGTATTGATACACACCAAATATTAAAGCTCTAGGCCCTATGGTTTGGGAAAAAAAGATTTTCAAAGATTTCCATCTTAATTCCTATGTAAAATCAGATATCGGGCAGAAAAGGGCTAATTTTCAGATTATGGTAATTCTTTGAAGTATACTTTGGTAGAGGGTCAATAGTTGATGATTTATACCAAAAATCAAAGCTCTAGGCCTTATGGTTTGGGAGTAGGCTTTTTAAAAAAGTTTTTCCACTTGGTTGAAATAACAACTAAAGTTCTTCATGGATTTCAATTCTTTGAAGTATTTTGAAATAACACGACCCAAGGATCATTTCTGTGAAATTGGGTAGAAATTCCATGGTTAGTTTAGGGGGAGAAGATCTTTTTTGTAAATTGTGAATGGACGGGCGGATAGGTGGACGGACGGACGCCGGACGATGACCGATTACAGTAGCTCACCCAGAACACTTCGTGCTCAGGTGGGCTAAAAATAAAATGACTTTCTTCAAAGCACTTATAAACCCGTCTGCCTATTTTTAAAAACTCGTAATCGACAGTTCATTCAAGTATTTGCCGGCTCTTGATCGCTCTTAAGAGGGGTTTAAAGTCTTAAGTTCAATTTCCTGTGATTTTACTTCCGTATCGAAATACCTCAGCTTTATTTAAGGAACAAAGAGATTTTTCCATTGAGGTATGAAACCAAAAACTTAATCACGCTGCATGAATACGCAAACTTTTTAGGTTCATATACATCATATGAGTGTGATTTTTGAAAGATATTATTCGTGGGCGACGAAAACCTCGTAACTTCAGCTTTATTCAAGCTGTATTTACAAGGAAATGGTAGTCCGCCAACTTACTATTATGTTATCTCTTATCGGAGAAGTAGACAAATTTTGACTCGCCAGGTAAAAATGAACAAAGTCGGGAAAAACAAAATTGAGTCATTTAGACCTTTGTTAGAAAGCAGTTACCTGACAAGAAAAGTTACCTACAGTCGTAATCTAGATTAACGTGGTCATTCTACCTTACTTAACATTCATGCTGAAAAAAGTCCAACTTGGTTGATTGATATTGTTGTTATGATAATTGACAGATTTCTAGCCACGCCCACTGTGCTCCGACAGGAAGTTCAATTTCGGTAATAAACGGCGTTATTTTGTAAAGAACATTCACAATTAACCTAAAAGTGTAATGATTGGTTGGCGACCTAAACGTCGTAACTACAGCTTGAATAAGCTGTAGTTACGACGTTTAAGTCGA
This sequence comes from Fragum fragum, assembly GCA_946902895.1. Lineage (NCBI taxonomy): Eukaryota > Metazoa > Mollusca > Bivalvia > Cardiida > Cardiidae > Fragum > Fragum fragum. The sequence goes on from OX336374.1 coordinate 37,857,005, forward strand.
CAAACCAATAAGAATACTTCACACAAATTCGGATTTCAAAGTGAACTATTTGATTGGTCTATCGATTTTTTTATTGACAGTCATGATGAGTCAATGTGATGTAAAAAAAAAATGCCCTTTAACGCAAAGGACCATGGTCGATGATTAACTGTGTTATAGAAATGTACCCGATAACATATACCGTTGGTTCACGGGTTCAAGCCCCGGGCTGACCATATCAACTAACAAACTAATTGTCTTTCGGGTGAGACTTTAAACCGAGGCCCCGTGTGACGGTGCTATCCACCGAGCACGTTAAGGAACCAGGCGGAGCTCTAAGCACTTTCGTCCTGTATCCTTGCACTATCCCCCGTAACAATTAACTAACCGTCTTCTTGGGGCGTCGCTCACATGAGCATGTGGTACGGTAGCGACGATAAATAAACGGAAATACACATACCGTGGGTATTTCCCTACTGAGTTATACATCGTCGTTTGGGTCGTAAAGTAAATAAACCTTTTACGATATTTTGGTAGCGATACGAGAATTTTACACATAAAATACAGTAGTATACACCGTCGCACACAAACCGTATGTATTGAAGTCTCTAACTACAACTGCCTTGAGCTGTATATTGTGTGACCAAAACCACACAACTGCAATTTATTAAAGCTGTAGTTACGGGGCTTTGGTCACCTATCAACGAAATGTATACTCGTTTAGACATGCCAACACTGAAGTATGTACTTTCCAGAGAAATTTTGTTTTTAATTTCAAATGGTTTCACTGTTAACCTATTACTAGACTGCAAAAGTAAGTAAGTATTTTTAAGTAAATGAATTAAAAAGGAATGTCTTCTTTGATAAAACATTGTGGACAATGAAGAAGCGCTTCAGTTTCTGAAATTATTTTCTACGTTTAATTCTTAAAAATGTGACAAAGTGGGATTTAAATGGGAATTGGTTAAACACCCAAGTTAATTGTTATTTGTTGAACTCGAACCACATGACAAATGGGACACGACAGTTATAAGTAAAGTGCGTGTACGTTGAAATTCATTCATAGTGGAATCGAAAAATTGACGACGTAAAAAAGTTGGACGGACGGACGGCCAAAGCTAAAACCGTGCCCCTCGCCTATCGACAGGGTATAAAATTGTACCTTCATTCGAGAATCCATCGATATCCTTTTCCATATCTATTTAACGTCATTGTGTTAAACTAACACATCAAAATAAGCCCAACCCAATATAAATATCCGTGTTTATGTGAACAATGAGTCAGAGCTGGAAATAGCCATTGAATTTGGCTGTATATAGCTTTATAAGCTCTACTGGATATTAACGGCGTCTTGACTATCTATGGTGCACCGTTTGGGTAAAAAGTCCCCTTTAAGTCGTCTAGGCAAATAGACCGTGTGCACGCGTAAATATAGTTTGGCTGCAGTCTTTTTTGTTTGGACCTTTAATGTATAATATATTATCCTAAAGTATGTCTCTTTAATCCAAGTTTGTGTTTGCGGCTAGCGCTGAACAGGGGACTTAATTGACATCCCTGACCAACCATGGAAAGATTTAATTCCCTTTAAGAAGAGTCTGATAGCCATATTAGCGTAAATAGTGTACGTAAACCTGTTTAATTTAAGCGCAAACGCATATATTTTAAAAGTGCACCCGATAAATAACGCATGCACTTTCAAAATATGAACGTGCACGGGTGAAAAAGTAAACACCTTCATATTGTGCCTCTGCGCACATTCTATACCCTTGAACGCTCAGTAATTATGCGCGCATGCCTAAATTTTGTAAGTGAACCTGTATTATTTACACGTACACGTATTAGCGTGAAGTACCTAAAGTGGACTTTTGACCCATTTAGTGCGCCATACTTATCTGGGTCAACCGAGAAGTTGGACTTGCCTTAACCTCTTTATCATAGCCTTTTCGACCCATAGTAATCGTCGTTGGACGCGCAAAATGTCTTAACTGCAGCTTTATTCAAGCTGTCGTTACGACATTTTGCACCCACAATGTTTTTATCCCGAAAGTATATCATTACTGTCGTCTGCAATTAATATGAACCCAGGCTTTAATTTGGGTCGGGTGTGGGGGTGTAGGTAATTGGGGGAGAGGTTTGAGACATGTGCATGTGCGTGTTCATCTTGCAGCATTTAACCCTTTCCTGTTCAATCCCTGGTCTTTACATCCCTGTGATTTAATAATTAAGAAAGCATTGTAGAAAAAAAAAAAGAAATTGCTTGTAATAACAAATTTCTTCTTTTTCTACAACATTTCTACCCTACAGAAAGGTTGTTTTTTCTAAGTCAACACACTTATAAATTTTGTCCGAAAAAAAATTGACAGGTCTAAAATTTTGCAAATCAGGAAAGGTTTAAATTGACTTACAAAGGGAAGAACTCTTTTGGCTGATCATTCTTGTTTCGTTAACCCATTCCCACACAACAAAATTTTAAGCTCGTCCAAATTTAAAGATGCTGCAGACGACAATTTCAAGTTAATCGAATTTCTCATTTTTTTCATCTTTTCGGATAGAAAACATTGTGGATAATGAAGAAATTGCTTGATACAAGCAATTTCTTCATTTTCCACATTTTTCCCAAAGTTTTTTTTTCAATGGGCGTAAATAGAATGGATTGTGTTGGAATGGGTTATTGATCAACAAAACAAACAAAATGTTATATAAACTCATTGTTTTGATGGTTTAGCCCTGCTTTCGTTTATTGCGCTATACTATAAGTCGTCTACGTGGAACCAAAGACATTAATTACGTCATCATGACAAAGAGATGAAGAGAATATTTTTCGTTTTCATTGAGGTATGAACCGAAAAAAGCTAATCACACTGTAAGAATACGCGAAGCGGATTCATACATAAATGTGATTAGGTTGTCGGTTTATACCTCCATGAAAACAACAACAACAAAAAATCTCTTCATTTCTTATAATTTAATAGCATCGAGCGAAAAATACAACAAATTTTCAAATGTTGATACCTTTTTGAAAGAAACTATTTTGTGCGGAAGCATACAAAATCGCTGTGTGGTAAAAAAAGAATCATGGAGGTATGAATTAAATTTTTTTACCAATCTGATCGCTCGTTTTTGATAGACGAAACTAACAATTAGATTTTTGTGAAATGATGTACTTTTGGGAATGTAATCTACCCCCCCCCCCCAAAAAAAAAATCAAAAAACTATTTTTGCATGATAGAAATAGATTAATTGTTTATTTTTCACGTATGATCGATTTATCTTTCTTTTTGTGAACAACTGAAGCATATTTTCACGGGTTGCTCCGCCACTGGATAAATTAAAGCTTTTGTTGTTCACTCAAAGAACGATGAATCGATGTTACATTGAAGCAAACGTACAGCCCCCAACGTTCTAAAAACGGAATTGAATAATTGACAGAAAGGCAGAACTAACGGAAGAATAGCGAAAAAAATGTAACTGCGTATATAATTAACTAATTGCGATTGTGATGGGCTTGCTCTTACATGTCGGGTGAATTCTTGCAACATTATAGAACTTTTGTCAAAGGATTGTGTAATAATTTGTCACAGGTTACCAAATTTAGACGTGGAAAATATTCTAGCCATTAAGGTGTGAATTCGTAATAACTCCAGAGTTGACATAAAGAACGGGGTCACAAAAAAATTAGACGTCCGAACTTGACCTCTTCTTCCGCGATTAATTGTGTAGTTCTGTGTTCATTTGTTTGTCCGGTTAAAAAGGCAGCGTCATGGTTAAAGTGTTCCTCTATGCAGAATTCACAAGTAAGCAAAATTATTCTTATTTTCATTTTTCCTCATTAATATTTGAGCCAGCGAGAGGCATTTTCTACTTTTTTTCTTTCGTGCTCCAAGTTGTTATTCAAGCTGTAGTTACAACATTCAGGTGGCGAACCAAACTTTCTACATTTTTATTACATACTACTGGCCCTAGATTGTGCAAATAACGACGTTTAAAATTGAAGTGGAACTTTCTGTAGGAATCAATGGGCGGTGCCAATGTAGTAAGTGGGCGGGGCCAGAGTTTTGACAATTCTCACTTGCGAAAAAACAATATTTCATTTGTGTAAAAGTTTCCTATTATTTTCCTAATTTCAGTATATTAATTTAGCAAATTTTAAAAGCAGCCACGAGACCTTATGATTGTACAAATTTCTAAATTCCTGTAACGCAACAACGAAACAACGGATTTAAACCATTCCCAAACAATCCAGATTTTTACGCACTGAAGAAAAATACTTAAAAATAATTGTTAGCAAAGGGGAAATTGCTTGTAACAATCATTTTCTCCTATACTCACAAAGTTTTCTACCTAATATTTCCTTCATTTTTCAGTTTTAGCGACCTTTGTTTTGTCTTCTGCAACCTCATTCCATCTGGCCTAGTCAATTTTGTTTGTTATTTTCGATTTTTTTTCTGCGACCGTGAATCGAACCCGGGAGCCCGTGGTTAACAGGGTTTCTGAAACGGATCCACATCTAGCGGATCTGACGTCAATTTTTTATTGATTAACTTTCAAAAATCTCTTTCCTTTTTGATAACAGGCAATTTCTTCATTTTCCAAAATGTTTCCAAAAGGTTAATTTTTTTCGGTGATAGAGTGGGGGGGGGGCGTCGTAGAAAAAACGTTATTGTGTGGGAATGGGTTAAACAAGTAGAACATTAAAAAACTACCTTTTTCGATTGTCTGATCTGAGTCTTTACTATGCGCTTGATAGCTTGTTACGCTGATTTCTTCTGACGACCAGTGAATATTTCATCCCATTCCCACACAGTGACGCTTCTAAACGCCCCTCAATATAAAAGCTTTTTGAAAACATTGTGGATAATGATGAAATTGCTTGTCACAAGCAATTTCTTCTTTGTCCACAATGTTTTCTACCCCAAAGAAACAAAGATTTTTTAAACAAAAAATCAGCAACTTAGATATGTTGTCTGTAAATTCTTTGAATTTGGACTGGTCTAAATTTTTATCAGTGGGAATGGGTTGAATACCCTGACTGGCTGTACAGACTGCTTAGTGTTTGCACTTCACGCATATGTGAAAAAGTAAGAAATTCCGCACAAGGGCTTATAAGTAAAGTAAGTAAATTTTAATTATTATAGTGACATGTGTTACATGCATGATATTCAAAAGTACAGAATAAAACAATGAATAAAATAAAACACCCGGCCCCATGGGCCTATATGTCACCTTGAATATTCTTGTGTTTAGCTGTGAGTGACGATTAATTGGTCTTTAAAGCTTGGTTTAAACGGTGGCGGGTGCAGAGGCCATGCCTTCCACTTTTCTTTAATGAGAGAAGGTGAAAGCTAGCCACGGCCCCGCAACCTCGATGTTGAGGATCGGCTGTTTGAGATCGACACCCGACTCTTCCACGAGACGAAATAGGAAATGTCATGATATCTCTCCCAACAACCATTTATATGTTTTGTTATAAAATCTTGGCTGCGGGTATAGAATTTGAATCGTCTGAGACGTCATCGATTTTAAAAACGGACCACGCCCACTGAGCTCTGACAGGATGTTCGGCTTAGATATAAAACGTATGGTTAATACTTGTAACAAATAAGAAATGAGATTGTCTTGGTTAGTTTGCTAGCAAAACATCGTAAATATACCTTGAAACGGCTAAAGTGGCGCTGGACATACCAAAATGTTGTCACTTTAACGTGATAACTACAGTTTATTGAAATGTTTTGGTCGACAACCAACCATACCGTTACATACACGTTTCTGCCCACATATTAAAATGACACCGTTTAATGTAAAACTTGAACTCTCTGATGGAGGTGAGTGGGCGTGGCAAGCGATCCGTCGGTTACAAACCGATTTTGCTTGAGACGGTGAATACTAAAATACATGGCTACCACACATGTTAACTCTTAACCCTTTCTGACGACCACCAAGAAAGACAATTGGGAAAACATTGTGGAAATGGAAAAAATTGCTTATAACAAGAAATTTCTTCATTTTCCACAATGTTTTCTACCCAAGAAGTTTAAAAACCTAAGATTTTGCTTGAAACGGGGAGTATTTTGTTCGGCACTAAAATACACAGCTGTCACTCGTTTTAACTCTTAAGTCATTCCTATATAATTAAACATTCTGACGAACATCAGAAAAACAATTGTAAAAAGCAATTTTCTTCTTTTCCACAATGTTTTCTACCCAAAAATTGAAAAATCTTAAAATTCGTCAACTTAAAATTGGCGTCTGCTACTCCTTTGAATTTGGACCAGTGTAAAATTTTGCCGTCTCGTAATTGGTTAAGGGGTCAAACGTACACAAATTATGGCACTTTATTCATTTATTTTTTTGCTGATGTTTCAGGTTTCAAACAACTTTCATAATAATGTTCCTTAGGTTATGCTCTTTGAAACAATTTAAATCAGTGAAAAAGTCTGGCTGCCATGGCAACGGACTGAAGAAAAACGTTAGAAATCCTATCTTCCTAAAGCGTAATCCCTGAAACTTTCAAATTTTGTATGTAGCATCTACCAAATTACTTCAAAGAGTTCTTCTACAATGAAATTCAGCGCTTTGTTTAGGATCCCGGCTTTTCCAAGGGGATAAAGAAGGAAATCTTCTACCGTCAAAGTATTAGGCCTTGATTTTTAAACCTTTACACGTACTCTCACCTTACGGTACTATAACAAACCATTACCAGATGGAAAATTTAAGACTGGTCCAAATTCAAAGATGTTGCAGACAAATTCAAGTTTGACTTATGGGGTAGGAAACACTGTGAATTGATGAAGAAATTGCTTGTAACAAGCGATTTCTTCCATTTTCCACAATGTTTTCCAAAGTTTTTTATCTTAGGAATGTCAAAAATTGTCATTGTGTAGGAAGGGGTTGATTCATTATCCTGGGGTCAGCATGATCCTTCTTTTGTAGGTAACTAGATTTTACGTAGAAATGAAGAACGAAATATGTAAAAATCTTATTACCAAGAGCTATGAACTTCGCATGCATATATTACCATATTGTATTCTATTCAAATACTTCAAACAAATGACTGATCGGTGGCCCCGCCCACCGACCAAATGGCCCCGCCCACTGACCCCGCTGGCCACGCCGAATGGGCTCCGACGGGAAGTTCCATTTCGGATATTTAACGGCGTTAGTCTGTAAAACTATGACCAACAACATGCACTAAAAAGTAAAATGGTTGGTTGGCGAGCAAAACGTCGTAACTACAGCTTATCAAAGCCGTAGTTACGACGTTTAGGTCGCAAAGCCAAGAAAAGGCTTCACATAAATTTCGGCTAATGTAAGAGTTCAATGTTCAGGTACGGTCTAAATGCGTTATTCAATTGATTCTTTGATTGAAACCCGCGTTCGATAAATTACTCTTGGATTAAGACAAGTCCCCACGTTATTGTAGTTTCTAGTTTCTGCTTAAGAGATGAAGATAAGTTTTGTTGTTGTTGTTTTGTTTTGATTCGGTTTTATTGGGGCATAAACCAAAAAGCTAATCTCACTGTATGAATTCGCGAAACGGATTCATACAATGTGGTTAGGTTTTTGGGTTCATAACTGCACGAAAACAAAAAATATTCACTTTATTTGGTATAATTTAATAGCATTGAGCGAAAAAGCAACAAATTTACAAATTTTGATACTTTTTTGTATGGAACTATTTTGTGCGGAAGCATACAAAATAGCTTCGTGCTCGAAATTCCGTTCTCTGAGGTATAAATTTCTTTTTTCGACCAATCAGAATGTCCTTTTAAATTATCAAGATATAAAGAAGAAAATATAAAAAAAATAAATAAATCATCTAAGTGTGAACTATAAAGTCTAGACTTCTCAAATTAGGTATGCAACATCGCCTTATCGTACTCTACCAAAATATTTCAAGTTACTATCCTAGAATCAAGATAAGGCATGTTGTGGGTTTCTTCATATTAAATAGAACCAAAGTAGAACACCCTTCAAAATTTTCTTCTTAAACTGCTCGTTTGATATCACTGTTGTTTTCTAAGAAGTTTCTTTGGGCCCAAGTCTAACTATTTCTTTGAATTGAATATAATTTGTGAAAAAAAAAATTGAAATACTGTTTTCATATTTATCAACAGTAACAATAATTTGAAGAATTAAATCAGCGCTGAAATATAACTCAGGTGAGCAATTTAGACCAACCATGGACCTCTTGTGTGTGTGTGTTTAGCATTTTTTACATGTTTGTTGTTGTTGTTGAGAAATCAAAACTTTGAAGGCCGCCGTATTCTTATTATAGAAAAAGCAGAAGACTACCAGCGGGCTTAAAGGAAAAGGTCGACAACACAGATATTGCCATGCTGGATTAAAACCTTTTAAGTATTGCATTATATTAAAAGAAAAGAAGCACTGGAAGGACTGATTATTCTTTTGAAAATTATATATATAAAAGCTTTGCGTTAAAAGGACAAAGAATTTAAAGCGGCTCTTGCACAGATTGTGAAAGGAAAAAACGACTGTCGATTTTTAAATTTCTAACTGTAATGCTTACAGACATTTATTAGGAAGCGATTGAGCTGTTTTTGTAACGACTGTTCATAATATTAAAAAAGAAAGAAAAGAAGCAAAAATATTTCGCGTTACGAGACTCTATAACAGTCAGCGAAGTACAACCCGAATGGAAGCGGAAGCCACCAGTTAAATACCTTATCTGTCGATTAAACCGAAAATTGTCTAATATGTAGTTTACTTACGAATAACGATCTTATCCGATGATTTCCGACATTTCAAAGCAAGACATAGATAGTATTTTCCCATTTAATAAAATTTCTTGCGACTAAGTATAGATTTAATACGAAGAAAGAATGTTTATTGTGAAATGAGATAAAAAAAATTGGAAAACCAGATGAATTTTCAAGGGTCGTTTTAAGACCAGACTGCACATAAATGCATACTGATCTTTTTCGGTAACCCTACATAATCAAAAACATTCCGGATTCAGCATAACAAGGGTTTATAATATAAATCCGTACCCTGTTTCTTTACAGCTTTTTGATGAAGCGTGAAATTGTCGTTCTCTCATATGTATAAAAAACCTTTTCTTTTAATTTTTTTGTGAAATAGAGTGAAAATATCTTACATGCATGTATGAATATTATGACAACTACGCAAGTAAAGTATTGGAAACTAGGATTTTTTGTTTGAAATGGCGTTAGGTCGGTTGCATTTAAACCCATTACCAGTTGACAAACCTATAGACATGTCTAAATTCAAAAGAGTTGCAGACGACATTTTCAATTTGGTCATTTCTAAAAATCTTTGTCTTTTTGTGTCGAAAACGTTGGAAATGAAAAAAATGTAACACGCAAATTCTTCATTTCCACAATGTTTTCAAAGGTTTTGTTCTTTAGGACCGTGAAAAGGCTGAGTTATGTGGTCCTGGGTTAAACAAACTACATGTATCTTAACTATGGATTATTAAGTTCTTTTGATTTCATTAATGTTAAATTCCATACGATCTTACCGGGCAATTTCGAAGAAAATTCCAAAACGTAGCTCTACCTTTCTAATTCATTTGATCGTATATCTAGGATATTTGATTAGTAATTCTAAAGGAAACAAAGAGGAACCCATTCCAACACAATAGCGCTAATTAACGCCCCTCAAGAAAAACAATTGGAAAAACATTGTTTAAAATGAAGCAATTTCTTTATTTTAAACAATGTTATCTACCTATAAAGTTGGAAAAAAAAATCAAAATCTTTAAATTGTTGTCTTCAACTCCTTTCAATTTGAACCATTCTATTTTTTTCCCTGTGTGGTACATGTGGCTGAATGTCCTCGGTTTAGTTGGAAAACACCTGATTCATTCTGAAGAAGATATATTCCTTTTTCGCTCTTTACAAGAAAAACTCGTGTGGATTTAGTAACTAAATAGTGAAATTTCGCCTGCCAACGAATGCAACTTTTAGGAAAACGGCCAAACGCATTTTTTTCTTCACTACTAGAACTTAGACCCCTTACATATATGGAGTTAAACAGTAAGAAAATAAAAGGTAAGTTACCAACCTTAGTATTTGTAGGTTAGCCTATCACAGCGGGGCTGCATGCAGGATAATAAAACAATGTAGCTTTTTAAATTAGGTTTTGAGTCGCAAAGTTGATAATATAATGCATAATGCAACCAGACTCTCATTGTTCAGGTACTCAATCACGAATATGTCTTTGGACACCCAGAACTTGTGCCAGCGTTCGAAATGGAGGAATTATCGATTGCTTGACCATAAAATTGTAGGGGTCAAATCGGATTTTAAAAGAGCCCACTGAACATACAGAGTGCAAACAGACCTTTGGTTGTTTACGCAGATTCACCTTTAAATTGTCATTCAAACATAGTGAGTTAGCAAGTAATTTATTTAATTTTCAAAACTACTTAAGATTCACCTTGGATTTTTTTGTGATGAAAATTTCTTGTTTTGTCCCTCAAGAGTGTCATATTGACCACATTGAGGGAAATTACTAATTTCCGTGTGTGTGTTGTAACTATTTTCATTTTTGTCTGAAAAAAGTTTTTATCTATATTTCTAAAAGCAGGTTATTGCATCAGATAAGCACGATATCCCTATTTCGAACGGGAGTGGCTAGATTGATTGATTGGTTGATTGATCTATTGGGGTTATAACGCCACTTTTAACGGTATTAAAGACAGATCGAGGCGGCTGGAGCACCTACCCGTTGATTCCTGGTATTTCTCACACCAATACTACCACTACATCTTTTCTGAGCCTCCAGCTGCTTATCCCACTTGAGTTTACGATTATCCACCAATTGGTGGGAGACTAATGCCGGAAAGGATATTCGCCGTGGCCGGGGATCGAACCCAGGGCCCTTTGGCTAGGAGTCCTACGCGCTACCACTGCGTTATGTCAGCGGCCAGGGATGGCCTAGCGAAGTCTGCGTGTGAATGAATGGCTTCGATGTGTTGGACATTTTAGACTTACATTTACCAGCGTTTGAACATTATACATATTCAATTTGATTTAACCAAGTTGTAGTGACGAGGTTTCGGAATTCACGTAACTTATAATCAATTTCAAACTATCTACGGCGTTCATGGAGATTAGCAAGAAATGTAATCGATGTCTGAGACTGTCAAAAGAGACTTTATCTATTAACTCCCTTTGGAATTGCATTTTGTCCCATATATGTATAAAATATTATAAATATTATTATTGCACATACACATTTTATTATGTTTTTAAATTTGAAAATTTATGTTGATTGTTAAATGGTATTGGATACAAATCACATTTAAGCGTGAACTATATTAAAATTAAAACATTGAATCGCAGATGACGGATCAAGGCTGCCAATCAAAAAAAAAAAAAAAAAAAAAATGACAGACCAATATAACAATTTATTTCGACTGGAAGTGAACGTTGGCCTCCAACATAGCCCGACATTTTTATGAAGTTTTTTAGTTGGATTGGCGACTAAAAGGTCGTAACTACAGCTTATTCAAGCTGTAGTTACGACTTTGATGTCACCAACTACCTTTTTGTGTTACACATTACTGGCCATAAATTTTCCAAAATAACGCCGTTTAATGGCAGGGTCGAACATCCTGTTGGAGCAAGTGGGTGTGGTCAGCGCTCCGTCAGTTTATGCGGTTTTATCATGTAGTCAGGGAGGAAATTAATATCCTATGTCTTACAACGGTCGATTCTCGTAAAGTCAACATACTCTTTGTCAGCTTTTGCCAGTGTATGGTACCCGTCATGTGACATCTTGTTTTCGCTCAATTTATATATATATATTTATCTTCGATCGTTGCGTGATACCTTCTGGCTACATTCATATCCCGAAAGTTTTCCCGAATTGTTGTCTTGGTAATGTTGTTAATTGGATCACATTTTGTTAAAGACAAAAACAACAGCAGTGGCAAAAACAACAAAAAGATCACCAGCTTATAACTTAATATTTAGTTTCGTCTATCAAAATCGTGCATTCTGATTGGTCGAAAAAAGTATTCACCGATATGAACCGAAAAACCTCATCACACAATGTATGAAGCCGATTAGGTTTTTGGTTTACCCCTCCATGAAAACAAAATAAATTCTCTTCATTTCTTATAATTTAATAGCATCGAGCGAAAAAACTAAAAGCTTTACAAATTTTGATACTTTTGTATGGGACTATTTTTTGCGGAAGCATACAAAATCGCTGCATGCTCAAAATTGTGTTCATGGAGTTATGAATAGTTTTTCTCGACCAATCAGAACGCTCGTTTTTGATAGACGAAACTAAAAATTAAATAATATGTGTTTGAAATCAGCAGCAATTTACGCTGGCTACGTTCACTGACACCGACAGGAAGCTTTTCTTCGATATTAACCCATTCCTATTTTTCATAATTTTAGACAAGACCGAATTCAAAGGTTTTTCAGACGACAATATAAAGTTGATTTTATTTGAAAAATAACCATTCAATAGGGTAGAAAAGATTGTGGAAAAAGAAAAAAATGCTTGTTACAAGCAATTTCTTCTTTTTCCACAATCTTTTCCTAAGTTTAGAAACACAGGGACGTTAAAACCAGGGATTGAACGGGAAAAGGTTAAACGGCGTTATTGTTCAAAAATTAAGGCCAGTAACATGTAACAAAAAGTAAAATGGTTGGATGGCGACCTTAACGACGTAACTGTCTTTTTCATAATCGATGGTCATACGAAACGTGGGGGAAACCCAAATCTAAATTGTGACATTCGGGGGAACTGGTGTTAATTATCGTCGCTGGCATATCGTTTGCCCATATTGGCGAGGCCCAAAGAAGAAGAAGAATTGTTGCCCGTGGGAGGGGGAGAGGGGTAGTGCAAGAATACACTACGAACCAATTTTAGCCCCCCCCCCCCCGATTCTTTACCGAACTCGGTGTGTAGCACCGTCCAAAAGGGCATCGGTTTAACGTCTTGTCCGAAAGACAGTTACGTTTTTTATTAGGGTCAGCCCAAGGTCCGTGATCTTGAGATTTTGAATTCAAGTGCTACACTTACTGACCTACGAAAAAAAGCTATTTGCGACGCATCCCCGGATGCCCCCGGGTCTTCTTATTTGCTATTCTATGCCGAAGTAGAGTAGCAAATAAGGAGACTAGGTGAAACTGAGCCTGATGTCTTCCTGATGTCTGCTTAGTACGAAAAGTAACTATTCTGTTTAGATTGGACATTCTGCGCGTTTTTCCTCGTTGATTTTGATTGAATATTTACCTTACCTTATTATTTTTTCACCATCCATGATTACCATGCGCAAGAAACTGAATTGATTTTAAAATATGTGAAATTCAGAATTTCTACAAGGTCTCAATTTTGCTTAATAGCTCACAATTCTGATTTAGCGTTAATTCATTTATCATTTATTAAACCCATTCCAACACAATCCTGAACCCCCTAAAAAACTATGGAAGACATTTCGGAAAATGAAGAAATTGTTTGTTAAAAGCAGTATCTTCATTATCCGAAGTGTTTTCTACCCCAAAAGACAACAATAGTTGATATTTGAATATGTCTAAAATTGTGTTGTGTCGGAATGTGTTAATAGGGTTTATCGCAAATTTCAACAGTATTTTGTTTAAATCACAGAGGCTGGCGAACGGCCTAATTATGACTTCCTGATTCTTCTTACACCATTTCAACAACAACACTCGATCCGAGCTACAAGAAGTCCATCCCCTTAGGATCATTATTCATCATTCGCCCACTAGTTATGAAAAAATGACAATTGTCGCGATGTATCAGACTGCAATTAAGTTTGTGTTATTTTGATATTTTTTGTTTTCTTGGTAGAAAACATAGTGTGAAATAAAGAAATTGGTTGTAACAAGCAATTTCTCATTTTGCTAGAATGTTTTCTAAATCTTTTTCTTTTGGGAAAAAGTTGGACTGTGTGGGAACCAAAAATCGATAGTCGATAAATAAAGGGTTTAAAGGCGGTGCACATTTCATAATAATAATGTGCATTTCGTGAAATCCATAATTGGATGTATATTTGTAATCTTATTCAATCATTCTACATATTTCAAATTATAATTATCGTAATTCAGCAAGAAATGAGACGTTGGGCGCACAGAGAAGCGTTCAATCTACACTGCTCAAATTGATGAAGGGAGAAAAAAAAGTCCTGCCCGATCTTAAATGCTTTTCGTGCCGTCTCGATTCTGATAATAGTCTACAAGACCACGGCAAAGTCACTTTTATCTGATCTTCAATGACCAATCGCTGTCCAAGCTCACTATGTTTGCCTCGCCCGTTGACTCCTACTTCGATATCAAACAACGTTATTTTGCAAAATTTCAGGGCCGGTAGGAGAATTGGTGGCCAGCGACTAAAACGTCGTAACTACAGATTGCATAAGCAGTAGTTTCGACGTTTAAGTCGCCACACCAACTAAAATGATTCACGCTGCGGCCAATGTACGTGTTCAATGACTAAATGAATAATTTAACTGATCGACTTATCATTTTATTGACATCTGCGAGTGGTCAATTTTCGTTAAGTTTCTGATTTTTGCTTTATCGCATGAGTTCTATAGAGATGATCGCGATCCTTTCATAGTAGTTCTTTTCCCCGGAACTGTTTTTTCATGTAACCATTTGGTTTGTGTTTAACTCATTACCAGTCGACAAAATTTTACTGGTCCAAACTGAATTATGTTGCCGACTGTATTTCAAAGAAAATGAAAACAATAATAATAATAATGATAAGTCTGACATGCGGTAGAAAACATTGAATGGAAAGGAAAAATTACAAGTAATTTCTTCTTTTTCCACAATATTTTTTTCAAGAATGACATCATCATTATGAAGGAAAAGAAGAAAGAGATGCCCAATTTCACTTACTCCTTTAATTTTCTTGAGCAGTGTATACGAGTGAGCCAATAGACTGAAAATCTATCAGTCACAAACTCACACGTTGCGTGAACGAAATCGCATTCAAAATGGAAAAAGGTAAACTGTTTGTTATTAAAATCTTAGATGAGTGATTAATTTCATTTCATTTAAGTCTATATTATTTATTTATTATTATCGTTATTATTTTATTATTTTTTTATTTAGAAACGTCGCCATTCAAATAAAGTGTTTCCTGTTTTGCGAAATATCAGACCTGCCCAAATTCAAAGGTTTTGCTGACGAAAATTCAAAGTGAATTTAATTTTTAAAATATCCAATCAGTAGGGTAGTAAATATTGCGGGAAAAAAATTGCTTATCATAATAATTTTTTTACAACAATAAAATTGCAGGAACGTAAATACTAGGCATTGAACAGGAAAGGATCAAAATGCGTTTATCGTTTAGTAAATATTTTTATAAGTATCAATTATTATTCTTTGTCTATCATGTAAGTTACACAACGGGTGCGTGAGACCCACTGGTAAGTTAAAAAAGTATCGACCCTGGTGAGATTGCGCAGGCTGTGCCGGTTGAGCAGGCTGGAAACTTTTTACACTTTGTATTTTTTAAATTTTAGAATGGTCTTTCAAACGTTACCACAAAATTGATGAAACGCCTCTAAAAAGTTCAAATGACAAAGGATCGGGTAACGATACTGTCGTTAATACGTAAATACATTAATTTTGAACCCATTCCCTACACAATCCCGCTCTATTACGCACGCTAAAAAAGAAGTTTTGAAAACATATAGTGTAAAATTAAGAAATTGCTTGTGACAAGCAAGCAATTTCTTCATTTTACGCATTTTTTTCTCCCCTAAAAGACAAAGATTTTTACACTTTTATCAATTTGAAAATGGCGTCTGCAATATCTTTGAATTTGCACCAGTCTAAAATCTTCTTGTCTGGAAGGGGTCGCTTTGTAGAGAAAGTCGCTTTAGCGGGATCGACTGTATTTATTCTTTGACAGATAATGCATTCGTTTGAAACGAAAACACCAAAAACGAAAATCATGACTTTATCAATTTCCAAACAATGACGCTTTATGACGCCCCTCGTGAAAGGCATTTGGGAAAACATGGCGTAAAATTGGAGAAATTGCTTGTAACAAGCAAATTCTCCTATTTTACACAATTTGTTCTACCCGGAAAGTTTCAAAAGAATCTATAGTTATATATAAACAAGAATTTGTCGTCTGCAACTCCTATGAATTTGGACCAGTTTAAAATTTTGCCATCTGGAAATGGGTAAAAGTCAACCCTTAACATTTTCTTTCTGATTTAATAATGCCTTTGCATATATCGGACTATTAATTACTAATTTTTTATGATATGCGATTCAAACCATTCCCACAAAACCCCGCCTTTTCGCACTCCTTTAGCCTATCCCGGTTTTTGAAATTTTAGACTGGTCCAAATTGAAAGGTGTTGCAGATGCCATTGAAAATTGGGTGCAACTTGATATGAAACCATCTTATGTTGTAGAAAATATTGTGGGAAAAGGAGAAATTGCTTGTTACGAGCGATTTCTCCCTTTTCCACAATGCTTTCTTAAGTATAAATTCTCGGCGGCGTAAAATCCCGTTTTGTACCGGAAAGGGTTAAGATTGAAACCTTACAAAATGTAGTGTCAAATGAAGAAATTGCTCAAAATTAACAGTTTTGTCATCACTCACTTTTTTTCTATCCAATCTAACTATGAGTTTTTTTTTTTTCATCTTTAAATTGACGTCTGAAACTTCTTTGAGCTTTGACCAGTCTAAAGTTATGTCGTCAAGAAATCGATTACGCAGAATCCGTAGAGCTCCATCGGAAACGCGCTACGCTCCCTGTCCTTGATTCGTGAGTTCGAGCCCGAACTCGGCCAAAATTCTTTTAAACTTTTTATAATGCGGGATTGTGTGAGAATGGGCTATGGGTTGGTGAAAGGAAAACAAAGAGATAAAGGTAGTTCTCTTAGAATTTGATACAATCCCCCAAAATTTCAATCTACCCGGCGTAATTTTTTGTCGGTCGGGGTCGGGATGGATAGGTGTGAGGGATTGTAGTGAATTCTAGGAGAAATGTCTGTTTTATATACCTATCGATATTTTAAGCAAAATAGACACATTCCACACGGACAAAATTGGACGCGTCAGAAAAAAATCCGAATATGACTGTGTCAAATACGGTTCCATATAAGGTAGTCTACGATTACGCCATGTTTATTCTGTATATGACGTCATAATGCAAATATACGTAATCTGATTGGCAAATGAGAAGGGAAATACTTGTAAAAATACAGATTTTTCTTATATTTTAATCGAATTTAATCGAAAAATAGGTATGAAATAAATGGAATATTACGTTACGATTGCGATGCAACATCTTGTATTTGCTTCGCGCTGCGGAGGAAAATTTGATATTCCACTTCGGTTCGTAAGATATCAAAAAATTCCTCCGCAGCTCAAAGCAAATACAAGATGTAGCATCTCTATCGTAATATAATATTCTCTATATATTACTTTATTCATTAAAAATGAATAGTAATTTAGTTGTGTTTATCATGGTTTTTTTATCGAATTATCCAGAAGAGATTTATATGTATGCGGTGGTCGACCAAAAAAGTCGTAACTAAAGCTGTAGTTACAACTTTAAGATCAAACACCGAGGAATACTTTATTCTAAAATACTGAACGAATAAGTTTTTTTATGAATTCTTTTTATCAGAAAAATTACTTTAATTTCCAGTTTTGCAAAGATTTAGACCTGTCCAGGTTTTGCAGACGGAAATTTTAAGTTTGTTGAATTTCAAAAATAACCATTCAGTAGGATACAAAATATTGTGGAAAAGGGAGAAATTGATTGTTACAAGCAATTTCTTATTTTTCTTCCATGTTTTCTCAATAATAAAATCAAAAGGACGTCAAAACCAGGTATTACACAGGAAAGGGTTAAGCAAAATATATCGATTATGTGAGTACTTTAAAAAACAAAACAAAAGTCTTTAGGGCATATTGATCGCAAATACGGCCGAAGAAAAACTAGTTTAGCACTTTAACCCTTTTCCAGACAGAGTCTGGCTTCCGTCAGTGATCAAGAGATATCATAGCAATAGAAAGAAATGTAGAAATAGAAGACTGTTATTGTTTCTAGGAATCCCTGTCTTTCCGACAGTACTTTCTAAGCTTTGAAAAAAGTTATTTAACCATAACGTATTCCACTCTTCAATGTTATATTTAGAACCCCTTTTCCTTTGTAAACGCCGTTTGACATATCATCTGTTAACCCTTTTCCACTCAATGACGCTTTTAGACGCCACCAGAGAAAACAAAAAAACTTGGAAATCATTGTGGAGAATGAAGAAATTGATTGTTACAAGCAGTTTCTTCATTATCCACAATGTTTTCTTCCCCAAAAGTTAAAAAAAAATCATGAATTCTTAATTCTCGTCTGCAACTGCTTTCAATTTTGACCAGGCTGAAATGTTGCCGTCTGGCAATGGGTTAAATATTTTCCACTCTTGAATGCTGTTTTCAGTTTATTTTTAGCTAGCAACGCGTCAGCTTTGATAGCTTAAGCTAACAGACAAAATTTTGAGGTCACCTCAGAGTTCAACGAGTGCAAACTGTCACTGGAGGCTTAAATCACTAAATCCATTGAATGCCTACGCCATGAAAAGTAGTTCTTATTTCAGGAATATTGCAAACTCTGCCACTGCTTTTTATGGCCTCATGAATTAATTTTATTAAGATTGTAGACAACACCTTCAATGGCATGCAAAACCCAATTCCACTCAATCGCGCTTTTGAAGCATTTCAAAAAAGTAGCTTTGAAATATTGTTGACAATGAAGCAATTCTTCATTGTCCACACTGTTTCCTATGC
This sequence comes from Fragum fragum, assembly GCA_946902895.1. NCBI lineage: Eukaryota > Metazoa > Mollusca > Bivalvia > Cardiida > Cardiidae > Fragum > Fragum fragum. The sequence goes on from OX336374.1 coordinate 37,875,767, forward strand.
TACAAGGATAAGTTTTTCTATTTTCCATGATCATGGTAACCTTTGATACAGTTGATTTTTTAATAAAATTCTGCTTTGCTAGCTTACAGTACTTTTTGTACTTTGATTTCCATTGCAAACGTTGTAAGCTAAGTCATCTGTTAAACTTTTAGAGTGTCTGAACTGGTTATGCGCCTACGGCAAAACACCTGGAATAGAAGCCTCGTCTTGAATTAATTTTCTTTCTAATTTGATTTTATTCTTTTGATAAAATTACTAAAGATTATATGTAATTTAAATGTTTTCCTTGATCTCAAGGTAAACAAACAGGGCTGCGTTCAAAATGACAAAACGTAAGCTGGCGTTTTTTCTTAAACCCCGCATTTAACATAGGTGCACGTGCATAGCAGTGTATCAGCTACCAAACGTCTACGAACTCTGTGCAATCCCGACCGCAAGGTAAATTTTACTATTGTGTATTTTCGTTTATTTATCGTCGCTACCGTAGCACATGACCATATGAGCGACGTCCCCAGAAGACGGTTAGTTGTTATAGGGGATAGTGCAAGGATACAGGACGAAACTGCCGAGTACACCGCCTGGTTCTTCAATTTGCCCGATGGATAGCATCGTCACATGGGGCCGCAGTTTAACGTCTCATCCGAAAGACAATTAGTTTGTAGTTTGTTGATATGGTTAGCCTAGGGCTCGAACCCGTGATCTTGAGGTTTGAAGTCAAGTGCTCTACCAACTGAGCTAATCGGGCTGACTAAAATTTTACTATTATGGGACAGTTTTTGATATAAGTAACTACTGTATGCGTAAGGGTACAAAACTGACCAATCGCGGCCGTCAAGCAAAGAACCAATCGACCAATCATATCATACATTCAGATAGAAAGTGAACTTTGAACTCTGACATTTGTGTTAGGCATTTATGTGAAGCATATGTTTTGGTTTGGAGACTTAAACGTCGTAACTACTGCTTTTTCAAACCAACAATTTTACTGTTAAATGTTTTACTGGGCATAAATTTTGCAAAATAACGCCGTTTCACCCTTTTCTGTTTAGCAAAATTTTATACTGGTCTAAAGTGAAAGGTTTTCAGACAAAAATTTAATGTGAATTTAATTAGAAAAATAACCATACAGTAGGATAGAAAATATTGAAGAAAAAGAAGAAATGGCTCGTAACAAGCAATTTCTTCTTGTTCTACAATGTTTTCTCAATTACAAAAACACAAGGACGTAAAAACAAGTGATTGAACTGGAAAGGGTTAATACCGAAGTGGAGCTTCATCACGGCTATATTTATAATTTGTAATTCGACCAATTCTAAATTTGACGAATCGCCGCTGCCAATTAAATATCGATTTACCTATCAAATTTTTGAATTAGAAGGAAATGTGAATTTGAAATCCGATATTTATGTTTGATGGTTTAGCCATTTTTTTTTTACCATTCAGAACGCTCGTTTTAGATAGACGAAACTAAAAATTGGATTATTCGATTGTAAACCAAACTTTAAAAAAAGACGTTACTACAAAGTTTTCACCTTGACAGGGACGAATTCTTCAGCAGCAAAGTTGTTTTCGGAGAGTTTTCAAAAGCCTATAAAATTAAATCTTGTAATTATCTTTTATTGATAAATATCAAGCACTAAAAACCAACTCTCATTTCAAGAGCTTCTAAACCCGGAATCTTTCATCGAGAATTTAAGCCAATAAGCGCTTATGCAAAAGTTGTAATTTTGCCAAGGACACACCATCCTTTTTATTATCAATATTTGATATTTAACTTTTAATTGATGCGTGCCTTTAACATTTATTCGTTTGTGAGAAAGTTTTATAGAGATCTAAATGGGCATATATTTAAAACCCAATTTCTAAAGAGTATTGAAATCTAATGTCGATTTAGATTTAAATCCTCTGTGAATGGAATTGAATCAATCGATAGATGGATGTAAGAAATAGATATTAATTCTTCCCCGATTGTAAGCCCTTTAAAATTTTTGCCGAAATATATAACCAGTTTTGCTTAAGAGAACACCGCTTTTTGGCGACCATTTCAGTCTAAACTATAACGCAAAACCCTTTCCCACACAACCGCTTTTTACACCCCTAAAGTAAAAAGCTTTGTGGGTAAAATGTTGAACAAGCAGTTATAAAGGAAATTTTTTCATTACCCACAGTGTTTTTCTTCCCGAAAGAAAAATATTTTTAAATTTCATTAAATAAAAATTATTGTCTTCAACTTCTTTTTCTGAAATTTTTACCATTCGAAACTTTTGGTTATGGGTTAAAAGTTATTTCAAAGGTACCGTATTATATAAAGACACATATTTTTGGATTCAATGTGGGACTTACTCCTAGAAATCATTTAAATAAAAAAAGAGGATAAATTATTTGTTTCAGTGTAAGATCGGTTTATCTTTCATTAATGGAATTACAGCAATAAGTGGGAGCCACGAATGAAAACAAAGTCGTCATGAAATGAAAGCTTTAACGATCGGAAAACAACCGATTATACTATTTTTTCATGCAAACAAGAAACAAATAATTTTCTTTCGGACAAAGTCTATTAACCCATTAAGAGACGGCAAAATTCAGACTGGTCCAAATAAAAAGGAGTTATGAAATTTCGGATATTTTTTTTACCTTTCGGGTAGAAAACATTGTTGAATGTGAAAAAATTGCTTGTAACAAGCATTTTCTTCATATTCAACAATGTTTTACGAAGCTCTTGTTCTCGGGGGCGTTTAAAAGCGTCTTTAAACGAGAATGGGTTAAATCGCGACATTCCGTATACATGAACTTGATGACGTCATCATTGTCTATGGTCTCGCTCATTCGTCACAACTCGGTCAATTCCGTATCTACATCTAGAGATTTCGGAGATTGCCCGAGGATTGCCGAATGTGGTCTCGCTGAGATGACGTTGAGAAGCACGAAATGGGCGTCTATCAAAACAGTGAGCTTGTCATTTCAAGAAATCTCGATATTCGACCGATAAGCTTTAAAGAAAAATGCCAAAAGTAAAATTTAGCGTATGAATGAAATAAAAACTTACTGTATTAGACGATTTGTAGATCAAAATTGATTAGTTTAAGGTAATCAGCTTAATTTTTCATAAAGAGAAAACTTTGAGATGGCTCCTTCGTATTCTCTCCAAGCAACTCCGTTGCAGACTTTCATAAAATCTTACGAAATACGCGTACATAACGCGTAATCTAAGAAAACCCGAAGAAATGACGTTACTTTATGAGGTTGGAAAATTCTTTTGATGACGTCATTATATATTATCCGTTATCCTGGTAACGCTGCCTTAATGACGTAATTTTATTACTTGAAAACTCGACTCTTTTGATGTCGTCACTTATCATTGCTACGCGCATCAAGAAAAGGGCTTTGGAACACATTATGGAAAATGAAGAAATTGCTTATGACAAGCCATGTCTACATTATCCACAGTATTTTTATCCCAAAAAAGCAGAATTGGAAAACAACAACAACAACAACAACAACAACAACAACCCTAAAAAAAAACCCTTAAAAATGCCTTCTGCAACTTTATTTATTTTGGACTATTCTTAAATATTGTCCTCTAGTAATTGGTTAATGCGGGAAAAAAAAAAAAAAAAAAAAACAGTTGTAACTTGTTAAGTTTTTGAAGCTATTGATTTTTTTTCGTTTTTGTGAAAAAAAACCCAACAATTAAACTTCTTTTTCCCTATTGTCATTTAGGTAAGTTTTCCGGGATAACGAATCAATTCTTTTCAATTTTGCAAAAAGCCGAAACTACAGTTTAATTATAGCTATAGTTACCACGTTTTGCTCGCCCATGGACGATACCTAACCCGTAAGCCTAAAGGTTACAAATTATGTCATAACATGAAATACATATAGGCTCTAATGATTACAATTTTGAAAGGTATACGAGAAAACGAGGTATACGTACATGTGCATTATTCATATACATTACAATTAACTTAAGTTAAGCGACCACAGTAGAACTTGATTTAAGCGACCACAGTACAACTTGATTTAAGCGACCAAAGTACAACTTGAGTTGAGCGACCACATCGCAACTTGAGTCTAGAGACAACAGTACAACTTGAGTTAAGTGACCATAGAACAACTTGAGTTAAGCGACCACAGTACAACATTAGTTAATTTGTTTGTTTGTTAATGGGGTTTTACGCCGCTTTCAACAATCTTTCAGTTATATCGCGGCGGCTGGAGCACCTAACAATGGAATGCTGGTATTTATCACACCAGTGCTACCATTACATCCTTTCCTATCCTCCAACTGCTTTCCCACATAGATCTATGATTATCGACCCATTGGTGAGAGACAAATAGTCGGAAAGGATGAGTGCCGCCGTCGGGGATCGAACCCGGGACCTCTAGATTTACAGTCCGAATAACATGAGTTAAGCGACCATAGAATAACATGAGTTAAGCGACCATAGAACAACTTGAGTTAAGCGACCATAGAACAACTTGGGTTAAGCGACCAAAATACAACTTGGGTTAAGCGACCATAGTTAAACTTATGTTTAGCGACCAAAGCACAACTTGAGTTAGGCGGCCAGAGTAAACATAAGTTAACGACCTCAGAACGAGTTAAGCTCAGCGACCACAGTACAACTTGAGTTAAGAGACCACAGTACAACTTGAGTTAAGCGACCACAGTACAACTTGAGTTATGCGACCTCAGTATAACTTGAGTTTAGTGTCGTCAGTACAACTTAGGTTAAATGACATCAGTGTAATATAAGTTTGGCGACCACAGCACAAATTGAGTTAAGCGACCACAGTAAAACTTTAGTCTAGTGTCCTCAGTACAAATTGAGTTAAGCGATCACTGTACAACTTGAGTTATGCGACCTCATATTAAGTTTAGCGACATCATTACAACTTAGGTTTCGCGACATCATTACAACTTGAGTTTAGCGACTGCAGTACAACTTAAATTTAGCGACCAATGTACAACTTGAGTTAGCCGACCACAATATAACTTTAGTTTAGCGATCTCATTACAACTTAAGTTAAGCGACATCAGTACAACTTCAGCTTAGCGACCGCAGTACAACTAAGGTTTAGTATCCTCAGTACAACTTATGTTTAGCGACCACATTGGAATGATCTCATTTAGAAATTTTTGTAAGCTAATGAAAAATAAGGATCTAAATATGTCAATTTTGTAAGATTTTTTTTATCTTTTGGTAGTTGAACTTTAATTGTTCGGTTTGGAATTGCGAGCCGGTGGCCAATTTGTCTCTTAATGATATCCTGCTCTGTTTTTTGTAGCGCTTTCAACAAAAAAGCGATCGACATCGCTTTGTTATAATGAACACATGCCATATTTGGATAGTCTGGTTTTCCTTTTGAATTCACGTTTGTTCTCAATTTTGTGATTGGCTTATTTTACAGAGCAAGCTGGAAATTTCAAAGTTTCAACATCGGAGAACGGATCCAGAACAAGCCTCTCTTCAAAGGATGCAGTTCCCAATGGATCTTCAATTATTCATCAAACGGTTAGCTTATCTTTTGATTTATCTTTCATTCCTGAAAGTCGATCGTTGGCCGAAAGCCTTTCAACCCTGTGTTCAGAAAAATGAATTAATTGATATCAGTTCGTCTTTCGCGGATCGCTATCCTCGGCCACTAAACTCCGACAGGGTGTTTCGACTGAGGTAACAAACGACATTATTGTATAAAATATACGGACTTAGAAGAAAAGGATAGCCGTTGGTTGGCGACCTAAACGTTTTCGGAGCTTAAACTTTACTTCTTGTCTAAATAAATGATTTGATTGGTGGTCCGTCAATTCTTACTTTCACATGTATTTTCAAAAAACGTACAATTGACCAACCCTGGCCCCTCCCACTTACTCCTTTGGCCATGCCCATTGACACCTACAGGAAGTCCCGCTTCGATTTTAAACGGCCTTATTTTGCAAAATGTTTGTTCAGTAGCAGGTAACAAAAAAGTAGAAAAGATGGTTGGCAACCTAAACGTCGTAACTACATCTTGAATTAGCTGTAATTACGACGTTTTAGTCTCCAAACCGACAAAAAAAGTTAACATAATGGCGGCCATTTTGTTGGAGTTGAAAGGTCAGGTCCGGGCTGTATAAATGATATGATCGGTTGGTTCCTTGATTGACAGCCGCGAATGGTCAATTAATAGCTAAGGATACATGTCGCTACGAAAACCTCGACACGGTCGGTAAAAAAAGAAATTCCCATACTTACTTTCTGTTATATTGCCCAGCCTCTTTTGATATACTAATGCTTAGTTAGCGAATAGGGGTCTCCTAAAAAGCACGAACAGTTTCGACCCTAATTAATTGATCAATCGCTGACCCCACCCATTTACCCTGTTGGTTTCGCCCTTTGACTTAATATGCAGTTCCAATTAGATTTTAAATGGCCTTATTTTGCAATGTAAATGCAAGTAGCATGTACAAAAAAAATAGAAAGGTAGGTTGGCGACCAAAATCGGGTATCAACAGTTTGTGCAAGCTGTTGTTACGACGTTTAAGCCGCAAAGCAAGCAGAAATGCTTCACAAAAATGTCGGCCAATGTTTAAATTTCACTGCCTGTCAACATGAATTTTTTTATTTGTTTTCTTCGATTATCATCCGCGATCGGTGAGTTGCTGTGACTGCGCAGGCAGATGTTTGTCGAAAATTGTTTCATTTTGTGGGTATTCTGAATCGAGCATGATCTTTCATCCTTTAACCCTTGTCATGCTGAATTAAAATCCTATACAGAATTGCTGTAAAATCAAAGGGCTGACAGCACTGGAAGGTTTTAATGAGGGTCAATATTTCTTTTGAAAATTGATTATTTAAACAACTCTGGCTGAAAAGTGACGAGCAGGAGGTGTGGACCAAGATCAGACTGCACTTATGTGCAGGCTGATCTTTGTCTATACCTCCTGCCAAAAAAAGGAATATTCCGGGTTCAGCATGACAAGGGGTAATATATTCTGAAAACTAATATGATATTTTCTAAACTGCCTTATCGAAGGTCAGTGGACGTGGCGACCGATCTTCCAATTGTCGCTTTTCCAGGATGGTTATTTATCTCGGAATTTATCGTAAATATACCAAATTTTTACCAATCTTTTTCAATGTAATCAGTTAGTAAGCTGTTCAGAAGGGTAGAAAATATTGTAGAAAAAGAAGAAATTGCTTGTTACAAGCAATTTCTTCTTTTTCAACAATGTTTTCTCAATCATAAAAATCACACGGACGTAAAAAACTAGGCATTGAACAGGTAAGGGTTAAACATAAACGTCCACCAAATTTGACTTATTCGGTATTATTTTCATAATACTCCAATACTTTCCGACAACACTGTAGTTTTAATTCACTTATCGAGGGCCTTTGAAGATCATCAAAGAGTACCATAATGCATGGTAACACGCGATGATATTTCTGAAATTACATGTCTGCTTCCGACAGAAAGCAAACGTGCCAATCTAAAGTCAGTTTTCAGCTGGAATACAATTAATACGGTTAATTTGAACTAAGAGACAAATAGAGGGACTATATCACACGCGGTCGCTTTTAAAGATGGTCGGTTAATAAATCTATTTTTTGTCTGTATGACATATACTTAGTTCCAAAAACAGAGCGTGCAATGAATTTCCGTTGATTTCTTTCCGATTGGTAGATAATCATAGGATTTAGTTTATAAATGCTTTTCATGGCAACTATCTCCTCTTGTTACGAATTGTCATATCATTGCTGTCAATCAAAATGTTAACCTGTCAATAAAACTCTTCATTTAGACCGTAAATGAACTTTAAACTCCAACAGTGGCCGACATTTGTGTGAAGCATTTTTGTTGGTTACGCGACATAAACGTCGTAATTACAGCTTTTCAACCTGTAGTTACGACGTTTATGTCGTCAACTAACCATTTTATGTTTTACTGTTACATGGTGCTTGCCATAAAATTTGAAAATAACGCCGTTTAATCTTGAAGTTGGAATTCATGTCGGAGCTCAGTGGGCGGGGCCAGCGATCCGTCAATTGTGTGTCGGATAAGAAGTTTTAACACATTCCAACACAGTGGAATTTTAGACCGGTCCAAATTGAAAGGAGCTGCAGACGACAATTTCAGGCTGATGGAGTTTTAAATTTTTTCGTCTTTTTGGATAGAAAACATTGTGGATAATGAAGAAATTGCTTGATCTTTTTCGTTTAGGGGCGTAAAAAGGTGGGCTTGTGATGGAATGGGTTAACTCCATCAATTAGTACCAATGTTTCTATATATAAAGAAGGTCATTGAAGCAAAATAGTCTGTATTAGGAACGCTTCCAAAAGTGTCACAATAATGCAGAAAGTACGTCTTTGCCACTTTTAACCCTTTCCCGCTTATTGAAATTTTAGACTAGTCCAAATTGAAAGAGTTTGCAGACAACAATGAAAACTGGATGTTTGAAATGAAATCATCCTATGTGGTAGAAAATATTGTGGAAAAAGTAGAAATTGCTTGTTTCAAGCAAATTATACTTTTTCCACAATATTTTCTGGTGTATAAAATCACAAGAACGTAAATTCCTGTATTTGAACGGGTAAGGGTTAAAGATCAGAGTACCCTATGAATGGAACTTTTAGTAAAAACACAGTATTTGTGGAATTATTGTGGTTATGTATATGGAGGGTAAAGTATGGATTGCCTGCTTAATACTGCTTGATACAAGTAATTACTCTTTAACAACTACTTTTTTTCTTCATATAATTATTATGTCAAGTGTTGTATAAAAATGCAAGAAAAGGAGAAGTCGTCAGATTTCGTAATTTTTGCAAATATCTGATGTGCAATCTTTACTGTTTTGGTGTCTCAGCTAAAAAATTTGCATCTGCCTCAGTAAACATCTATAATAAAACTTGTTTGGAGAGACTACTCAAGGGACAGCCAAAAAGTACTCCGTGAATAGAATTGCCGCTTAATACATTTTTGTGACATGATAATTTTGATTGCATACATAAATTATTGCAGAGTTCTCACCCAATCCAATGTCTTTCGAACTCATTAGAATCGCCTCAATGAATGAAATTAAAGTAGCATAGAATTTACTTACGGTACTGTAAATTAAAGCAAATTTGACAACTTTTCAACAAAAGGGATTTTGATTACGATCGATTAATAAAAGTTGTCGCTTAACAGAGGTGGTCGCTTAACCCATTACCAGACGGCATAATTATTGACCGGCCCAAATTGAAAGAAGGTGCAGACGACAATTCAAAGTTAATGAAATTTTGGACTTTTTCAACTTTCTGGGTAGAAAACATTGTGGAAAATGAAGAAATTGCTTGTAACAAGCAATTTCTTCATTTCCAACATTGTTTTCAAAAGCTTTTTTTCTTGGGGGCATCTAAAGGTGTCACTGAGTGGGAATGGGTTAAGTAAATTTGACTACAATGTAGCCGTATGAAAATTTCTCTAGATTGTGGTCTTTCAAGATTCATTGTTGATCGCTTCAATTATTTTCTGTGTATGTGCGAGACAAGAACAAACTAAATTGTGACAATGCGAAACTAAACATTTCTGTTTTAGACCCAAGAAGTAGACCCTCACGGCAGAGTGCTCCAGTTTGACGTGATCTTGGATGAAAACCTAGCCCAAAATAAATACCCATTATTTACTGACCAAAACAAGTCTTACATGAGACGGGCGCTAACACCCGAACTATTTGAGAAGCTGAAACATCACAAAACAGCAACAGGGGGCTGGACCCTTGCCAGGGCTATCAACACTGGGGTCATGAACCCAGACTCTCTAGTAGGAATCCACGCTGGGGATGTAGAATCATACATAGATTTTAAAGAACTGTTTGACCCCGTTATTGAGGCATGTCATGGCGGTTACACACCGGACAAGAAACACGTTACTGATATGGATCCAGCCAAACTTAAAGGAGATATCAAGGATAAAAGTATGATTAGGTCCACACGCATTCGAGTGGCGAGAAATATTTTCGGATTTCCTCTGAACCCAAGTAGTACTAAAGAACAACGACTAGCGATTGAGGACCTTATGAGAAAAGTGTTTGAAACCCTGCAGGGAGACTTAGCAGGTACGTACTTTTCCCTAGCCACGTTAACCACAGAAAAGAAACAAGAGTTAGTGGACAACCATTTTCTCTTCAAGCCTGGTGACAGATTTCAGGCGGCATCTGGTTATCATAATTACTGGCCAGCCGGTCGAGGTATCTACCTAAACGATGCTAAAACTTTCCTCGTGTGGCTCAATGAGGGAGACCATCTTCGTATCATCAGTATGGAGGAAGGCGGGGACGTTCGGTCTGTCTTCACTCGGCTAGCAAGAGCTGTTGCTGCTATCGAAAATGGTATCAAGAAAATAACTGGAAACAAACAGGCGTTTCTCTGTGATGACCATCTTGGTATGATAACTTGCTGTCCGTCCAACCTTGGCACTGGATTGAGGGCCAGCGTTCACATCACTTTACCAAACCTATTTAAAAACATGGGGCTTAAAGCGTTGCAAACTAAAGTCCGTGGTCAGATGGATTGTGACGTTAGAGGGACATATGGCGAACACACGGAGATCATTGATACGTGCGACATTTCTAATTTCTACAGAATCGGCAGACCCGAATATGTGCTTGCTCAAAATATGATCGACTGCGTGAACAAGCTAGTAGAAATGGAAAAGGAGCAAGTTGGATAGATAAAGGCAAGTGTATGGTTTCATCTGTAGACATGTGCGTAGAACTGTTTCAGTAAATATTATTTAACTGTTCAATAATATACTCACACGTGCTTTGATAATTACGCAAATAAGGCCTAACCAAAATTGTTTGTTGCTTTATATTTGGTTGAGTTTTTTCTTGTTTGGTTGGATGATAGCCAGGAATTGTTAAAGATTAATTCTGCTGTTAACACATTACAAGACAGCAGAATTTTAGACTGGTCGAAATTGAAAGGTTTGAACTTTTCAAAGTGTGGTGAAATTGAAAATTAAGTGCCAAATGAGGTGAAATCATTGTGAGAAAAGGAGAAACTACAAGCAATTTCTCCTTTTCCCATACAATTTTGAATGATCATATTTTGCTTGGGCGTCAAAAAGCGACATTGGTAATAGGTTAACACGTTGCATGGTAGAGTGTGCATTTACTCAAATAAAAGTCTGTGATACGATTTATTTTCACCAATTGTTATATTTATCTCTTTTATTTTGTTTATGTCCTTTTAGTTATGAGGACCTGTTATGTTTTGTTCATCCCGGTTACGAAATGGGGGGGGAGAGAAAGAGAGAGGGAGAGAGAGAGTGGGAGAGAGAGAGAGCGAGAGAGAGAGAGAGAGAGAGAGAGAGAGGGGGGGCTGACAAAAGCACATTTACAGCTCAAAATTTGATAACCTTCGCGATTTCAGAATAAGTTTATTTATCGTATGGACGCTGGGATAGTTGCTATGATTTTGATTTTTTTTTCATATGACAAAAACTTTGTACCAGAAACGGAATGATTTGACAAACTTTTTAGGCGTAGCTGTGGTTGAAACGTGGTAGGGGCAATAAGTCGCCATAACAAGGAATTATAGACATATGAGACTTTTTGTAAAAATCAAGGCGAACGCCTCCCATTTGGTGAAGTTTATTGTGGAATATAACATTCTAATGAATTACTGCTTTTGGACATTTTCTTGGATAGTTAACAAGCCTTAAGATGCTTTAATTGTGGGTCTTTAGTGGACTGGTCAATTGTTGCCTGATGCAGTGCGCAAGTCGTGGCTGACTAGACCGAGCGGGCACATTATGTAGTCTGTAGAATATCGCAGACAAGTTCAATGACTTCTCTCTACAGCTGCTACCAACAGAAACTCGGTTGTAACCCAAACCTCGCTGATTTACTTGATTAGTGTTTTGCTACTTAAACAGCCCAACACAGTTTACATACGCTTGACATACGGACACGAGAATAGAGTTTACGTGAATCACATCTGTATATGCCTCAAATGGGTGCGCGTTCTTCTACGGTGAACATTAAATGACCAGATCCGATTTCTGTTCACATACTGATCAATTTTTTACGTGGATTTCAGTGATAGAATTGTATTGTTATGGACATCTGTAAAATTGCTTTTAACCAAAATCCGTTTTAAGCTATGAAAGGGTGGCAGGCGCTGATTTATGGTCTGGCCAAGCATATGATTGAGATAAAAAAACAAAGAGGAACTGTGATTCATAAAATACGAGATGTTGACATCTAAATGATATAAGATGTTTGTATTCCAAACTTCGACCGAATTTCTTTTCTCTCATAGACGACAATGTCCGTCTTAACAAGGTAAAGTCATCCACGAGCTCCGTCATGCAGTTAACTTTAAAAATAATGGACTGTCTAGCAAAGTCAGTATACCGTTATACAATTGATCATGTCCACGGGATGGATAGTAGTTGTCAGGTGAACACATTTTCAGAACCTTAGCCAATATTCTAATACTTTAATCTCGAATAAGAAATCTTAATAAATTTTGAGTAGTGTGAATTCATGTCTACGAAATGGTTTTAATATTCTAGTAAAGTTTTACGTCATTAAAGACGCCTAATTCAAATATAAATATTATTGCTGAAACACTGCAGAGATAGACACCTCACGGCAGAGTACCTAAGTTCGATCTTTCATGAAAACCCAGCTAAAAACTACTGTATTTACTGATAAATGGTGGATATCAAATATCAAAGTCAGATTGCACACTACTTACAGCCTGGTTTTGATCTATGCGATCCACCAAGGAAACATGGGGCTTAAATTCGTTATATAGAAATCCTAACTTTATATGGTAAGTCTCAGTCAATCATAGGTAAAATGTATTGAAATAGAAATTACTATTGTCAAGACAACGTTTCTTGATAATGTCGAAGGTCAGGATCATTCCTTGTCGTTATAAAAGCGTTCTTTTAAAATTGCGACGTCTTTAATATTTTCATTATTTTACATGATAGTAAGATTTTGCGTTTGACAAACTCCTTTTTTATTTGCTACCAATGTTAATTTGTTAAATCAATTTTATATTTTTTGTACATTTTATCTTTAACAATTTGGATTAAATACTATAGTATTTACATATTGTTCCTTGCCTACTGAATTTCCTTATAAGAAAGATTCGTTGCACGCTGACAAATTCGGACATGACAGAAAACAATCGCGGGTATTAAACATTATACTGAACTGATGCTATACGATTATTTCTAATAATTTCATTGTTAGTTTCGTCTATCAAAAACGGGCGATCTGATTGGTCGAAAAATTTAATTCATACCTCCATGAACAAAATTTTGAGTACGCAGCCATTTTGAATGCTTCCGCACAAAATAGTTCACTACAAAAAGGTATCAAAATTTGTTAAGTTGTTGCATTTTTCGCTCGATGCTATTAAATTATAAGAAATGAAGATAATATTTTTTGTTTTCATGGAGGTATGAACCAAAAACCTAATCACACAATGTATGAATCCGCTTCGCGTATTCATACAGTGTGATTAGGTTTTTCGGTTCATACCTCCATGAAAACAAAAAATATTCTCTTCACCTCTTAAGTAAAATGACGTCACGCCAAGAAGAACGTTATTATGATTTTTTAATGGTGCTGATTTATGACAAATTTTGTTAGCTTGCTATTACGTTTCACACTCCACATTCGTTGGTATTTAAAGAAATGGCATACTATGATGTAGTAATGATACAAAACTTCGCATTGGATTCTCGCCACTTCGGATTTTTTTCATATTTCACTATACCTTTGGTCTTGTGAAATATCCGAATTTTCCTCCGCGGCTCGGATCCAATACAATGTTTTGTATCAAAACTATAACATAATAATCCTTATTCATACCATTATGGAGATCAAGCGTAAATGCTTATGTTGAATCAATGTAAAACAAGAACAATAGATGATGGATCCAGCAGTTATTAATCAGAGATTGTACATGTATTTGAAAATATGTAAAACTACACTATGAATGAATGTGACTAATATCCCTAATACAGATTTTTTTTCTCTGGAAAAGAAGGACCGTAGCCGAAATGGAAAATGCACATCTTTGGTTGATATTGAGAACACATGTGAAATTTGAGTCAGTTGAAGAGAAAATGGGCAAACAAGATTTTTCATCAAGACGCCATTACTATGTAAAATGTAAAAGGACGACAACCAGATAACGATTAATCGGAACATCTCTCGGCCGATCTACAATCAACATCGGATGTCATTCGGAACATATCTCGGCCGATCTATACAGGAATGATCGAGTGTGTTCCGACTGACAAGCTTACAAGAGTTTAGGGGGGAGGGGGAACGTTTTTATAGAAATGCCAAATAATGTCCATGACCGTGATTTTAATGAGAAATCACGTGATCATGTTAATAAGTGTCATTAGTTTATTTATATATCTAGAGCTAAACCTCCAATGTGTACTTACATAATACATTTACTAACGTTTTCTTGATTTTACTCGTTACATACTGTGATATTCATTATACCCTTATGTGTTTATACAATAAAAGAATTCTGTTAGTATATATATCTTGTTTATCACTATAAACAGATGTTCGGCAAACCGATTCCCTTGTCTTTCTAACTCAGGGTTGAGAAGAAATAGCCATTGTTTTTTGTGTGTTTTTTTTTAATTGTAGAACCCAAACCACTTGATTCTTAAATCATATCTTAATACACTTCGTTGTATCTTCCACTGAACTAACATTTACTAAAACTGCACCTAGTCGTCTTTTGCATTGCTTGCGAACAGAGACGGATAACTCGTCCCACAGTTTCTGAGAAAAAGATTTTCAATTTACTTTTCGTGTCTTATTTGGGAGATCGTCTCGCCCATAAAATACCTGTTTTTCAACATACAATATTTTCTGGAAGGACTCTGGTAAAGGGTCACCAGACTATCATTTCTGTGAATGTTGGTAGAAATCCAGCCAACATTTTCTAAGGAGAAAACTTTCTCAGTTTTCAAAAATACCATACAAGGAATTTAGCCCCGCCCTTTAAAACCAGACTTTAAATTCTAATAAAAAGAGTCACCAAGGATCATACCCGTGGAATTTGGTTGAAGTCCAACAAATGGTTTTTGAGAAGAAGATTTTAAAAGCTTTCCCTCAATAGCACATTGTCGAAGTTCTACCAAAACCTCGTTGGTGGAACAACGACGATAAATGGAAATTAGCCCCTCCAAAGAGAATCATGTTATTCGTTCGAAAAGAAATTTCTTTCGTGAATCTGATAAAGTGTCACCATTAACCATTCCTGTTACATTTGGCTGAAATCCATTCAAGGTTTATACCGTATAATGAAAATAGCCCCATCAAAGCAATGCTATAATCCGATCGAAATTCAATGAATAATATTGATAAGGGATACTGAAAGATCATTCCTGTTTACCCATTCCCACACAAGTCCTCCTTTTTACGCCCCTCAAGAAAAAAGACATTGTCAAAACATTGTCAAAAATGGAAAAAAAGAAAATACTTGTATCAAGCAATTTCTTCATTATGCACAATGTTTTCTATAAAAAAAAAAGGCAAAATGAAAAAAATATGTAAAGTTCCATTAACTCGAAATCCTCGTCTGTAGCTCCTTGATTTTGGACTGGAACGGGCGGACAGAGTCATGACGGACATATAGACTGGTAACGTCATAGCGGTTGTCAATCAAAGAACCAATCGTCCAATCAAATCAATTATTTATACCGGAGGTGAATTTTGAAATCCAACATTGACCGGAATTTAAGTTGCATATTATCTTGGTGTGGCGAATATAAAAAAGATATTCAAACTGTAGTTACGACGTTTACGTCGCAAATCAACCATCTTGCATTTTTGTTAAATGTTACTGGACATAAATTTTGTCAAGACACGATTCTTAAAATAGAAATGGAAGTCCCTGCTGGAATCAGTGGGCTAGGCCAGCGATCCTTCAGTTATAATTTCAAAATCGTCTAAATTTATAGACATATCCATAGGAAAATGCTCGGTTATAATTGCGATTAGATACCCCGAATTTGATTCTCCTGGCCTAGAAAAGTTTGATATTCCTATAAGTCTCTTGGAATATCAAAATTTCCTAAGCAATTTTAGCAAATAATCAAAGTACTGAAAAGTACTGTAAGCTAACAAAGCATTGTTTTCGTTTAGTAATCTTCTTTGTCAAACGTTATTATGATGATAAAGAAACGGGGTTGAATTAACCAAGGAGTAAACCCATTCCCACACAACCCCCCCCCCCTTTTTACTCCACCCAAAAACAATAGTTGTAGAAAACAATGTGGAAAATAGTGAAATTACTTGTTACAAGCAATTGTTCGATTTTCCACATTAATTTCTACCTAAAGAGATAAATATTTAAGATGTTTTAACAATTTTAAATTGTCGTCTGCAACTTTTATGAAGAGTCTGACCAGAGTCACTTGAACACGATGTATACCGAGGAGATGAACTTGCATGCAGAGTTTGCAATATTTCCGAAATACATAAGAAATACTTTTTATGGCGTATGCATTAAATGGATTTATTGGTTAAGCCTCAAGTGGCAGTTTGCACTCGTTGAACTTAAAGATGACCTCAAAATTTTGTCTGTTAACTTTAGCTATAAAAGCTGACGCTTTGCTAGCTAAAAAGCGCCAGTTTCATATCAACGGATAGCTTATCACACCACTTGATCCCTCAAAGAAGTTCGATTTGGATATCAACCCTTTCCTGTACAAACACGGGATTTTACGTTGCCGTAATTATATACTTGAGAAAACATTGTGGAAAAAGAAGAAACTGCTTGTAACAAGCACTTTCTCCTTTTCCCACAACATTTTCTACCACATGCGATGGTTTCTTTTGAAATTGTATCCAAAATTCATTGTCGTCTGCAACCTCTTTCAATTTGGACCAGTCTAAAATTTCAAAAAAACAGGAAAGGGTTAAATGACGTTACTTTGCAAACACTAATGACTAGTAACATGTATCAAAAAAGTAAAATGCATGGTTCGCGACCTAAAGGCCGAAACTGAAGTTTGAATGAGCTGTTGTTACAACGTTTAAGTCGCAAGACCAACGAAAAGCCCCCCCCCCCCCAAAATACGTTGGGGTTCGAAGGTCACTTACGGTCTAGATGAATGATTTTAATGGCCGATTTATTTATTCTTTTTATTGGAATGTGCGATCTGTCAATTAGTACGTAAGCCCCATTTCATACAATATTTATCTTGTGAAAGGAATATAGTTCTGTATATCGTCAGTTTGCGATCAAAACCTCGTAAGTACAGCTTCATCTAAGCTGTAGTAACGAGGCTGAGGTTGCCAACCGAAGTTATATTCTTGGCTTGCAAATATGCGTTCATCGGCGAGTTGGAGGATCAATAAAAGAGTATTGCCAATGATTTTCTTCCATTGATCGGTCTTTGATCTAGGAAAATTTTATGCTAAGACTATAGACATTTTATAACCGGATAGGCTATTAAACATTAAACGTGCATGCAATAAAAACATATGCTCGGCAAATAAACACAAACAGTTTTATTCGGACTAAAGAACTTACGTCATCAACTCAACTCTGGTGTAGTCAGTCGGCTGTGAAAGCAAAACACTATGGCACAATCAATGTTCTTTCTCTTCCAACCCCTCTCACGAATGGGTCAATAATCGTAGACCTATGTGGGATAGCAGCTGGAGGCTAGGAAAGGATGTAATGGTAGTACTGGTGTGAGAAATACCAGGATTCCATTGTTCGGTGCTCAAGCCGCCGCGATATAACTGAAAGATTGTTGAAAGCGGCGTAAAACCCCCATTCAAACAAACAAAATCTCTTCAACCCATTCCCAATCAATCAAGCTCTTTTACGCGCCTCAAGAAAAATACACCTTGAAAAAAATGTGAAAAATGAAGAAATTGCTTGTTGCAAGCATTTTCTTAATTATCCATAATGTTTTCTACCCCAAAAGCTTAAGATCTATAAAACTTCATCGTTTAGAGAATAGTCGCCTGCTACTTTTTTTTAATTTGGACCGGTCTTGAATTGTGTTGTGTTGGAATGTGTTAAAAACTACTTGTTTGATTTTTTAAAGCGAAATTTCATTACGGAAATGAAATCTACATTAATTTTCTTTACCGATCCCTGGTCTCATGTAGCGCTAATTACGAATGATCATGTCTACTTAAGATGAGTATATATTCTAAATGCATATCGAGAGTTAATTGCAATACTGTTTCAAGTGTCTATACATTGTATAGACACTTGGAACAGTATCGCAATTAACCCTCGATATATATACACTAGTATACGTTTTATGCCCCATTTAAGTAATATTGACTACTTCTTTGATAGCGAACAAACATGCCGAGCTGTCTGATCTTTGTCCACATCAAATGTTTGTCCATATATATATATATAATCATTTTCAGACTATAAATTTGACGCAGACAATAATGTCCCCGCTTAAGTGCCCGTCACATGGCTTTAAGCTGTGAGTTTGGACTTGGATGTATCCAACAAAAAAAAAAAAAAAAAAAAATTATGTATGACACTAGTACTCATCAAGAACACTGCCAAGTTATTTTGAAATCCATCTATATATAGCCGCCGTCATAGCGCAGTAGTGCGTCAGACTGTCAATCTAGGGGTCCCGGATTCGATCCCCGACGGCGGCACTCATTCTTTTCGACTCTTTGTCTCTCACCAATGGGTCGATAATCGTAGACCTATGTGGGATAGCAGCTGGAGGCTAGGAAAGGATGTAATGGTAGTACTGGTGTGAGAAATACCAGGATTCCATAGTTAGGCGCCCCAGCCGCCGCGATATAACTGAAAGATTGCTAAAAGCGGCGTAAAACCCCATTCAAACAAACAAATCCATCTATATATGTAGAACATATGCTCTGTACAAGTTTATTTTTGTCACTTGGCCTTCGATCGTGACCTTGATCTTCAGAATATCCAACAGAACTTAATGAATGACACCAGTATTCTCCAAAGAGAACAATTGTGCCAAGTTGTTTTGAAAACCATCCATAGATCTAGATGATATGCTCTGGACACGAATCGGACACAAAAACAAACACGCACGCACTCTCGCATTGACAAATGTAACTCTGTTTGCCCGTCGCCATTATATGGCGGGGCATAAAAAGGTATATTCCCACAGTTTATACTTGTTGTGATACACAAATCTAAACGAACTCCGACGACCCCAAAGCGGTGACACTTTTCAAAAAAAAAAAAAAAAAAAAAAAAAACGTAGCTAAAATTATACTTTTTTTATTGTTTTGGAAGAAAATATTCAACAATGTCCCATAACGAATATTTAATTTATTGTCCTAGATTCAAGCCATTACCAGACGACAAAGATAAAAAATATCCAAATAGAAAGAGGTTGCAGGCTATAGATCAAGTTACATCTACATTGTATATCATATTTTTTCCTCTTTTATTTTCTTTAAATAAAAAAATATTAAACATCTATTATTCTTTCTGTTTTCAATCTGATTTTTTCGTAGACCATATGATGTTGTTTCTTGAAAGACATTGTTAGAAACAGAATAATTTGTTTGTCGGAGGATATTCTTCTTTTTCGCGATGTTTTGCTATTATCAACATAATTTAATTTCTACTGTGCATCCACTTTTAATTGTGGGTGCGATGACTAGTTTGAAATGTTGTCGCCCGTCCAGGGGTGACCAACTTCACACTATTGTTAGTTAAATTTCCAACAGGGGAAGTCCAATTATAATTTTGACCTATCAATTTAAAGAAGTTCACATTGTGGGAATAAAAATACTTCAATAGAGGCATTCCCAGATCTTTGTGGCGTTGAGTTGAAATGTCTCGTCCCCGAGTCTTGTCGTAACAAGAAACCGAACTTCCAACGCTTTCCCTCAAACAATAAAATCCTTTTTCTTTGCTGAAAACAAAATTTTCCTCTTGTATAACACTATCTAATTGTAAAAACTCTTCTACAAGTTTTAAAATCCTAAAAGGATTGGCGATGAACTCTTCGTATTCGATTACTAATATCTGTTTGGGATGGAAGAAATTTAAATAACGTTCATAAGCTTCGTCATATACGGAGTTTTTGACGGCAAAACAATTCTTGTTAACTTTTCTTGTCCATGGGTCAAGTATACAGTTTTTTATCTCTCCACCATAATGGGATTTTGACACAAACGAATCGAATGTAAAATGGGAAATTGCTCGATCAATCGGATTCCGAACCATCAGAATAAGCTTCATATCGGGATTAGTAGCAAAAATACGTGCAGGGCATTCGGCGCTTTGAAAGTAACTTGGCGATTTTTCTATGGTGATCTGGTCGGGCATGCTGTGTGGCATTTCATTTTTGTACCAACTCATACCCCTTTGAAAATTCTTGTCAAAGAATTGTAATTCGTAATAAGGGTATTTTCGAACCACAACTCTTGGATGCATTGATAAGAAATCTACAAGTGCACGTGTACCGGCTTTATATACTCCAATCACGAGACAACCCGGTATTCGTTTATGGCATCCAAATGCATCCGTAGAATTGCTGTATCGGTTACATAGATCATAAAATTTGCATCTTTTCACGTCGTGGTTGTATTTCAATAGACAATTCTTATAACGTATAGCACTAATTGTATGATCAAGCTCCTCTGTAGATGATGAATATAGATTCTTTACTTTTTCACGTGAAGAAAAGGGTCTTGACAACGGTGAATTCCCCGAAGCGGTGGCCCTATCTAAGTAATAAAGGGCGACAATCACCACTGAAATTGTCGCTATCAAAAAGGTCGTTCTGAACCGTTTAGATATCACAAAGTATTTTATTCTCCGTTCCATGTTCTGAAATAAAGCACATGTACACTCTATTTCCACTCCAAGTCATAAAACCTTTGACTTTGTTTTGACGTTACCTGTGATATTTCACCTGTGAAATTTAATGATGCTGAAAACAATGCAAGGGACATTACTACAATGACGCTTACTCATATTACTGAGCATATTAGCTTCCCTTTGATCGTCCAGAGCCAGAAAACCTTTAGATCATAGAAATATTGTCGGTGGGCGAGAAAAATATCGTAAATACAGCTCGAATAAAACTGTATTTTCGACTTTTTTTCCTATCCCAACAGCGATATTTGGTTTGACAGCAATAGTATTTGTTTAGCCGAACAGGATATAGAGATGGGGACACGTTGCAATTTTCTCTCTTACATGAAATATATCTATCCTAACTGGCAGGAAATCCATGTATATGCCGAACTTTTTTCGAAATTATACACGCAATACTATTGAATATCGACTGCAACTTCATTGACTTTGGATCAGTCTATTAATTACGATACAAAATCTTATTACGATGAAAATTGACACAAGAGCACCGCCATCCTCTTGAGTGAAGGGATATTGAGATAATCTTTCCTCGAAAATAATATTACATAATATAAGAAAAACGTTCGCCGCCCTTGGAACGACAAGATACAACACAGCATTCGGATTCCAACGCTCGACTGTTGAAGTGGCTGATAGTGGATAAAACTTTTAAGTCGAAAAAGGGATATAACTCATTCACTGAAAAATGTATTGAGAGTTATCCCTCTTGTTGGTGTAGATCACTCTTTTGATAGTGAAAAGAAATGCCTGCCTCTACAGCCTAATTGGCCGGTAGAACACTTGACACGTATATCGACGGTTGTTTGTTCGAGCCCCGGCCATTTTGGGCGAGGTGTTTCCTTGGGTAAGACACTTTACAGTCACCGCCTCAGTCTACCCAGATGTATACAAACGGATAGCAGTGATAAATCTTCCTTTGGAAACTTGAAAAAGAACAAAAACAAAAACAAAAAAACACTGCCTCACTTCTCGTTTGTCTGTACTGATGAGAATGTGTCGTTGTGTAAATGAGGTGTTGGGTTGAAACATTCACAAGGTTTATGGGATTGAAATAAATGGTACGCCGTTAGGTGGTGCACCGTTAAGCAATTTCTTTATTTTCCACAATATCTTTTGCCATATTGAATGATTATTTTCAAATAAAATCGATTTAATATTGTCGTATGCAAATCCCTTGAATTTGAGCAGGTATAAAATTTTCCAAAAACAGGAAAGGGTTAAGAAACGAGAATAAGCCATTAAGAACCCAACATATATGTTTATTAGAAAAAAATCAACATATATTAATGTATTATTAAAGTATGATCCGATATGAAGGGAAACCTGTCTAAAATGACAAAATCATGATTTTTCTTTTTTAATCAAATTCAAAAAAAGACTTTCTCTCCGATTTCACAAAAATGAAAAAAAAAAATGTCATACTCTTAAAGTCTGACAAAGTTACAACTGTTTTTGTGCATAAACCAATTTTTTGTGCATAAACCAATAGACCTTTTCACTGTCTCACAGCGCATGCGTCAAATCGAATCTCGTTAAAGGCGATATTTACCCGAGACTTTGTCACGTGATCGTTTGCGTAGACCGGTACCGCCGTCGACTTTAACAACTTTTGTTTAAGTCGACAGTTGTACCAGTCTATCGTTTGCGGGGAGTCGATAATTTATCACTATATAATCCTATATAAATTGTCTATTTTGAACGAGCAAAAATGAAGGTTAAAAATCAAAATTTTGGTGCAAAAAGGGTTTCAATATGTGGGCAGATATATGCAGACTAGTTGTAGCGAGTAATATTGAAGATATTATCGTGTATTAGTAACAAAATTAAGTTTAAAACGACCTGGTGTCTAGGCCATATGAAACATTACGTACCTCGAGTTTTGCGAAAATTACCCTTTCATACAACAATATCTCCTACGAAATAAGATATTTTGGACATATTTTAACTCCACCCCCCCCCCTCACACACATACAAGGAAGGATAAGTAAATATTTATAGTTTGACACTCGACGCAAACACTGAATGATTACGTGTATGAATGGAAAATCCCGCCTTGCAGTATACGGACAAGTGTCAAACATCTTGACAGATATAATATTGACTAAAATAACATTCCAATATTAATCCATTCCCAATGAATGGATTTTTTGACTGGTCCAAAAGAAGCTGCAGACGACATTTTAGAGCTAATGGAATTTAATTGTTTATTTATTTTCTATTTTGCCTTATGGGACGGGAAAATATTGTGGTTACCGAAGAAATTACTTTATCCAAGCAATTTCTTCATTTTCCACAATGTTTTCATATGCCTCTTCTCAAATTGACATTGACAGCGTTCTGGTAATAGAAGTGTTGGAGGAAAGGAGAAAATATATTCTTTGATTTACATAATCTGCTTTTCGTCTAGATATGCCATATACCGATTAAAAAGTGTATATGAAAATTCGAAATTGAGAGCACTATATATAAAGGATTATTACAGAAATCATAACAGTATGATGACGATGTTAATAGTTCGAAGAAAAAAATGAAAAATAGAAATAATCAAATGTAATGATTATAATGGAGTGCTGTTCTGTAAACAGTCTTGATGTAAAGGGTTCCCTTTGGTATATCACATATCTATATGGTGTTATGTGTAGACGGCAACATGTCACCAAGCATCCAATAAACAACACCGCACACTCTTTATGTATATTAGTAAAATTTAGGAATTGATGAAACAAATTTGTCTTTTTATGTTTCAACCGATAAGCCGCCAAGTACTGGGCCCTGATCGATGAATCAAAGAATCCGACCAGACGTCGTTTTCAATCGGCACGGGAATATTATTGTATGGTGTTTATTTATTTATCATTTCAATCTTTTACCAAAATAAAAATAAATTGAAAACGCTTAACAACTTTGAGTGGATACTTTTTGCTGTGGGATATATATTATCCTAAAAGATGGGTGGAAATGACAATTGTTTTGTGGTAGATTGTAGATCGACAAGGCATAACTCTAATATATCCTTCCATAGAATTCCGAAGAAACCGGAAACTAGAAGACAATTATGGATAAAGGCAACTGGAAGAGTCCTCCATGGAAGAAATAAATTTGCACCAACGAATAATTCTTTATTTTGTGATCGACATTTTGTGAATGGGAAGAGAAGTGATGATCCAACGTCTGTGGACTTTATACCGACAATGAATCTTCCGGTGACTTTGCAGGTAACATTGAGGCAAAGGAGAGCTACTGTTTCCAGTATGAAATCGTCCAAATATCACGGAGCAGTAGAAACCCTTGTGAAAGAAAACTGTAGCGTGTGTTACACCAAGAAACGCGTTTTGTTGCCAGAAATTGATCTTAGAAATGTGTAGAACGAAGTTCAGATTTCACATGAGCGGTCAGACGAAATGGCAGAATGCGAAATGCTGCATTGCCAAATCCCCTGCGAGGTATAATTTCAATTAAAATATAATGTAAGTTTGGTAGGATTTTCCCTGGTATGAAGCAAGGACACGGAACTGATTGAATACAAGCTGGTATTTTCCACAGTTTTTTCAATGTGACTGAGTCTCTGGACAAATCCCTCTTCAAAGTATTTAAAAGCCTTCAACGACTTGTAGGCCCGGACGCTTTCTTTGTCAAACGATTTGTCCCGCGATTCCACTAAATATTTTTTTAATTTTGATATGTCAAAGGCCGGAACATTTTTCAAACCATTTTCCTATCTATTTTTCAGATTTGTAAACACTGACTTCACAAAAAGAAACTTGTTTTCTGACATTTTAATACTGTTAAAGTTCGGGGTCGTATCGAGCCTTCTTATTTTCTATTGAGTTTTTCAAACCGGAAGTAAAAACTCCCCGCAACGGGAAAATGTTGTTGTTGTTATTTTTTTAAAGAGTCTAACGGATGTAGACTTTTTAGTCATCTGGCGCTTTGCGTGAAAAGGTCTATAACCAGACGACTAGATTTTAGACAAGTCAAAATTTAAAGAAAGTGCAGATGGCAATTTGATTGATGACATTTTTCAAATCTGGGTATTGGATGGAAAATATTGTGGATAATGAATAAATTGCTTGTAAAATTACTTGTCACTATCAATTTCTTCATTTTCCATAATTTTTCTAAAATTTTTGTAGAAATAATCAGACAATCGTGACGTCATCAAACCATTGGAATTTTCACACATCAGAAAGTACATTATTAATTAACCCATTCCCACACAAATGCGCTTTTAGAAACCCTTCAAGATGAACAACTGAGAAAACATTGTGTGAAATGAAGAAATTGCTTGTAACAAGGAATTTCTTCATTTTACAGAATATTTATCTTCCCAGAAAGTGGGAAAATTCAAAATTTCATGAATTTAAAATTACCATCTGCAACTCCTTACAATTTGGTACAGTCTAAAATTTTGTTGTCAGGTAATGGGTTAACTTGGACAGGATTTCCTAGATAACAGATCACAATCATGTGTAAATCACAATAATAACCTGATAATTCTGTTTAGATAGGAAGAACATGAAAAAAGTCAAAGGACTGAAGGTCCTGAAAATCACCATATTTTGAACATTTAGACCACACAATACTTGTAAATCCTCAGACCTGGATAACATCTATCTTAAAACCTTTTAACAGACAGAAAAATTTTAAGACTGGTCTAAATTGAAAAAAATCAAGAGACCAATTTTATGCTTTCAATGGGAAAGTAAATTTCATATAGGTAAGAAAACACTGTGAGAAAAGAATAAATTTCTTGTAACAAGTAATTTCTCCTTTTCTTACAATATTTTTCTAAAGTATTTTTCTTCAAGGCGTTTAAAAAAGCAGGATTTTGTGGTAATAGGTAAAGTGTTGATTCACTTGATATTATCATTGTTCTGGGATATACCATTCAACAGGTCAGGTCATATGGAGGCTAGGACTAGGTTTGACCCATCCCCATAAAATCAAGCTTTTTGACACCCCTCAACAAAAACAAAGTTTCTTCATTTTACGCAATATTTTCTTACCAGAAATTTGAAAATAATCCAAAATTCCATTAACTTTAAATTGTCATCTACAACTTCTTTCAATTTGGACCGGTCTAAAAATTTTCTGTCTGGTGATGTGTTAAAGTCTCAGCTGAATGACAAGAGGGGGATTGAACCAAGGAACCAGGACACTGGAGTCAGGCATGTTGCCACCAGAGCTTACTTTTTTCTTCCCACTTGGTTACCATGGCAACCAAGCTCACTCTTATTAAGTCCATGCTTCTTGATGATCTAGACCTAAGTTTCCTTTCTTTAAAGTTTGGTCAAAATCTGGCAGCTTGTTTTTGAGTGGTTAAATGTGTCTTTGTAGTTGTGAAAAGACAGATATACAGACACAAGGCCAACAAAACCTGACCTTGAGCACATCATGCTCTCTAGATCCAAACAATGCTAAGATAATACTAATACGGAAAAAAACCCACCATAGCAACATCAAGTATCATAATACTGTCAAACCAAAACCACAAAGTCTAACAATTTTCAATATATACGAATTAAGTAAACAATACAAATTAATCCACACCACAAGTCCAAGTAAAATTAAGGTGACAAATTCTCATTAATATAAAAATAATAGACAGTATGATTTTTTTGGTAGAGCAGTTAAATTTGGTCCATTTTTGAAATTACAAAGTACATGTGTAGGAAAGAATCTACACCAAAATGGGTCTAACCCATTACCAATTATCTCACTTTTTACCCCCCTCAGGAAAAGCCTTTCTTCGTTTCCTACGTACACGAAATACTATGACATTTACAATTTTAGCATTTTATATTATTTCACAGTTTAACCCTTTCCCACACAATCATGCATTTTGATGCCCAAAGAAAAGAAGCTTTGGAAAATACTGTGGAAAAATAAATCCCTTGGTACAAGCAATTTTCTAATTTACCACAATGTTTTCTATCTCATAAGACAAAACAAAATTGTCATCTTCAATATCTTTGAAATTGGAGCAGTCGAATACAGTCTGTTAATGAGTTAAGTCTAGGAAAAAATATAAATCAGCCACAAAAGTCATCAAAAGTGTCCAATTAAGGTCAACACAAGAACCCTTTTTTAAAGCCTTGGTAAGATATATTGAGCAGCAAAAGCCACGACTGGTGCTCCGGTAGGAACTCCCGGGAAAGGACCACTGGATCCCGCTATATCAATATGGGAATATGGTAGGGGCCTCTCCGAGTCATTGCCGTGCTGGAAATATAAAGTAGAAATTGAGCATCCAAGGACAAGGAGCATTCCACATTGTGTTCCCAGACCTTTTTCCTGGGGGAAGTCAAAAAGTTGTATAGTTTGGAATTTGTTAAAATGGTAACACACATAGTTTTTCCATCTAAACTAATTTCAGTCAATGAATGAATGGTGTTTTATTTCACATCTGCAGGTTTGGTCATACTGCGCGCAAAGCCTTTGAAATATATGACATTAAAAATTAACCATGAAAGGGAAAAAGCCAAACAAAGAAAAAATTATGTTAATGATTTATGATAAAGGAACTTGAAATGTGTCACAGACATGGATGTCTCAGCTTAAGTGCTTGTCGAATGACCTCAAGCTTTGACCTTGAACTTGGATGTATCCAACAGAACTTTATGCATTACACAAGTACTCATCAAAGGGAACGACTATGTCAAGTTATTTTGAAATCCATCCTTTAATGTGGAAGATACGCTCTAGACAATAAAATGGACACACATACACCCTAAGCCACCTACGCACATGCTCACACACAGATAGAGGTAATTCTATATATCAATTGGTCAGTGTAAGATAGTTGTAACTACCTGTCTGCTTATAGGCAGTTACAACTTTTTCGTCCTGACCAATTGACCAATCAAGGTTGTCAATCAAATAATCAGTCAAACAATTTAATCATTCATTTAGACTAGAAATTCAATTTGAGCTACGACCTTTAGAGTCATTCTAGTGAATTATTTTGCTTGGTTTGGCAACCTAAAAATCGTAACTATAGCTTATTCAAGCTGTAGTTACAATGTTTAGGTCCCCAACCAACCATTCTACTTATTTGTAACATGCCACTGGTTACAAATTTTGCAAAATAACGCCGATTAAAAAAAAGAGAACAACTTCCTGTAGTAGTCAAGGGGCCGGGCCAAAGGAGTCAAAGGGCAGGGCTAGCGATTGGTCAATAAATATGTCAGTGGTGAGAACATGGCGAGGGTAATTAAAGTAATGGTTCCCCATTTTATACCTTTCACCTTTTGGATAGACACACTTACTTTATCAAGACCAGAAGCCATTATCATGAAAGCTGATGGTGACTGATGTCCTCTCGGTGTTCGGCTAGACGGAGAGTTGTTACACTGTAACACATCCTCATACTCCGACTTTCCCTTGTGGAATTCATAATCCTGAAATATTTGCACATGTTTGAACATCAACTAAGAGAATGAAATATTTGCACATGTTTGAACATCAACTAAGAGAATGAAATATTTGCACATGTTTGAACATCAACTAAGAGAATGAAATATTTGCACATGTTTGAACATCAACTAAGAGAATGAAATATTTGCACATGTTTGAACATCAACTAAGAGAATGAAATATTTGCACATGTTTGAACATCAACTAAGAGAATGAAATATTTGCACATGTTTGAACATCAACCAAGAGAAAGTCAACTACATCCTTACCCATTACTACATAATGATTCTTTCTGACACCCAGAAGAAATATGTTGATGGAAAACTTTGTGGGAAAAGAAGAAATGGCCTACCCTATTTGGAACTTATTTTTTTAGTTTTAGCACAAATAATCAAATGGTCATCTGAAACATTTTTCAATTTGGATACGTTTAAAATTCTGGTAATAGGTTAAAATCAAACCAATTGATAGAACGCTGACAATGCCCACTGACTTCTTACATGCAAATAAGCTTAGCTGAGGTACTATAAACATATGGTTTAGTATGGTGTCAGTGACATGAAATACAAGGCAAGGAATTGGTTGGCTTCAATAAACTGTAGTTACAATGTTTAAAGTCACCAAACCAGCAAAAATGCTTAACATAAATGTCAGGGTTTTAGGTTCACCTCCAGTCTAAATCATTTGTTGTTCATTTGAGTTATTTTTATTGACGGCAGTATGTCATGTAATTCTAAAGACATATTCCCATCGATGATATTATCATTTTCTGTTATTTACCACTTATTTTCATGTAAATATTCAACCTTTCCTGTTCAATCCCTGTTTTTGCAGCCCTGTGATTATATGCTTGAGCAAATATTGTGGAAAAAGAAGAAATTGCTTGAAACAAACAGTTTTTTTTTTCTTTTATTCCTAAATATTTTTTACCAAACTGAATGATTATCTTTAAAAGAAAAAAAAAGACTTAAATTTGGTGTCTGAAAAATTTAGATTTCTGACAGGTCTAATATTGATTGATTGATACCTGTAAATCAACAAATCAATCTTTGAAAGAATATGATAAAGGTTCACCAAAGAATTATTCCCTTGAAATTTGGTTGAAATCCACTGGTTTCTATGAAGAAGATTTTTAAAATTGTCACTATATACCTTTTATAGAAATTAGCCTCACAAAATGCTTTTAATCATATCACATTTTTTAAGGAATCTGATAAAAGGGTCACTTAACTCATTACCAGAAGACACAATTTTAGGCTGGTCCAAATGGAAAGAAGTTGCAGACGACAATTTAAAAATAGATTTTTTCGACTTTCCGGGTAGTAAACATTGTTAAAAAAATAGTAGAAATTGCTTGTAACAAACAAGCAATTTCTTCATTTTTCCACAATGTTTTCCAAAGCTATTTTTCTTGGGGGCATCAAAAAGCCTCATTGTGTGGTATTGGGTTAAGGATAATTCTTGTAAAATTCAGTTGAAATTCATCTAGCAGTTGTAAGGGTATGAAACATGAACACATGCACAGATGAATACTCAACAAACACAACTCATTATAAAAGCTCGCTAGCCAACGACCAGTAGAGCTCATTATCAACTTCACTGTATACTTGCTTCAAATAGGATAGGTAAATACTTTATATGAAACATATTAAGATGTAATTGAGCTAATATCGGAGAAGCATTCCCAAACAACAATATTTTAGATTGGTCCAGATTGATAGAAGATGTAGGCTACAATTTAAATATCACAATATTTTGAAATTCGTTGTCTTCTAGGGAAGCAATGAAACAATCAATTTCTTTGTTTTCCAAAAAAGCTTTTCAAAGTTTTTTTTCTTGAGAAGGTAAAAAAGGAGGTTTTGTGTGAGAAATGATTAGCCTATTCCAACACTTTGTGATTTTCTATAAGAAACAAAGCTTCGAAAAAATATTGAGGAAAATGAAGAAATTGCATATTTACAAGCAATTTCTTCATTATCCACAATGTTTTCTTACTAAAAAACACAAAACAAACGTAAATTTCATCAACAAAAAATTGTCCACAGCAACATCTGTATTTGGACCAGTATAATATTTTACCATCTGGTAAAGTAAGTATGTAATTTGTTTGCAAGTTGCATAGCCCTGAAAGTCAAAGATAAATACAGTCGAGTACCTTTACCTCGAACGTCCCTTAGCCGAAGTTCTCTCTACGTCGAAGTTATTCTAAAGTCCCGATCTTATTACTCGTTAGTTCTATGTATTTGAACCTCCATACGTCGTTCTCTTTACCTCGTAAACTACCCCTACGTCGAATCGATTTCAAAGTCCATCACCATTGATTGCACATGAGACGAACCTTAATTTTGCAATCAACTAAGATTTTCACACATTTCGACGTGTCAACGCAGTTAAGAGATAGGTGCGTTACAGTATCGGATATCGATTACTAACTTGATTTTGTTTGATTGTTTGTCTACCATCTGATAATTTGAATGATTGCATGAAGTGTAGACAATGATACAGACGAATTTTACAATGAATAAAAAGGCATCTTACGCCCATACCACGAAGGACTTGTTTGGCGCCGTACCTGGTCGATCAAGGAGATGGCCAGCAACTTCGACCGACGGGACGGGCTAAAGGAAGAACCCGGTAACCAATCAAGATGAATACTTGTGTTTTTCGACAAGAAAGAGAAAATACGTGTAGTCAAACTATGCGATCGACACGAAGAATAAGCAAAAATAGAAGAAAACAGACAATTCAAAACAAAAAAGCGAAGTCTAAACAAAACTTAAGCTACAAGTTACAATAATATCGTAATATTAATATAAGAAATTACGATAGATATATCGTCGTTATATCTTTCGTTCAATTAGATAATCATACTAAGTACAAATCATTTGTGGCCTTATTCAGTTACGTCATTTCGCCACCATTTTGGTCGTACATGGAAAATATTCGATTATCTACACGTCGAACTATCTCTACATCGAAGTTTTCTCGTAAGTCCCCTGAACTTCGAGGTATAGGTATTCGACTGTATAATGAAAATCTCGCTGGTTGGCAATACCTCTCTACGGATGTTAGAAATTTCAAATGGATCAGCAAAGAGGTCCCCATGTCTCTGCAGTTCCTCGCTTGTCTTCAATTTTCTTGCGGGGCCATTAGACATGGCAATCTGTAAATATTTAAAAGACAATGCATATGTTGTTGTAGTCGTTTTAAAACCTCGTAGCCAAAGCTTTATTCAAGCTGTAGCTACAAGGTTTCAGAATCTCAAGGGAAGAGCATTTGTTTTTAAAAAATCTTCTTCTGTCTTTACTGAAACTGAAATTACACAAAGTTGACATGTTACCTTGTACTTCACTTTTTTTATTACTACACAATGACGCAATATGACATATCTCAAGAAAAAAGCTTAGGAAAACATTGTGGAAAATGAAGAAATTGCTTGTAATAAGTAACTTCTTTATTATCCACAATGTTTTCTGCCCAAAAGGACAAGGAATCTTAAAATCTCAGCAGCTTGAAATTAAAGTCTGCAACTTCTTTCAATTTGGACCAATCGAAAAATTTGTTGTGTGGTAATGGGTTATGGTGTTATCAAGGAAATCATTGCAGAAAGATTTATGAGCGCATGCATGACATTTCCAACTATTACATATGTGTGCCAAGTAAAGACTCAGATCAGCCTGTGCATCCGCACAGTCTGATCAGAGTTTACTCTGCGCTCTGTAGATAGATACTGACCCACAATCAGCAAATATTCTAATTGCCCTGACTGTCTGTCTAGAGTGATCAATGTGTGCGAGTCATGCACATGCAAAATGGTTGGAAATGTCACGCATAGGCTCATATAGTAGAAGGTCTATCAACAGATTAATTGCTGGCCACTCCTATTTCTTTGCAAATACAAATGAAAAGACAATCCATTGTGCTCTTGTGTTTTATGAAATATATTCTGTAGATGAGTTTTTTTCATGTGATGAAACATTTTTGATTAGTTGTACATGTATTGTTTAAAAGAAAAACAAAGTTTATAAAGCAATTATTTTGTTTTCATTCTAACAAGCATTCTTGACAAAGGTTTATTGAAACAAGCAATAAAAACGGTACTAGTCAATTAACTGTTATTTTAATGCACTGTTCGGTATAATGTATCATTTTAATGAAACAAGGCCAATTACTGTGTACAGCAGCCAATCTGTATACAGCAGCCAATCAGGGTACTTCTCGTGACTCAGGCTGCTGTACACAGATTTTACTGTATATACGTCCATTTACATAAAACAAATATCTGTAATTGGTGGTCCACCTAAACATTGTAACTCCATCCTATCAAATAAAATCTATCAAATAAATGTCAGTGGTCAAAATTTCACTATTTATCGAGATGAAAATGATCTGATTAGTTTACCAAAAGTTTCTTCACCTAAGTGACCCAGCAAATGACTTTTGAGTAAGATGCCAAAAAAGAATTTATATCCATAAAATTCTTGGGTACCTATGACTTTTGACAATTTGATTCTAAATCAAGAGCCAGATTGGTTTGATAGATATAATTTTTACCCATTACAACAAATTTTCCTTTCATGACACACTGAAAAAAAAACAGCTATGGAAAACATTGCAGGAAAAGGATTACTTCTGCTCTATTTTGTGAAAATCTTTCGATTTAAACATACAAGTATTTCTTCGTCATCAATTTCTTTCAATTTGGACCATTCTATCTTTAAGCCATCTGTTAATAGTTTACCACAAAAGAATCTCTACTAAGTAGCTGGTGGCATACTATGCATAAAGCGCATCCCATTATCCCAAAAATGTTACACAGGTCCAAAAACAATGGTGAAACAGACGACAATATTTAGCTAATGAAATTTTAAAAATCTTTGCCTTTTTCATAGAAAACATTGTGGATATGGAAGAGATTTCTTCTTAAGCAAGCTCTTCATTTCCACATTATATGCCCAAGTCATTTCTAACAGTCATCAAAAAAGTGATTGTGCACCAATGGGCTTTTGAAGAGCAAATTATAACTTACAGAATATTCTGGTCCCATTGCAATTATGGCATGGCCAGTCAGGGTTGCTATTGTAAACAGCTGTGGGTTCTTAGACTCCAGAGCCTGAAATATAATGTTTGGAAGTATTTGACCTTGATTTTTGTCCTTGACAGATAACCGCGGGTATAGATGGACATGTTATCAGCTGCCAAACCTAGCAGAAAATTCTACAAATGAGAAATATGAAAGACAGATCACTTACCATTTAACTCACTACCAAACAACAAAATTATAGACTGGTCCAAATTGAAAGGAGTTGCAGAAGACAATTTAAAGTTAATGAATTTTTAGATATTTTTAACTTTCTAGATTGAAAATATTGTTTAAAATGAAGAGACTGCTTGTTCCAAGAAATTTCTTCATTTTACACAATGTTTTCTCAATTCTTTTTCTTAAAGGGCGCCAAATAATTTCATTTTGTGAGAATCGGCCAATCAATTTCAAGTTGATAAAATTTTAGGTTTAAGTTGAAAGAAGTTGCAGACTACAATTTTCTGATCACAAAATTTTAAAAAGCATCGCCTTCTGCCATAGATAGAAAACAAGGACAAATCAAAGTTTATGAAATTTTAGATTTTGTTTATCTGTTTGGATAGAAAACATTGTGGATGATGAAGCAATTTCTTCATTTTCAACAATATTTTCCCCATTGTTTTTCTTGAGGGGGTGTCAAAAAGCGTAACTGTGTGGGAAATGGGTTATGCAACCACTCTAGAGATGGCTAAAAGGTAGTCACTTAATTGATTTTTGTTACTTATGGGAAAACTTAATTTGAATGCATATTTCATTGTAGAACTCTCACTCAATTCTATGTTGTTTGAACTCATTAAAGTTTGTCTCATTTAGAAGATTTCAATGGGTTCCAACAACACGGCATTTAGTTAGATAATACTTTTAAAAACGTCCAGTCCACAGCCTTACAGCTTCTGCTTTTGGGAATTTCAGTGATGGTAGCTTAACGAAAGTGGTTGTATAATAGAGGTCACATGAACAACATTGACAGCACTTAAACCCATTCCCACTCAGTGACACTTTTAGACGCCCCCAAGGAAAAAAGCTTTGAAAAACATTGTGGAAAATGAAGAAATTGCTTGTAACAAGCAATTTATTCATTTTCCACAATGTTTTCTGCTTGGAAAACTTGTAACAAACCAAAATTCCCAAAACTTTGAATTGTTGTCTGCAACTTCTTTCAATTTGGACCTGTCTAAAAGTTTGCTGTCTGGTAATAGGTTGATTATTTTTTTATGATGTGCTATGTTAGATTTTTCTATTTGCATAAACATACCCAGTTCCTTATTTAAATGATACTATTTGGATTATTCTCTTCCTATGTTCTTACATTTATGAAATTAATTTCAATTGTAACAAGATGTGTTTGTGAAACACTATGCCCCCGAAACAGGAATTCTTTAGAAACGGGAAAAGGGTTAAAATTTTGACCTTGACCTTGATGAAATGACCTTCCCAAGTTGCGCCTTGTTGAGACCTATCTACATACCAAATATTAGCATTGTAACTTAATCAGGGTTGAAGTTATAGGAAAAGCAGGTTAAGTTTTGCAGACAGACAGACAGATGGACAGACAGACAGACAGATAGACACCGGTAAAACAATATGCGGGGGCATAAAAAGAGGACCAAGGTGGCCCTAGATTGCAAAGTTTCAAAAGAATTCATGAGCTGTTGCATAAAGAAAGTAAACACTTACATAGTTGCCATCACACAACAGACATTCAAGGATCACAAAAGCTTACAAAAGCTCAACAAAAGCACATTAAAATGACTTCTACCTACCATTTCTTTACATCTGCAAAGCACATCTGACATGACCATTCTACCTTCCGCATCAGTGTTTCCGACACGCACCCTTACTCCAGCACGAGAAGTAATGATTTCATCTGCTACATAACATTCTATAGAAAAAGGAAATACGAATTAGAAAACTAATCAAACAAAAGAAAGTTCAAAGAAGGAACTTATTTTGCAGTATAATCCATTGGCATATTTTTTTTTTCTCATAATGTTTTCTACCTGGTTGGTTACTTTTCAAATTGCACTCACTTTTAATTGTCGTCTGCAACTTCTTTGATTTTGGACAAGTCTAAAATTCTGAAAACATGAAAGGGTTAAGGAGGATCAAAAGGTGTCATTGTGTGTTAATTAGTTAAACCAGATGTTTTTAGAGAACAACCAACTGAACATACCTGATCCCACACTGTTTCTTACCATAGCCATCCCACCAACTACTCTAATACCTTTAGGTTTCAGAATTGACAAAGTCTGAAACAGAAGTAACATAAAACTATAAGCAATCCCTTTTTTGAAATCCTTCATGATTGATTGATTGAATGGGTTTAACCCCGTTTTTTGACAGTATTTCAGCCATATTGCGGCAGCTGGAGCACCTAACAATGGATTCCTGGTATTTTGCACACCAGTACTACCACTACATCCTTTCCTAGCCTCCAACTGCTATCCCACTTAGGTTTACAATTATCCACCCATTGGTGAGAAAAAAAAGTTTTGGAAAGCATTATGAAAAACAAAGAAATTGCTTACCATATGCAATTTCATCATTATCCACAATGCTTTCAACTCGAAAAGCTTTTTATGAGAATTCCTGAACTTAAAATTGTCATTAGCAACTTCTTTCAATTTTGACCAGTCTGAAATTCTGTCATCTAGTTATGTGTTAATTACTAAAGTAAAAAAAATGTGACAAAATCAAAGTGTTCTTAATAAAGATTAATAACCTTAACCTAAATAGTTTACCAAGCCAAGTCAATAATTGATAGTATGTTGTTTCATGTCCCACTCAAACTGAGGTCATATCAACCCACTCCCACACTATCCTGCTTTTTTACGCCCATTCCAGAAAAAGGCTTGGGAAAAAGTTGTAGATAATGAAGAAAATGCTTTTGCTTGTTAAAAGCAATTTCTTCATTGTCAACAATGTTTGATACCCTAAAAGACAATTATTCTGAAATTCAATCAATTCAAACATCCCCTGCCTTGATTTTAGTACCAGCTGTGTCATATTTAATC
The DNA here is from genome assembly GCA_946902895.1 of Fragum fragum. NCBI lineage: Eukaryota > Metazoa > Mollusca > Bivalvia > Cardiida > Cardiidae > Fragum > Fragum fragum. The sequence goes on from OX336374.1 coordinate 37,912,168, forward strand.
TTACCTTAAAGAAGCTTGCAACTGCTGTGGCTCCAAGTTTGTCTTTGTGTATGCAAGCCATGACACCAAAGCCTTTATGTAAGAGCCACCTGGGTCATATTTCATTTGGCCCTTTTCATTTTACCATAAAGAAACATGCAACTGCTGCAGATCCTAATTTAACATCCAAAACCTTGAAGTCAGCCCCATCTGTGTCACATTTAATCTCACCTTTACACATTCCCACACAGTGACACTTTTAAACACCCCTCAGTATAAATGTTTTGGTAAACATTGTGGAAAATGAAGAAATTGCTTGTCAAATGCAATTTCTTCATTATCCACAATGTTTTCTACCACAAAAGACAAAGATTTTAAGGATTTCATCAACTTTAAATTGTCTGCAACTTCTTTGAATTTGGACTGGTCTAAAATTTTATTGTGTGAGAATGGGTTAACACATTCCAACAGAAACCCGTTTTTTTACATGTCAAATGAATAAAGCTTTTGAAAACATTGAGGAAAATGAAGAAATTGCTTGTTTCAAGCAATTTCTTCACTATCCACAATGTTTTCTTCCCAAATAGACAAAGAATTCTAAAATTTCATCAACAAAAAATTGTCATCTGCAACTTCTTTGAATTTAGACTAGTCTAAAATTTTGTCATGTGCTAATGGGTTAAAGAAACCTGCAATTGCTGTTGGTCCACATTTGTCATTGTACATGCAGACCATGACACCCTAACCTTTATGTCATGGCAACCTGTGTAACATTCTTTCTCACCTAAAGAAAAACTGCGACTGCTGTGGTCCACATTTGTCATTGTACATGCCAACCACGACAACCCCAACCCTCATGTAAGCACAAACTATGTCATATTTAATCTTACCTTAAAGAAACCTGCAACTGCTGCAGCTCCACATTTGTCCCTGTGCATGCCAGCCATTACTCCACCAGCCTTGATGTCAGCGCCACCTGTGTCATAGGTTATACCCTATGATGTACAAATACACATAAAGTCTTACAACTTGTTGAAATACGTACTTAAAGAAAAGCTTGTGGTGGGTTTATTAAAGACGTTTTCTACATAGCAAGTACTTTTCAAATAATGATGGTATGATGTTAAATGCAACTTTCACATCAAGTTGCACACCTAAGCATAATTTCCTATTGTTTCTCTCACCACAGTCGACTCCTCTCTCCAGCAGCAGTTCATCCCACTTAGGTACACTACTTATAAATCGCCCATTAGTAAGAGACAAATGACGCAGTGACTCTTTTCAAACGTCATAAAAAATGGTAGCCAAGCCCCAGATGGAACTCCTGACCCAAGTATTTAGAATCTAGATGACTGACCTAGCTTGGTCTTTTTCAAATCAAATTCACTTTGAGTATTTTTCAATTTGGCCAGTCTAAATTTTGTCAGATGGTATAGGTTTGAACCTACCTTCCCAACTAAGAACAGTGTTTTCTCTATGTCTCCTTCCCCTGTATACTCCAGGAATATAAGTCGAGCTTGGTGGCGTTCTACAACTGGTTAAAGAAACAAACATTTTTGTGAAAGTAAGGCTTTTCTTCAAATAATTTTCTTAACTTCATTATTTTGGTGAAATCATGAACAATTTAAAAAGAGTTGAAAACACCTAATTGTAAGAAACTACAATGTCATGTTTTTTTTATTTCTTTTCCATCTTATGTTGCCTGGAATCATTTTAATTTTGGCTAATTTTTCATAAAACATTACCCAGTAAAACAACAGTAATACATGGAAGTGCCATTGTTTGGATGCAGGCACTGTATTATGAATCCAGAATAGGGCCAGAGGATAAAAAATATAAAATAACCCTTGAAATTTTTGTATGAAGTAAAGAAACTTTCACCAAGTACGGTGCACAAGTGTGTAAAATATCAAGAGAATGGGACAATAAGATCAAGAGATAGCGACATGGTCCAAATTTGACCTTTGACTGGAGCCTGAATCAAGCACAGCACTCATGCACTCAAAAACATGTAAAAGTGTTAAAATATCATGGGAAACAGAGTACAGAATCAAAATGACAAATATTTAAAACATTATGAGATCAAACCATAGATCAAGTAACATAGGTAAGGTAAAACTATTAAACATTCAGCCTTCTGCAAGGACCATGACCAGGCTTCTTTAAGGTAAGATTAAGAGTAGCTGACAGAATCAAATGCAATACACTTTCTCTCATCAAGATGTTTAAGTGTGCACAATATCATGAGAATCAGAATAATCTTAATATACAAGTGAGTAACACTTTATGAGAATCAGAATAATCTTAATGTACAAGTGTGCAACACTTTATGAGAATCAGAATAATCTTAATGTACAAGTGTGCAACACTTTATGAGAATCAGAATAATCTTAATGTACAAGTGTGTAACACTTTATGAGAATCAGAATAATCTTAATGTACAAGTGTGCAACACTTTATGAGAATCAGAATAATCAGGCCATGGGATCAAGCTTTAACCTTCTGATACGAACTTAGGATAGGCTATAGAATCATGTACAGTGCACTTGTTCCAATGAAGATGTACAAATGATTGACTGAAGAATTGGGTTTAACACCACGTTTAACAATATTCCAGTCATATCGAAGCAGCTGGAGCACCTAACCATAGGATTCCTAGTATTTCTCACACCAGTACTACCACTACATCATTTCCAAGTCCCCATCTGCTCATCCCACTTAGGTTTACTATTATACACCCTTTATTTAGAGACAAATATCAGAGAGGATATTTGCTGCGGCAAGGGATTGAACCCAGGACCAAATGACTGAAGATGTACAACTATTATGAGAATTGGACTATGGGATCAAGAGATAAAGGCTTAACTTTCTGTTGTGACCTTGTCCTTAGTAAGAGGAGGCTCTTTTACTCACATCTTGCTGCCCTGTTTACAGCTGCCAACAGGGGGAAGTCCTTGGTAAGTTTATCCAGGTCAGAGATCACTGTAACCTATATTATAAACAAAATAAGTTTGAGCTTGCTCAAGACATCATTCAGAATATAAACCCATTCTTTTGAGCTTTAAAACATAGTGAAAAATGGAGAAATCCTAACAAGCAATTTGTTCTTTTTACAAACAATGTTTTCAAATGCCTTTTGCTGCATTGTTGTGGAATTGTGTGGAATTGGGTTAATGACTTAACACTTAGCCAAAAAAAATCTACAATAAGAGGGCCATCATTTTAGAATGATTGAGCAAATGTTGGTATAGATATACAGCTTACAGTGAGTGATCAAAGGTCAATTTTCTCTATACTAGTATGTATGAAATTGACCTTTGATCACCCAATTTAACTTGTACATCTATAAAAGCAATTTCTTCATTATCCACTAAGCTTTCTACCCTAAACAACATCAACTTTCAAAATTTCGGCACATAAAAATTGTCTTCTGCAACTTCTTTTAATTTTGACAAGTCTATACTTTTGACTTCTTACAAAGGGTCTGCGGCGGCACATATTCTTTCCGACATTTGTCTCTGACCAATAGGTGGATAATCTTAAACCTAAGTGGGATAGCAGCCGGAGGCTAGAAAAGGATGTAGTGGTAGCACTGGTGTGAGAAATACCAGGGATCCATTGTTAGGTGCTCCAGTCGCCGCGATATAACTGAAATACTGTTAAAAGTGGCGTTAAACCCCATTCAATCAATCAATCATCTTGAAAAGGGTAAGCAAATTTTCTTAACCCACTCCCACACAATTATGCATTTTGATGCCCCTTAAGATAAACGATTGGATAAACATTGTGTGAAATGAAGAAATTGCTTGAAACAAGCAATTTCTTTATTTTCCACAATGTTTTCTACCCAGAAAATTGAAAAAATCTAATATTTCATAAATCTTTTCAATTTGGACCAGTCTAAACTATTGATGTGTGGTAATAGGTTAATTATGAGTATTTACCTTGATATCTGTGCCTTTGAAAACTTCTTCCACATATTTAGCAACTCCAGGGGCAGCCATTCTTTCTGGATCAGAACCGCCAATATCTCTTGCAACAACTCTGGAAGTATTGAGATCGTAGATCAATTTTACAATTTTCACTTCACCCTCAAGAAACACAGTTGGGAAAACATTGTCTAAAATGAAGAAATTTCTTCATTTTCCACATTTTTTTCTACACAGAAAGTTGAAAAAATCTACAAATTCATAATCCTTAAATTGTTGGAAATTGGTTAAGAAACCCAATTTTTAAATTCATTTTTAGTTTGCACTCTAAAAATAAAAGTTATACAAGGTTCATATAAAAAATTGATAAACCTAAAGGCTCTGGCAAACAGACCAATCAACCAATTGTCTGACAAGTTGACTCCTATATAATCAGCAGGTACAATAAGAACAAGATGTGTTTGTGAAACACAATGCCCCTGCAACAGGACTAAATGTTTGACCTTGGTATGTAACCATGACCTTATCAAATGACCTTGACCTTGTCATGAAGAGATGCATATTATGGAGATGTATCATCATGCCAAAGTGTAGCATTGTATCTTAAATAGGCTGGTAGTAATTGGCAATTTTAAGATTTTTGGTAAAGTTTTGCAGACAGACCGACGGACAGAAGGATGAAATGACAGACGGAAGGACAGACAGACAACGGTAAAACAATATGCCCCAGATCTTTCGATGAGGGGGCATAAAAATATATACTGTCAAAAAAACAGAATTAATTGAATGGTGGCCATTTGTTATTTCTTTAAGCTGCTGTTTTCTCATGATTACAACAGTGACTGTAACCCCTTTCAGTTTGAGATAAATCTCAGTGTTTGCAAAAGTCTGACAGAAGAAAAATAAGAATGTCTTAACCCTTGTCATGCTGTATAAATTGCCTTTCTGAAATGCTCCCAAATCAAAGGGCTGAAAGCACTGATAGAACTTGTTGTTCAAAAATCAATATTTCTTTAAGAAATCAACTTCATAAACAACTCTGGCAGGAAAATTACAAGCAGGAGGTGTAGACCAAGATCAGACTGCACTTATGTGCAGGCTGATCTTAGTCTACATCTCCTGCCAAAACCGGAATATTCTGGGTTCAGCATGACAAGGGTTAACTATCCGATCACAGAATTATTGAATCTATCAACATCAAATAATATTAAATTTTTATAGAACATTTTTGGATTAATCTTTTGTGATTTTTTTGTCCTTACAAAACTGTAGAGACGTTTAGTAGGGGAAATCAAGAAATTTGAATGAAAACTATAGAGAACTAAGAAAGTTATTGCATGTCAAAATCCAGACTCATTTTGGCAAGTGGTGCCTAAGTCTTTACAAGACAATGATATTTGGATTGTCCAAATTTCAAAGAAGCTGCACATGATGCCTTTTTTATTGATGGAATTTTGAAATTCTTTAACATTTGGGGTAAAATACACTATGGATAATGATGTAACTGCATGTAATAAGCAATATCTTTATACTTCCTAATTGTTTTCCAAACCTCATTTCTTGAGGAGAATAAGAGCGCAGGATTGTGTGGGGACGGGTTGATTAAAAAGAACTAGTTTTATACAAATTTTATTTTTCCCTCCATGTCTTTAATAAAATCAATTTTCATATGTATTAAAACATTGGGTTGCTTGTAAATTGGTTAAAAACTGTGCAAAATTTTTCAGGAAATAATGTTGAAACTTGAAGAGATGGAGAAAACTTTCAGAAATTACCTGCCAAATTCCAGAGCACCGACAATCTTAATGCCGTCTTTCACTCGCTGAAGGTCATCACACCAGACTCCAATCTTTTCAACCTTTACGGCCTTTTCTGGTACGCCCTCTCTTACTTCTATTGGCTGAAAGATCATAAAATGTATACTATTACCTCACACAAAATTAATGTATAGGAAAAAATAATTTAGCCTGAAGTGTGCTGATTAATTAATACCCACTTTTCACACCTGTATACATTAAACATAAACATTGTGAAATTTGAAGAAATTGCTTGTTACAAGCAATTTTTAATCATCCACAATGTTCTCTATCCCAAAAGTAAAGGATTTTTAAAATTTCATCAACTAAAAACGGTTGCATACATGGACCAGTCTACAAGTTTGTTGGCAACTTCTTTAAATATGAAACAGTCGACAAGTTTGTTGGTTTGGAATGAGTTAAAAGTAATTAATGATTAACTGCAATGGCCCTGAATTGAATTGTTGTCCAAGAGAAGTTAATGGATGCATGTTTGAACCCCAGAAGCCATACAGGTCACTCTGGTATGTCCTTGGGCTAGACATTTCAGAGCCCCAACACAGTACAATGTATTGGTGATACCCAGGAAGCACATGAATAAATGAAATTTGCCATGATATAACTTACAGATTGTTAAAATCAACATTAAACCTCATACAAAATAAACAAATACAATATGAATACATACCCTAAAGAAGAAATGCACTAATCAAATTGATAAACAAAAGCTCTTAATTCTGATGCATACACTCAGCTGTTCAAGTGCTTGATAGTGGGTTTTAATGATTGATTGAATTAGGTTTAATGTCACTTTTAACAGTATTACAGTCATAACGCGGCGGCTTGAGTACCTAACAATGGGTTCCTGGTATTTGTCACACCAGTACTACCACTACATCCTTTCCTAGCCTTCAGCTGCTATCCCACTTAGGTTTACGATTTTCCACCCTTTGGTGAGAGACAAATGTCAAAAAGGATATGTGCCGCCGCTGGGGATTGATTGGTATTGAACCCATGACATTCCATGATTGAAATTTGTGAGTCTGATGCGCTACCGACTGTGCAATGACGGCCGCTTTGCTTGATGGTTGGTAAAACTTCTAAGTGAACATAAATTCCGAGTTTGAAGTGAATGAAGTAAGCAATACCAGAGCCATTAGAAAATGTCAAAGTTTTCGGACATAGACAACACATGTGCAGATATGGACGCAGACCATAGCAATACCTTGGATTTTCCTCAAAAAAAAGCTGAACTTACAATTGAGTTTAATGAGATCACATGCCTTGAATTCATAAGGGTTGACTCCCCATTATCAAACAAAAGTCTGTTGGAATAATGAAGTCATAACATGCAATATTGTCAGTTTTAGATTACTTTTCTAAAGGGTTTAGCTGATTTACATATCTTTGCTACGAGATGCTTAAGGATGTAAATATATTGGAAAATAGATAAAAAGACAATAGTTGACTGATAAAAATCTGACTAACCCAAGATTTTAGACTGGTTTGAATTGAAAGGAATTGCAGACCACAATTCAAATTGTGCAAATTGAAAAATATTAGCCAGATAAGGTATAAAACACTGTGAGAAAAGAAGAAATTGCTTGTCACAAGTGATTTCTTCTTTTCTCAAAATGTTTTCTACAACTATATACTAATACAGCGTAATAATGCAGGGTTATGTGGGGATAGGTTAATCAGGAGATTTGCATTGGCTCAGTCACAGGTCCTCAATCAGATGAATTTGTCCTCAATGAAAACAGAATCACTTGATGAAAAATATTGTATTATCAGCAACAAAGGGTTTATTGAGTATTTATGAGAATTCATATTCGATAATCAAATTCAGATGGGCTAAAAAAATTACTGATTACAGTCTAAGTTCATATTTAGCAAACTATTTTTTCATAAAAAGAACAATAACATTTTTGCCTCCCTAAAGTGATTAACCAATTGCACAATCAAGCTTTTTGTTCCCAAAAGAAGAAAAGCTTTAGAAAATTAAGAAAGGGCTAATCACAAGCAATCTCTTCATTATCCACAATCTTTTCTATCTCAAATAACAAAACATAAAAAAAATGAAAAAATCAGCAACTTAAATTTGTTGTCTGCAGCTTCTTTCATTTTGAACCAGTCTAAAAAAATTTCATGGTAATGACTTAATACAAGTTTCACTATTAATAATATTGAAGTGTAACACAAACCTTTTGACTTTCTACTTTGATAAGCATTCTTATAACATGACCTACAACTTGGAAGTGAAACAAACCTCTCAAATATTTTTGATATTACATCGGTGATATTATACTAGTTAAATAAGTACCAGTATATAAATAAGCTAAAGCTCACGGCAACAACTTTTTGTTACCGTGAAAATGATGTCATATAATGCCTGTAATGATATCATTTTGCAAACATCGTGATATGTTTTTTTGAATATCTTATAACAATGAAGCTCAGTATTTTATTCCTTTATCACAAAAATTTATGTCATAATATAAATAGAATATAAAATTTGTTGTCATATGATATGGAATTCATTAAACTTGTCATCTAAAGTACATTAAAACTCTGTATTGCCTCAATTTTAACCCATTCCCACATGATAAAATTTTAGACTGGTCCAAATTCAAAGGAGTTGCAGACAGCAATTCAAAGTTGATGATTTTTTTTATTTTTTCAACTTTCTTGGTAGAAAACATTGTGTCAAATAAAGAAATTGCTTGCATCAAGCAATTTATTCACTTTACACAATGTTTTCCCAATTCTTTTTCTTGAGGGGGTCAAAAGGCGTTATCGTGTTGGATTGGTTTAATCTTTTTATGATGACTCGTTCAATACAAGTTTCGAAGTTCTGGCTCATCAGTAACAATTCTGTTGCATCACAATAACCATTCGACTGACTTTGAAGAACATACATACCACATAAGCAGCATGCAGTGCCCCAAGTGTGGCACATTTTCCAGCATTTGGGAATGTTTCGTCTATTGGTCTGACCAATAAAGGTTTCTTGCTTCCTGCCTTCAAAGCCCTGTAAAACAAAAAGTCCTCTTTCGTGCCATAAATCTGATACCATATGATAAAATTTTAGACCGTCCAAATTCAAAGAAGTTGCAGACGACAATTTAAAGTTGATGAAATCTTTCAATCTTTTTTGGAAGAGAAAATTGTGTATGATGAAGAAATTGCTTGTATCAAGTGCTTCGAATTAGTAACTTCTTCTTTTCACTCAATATTTTCTACCATGTATATTTGTTACTTTTTCAAATTGCACTCACTTTTAATGAGGGTGGCAACTTGTTTTGCAATTTGACAAGACTTAAATTTATAACAAGAGCACCAAATGCGGATGGCAACACTTTATAATTAACCCATTCCCACTCAGTGACGCCTTTGGACACCCCAAAGGAAAACAGCTGTGGAAAACAATGTGGAAAATGAAGAAATTGCTTGTTACAAGCAATTCTTTCATTTTCCACAATGTTTTCTAACCAGAAAGTTAAAAAAATCCAAAATTTCATTAAGTGTCGTCTGCAACTGCTTTCAATTTGGACCAGTCTAAATTTTTTGCCTTTGGTAATGGGTTAAAGTGCTTGATAGTGGGCAAAACTTTGGAAAAAGGGGAACAATTAATTAAATAATGCATTTAGATTTATACCCCTTTATGGTTAGATTACCCTTTAACCCTTTCCTGTTTTGCAAAAATTTAGACCCGTCCAAATTCAAAGGTTTTGCAGACAAAATTTGAAAGTTGATTTTATTTGAAAAATAACCATTTAAGGGGGTAGAAAATATTGTGGAAAAAGAAGCAATTTCTTCTTTTTCTACAATGTTTTCTCAATTATAAAATAACAGGGTCGTAAAAACCAGGGATTAACAAGGAAAGTGTTAAACAGTGAATTCACATTGAGAGTTTCAAGTGGCTGTGTTCAGTAATACCAAAGATATTACAAATGTAAAAATTTTGGACGACAACAAAGCAGACGAAGGTGCTGACACAGACACTTATAACCAATATGGTGTAGCATTCACTGGGTTTTCCCATGCATCGGGCTAAAAGCAGGCAGGGTTAAGTCTTGTCAAAGCCAAAGTTTTCTTCAAAGTCAGCGTAACATGAAGTACTTTCACATTTTATACATAATGAGAACCATTTCTTTTTTATCTTCTCTCGTTGTCTGCGCATGACATATTCTCCGAAAATATCAGTATTCAAAAATGCCACCTATCGGAAGATAAAGATCTTTCTCTTTGTTTTGTGCACATGGTAATAATGGGGTGCTTCAAATTGCATTTTTGGTCCTTTCATTCTATAAACCCATTCCCACTTGACAAAAATAGAGACTGATGCAAATTCAAAAAGGCTGCAGACGACAATTTTAAGTTGATGAAATCTTTAAAATAAAACATGGTGGATGATGAAGAAATTGCTGTAACAAGAAATTTCTTCATTATCCACAATGTTTTCACAACCTTTTTTCATGAAGAGCTTCAGAAAAAGTCAGAGAGTGGGAATGGATTGAGTGTATCTTCATTTTTGTTAAGTATAGGGAAGTTGCATTTTTTCATTTCATATTTGCTATTGAGTTAAAGATAAAAGCTCAGCATAGCAATTTATATGAAAATTTATCCCTTGACATGCTGAATAAAATTCTCTACAGAATTGCATTTAAATCAAAGGACTGAAAATACTGGAAGTACTGGTAATAATCATTGGTTGATATACATGTAATTCATTATTTGAAATTAATCAACTCTGGCTTCAAAATGTTAGAAAGGTGGTGTAGACTATGATTAGACCACACACATGAGCAGGTAGATCTTAGTCTACCTCCAATGCAAAAACCAGAACATAATAGGTTTCAGAATGACAATTTAACCAATTGCCACTCAATCTTGCTTTTTTACACTCCCCAAGAAAAATGCTTTGGAAAACAATATGAAAATGAGGAAATTGCTTGCTACAAGCAATTTCTTCATTATACATAATGTTTTTCTCCAACTTCATGAGCTTAAAATTGTTGTCTGCAATTCTTTTCAGTTTGGGTCAGTCCAAAAAATATTCAAGTGGGAATGGATTAAAGGTTAAAACAATTTTTCAGACCTGAAGCTCATTATACGGCTGACCCTAAAACCTAGCAATGCAAAAACATAACCTATAACCAGACAGCAATAATTTTAGACTGGTCCAGATTGAAAGGAGATGCAGACGACTATATAAGGTTTAAGAAATTTTACATTTTTTTTAACATTCTGGGTAGAAAACATTGTGGAAAATGAAGAAATTGCTTATTAGAAGTAATTTCTTCATTTTACACAATGTTTTCTCATTTGATTTTGCTGAGGGTGTCCAAAAGTGTCATTGTGTTAAGTATAAAGTCCAACACAAACATGGATAAGGACCAAAGTATCTCTGGGGACTATTAACCCATTATCAGATAACAAATTTCTAGACTCCTCCGAATTGAAAGATGTTACAGTCAACAATTTTTGGTAGATAAAATTTCAAAAACATTTGTATTTTTGCGTAAAAAAATGAGGATAATAAAGAAGATGCTTGTAAAAAGCAATTTCTTTATTTTCAATTGTATTTTCCACGGCTTTTAATTTTTTTCTAACGGGGCATTAAAATGTGGTATTATGTGGGAATGGGTTAAAAAAAGAAAACTCATGAAAAGTCATCATGTATGGCAAAGCAAGTCTTCTCACTTAACCCATTCCCACACAATCTCTCCTTTTTATGCCCCTCAAGAAAAAGGCTTTGGAAAATATTGTGGAAAATTAAGAAATTGCTTGTATCAAGCAATTTCTTCATTATCAATAATGTTTTCTTTTCAAAAAGAATGAAGAGAATTAAAACTCTATCAATTTGAAATAGTTGTCTGGAGCTTCTTTCAATTTTGACCTGTCTAAAATTTTGCCATGTTGGAATGGGTTAAATTGCTCACCTTTTTAGACCCTTTTCTCCAGCATCATAAAACCGTCTCACATCATCTTGATCCCTGTTAAGGGGCCCTGTCGGGGACCATATCTGCCGTATATTAAGAAATTTTTGTCTTTTTAACCTTTAACCCAAAAATCCCTAATTCTTAATTTTACAAAGAAAAGAGCATTGGATAAGGTATTTAGAAAAGGAGAAAATGCTTCAAACAAGAAATTTTTGTTTTTATCAGAATGTTTTCGTCTAATTCTGACACTAAGCTATTACTGTTACTGTAGCAGAACAGTATTTGGAACCAGTTTATTCTGTGCTTAACCCATTACCAGACAGCAAAATGTTAGATTGGTCCAAATTTAAAGGAGTCGAGACAATATGAAATTCTAGATTATCTCAACTTACTTGGTAGAAAATATTGTGGAAAATGAAGAAATTGCTTTTTTATAAGCAATTTCTTCATTTTACATAATGTATTCCCAATTTTTTTTTCTCGAGAGGCATCCAAAAACTTTATTGCGTGGGAATGGGTTAAAAGACAGGTGTTGTAGGCAGAACATAGATGATATTTTACCATGACGGATCAAGGATGGGTTAAAAGACAGGTGTTGTAGGCAGAACATAGATGATATTTTACCATGACGGATCAAGGATTTCTGTAAAGGGGGATTAAACTTACAAAAGGGAGTTAGTTTTTCTAGTATTACTAAATTTACACCACAAAAATAAAATACAAGTGTAATTAGGCCAGTGAGGGGGGGTTCAAATACCCTCCTCCCCCCCCCCCAAAAAAAAGAAATAACCCTCCCCCTAAATCTAACAATGGTTAACATAAGGATGCAATGTCTGTATTTATTTTGGGCACGTTTTTTTAATACCTTTTTTTCAATTTGTGCAATATAGTTTTAATATTTACATGTAGGTTTAATAATCAATTAGTTGACACCGCAGGGCCAAAACATGTTAAATGCAAAACAAAAAAGTTCTGTCTAATTTTTATTTACTCAAAAATATTTTTGCTTCAAAAGTTAAAAACTAATTATTGTATTGGGAATTTCCATGAAAATGTAAATAATTGACTGTTTCCATTGATTTGAAATTCAAAGGGGAACCCAATATAAAGACCACTGTCATAAGCAACCCCCCACCCCCCTACTCACCAATCTTTTAGATGGAATCACATCTGTGTTAACAAGGACCACATCCTCTATGCTGTCAACCTGAAGTTATACACAATAGAAATCTAATTTTTAGTTTTGTCTATCAAAAATGAGACTACTGATTGGCAAAAAAACCTAAATCAAAACTCCATGAACAAAAGTTAAAACACGCAGCTCTTTCGTATGCTTACGCTCAAAATAGTTCCATAAAATATTTCGATTGATGTCATTAAATTATAAGAAATGAAAAGAATATTTTTGTTTTCATTGAGGTATAAAACAAAAAACCTAAAAGTATTGTCGGAAAAAATGAGTGAAATCAGCAAGCTATTTCTTTATTTTTTATGTTTTCTATTCAGAAAGTTGCAAAATCTTAAATTTCATCAACCATAAGTTGTCACATTACAGTTTTTGTTGATGCAATTTTAGAAATCCTAGTCTTTTGTGGTGAAAAAAAATGTGGATAATGAAGAAGTTGCTTATAACAAGCAATTTCTTCATTTTCCACAATGTTTTCAATACTTTTTTTTCTTATGAGTGTCCAAAGGTTGGGTTTATATGAATTTGACAATAGAGGGTGAGTTTTGATGTAAAATAACAACTTCCGATTCATAAACTTCTGTACATCATTTTAGTCACAGAAAATAACAAGCAAGTGGGGCTAGTATGTTAATCCTTGTCATGCTGTATAAATTACCTTACTGAAATGCTGTCAAATCAAAGGGCTGAAAGCACTGATAGAAATTGTTGCTCAAAAATCAATATTTCTTTTAGAAATCAACTTCATAAACAACTCTGGCAGGAAAAGTAAAAGCAGGAGGTGAAGACTAAGATCAGCCTGCACATAAGTGCAGTCTGATCTTAGTCTACACCTCCTGCCAAAACCAGAATATTCCTGGCTCAGCATGACAAGGGTTAACAGTTTTGACAAGCCCTGATCTTACTGGATCATATTGGAAAAGGAAACTGAAAATCTTTGAGGCTAAATGGTTTGTTTAACCCATTCCCACATGATAACACTTTTAATGCCCCTTAATCTGTAAGCTTTGGAAAACATTGTGGATAATGAAGAAATTGCTTGTTACAAGCAATTTCTTCATTATCCACAATGTTTTTTAACCCAAAATACAAAGATTTTTTAAATTTCATCAACTTAAAATTGTTGTCTGCAACTTCTTTGAATTTGGTCTGGTCAAAAATTTTATCATGTGGGAATGGGTTAAGTGCAAAATTAACAGAGAAAATCAAATATAAAGTCAGAAGGCCAGAATTTCACAAGCATGTCAGGCGTTTTTTTTATACACCAAAAACAAATTTTACTAGATTTTGACCATCGGACTAGCGTGTATTTAAATCACCATCATTCACAAACCTCTTTGTAAGACAGAAGTGGTTTCACCAGGCATTCTAAATTCCCAACAAGTTTGTCAACTGAATCTGTAACGATGATCACACTATCAAACGCTGAGTCCTTTACATCAAGGTTTGGCACTAGTTCTGGTACACTAGAATACAATAATTTAACCAATTACTACTAGGGAACAAAAATTTACGTTTTCAGGTCTAAAATGAGAAAAGAAAAACATTGCAAACAAAATTTTACATGTATCTTACATAAAGTGGGGAGAGTGTGTTAATTAAATATGTAGTGAGTGCTTAGTTGGACATTGAGGCACTCTATTGATTTAAGGGTCACCTGGCTAAAGTTACTATGTAAAATTTTGTTTGCTACTTGCATTTTTTCTACGGGTCCCACATTTAATTCTTTCATGTGAGTACGCCTAGAACAAAAGAAATATCCCGCTGATTTTGAGATTTTTGAGCTTGTGGCCTCTCTTACTTTGGCTCATCATGATATCTCTTTCAATTTTTGCATATGGCCCTTGGTAAGATAATGGCAACAAGTCAAGATCAAGGTCATGGGGAGGAGTTTTGTTTGATTTAGCCTGTTGTCTATCTTTCAGGTAATAAATCTGCATGTAAATAGCCCTTGATTGAATATATTGAACTTAAACCCATTACCAAACAACAAACTTTTAGACCAGTTTAAATTGATAGTAATTTCAGACAATAGTTCTTAAATGATGAAATGTATTTTTTTTTGTCTTTTTGGGTGGAAAACATTGTGGATAATGAAGAAATTACTTATTTTTCTCAAGGGGCATCCGAAAGCGTCATTGTGTTGGCATCATGGGTTAATTGAAAAAAACATTGACAGGGTGGTGGTGAATATAATTGGATCAAATTATCATTGTATTTAGTCCTTTTCTATTTTTAGAAATTGTGGACTGGTCCAATTTGACAGATGCTGCATGAAAAGTGAGTGAAATTTGAAACAAAACCATACTAAGTGGTAGAAAATAGTTTAATAAAGAAGAAATTGCTTGTTACAATCAAGTTCTTCTTTTTTCACAATATTTTCCTAAGTATAAAATCACATCAGGTACTGTCCAGAAAAAAGTTACTATAAAATAAGTCTAAAGCCAATTCTAAAGTTAGAGATAAGAGTTTGTTTTGGCAAATAATTGCACAAAACTGAAAGTAGAGCAATCCATTTTTGAGAAAAAAAAACCCAAACACACATTTGGCACGCAAGTCATTATTTTCTGAAATCAAAATGTATACATGGACTTGGGTATAATCCTTTTACATTTTGTACCAATCTCTGTACCAATGGTAAATTTGACTGCCAATCATATCATTCCTTCACACCAGAAATGAACATTGACTATGACCAGGGGTCTCAGTTGCCAAAATCTGGGACTCAATATTAGTCCCACTCCAAATGAAATGAAACCATTCTATTTGTTAGAAAATATTGTTGGAAAAGGAGAAATTGCTTGTTATAAGCAATATCTTTTTTTCCTCACAATCTTATCACAAGTATAAAACTATGGTGTCTTAACCCTTGTCATGCTGTATATATCATCTTACTGTTCAACAAGTTCTATCAGTGCTTTCAGCCCTTTGATTTTACAGCATGTCATTAAGGTAATTTATACAGCACGACAAGGGTTAATTCTTCTTAACCCTTGTCATGCTGAATCCGGAATAATCCTGTTTTGGCAGGAGGTTTAGACAAAGATCAGTCTGCACATATGTGCTGTTTGATCTTTGTCTACACCACCTGCTTGTCCCTTTTAAGCTAGAGTTGATTTTAAGATAAATTTATCATAAGAAATTACTTGTAACAATATTTCCTCAATCATAAAATCACAGGGACAGAAAACCAGCAATTAAACAGGAAAAGGTTAACCCAAAATAATTTCTTCCAGCGCTTTCAGCCCTTTGATTTTAATGCAATTTTATTCAGCAGGACAAAGGTTAATTTTCCAAAAATTAGTGTAATTCTGTGAATTTTCTGAATTTTCCCGGTCCTAGGCCCCTGTTGAAGCTGTGTAGCAAGGCGTCTGCTAATACATACCAGGTATATATATATCTCGCTCTCTCCCTCTCGCTTTCTCTCTCTCGAGCATTTTTGTTGGATTTGCAAATTATTCAAGCTGTAAGTTCCTATATTTTGGTTGCCAACAAACCATTTCACATTTTGGTACAATGGAACAGACCAAAACTTTTTGCACTTTTCAATATCTGGTCAGAGTCAGAATGAATGGCCAGCAATCGGTCAGTTGCTTAGATTTTTCAACTGGTAATGGTTTTATTCTCAATTTATTGTAATATTTTATATTCTAACTCTTGTCATGCTAAATAAAGTCAGTTAAGCAGTTTATTAAAATCAACGGGCTAATGGCACCACAGGTCTAGTTGTCAGGGTCAAATATCAAGTTTGGGAAATTGATTTTATGAACAATTCTTGCTCTAAATGGACAAGCAGGTGGTGTAGACTAAGCTCAGACTGCACATATGTGCAGTCTTATCTTTGTCTATGCCTCCTGGAAAAACAGGAATATTTTGGGTTCAGCATGACAAGAGTTAAATTGTCATCTGCATCCTTTTTCAATAAGGACATCAAGTTAAGAGAAAAATAATGGGCAATATTAATTTTTTTTATGCTCAAATGACAAAATTTCCATGAGATAGTATTTTCAGGTTAATTTCAAATGTGGATGACCAAGTTAATTCAATTCATATTTACAAACTGAAAGTACAGCATGGATCACTTTTAGGAAAAGCAAGTACGTATTTTCAGAAATCAAGACTATGGGACATATTTAGTATTGCGTTTTAACTTTTTGAATACAAAAAATATATCATGCACGCCTGGGCTTTTTGAATGGGACATATCTATATATTATAACTTTTTGAATACAAGAAAAAAATGCATAACGCAAACCTAAACATTTTGCTTGAAAACAATCCAAAGAATGTGTTGTTTTCCTTGGTTGTCAAAATAAGATGTCCTTGATCTTATTTCATACACACGTAAAGCAAATCTTTTGCAAATGATACAGTGTCAAAAACATTGGTATAATGCATGCCAGAGCCATACTCCACTGTGGTGATTTCTTCGTTTCAATGGTGTTAATGCCACTTTTGAAAAAAATTCAGTCATATTGCAACGGTTGGAGCACCTAAAAGTGGATGTGTGTTATATCTCGGACCAGTACCACCATTACATCCTTTCCTAGCCTTCAACTGCTATCCCACCCAAAGATTACGATTATCCATCCACTGGCAAGAGACAAATGTTGGAAAGGATGTGTGCTGCCCTATGATAGAAGACTGAAAGTCTGATGCACTACTGTCTGCACTATGACAGCAGCACCATTGTAGTGAGCTTGTTAATCAATAAACCCATCACTAGATGACAAAATTTTACACTTGTCCAAAATCAAAGAAGTTGCCTTCGTCTTCTTGAGTTTAAAACATTGTTGATAATGAAGAAATTGCTTGAAACATAAATTATTGCAAATTATCTCCCCTGAAGCTGTAAGAGAACTTTTGGGACCGGACAACACAATGAAATTTAAGATGTTAACATCTTTCTGGGTAGAATTCATTGTGTAAAATGAAGAAATTGCTTGTCACAAGCACCTCTCTGAAGGTTTTCTAATTTTCATATCACCCTACAAATTATCTCCCCTGAAACTGTCAGAGTACCTTTGGTAAAAGTGAATTATTATATATGATTGCATGGAATTCTTCCTGTGAATACCTACCTGTGCGGCAACTTTGTACTACTGTTTAACCCATTACCACACAATTCTAGAGTGGTCCAAATTGAAAGGAGTTGCAGACAACAATTTCAAGTTAAAGAAATTTTAGATGTTTTCATCCTTCTGGGTAGAAAACATTGTGTAAAATGAAAAAATTGCCTGTCACAAGCACCTCTCTAGAGGTTTTCTAATTTTCATATCACCCTACAAATTATCTCCAGGGAAACTGTCAGAGTAACTTTTGGATCATCCTCACGAGTAAAGGGATATCAAGATCATCTTTTTCTCTAAAATCTTAGAAAAGTAGAACGTTCGCCGTCCTTGGTATGACAAGATGCTTTGGGATTGGACATCACAAAAGAGAATATTTATAGATGGTTGCATGGAAATCTTCATCTGAGATACCTACCTGTGTGGCAACTTTGCACTACTGTTTAATCCACTACCACACAACAATATTTTAGAGTGGTCCAATTTGAAAGGAGTTGCTGATGACATTTAAAGTTGATCAAATTCTAGATTTTTATAAAATTTCTGAGTTGAAAACACAAGCAATTTCTTCATTATACATAATGTTTTCCCAATTGTTTGTTTGGTTTGGGGGTTTTTTTGCGGGGGGTCCAAAAGCATCACTGTGTGGGAATGGGCTAATTCACCAATCTACCATAATCATATCATGAATTTCATTGATGGTGTCCTTTGACGTGACAGTTGTTACAAGCAATTTCTTCATTTTCCACCCTGTTTTACAGATTGCCTTCTTTGGGTTTGAAAACAATTGGGTCAGTGGCCCTGGTGCTCACCTAAGGTAAGGTTCTTTTTCTTCGAGGGCTAATACTAAATGGGCCAGGAGAATCTTTTTTATTTCAGTTCAAGTTCCATCCCCTTTGGGGCTCTGCCCCTGGGGACCCTAGGGTGATGATTTTAGCAATTCTGAAAGAGGTCAATGTGCTTCATGCAAAATATCAAGACTCTACGCCTTCTAGGTCTTAAAGGGCACCACCTATAGACCATTTATGCAAAATTTGGTTGAAATCGGCATTGTGGTTTGGGAGGAGATGTGGTTTTAAAAATCCTTCTTTATTTCTATATAAGCCCCAACCTCTTGGGCGGGGCCCTGAGGGTGTTGATTTTTGCAGTTTTGAAAATGGTCAATAAACCTAGGTCGGGATTTTTTTTTTTTTGAATTTCAGTTTTGTTACCATGGCAACCAGTTTTCAACGGATTTGAATTCTTTTGGCAAATTTTAAAGAGTACCACATTAGGAACATTTCTGCTAAATTTGGTTGAAATCATCCAAGTGGTTTGGGAGGAGATGTTGCTTAACCCTTGTGATAAGCAATTTCTTCATTTCCCACAATGTTTTCTATCTAGAAATTTGAAAAAATCCAAAATGTCATAAGCTTTAAATTGTTGTCTGCAACTTCTTTCAATTTGGGCCAGTTTAAAATATTGCCATCTGGTAATGGGTTAAAAATCCTTCTTTGTTTCTATATAGCATTAGCCCCACGCCCATGGGATTAAAGTCCCATGGACCCTCTTGGGCTAAAACCTCTGGAAAGATAGAATGTCTTTTTGCAGACTCATCCAATTTGGAAGAGTACATTTCTTTGGCATGTAAAATTGTGGGTTTGTGCAATAAATTGGTTTTTGGTGCGGTACAACTTAAGTATTTCTATGTAAGACACATATTTATATCTAGAAAGACAGTGAATTCAAAAGACAATAACTGACAGATCTCCAGCAAGGACCTTTAGGAAACAAAAACCCTGGGACCCAAATATGTTTGTGTCATGTTGATACCTTGAATAATACTAATAATAAATCAAAATACTGAAAAGTACTGTAAGCTAGCAAAGCATTGTAAGGTAATCTTCTTGGTCAAAGGTTATCATGAAAAAAAAACAAGGTTAAAGCAACCAAGGAGTTAACCCATTTCCACACAATCCCCCCTTTTTCTGCCCCAAGAAAATAGTTGAAGAAAACAATGTGGAAAATGGAGAAATTGCTTGTTACAAGCAATTTCTTCATTTTCCAAATTTTTTTCAATGTAAAGAGATAAAATTTATTGAAAGTTCAACAATTTTAAATTGTCGTTTGCAACTTCTTTGAAGACTCTGATCAGAGCCATTTTGAACACAATGTGCTGAAGTGAGCTTAAAAAACCTAAGAACTACTTTTAAGGCGTAGGCATTTAATGAATGTGGTAGTTAAGCCTCTAGTGGCAGTTTGCACTCCTTGAACTTTGAGACAACCTCAAAATTTTGTCTGTTTACTTAAGATATCAAAGCTAACGCTTTGCTATCTAAAAAGGGGGGGGGGGGAAAATCATACATCAAAAGGATTTAAACTCCGTTTTAAAAAAATTGAAAATGCAATTCTTATCAAAGGAAAAGTCATCTTAACCCATTAGCCTACAAAGTCATATATATGTGATAAGATAAGTTATTTAAAATATCATTAAATTGATACATAGAAAGAAAGCAGATTTCTTTTTCTGAAAGAAGCTGATTTAACTTAAACCGAAATTGAAACAATCCATAAATGGTAAAGGTTCGCCTATAAAACACAAAGGAGGAAATGGTTATGAAATCAGACTAGATTAATACATTTTGTGCAACGTATATCATAAAAATAAAATAAAACTAATACGACGATTCAAAGTATCAAAATAATAATGTACCCGTAGCAGATCGAAACTGAAACTAAAAATTGAAAATAAATTTGCTGTTATTCAATTAATTTAGTGTATATTTAAATGTGTCATCTAAAACAAAGCAGCATTATAGATTATCAGGAATATTTGGGGAATGGCAAGACAACTTAAATACATTAAAGATAAAAAGATAGCGTATAATTCAATTATTTTTTTACACGAGGTGGAACAAAGTTTACCTTGGTTGCGCCATTTTGTCCAGCCTATTGATCACATGATACCTTGCTTTCTGCCTGTGTTTTCATTGGACAGTTAGACAACCTACGACGGTACTTAGGTCAAAGGTCACAAAGATAAAACGTCAAATTTGGCGAAATTTAGGTGAGAAAAGAATGCGGTTTGTGCAATTTATACGCAATGGCATGCGCTGTATTGGCGTGGAGCTGGCAAAAGGAGGTGACATAATCAATCTGAATGCAGCCGATCCCAAATTTCCAACTGACATGAGGAGTTTTATAGAGGGCGGCGATGCAATGTTGAAAGAAGCTAAAAAGTACGTTCCCTTTATTCCATTGCTTTCACAGAACATGAATATAGACTGGACTAATGAAATAAATTGTAGGCATAAGTTTTCATACTGCAAGAAGTTTGAACAATTGTAAACAGCATTTCAGGTAAGAAAACAATGGAAGAAAAGGAGATTTCGCTAGTCAGATCTACAAGTTCTCGCCTTAATGAAAATTTAGTCGTACACAGCTGTGATGTAATAGGACCCTTGAAATGACAGGACCGAGTTGCTAGGTTGCGAGGTTATCGTGACAAATTAACAAGGTTAAAGTAACCCAGGCATAAAACTATTTAACGTGACAAAATCTTAGACTTGTTCAAATTGAAATAAGTTGCAGACGACAATTTCAAGTTGGTTAAATTTAGAAAATACCTACCTTGTTGGGTAGAATACACTGTGGACAAAGAAGAAATTGCTTGTTCATTTTCCACAATGTTTTATAAAGCTTTTTTTCTTGAGATGCTTGAAAAGAGGAATTGGGTGGGAATGGGTTAAATATATAGCCTGCTTTTGAAAAAGTTTTCTACAATTTGAATAGAGTTTGCAATATTCCTGAAATACATAAGAACTACTTTTTATGGCGTGCATTCAATGGATTTAATGGTAAAGCCTCCAAGGGCAGTTTGCACTTGTCGAACTTTGAGAAGACCTCAGAATTTTGTCTGTTAACTTAAGCTATCAAAGCTGACGCTCTGCTAGCTAAAAAATCAAATGACTCAAACTCATCGATGAATCAAACAAAAATTGATTACATTAACCCTTTTTCATTTTTTCAAATTTTAGACTGGTCCAATTTGAAAGAAGCTTCAGACAACAATTAACAGTAAAGTGGGTACAATTTGGAAAGTAACTAAACTAAAGGTTGGAAATATTGTGGGAAAATCAGAAATTGCTGGTTACAATCGATTTCTTCTTTTTCCACAATATGTTCTCAAATATAGACTCACAGGGATATAAAAACAATGGGAAAGGGTTAAATCGTTAATGCAAATGATTTTTGTTATCATAAGAAAAACTTGTTCGAGAAGAAGAAATTGCTAAATGAAAGATAAAAAGCTATACCCACCATGTTTTCACATGTATTGAATCAATAGGGTCTTGAACACAAAAGCTGATTGAAAGAGTTTGTAATGAATTTTGATAGATAAATCATCAATTGATGTATGAAACATACTGTAAAACAAGCAGAAAATGTTTGATTAGAGTATCGAACCCTTTTTTCACAATGCCTTCACATGTTTTAAGACAAGGGGTCAAAGGATCAACATAGAAAATTAGGCCCAAACAATAATAGGTTCAAAACCACAGGGACTTGTCAAAGTTGAATATTTTTATACATGTACTAGATACGTAAATATAAAAATCAACTGCGTCAGGTCCCTGTGACCAAAAAGTTCGAGGTCAAAAAGTCAAAATAGCCAAGACATCTTGGCGAAAATGTCGAGGCGAAAATGTCCTGCAATCATTAGATAAGCAACGCTTGGTTGTTTATAAACTTATAAATCATTTATTTATTTCCTGCAATGTTTTATCAGCAGAGACAAAGATTTTTAAGATATCATCAACTTGAAATTTTTGTCTACAGCTTCTCTCAATTTGGACTAGTATAAAATTTTGTTGTCGTGGAATGAGTTAAAATAATAATTGAGCTTTTTGAGTATTAGACATGGAGATCTGTACATGAATTACAGGTATAGCTTCATTTACAGTATTATATGGTACAAAACTATTCAAACTAATTCCAAAGAATTAAATCAACTAGAAATTGTGTGTAACAAGCAATTTCTTCACTTTCCACAATGTTTTCTACCCAGAAATATGAAAAATTCTAATATTTCATAGACTTTTAATTGTCCTCTGTAACTCCTTTCAATTTGGACTGGTCTAAAATTTTGCAGTCTGGTAATGGGTGAGAGCATACATTTTGAACATACATGTACCTACAATAGTTTTTTATGAAGTCAGGATTCTCATGCCTGCTTTGAATAATAGTATCCCCCTGTCTATTGATAAGGCACATAATTATTCTAACTTTCTGTCACCTTGAACTCTTGACTAGACTAGACAACTTGTCCTTGGTTATCTCAGACAGTAAAAATTTTATACAAGTCTAAAGAAGTTGTAGACTACAATTTTCAGTTGTTGAAATATTGAAAATCTTTGTCTTTTAGGATGGAAAGAATTTGGGTGACAGAGAAATTGCTTGACACATTTAGCATTTTTTTTTTTCATTTTCAACAATGTTTTCCTTGCCTTTTGTTGGGTTCAATCTGGATTTTTTTTTTTTGAGTGGGTTAAACTACAATTCTATAGAAAAACAGATGGGAAAACATTGTGTAAAACAAAGAAATTACTTGCAACAAGCAATTTTTTCATTTTCAACGATGTTCTCTTCTCAAAAGTTAAAAAAATCTTAACCCTTGTCATGCTGAATAAATTACCTTACTGAGATACTGTCAAATCAAAGGGCTGAAAGCACTGATAGAACTTGTTGTTCAAAAATCAATATTTCCTTTTAGAAATCAACTTCATAAACAACTCTGGCAGGAAAAGTACAAGCAGGGGGTGTAGACTAAGATCAACCTGCACATAAGTGTAGTCTGATCTTAGTCTACACCTCCTGCCAAAACCGGAATATTCCGGGTTCAGCATGACAAGGGTTAAACTTAATCATCTTGAAATTGTCATCTACATCTCCTTTCAAATTTGATACAAGTTTAAAGTTTTGCCAACTGGTAATGGTTTAACCTAGTACCAGAAGTTGCAGACTGAAGAGATAATTTTTTTTTGTCTTTTAAGGTTATAAACAAAAAAATGTTTGTTTTTTCCACTATATTTTCCAAACGTTGATTATTTAAGAGATGAAGAGAATATTTTTTGTTTTCATGGAGGTATGAACCGAAAAACCTAATCACACTGTATGAATACGCGAAGTGGATTCATACATTGTGTGATTAGGTTTTTCGGTTCATACCTCCATGAAAACAAAAAGTATTCTCTTCATTTCTTATAGTTAAATAGTATTGAGCAAAAAACAAAACTTAACAAATTTTGATACCTTTTTGTATGGGACTATTTTGTGCGGTAGCATACAAAATTGCTGCGTGCTAAAAATTTTGTTCATGGAGGTATGAATTAAATTTTTCTACCAATCAGAAGGCTCGTTTTTGATAGACGAAACTAACAATTAAATTATTTTGGAATGGGTTAGCCCATTCCCATACTATGACACAGTGACACTTTTGGATGCTTTGGACACTTTTGCATGCCCCTCCAATAAAACAATTAGGAAATATTGTATAGATTGAAGAAATTACTTATAACAAGCTATTTCTTCATTTTACACAAGGTTTTCCACCAAGAAAGTTGAAAAATCTAAAAATTCATAAGTTTCAATATATCATCTGCAACATCTGCAATTTTGGGCGTGATGTTGATTCTTGTGAATATGGATTGGCAGATATTGGTTATATACAGATATGAAGAGTCTTGAAGGGGTTTAATTAACCTATTCCCACACAGTGATGCTTTTAAACACTCCTCAATATAAAAGCTTTGGAAACATTGTGAAAAATGAAGAAATTGCTTGTGACAAGCAATTTCCTCATTTCCCTCAATGTTTTCTCCCCGAAAAGACTAAGACTTGACAGATTTCGTCTACTTAATTTTGTTGTCTGCAACTTCTTTGAATTTGGACAGGTCTAAAATTTTATCGTGTGGTAATTGGTTAACCCATTACCATTTCCAACAACTTAAAATCGTTGCCTACAAATTCTTTGATTTCAGACCGGTCTTTAATCTGTCATGCAGGAAAGGGCTAAAAATTTCTTCATTACAGTGCCAAGACCAAAGTGGACCACACAGTGAAGCGTGATTCTATCAAACTGCTGGCACCCGTCACGTCATGTGACAAGGTACTCTGTATTGGTATGAACTATGCGGACCACTGTGAAGAACAGAACATTCCAGTTCCCGAAGAGCCTGTGTTGTTTAACAAGTTCCCTGGTTGTATTACAGGGCCGGCAGATGATATTGTTTTTCCTGCGGAAACCAAGGTACATTGCACGTTTTCTTTTGACAGAGATCTGCATTTACACACAATCCCTGATTTTGAACCAAAACAGAACAGAAATTTTATTAGTGACTTGCACACTAGTTGTTTTGTTAAAAACATGTACATGAACTAACCCATTCCCTCATAATAACTCTTTTTGATGCCCCTTGAGAAAAAATCATTGAAATACATTGTGAAGAAATGAAGAAATTGCTTGTCACAAGCAATTTCTTCATTATCCACAATGTTTTCTTCCCCAAAAGAGTATCAAAGTATTCAATGATAACTTGTGCATCAAAAAGGGTTGTTTAGGTAATGTTTTTAGGCTCAGTTTTATTTCGTAGTAAAAGGGCTTCTTACGAAAAGTGAGCTGGCCTTCACAATGACTTTTTTATGCACTAATTTGGAAAACTGAAACACATATATTCTTATTGATGTATTTTTGATGAAGATGTATGTATAGAGGGCATATGAAATCAAAGCCATAGATGTCTTCAACTTTACAGAACAAACAGTTTTTCTCATTTCTTAGCATTCTTGTCTGTCTGTATCGGCCAGATTTGATACGGAGTGAATGGGCAGATAGTCTTAAATCTAAATATAATCTAGTTATATGATGTCTGAGATTGTATGGACCATATCCAAGTGGTAATCATAATTAAAAGAATATTTGAAATGTTTATAATCTTCTAAGACAATATTTCTATTTAGTATAACATACCATTTGTAAGTACCGGTTAAACAATCTATAATATGTTGTTTGAAAACTGGTAGAAATATTTTGAGTTCTATTCTATATGGGTTGTAGAAAATATAAGAAAATAACATATGTCTACTAAAGTTTTAACATTTGACATCTATTTTATTCACATTACAAAAATCAACAATTGCACATAGCGGATCCAGGTTTTCTGTAGAGGAGGTTGAATATTGAATACATGTATTCCTTATTCTGGCAAGAGATATTGACAAAGACCAGCCTGCACATAATGTTGAGTCTGGGCTTAGTCTACACCACCTGTTTGCTCCTTTCTTGCCAGAATTGTTGATAAACTCAGTTTTCGAAAGAAATATTGACCTTTACTAATACCTATAGGTATTTTTCTGTGCTTTGATTTTAGTGCAATTTTAACCCTTGTCATGCTGCATAAATTACCTTTCTGAAATGCTCCCAAATCAAAGGGCTGAAAGCACTGATAGAACTTGTTGTTCAAAAATCAATATTTCTTTAAGAAATCAACTTCATAAGCAACTCTGGCAGGAAAATTACAAGCAGGAGGTGTAGACTAAGATCAGCCTGCACATAAGTGCAGTCTGATCTTAGTCTCCACCTCCTGCCAAAACCGGAATATTCCGGGTTCAGCATGACAAGGGTTAAAAAGGATTTTAAGCCGTGGCCATGGTGCAGTTGGTAGTGCGTCAGACTCTCAATCATATGGTCCATTGTCGTGGCAAAAATATCCTTTCTGACTTTTTCTCCCACCAATAGGTGGATAATCATAAACCTAAGTTAGGTGAGCAACTGAAGGCTCAGAAAGAATTATGGTAGTTCTGGTGTGAGAAATACAAAGAACCCATGGTTAGGTGCTCCAGCTGCCATGATATGACTGAAATACTATTTAAAGTGGTGTAAAATCCTACTAAAAAAACAAACTAGGTTTTTTATCAACAGGATATGGGTTATCATGCCTACATGAACATGTTGATCTTATCACTTTTTTGTTTGCATTTAGTGTTTAGATTGGGAAGCTGAGCTGGTGATAGTCATAGGAAAAAAAGGAAAGAACATAAAGGTATTTGTGTTTTTGTGTACATAGAATATGAAATAAGGATACTTTTTAGCTAGCAAAGCATCAGTTTTGATAGCTTAAGTTATCAGACAAAATTCTGAGGTCATCTCAAAGTTTAACAAGTATAAACTGTCACTGGAGGCTTAACCACTAAATCCGTTAAATGCTTACGCCAAAAAAATAGTTCTTATGTATTTCAAGAATATTGCAAACTCTATTCAAATTGTAGAGAACTCTGTCAAAAGCATTCTATTTAACCCATTTCCACTTAATTCTGTTTTTAAGCATCTCAATAAAAAAGCTTTGGAAAAGATTGTGGACAATGAAGAAATTACTTGAAAGAAGCAATTTCTTCAAAGTCCACAAGGTTTTCCACCCAAAAATGGGATCATAGAGAACTCTGTCAAAAGCATGCTAATTATCCATTTCCACTCAATTCTGCCTTTTAATCATCTCAAGAAAAAAAGCTTTGGAAAAGATTGTGTATAATGAAGAAATTGCTTGTAACAAGCAATTTCTTCAAAGTCCACAAGGTTTTCTACCCAAATACAATAAAATTTTAGACTGGTCTAAATTCGAAGGAGTTGTAGACAACAATTTAAATTGATGGAATTTGAAAATATTTTGTCTTTTAGGGTACAAAACCTTATGAATAATTTATGAATTATTTGTGACAAGCAATGGAGTGATAAAACTTAAAAAATCTTCTTCTCCCAACCCATAAGGCCTAGAGCTTTGATTTTTGGTATACATCATCATCTATTGACCCTCTACAAAATTACTTCAAAGAATTACCGTATTCTGAAAATTAGCCCTTTTATGTGCGATCCCTGATTTTACATAGAAATAAAGAAGGAAATCTTTAAAAATCTTCTTCTCCCAAACTAAAAGGCCTAGAGCTTTGATATTTTGTACAAATCATCATCTATTGACCTTTACCAAAATACTTCAAGAAATTACCGTTTTTCTGAAAATTAGCTCTTTTCTAGGCTATCCCTGATTTTACATAGAAATAAAGAAGGAAAACTTTAAAAATCTTCTTCTCCCAAATCATTAGGCCTAAGGCTTTGATATTTGGTACAAATCATCATCACCATATTCTGAAAATAAGCCTTTTTTTGTTCGATCTCTGATTTTACATAGAAATGAATAAGGGAAAACTTGAAAAACCTTCTTCTCCCAAACCATAAGGCCTAGAGCTTTGTTATTTTGTTTAAATCATCATCTTTATACCATCTACCAAAATACTTCATAGAATTACCGTACTCTGAAAATTAGCCCTTTTCTTTGTGATTCCTGATTTTACATAGAAATAAAGAAGGAAATCTTTATAATTTTCTTCTCCGAAACCATTAGGTCAAGGGCTTTCATATTTAGTGTGTAATAATACCTATTGACCCTCTACGCAATTACTTCATAGATTTACTGTATCCTGAAAATAAGCCCTTTTCTATGCAATCCTAGAAAGGAGTTATGAAGGATATCATAGAAAATGTTCTTCTTCTTAACCATTAGGCGTAGAGCTTTGATATTTGGTATGTATTAATGCCTATTGACCCTCTACTTAAGTATTTCAAAGAACTACCACACTCTTGAAATTAGCTCAATATGGTTGGATCTTCACTATACCTAGGATTAAAGGAGAAAATCTTTAAAAATTTACTTCTCCAAAATGATTAGGTGTAGGGCTTTGATATTTTGTATATTATATCATTATGCCTTGAGCCATCATACTCAGGGGAGCGATATAGGACCATCATGGTCCTCTTGTTTAGCTTAACTAACCGAAGGCCAGGGGCTGTTGGCATGGCATGAGGTCTGTCATGCATATGTCTGTTAGTGTGAAACTTT
The DNA here is from genome assembly GCA_946902895.1 of Fragum fragum. Taxonomy (NCBI): domain Eukaryota; kingdom Metazoa; phylum Mollusca; class Bivalvia; order Cardiida; family Cardiidae; genus Fragum; species Fragum fragum. The sequence goes on from OX336374.1 coordinate 37,941,000, forward strand.
TTGTTAAAAAAATCTTATCCTGAGAAACTACAGGTCAGATCTCAACAAAACTTTACAGCTTTACAGGGTAGTTCCCTAGGTGGTCCTCTTTCAGGTTTCTTTTTTTCAAGTAATCATGATCTATTACGGACTGGTTACCATGGCAACTAAAGTAGAAATATTTTAAAAATCATTTCTCTCAAACAAATTATTTGATATCATTGCTCTTTTGCAGAAACATTCCTTGGGTCAAAGTTTACCTAATTCCATATAATTATGTAGATTTGTCTAAAAATATGACTTTTTAATTGGTCAGGTTTTTCCCTCTCTCAAATTATAGCATAAAATTTATTATGTGCTCAGTTGTAACATTGTATGTTATCTATTGTCGGAGTAACACAACACACTATTTTGTAAATGAGTCTTAAACCTAAGGATTATCTCCCTTGTATCTTACATTTTAGTAAGGAATTAGACTATTTATTTACATTGACTTTAACTATTGGTAGATAATAAAAAAAAGAAAACAAATTGGTATATTAAAGTTTATTCAACCCATTACCAGACAACAAAATTTTAGAACAAATGGAAAATTGTCGCAGATGCTGATTTAAAGTTGACCAAAACATTGCAGAAAATGAAAGAAAGAAAGAAAATCTTGGGTACTATTGGCAGGGATTTTTTTCCATATTAGGCAAATACATGTAGTTGTTTGATTATGTTTATTTCATGGTCTAAGAGAGACAATTTGATAATTTGGGTCTCTTGGTCTTAAATGTCATCAAAAGGCAGGATTGAGGTGGAACAGGTTGTTGTGATTTTTATGAGCTTTTTACTTTTTATAGAGTCTTCCATTCAATTGTTTCTCTCCAAGGTAGAAGATGCCATTCAGTATGTGTTATGGTTATACTGTAGCCAATGATTTTTTGTGCGAGGAATTGGCAACTAACAGCGGATGTTAATGGCCTTAACTTTCAAAATTGTTTCCAAAAGCTTTTTTCTTGGGGGTGGTGAAAAGGCTAGACAGAGTAAGGATATGTTGATATGATTTCAATTCTAGATTTTCTTTTTTCAGGTAGAAGATGCCATGCAGTATGTGTTTGGTTATACTGTGGCCAATGATTTAAGTGCCAGGGATTGGCAGTTGACACCAGGTGTCAATGGTGGTCAGTGGTTGATTGGCAAAGCCATGGATGATTCCTGTCCTCTAGGACCAGCTATAGTCACACTCGAAGATTTAGATGGTTTGTACATTTTTATCTCATTACCAGAAAACAAAATTTTAGAGTGATACCAATTAAGGAGGTTGCTGATGACAATTTCAAGTCAATGAAACATACTTGGCATGTATCTATAAAATCAAAATAGTGGTATATACTATCAAGGAAAATATGCGTCAGCATAAAACTTTGGACAATTTGTAATATTTCTGTGGTGAATATATTTACTTATTCAAGCTGTAGTTATGATGTTTAAGTTGCCAAGCAACTAATTTATTATTTTGTTACATGTTACTTATCATAGATTCTTGAGAATAATCCTGTTTAATATCTTAATCCTTTCCTGTACAAACATGGGATTTTACGTTGCCGTAATTTTATTCTTGAGAAAATATTGTGGAAAAAGAAGAAATTGCTTGTAACAAGCAATTTCTTCTTTTTCCACAATATTTTCTCCAACATAGGATGGTTTCATTTCAAATTGTATCCAATATTCATTGTCGTCTGCAACCTCTTTGAATTCAGACCAGTCTAAATTGCAAAAAACAGGAAAGGGTTAATGAGTTTCCCTATCGGAGGACAGTAGGGGTGCCAGCAATCTGTCAATGGTTAATTTTGTATTACAGATCCCCACAACTTAGGTCTGAGATGTCGTGTCAATGGTGTGACAAAACAAGACAGCAACACTAACCAACTAGTCCACAAAACTGAACAGGTCATAGCCCACATCACAAGGTAAATATCAAATATTCATCCTTTGTCTCTTTTGTGTAAATGAGCTGTGGATTCCTGCATGGATTACTGCAAGGGAAGCAGACTCATAATCTGAGAGAAGTCAATGGGTGCTGGTTCGAATCCTTGCTGCAGCAATGGTCGCATTTGTCACATTGGTATGCCCTTGAGCAAGATATATCAAGCCCCAGCATGGAAGAGGTGGTACCAAGGAAGCACATAAATAATTAACTTGGCAATAATGTAAATTATAGATTTTTATTTGATTAACCTTTTCCCACACAATGACCCCTTTAGATGTACCTCTAAGAAAAAGCTTTGGACAGCATTGTGGGAAAGGAAGAAATTGCTTGTTACAAGGAATTTCTTCATTATCCACGATATTTTTTACCCCAAATGATAAAGATTGTTAAAATTTCACAATTGTTGTCTGCAAGTCCTTTCAATTTGGACCCATCTTAAATTTTGTCATCTATTAATGGGTTAACACAGCTTTGAACAATCTATCGTCAGTTAGATTGTTGGGAATGTAGCTCAAATGTCGATTGATTGAATGGTATAAATCAATTGACAAATGAATTACATTCCCCAACCCTGCCCCCAAGCCTTTCAATATAAGGAACCAGTGCCAACAGCATTTTTCATGCATTTTTCTAGCCCTTGGCTAACCATATCAACTAACAAAATATTGTCTTTTGGATGAGGCATTTAACCAAGGCCTCGTGTGACATGCTATCAAGTGAGCTTGTAAAAGAATAGGGAGGAGCAGTTTCGTACTGTATCCTTGCACTATCCCCCTTAACAAATAACCGTCTTCTTGTGGCGTCTCTCTTATGGGAAATATTAACATTATTTTTACTTTGCCTTTTCTCACTTCCAGGTTTATGACATTATACCCTGGAGATCTCATACTGACAGGATCGCCCCCTGGTGTTGGTTGCTTTAGGAAGCCACCAGAATATCTAAAGGTAAAAACAAAACTCCAGATAAGTGATGACATTTTGAATCTTTTATTTTTCTTTGTGTGGGTGATCATTTGATTTTGTCTGGTTGGGACAATTATAAGGATTAACTAAATACAAGACGAAAATTTTATACTGGTCCAAATTTCAAAGATGTGTCAGACGTCCATTTTGATGAAATGATAAATTATTCATCTTTTGCTTTAGAAATATTTTGGGCAATGAAGAACTCTTCATTTTCTAGATTGTTTTTCTTAAGATTTAAGCTTAAAATTGGAACTGTGTGGTAATGGATTAACCGATTGCCACACAATCCTGCATCATAAGACACCAAAGAAAACTTTGGAAATAAGATGACAGTATTTGCGATTTGCAAAATTTACTGAAGACATTTAAAATGAGGCCAAACATATAAACCCTGTCTAATTTTAGGTAGAAAATATTTTTGGGAAAAAAAGAACATGCCTATAAGCTTGTTATTGGCATTTTTTTCTTCCACAATGTTTTTCATGGCTGTTTTTCTTGAGTGATTAAATGTTTAGTGGTAATGTTTAAAACAAGAGTCATTGACTGGTCCATATAGAGAGGGGTTGCAGACGACAAATTGAATTTTATGGAATTTAAGATTTTTCAAATTTCTGGGTAGAAAACATTGTGGAGAATGAAGAAATTGCTTGTTACAAGCAATTTCTCACATCTCCATAAGATTTTCCAAAGCCTATTTCTTGAGAGGTGGTAAAAAGCGTATCTGTGTGGGAATGCGTTTAACATTTTCACATAGATGAAAATAAATCTAAAATTTCATAATCTTTAAATTTCCATCTGCAACTTCTTTCAATTTGGAGCAGTCAAAAATTTTGTCGTCTGGTAATGGGTAAATCATTTTCACACAACAAAACATAGCACTGCCTTCAGCAAACAGCTAAGAGACATTACTGGCCACACCCACTATGCTCTGACAGAAAGTTAGATATTTTAACCCTCGTCATGCTGAACCTGGAATATTCCTGTTTTTGCAAGAGGTGTAGACTAAGATCAGACTGCACATATGTGCAGGCTGATCTTAGTCTATACCTCCTGCTTGTACTTTTCCTTTCATAGTTGTTTATGAAGTTGATTTCTAAAAGAAATGTTTATTTTTGAACAACAAGTTCTATCAGTGCTTTCAGCCCTTTGATTTGACAGCAATTCAGTAAGGTAGTTTATGCAGCATGACAAGGGTTAACACTTTGCTATTTTCAAAATCTATGGTGAGTTACAAAAGTAAAATGGTTATATGGCGAAGTAAATGACGTAACTATAGCTTGTATAAGCAGTAGTTACGGTGTTTAGGTCACTAAACCAACATAGTGCTTAGCATAAAAGTCAGAGTTCAAAGTTCATTTCTGGTCTATCTGTTTTGATCCTTCACTTATTTCTTAGGCACTTATTTAATCCATTTCCAAACAATCCCACATTTTGATGCTTCCTGAAGAAAAAGATTCGGAAAACATTGTGTAAATGAAAAAAATGCTTTTCATTAGCAATTTCTTCATTATTTATGATGTTTTCTACCCCAAAAGATAAAGGTTTTAAAATTTTAGAAACTTAAAATTGTTGTGTGCAACCTCTTTGAATTTGGACAAGTCGAAAATTTTGTTGTGCAGGAATAGGTTAATACATTGTTGCAGGTTGGACTGTTTTATTTTTCAGAAAGGAGATGTTGTAGAAGTGGAGATAGATAAGATTGGAACTGTTGTTACTAGATTAGTGTAATAAGGCATTTAACCCTTATCATGTTGAATAAAATCCTTCTTCAGACAGAATTGCATTAAAATCAAAGGACTGATGGCACTGTAGGTCGGGTTGTCAGAGTCAATATCTAGGTTGGAAATTGATCCTATGGACTTAAATTCTTGTTTAAAGAGGACAAACAGGTGGTGAAGACTAAGATCAGATGGCACGTATGTGCAGGCTGATCTTTTTCTATTCCTTCTGCAAAAACAAGAATATTCCGGGTTCAGCATGAGAAGGGTTAAGTGAATCTATGGCATTGTCTGGATTGCTTGGCAACAAATGAAATTTTAATCAGAATACACAATATTTTGTTGATGAAATCATATAAGTAAATTCGTTTAGACAGAAAATGTATATAGAATCGAGGATTATCAACATCATCATTTTAAGGATTTAATCTGATATTCTCCATTATCCATCAATCTAACTCTTGGCACAGTGTACAGATGGCATAGGCTGACAAAGGTCAAAATTATTCACTCTGTTTAGATTTTATAAATATAGAAAGGTCATTCTATCTTAATGTATGTTTATTTTGAACACACTATCTCTGACTTTATCACACCTTTTCATGAACCTGAAGAAAAAAGTTTGGGAAGACATGATAGAAAATGAAGAAATTACATCTAGCAAGCATTTTTTCTATCCAATAAAAAACACCCAAAGATGAATAAAAGCACGTAATCTTGAAGTTATAGAATGCAACTTCTGTCAGATTTGATAAGTGTAAAATAATATTGTAATGGGTTAAATGATTGAATGGGGTTAAACACCACCTTTAACAGTACTTCAGTCATATTATAGTGGCTGGAGCACTCAATCATAGATTCCTGGTATTTCTTACACCAGTACTACCACAACATCCTTGCCAAGCCTCCAGCTGCTTAGCCCACCTAGGTTCAGGATTATTCAATTATTTGTTGGAGAAAATGTTGCAAAGAACATTTGCGACCGCCAGGAATCAAACCCGGGACCCTATGATTAGGAGTCCTACTCCCTTCCACTGTGCAATGGCCGCAGCCTGTCATGGGTTAAAGTTATCATATCATATGTTGTGTTTTTATAAGACATTATATCCACGAGATTACTACATACTCAGATTGCAGGTTCAAATCCCAGCCGCGCCACTGGTCACATTGGCAAGATATTACAGAGCCCTAGCCTAGTCCTTGTGATACCCAGGAAGCACATATTATAACTGAAAGATTGTTCAAAGCGGCATTAAATGCCATGCAAACGAATAGAAGATACATATTCAGAATAGTACAGTGATCCTTTGGGATCGAAAACATTGTGGACAATGAATAAATTGCTTGATTCGAGCATTTTCTTCATTTTCCACAATTTTTGCCAAAACTTTTTTTTACGGGCGTAAAAAGGAGATCTTGTATTGGAATAAAAGCGTAAAAAGGAGGGCTTGTTCAACCAAAAGACCTAGAGCAATAGTATTTTGGATGTAACATCAACTAATAGACTTCACTAGGTTTGTCCATATGATGACCATGCGGTTATATTTTAGTATTGCACTAACTCCCCTCAATTTACATATAAGTTGTAAAAGGAAATCTTGTTTGAATTGATTGATTGAATGGGGTTTAACGTCGCTATTAACAGTATTTCAGTCGTGGCAGCTGGAGCACCTAACAATGGATTCCTGGTATTTCTCACACCAATACTACCACTAAATCCTTTCCTAGTCTCCAGCTGCTATCCCAATTAGGTTTACGATTATAATACGAGTATTTCAGTCGTGGCGGCTGGAGCACCTGACATAAACATTCCGACATTTGTCTCTCACTAATGGGTGGATAATCGTTAACCTAAGTGGGATAGCAGCTTGAGGCCAGGAAAGGATGTAGAGGTAGTACAGGTGTGAGAAATACCAGTAATCCATTGTTAGGTGCTCCAGCCGCCGCGATATGACTGAGATACTATTTAAAGTGGCGTTAAACCCCATTCAATCAGTCAATCTTTGTTACATGTTACTGGCCATAGTTTTTGCAAAATGAAACCGTTCAATAACGAAGTTTAACCCTTGTCATGCTGTATAAATTACCTTACTGAATTTCTGTCAAATCAAAGGGCTGAAAGCACTGATAGAACTTGATGTTCAAAAATCAATATTTTTTTAAAAATAAACTTAATAAGCAACTCTTGCAGGAAAAGTACAAGCAGGGGGTATAGACTAAGACCAGCCTGCATATAAGTGCAGTCTGATCTTAGACTACACATCCTGTCAAAAACGGAATATTCCGGATTCAGCATGACAAGGGTTAATTTTCTGTGGACATGGCCATCGAACAGTTTGTAAAATTTTCACAGGTGATAGGGCTGCTCAGAGGCGGAGTTTTATTCTCAGCAGTTCAAAGATAATTGACCAATCGCCAAAACGCAAAAATGCTTCACATAAATGTATCCCTATTTTGGAGTTTCAAAGTTCTCTTCCTGTCTAAATGAATGACTTGTTTTGTTGATTGTCAGCCGCGGTCCGTCATTTTAGAACCCATGATAGCAGTTTTTGATGATCATCATGACCGTCTTCTGTAAGGTGGAGTTTATACTTTAAAAGTACCTCAGAGAAGATTGATAGCAATTTCTTCATTATCCACAATGTTTCTATCCAAAACGACGAAAAAAAAATAGAATTCAATCAACGTGAAATTGTCGTCTGCAGCTTCTTTCAATTCGGACCAGTCTAGACTCTAAAATTTTGTTGCGCGGAAATGGGTTAAACGTTTGGTGACGTCACACGTTTTTGCTGCCCTTTCCGTTTTGATAGGCAATGGGAAATAATACTGTGGCTTCTTTAGTTTAAATACGTGGGAGAGGTTGTCTTTCTTTACAATGTGGGAGAGGTTGTCTTTCTTTACAATGTCTACCCGACTATTTGTCTTCATACTTGTTCTAAAACGCATCGTTCAATGGAAGTCTCAATTCGGTATAAATACAAAAATAAGCTAGAATGTTGCTACTTAGTCTGCACAAATTCCCGCAAATCAATGCTTCTGCACGACTCATTTGCATCACCCGGATAAAACCAGCAGAGACAGGAACCTTGATTTAACCCATTCCAACACATTGACCCTTTTGAACGCCCCTGCAAGAAAAGCCATTGGGAAACATTGGGAAAATTGAAGAAATTGCTTGTAACAAGCACTTTCTTCATTTTTCAAAATGTTTCCTATCCTGAAAGTTGAAACAACTAAACTTCATAAACTTTAACCCATTACCAGACAAGAAAATATTTGACTGGTCCAAATTGAAAGGAGATGCAGAAGTCAATTTAAAGTTTATGGAATTTTAGATTTTTTCAACTGTCTTGGTAGAAAATATTCTGGAAACATCTTGTGCAAGCAATTTCTTCATTTTCCACAATGTTTTTCAAATTACTTTTCTTGTGGCGTCAGAAAGCGTCATTGTATGGGAAAGTGTTAAATTGTCGTCTGCGACTCCTTTGAATTTGGGCCAGTCTAAAATTTCGTCTTGTGGGAATGGGTTAAGTCTACTCTGGGATTACTATCTACACGTAAACAATTGTGTCCGATGTAAAATAAGTGAATGGGTCGCTCACCCCGCCAACTGAGGTCCAACAGGAAGTTACATTCTATATCAACGATGTTATATCGCAAAATTTATGGTCAGTAGCATGTACTAAAGAGTAAAATGGGTAGTTGCCTACCTAAACGTCGTAATTACTTGAATAAGCTAATTAAGTAATATTTACGACTTTTACGTCACCAAACCGACAAAACTGAATGCGGCTTCACATTAATGTTCAAAGTTCACTTCCGGGCCAAATTAAAGATTTGGTTGTTCGATTGATTCTTTGGTTGACAGACCCGTCAAATATTGCATCGAGAGAGAAGTTTAACTTTCACTCTTTTAAGAACTCTATTTATGTCTCGCAAAAAAGAGAAATAATACGATTGATCGATTCGGATTAGCGTATTCTGGCGCATCGACAGCTGTGATCATTTAGCGTGCAAGAAATGTATAGTTAGTGTAATATAAAAATACAACAAGACATATAAAACAGTAGATAAGGAATGAAATGAAAAATGATAAATGAGGACCCTTTAGCCGCCTCATATGACGTGCAAGTTGCCACGTTTGTTCCACCAGATGAAATGGCAGGTGTGACACGGGTAGGCTGTGGTTTATTCTTATACACCGTTTAACCACACTGGATCTTACAAACAGGCTAGTGCTTTTCTTTGCAAAGCTTATTTACATCGAAATAAATAATAAAAACTTTGGAATAAATAAACACCAACCTGCTGCAATCCAGGAGTTATGAGAAAAGCAATAGTTAATCTCTGATTTAAGTCGTCTCCTACGGCAGGCCATAGAGAAAGGCAAAGGTACTAGTCTGGAAAACTGCCCGTCACCCCATGGTGCAGACATGATACAAAATTATAAGACAAAATATCAAATAGAACAATGCCATATTTTTGCCAAACCAAAACTGTACATAAGTATGTTGGTTTTTAGCCTGAGATTGCGTAAGTTTTAGGCATGTCTAAAGTTTTGTTTTCTGGTGATTGGTCAAGGCGGCAGCCTGGCTACTTGGCTGTCAGTGTTTGCCTTAACCCTTTCCTGTACAATTCCTGGTATTTACGTCCCTTCGATACTATACCTCAGAAAATATTGTGGAAAAGAAGAAATTGCTTGTAACAAGCAATTTCTTCTTTTCCCACAATATTTTCTATCACATAGGGTGGTAACTTTTTTTAAACCATACTTACTTTTTAATGTCTGTTACCCCTTTGAATTTTGACAAGTCCAAAATTTTGGGGAAAAAAACGTAAAGAGTTGAATTAATACTTCAATATTCACCCCATCCCCTAAATAACCCCATTGTTCTCTTAGAACACAAAGGTAACAGCTAGTCTCAGAGGCCTTTTCGGTTAGCCGGCCACCACTCTATTTCCGATAATAGTTTATGGTGGCAATAGATTTGCCGTGGATGCCTGTACGTTGAAACAATTATATATAAATCCCATTTTCCCATGACATGTTAGCACCAGGTAAATGATGCAGACAGAACTTATTGATTTTCTGTTAGCCGGCTACTACTTCGCTTCCGATAGTAATTTAGGCGCGTACTACATTGTAAACATAGTGCTGTTTATATCTGGATGGAATTATACTCTGAGATAGAAAACAGAAAATTGGAGGTTCCTGCGACTGAAAGGGATAATTGATCAGGGTAAGTTTGAGCGCCGTTTTCTTTTCGTTCCTTAACCTATTTCCACACAATCACGATTTTACACCCTTCAAGAAAAGAGCTTTGGAAAACATTGTGGGAAATGAAGAAATTGCTTAGCAATTTCTTCATTACCCACAATGTTTTCTACCCCTCCACCCCCCCAAAAAGACGTGATTTTCGAGATTTACCTACTTATAATTTTCACTACTTGATCTGAATTTGGATAAGTCTAAAATGTCATCGTTTGGTAATGAGTTTGTTGTATACCACTGGCGTTGATAGCTTAAACCCATTGCCACATGATGATATTTTAGACCTGTCCAAATTCAAAGAAGCTGCAGACAAAAATTTCAGATTGATGAAATTTTTCAAATCTTTGGGGGTAAAAACGTGCTTTTTACAAGAAATGTCTTCATTTTCCACAGTGTTTTCCATAGCTTTTATATTTTTGGGGCGTGTGAAAGGGTCAATATTTGGGAATGGGTTAATTGATGGCGTAGGCTTCGTTCATATCAAGATAAGCTGTAGTTGCGATGTTTTGATTATCACCCGGAATCTGCTTTATCTCCTCGCAACTGTGACCTCAGACCTCATTCAAAGTGTATTTACGACATTTTGTACGCCCAATGACGATATCGCCGTTCGGCGTGCAAAACATCGTAACTTCAGGTTATTTAATCGATACAGTAACCTGCCGGTACATATCGTTTCGCCATCCGAAAAGATACGCTTTCATGCGAAATTTGCTCGTCAGCTCTCTGCCTCTGGATAAGATATTCCTATCAAATTTGATTACAAGGGCTTGAATAAACTGTACTTATGACGTTTCAGTCACCAAATCAATAAATTACTTCACATAAAGGTCGACCGATGTCGGAATTAAAAGTCCACTTCCTGTCTAAGTAGCCTAAATTGGTGGATTGCTTCATTGACTAACCTCGCGATCTGTCAACTGACCAAAGAGTGACACTCTTAGTTGAGATTGTTTAAAGTTCAAATGTCAAGATGATGTTAATGAGCTCAAAAATACTCTTGAAGATGAAATTCGACATCTCTCTAGTTGTTCTCTCATTTTAAGTAGCCCTAGTCATCTTCAGGTGTGGCCATGTGCTTAACCCATTCCAACACAGTGACGCTTTTCGACGCTCCCCTAGAAAACCAATTGGGAAAACATTGTGTAAAATGAAGAAATTGCTTGTAACATGCAATTTCTTCATTTTCAACAATGTTTTCTATGCAGAAAGTTGAAAAAATCTAAACATCATAAACTTTAAATTGTCGTCTGCAACTTCTTTCAACTTGGACCAGGCTAAAAATGTGCTATCCGGTTATGGGGTAACTCTTGTCACGCTGTATGAAATCCCGGTTCACTGAAAATTGCGCCAAAATCAAATGGACTGAAATCACTGTAAGCACTAGCTGCAAGTCAGTATTTTATTTGAAAACTGAACAATGAACGATTCTGGTTTGAAAGAGACAAACAGGTGGTGTAGAAAAAGATTAGACGGCACTTATGTGCAGGCTGATATTTGTCTATACCTCCTGCCAAAACAGGAATATTCTGAAATTAGCATTACAAGGGTTAATCAGGCTTGAGTAGGCCAGTCAAGAAAACCCGAACATTTGAGGCCCGGGTTCACAGCACAAGTTTACTAGCTAAAAATGTCATTTCGGTTGCATTTAACCCACAAACCAGACGGCACACTTTAAGACTGGTAGAAATTGACAGAAGTTACAGGCGACAAGATTCAACTCATGGTACTTAAAAAGACATTTAGAGTAATAAAGAATTTTGGGCAATGAAGAAATTCTAGTAAAATGATAATAACCCTATACATGTATTTTTCCGGCTAAATGTAAGCTCTGTCTCCGAGTGTTAATTTTTACAATTGAAATCCGCCTATAAAATCAAGACAATTTTAAGAAATAAATGATTTGACCTAATTTTAATCCCGTGCGAATGATTCTGCAACATTCTGAGATCCCAATATTGGAATTTCCAGTCACTTTACATGTATATAACTTGTAACAGTAAAATGCGTGGGTGAAGTATGGGGGGAATTCTGGAACATTGAATAAAGTGGCCGGGTGAGGTTAGTTCTTTTTTATATATATAAAATATATTAACAAAATGACGCCTTTTGTCGCCCTTCAAAAACAACAATTGTGAAAACATTCTGAAAAATGAAGGTATTGCTGACAAGCTATTTTTTTTCACTTTTCAACAATGTTTTCTTGTTGAAAGAATCTGAATTTTCATAAACTTTACATTGTTGTCTGCAACTCCTTTCAATTTGGACAAGTCTGAAATATGCCATCTGGTAATGGGTTAAGTTACGGATCGCTTGTCTCGACTGCTAAGCTCCAGGAGGAAGTTCGACTTAAACCTGTCCTGTTTTATGAAATTTTAGACTGGTCCAATTTGAAAGAGGTTGCAGACGCCAATGAAAAATGCATGCAATTTGAAATCTGACCATCCTTTGTGGTAGAAAATATTGTGGGAAAAGAAGAAATTGCTTGTTACAAGCAATTTCTCCTTTTTCCACAATGTTTCCTCAAGTATAAAATCACAGTGACGTAAAATACCGGGTTTGTCCAGGAAAGGGTTAAATATTAATTGACGTTATTTGCAAGATTTATGGTCATCCCTAATTAAGTTACAATGCTAATATTTGGTATGTAGATAGGTCTCAACAAGGCGCAACTGGGGAAAGTCATTTAATCAAGGTCAAGGTAAAAATTTTAACCATTTTCCCTAAAATGTTACTCAAAAACTAAACCTGTCAACTAAACATTTTCCTACAACTTCATCCCTAATTAAGTTACAATGCTAACATTTGGTATGTAGATAGGTTTCAACAAGGCGCAACTGGGGAAGGTCATTTCATTAATGTCAAGGTCAAAATTTTAACCCTTTTCCCTAAAACTAAGAATAAAACAATAAAAATCACCCGTTTCTAAAGAATTCCTGTTTGGTGGGCATGGTGTTTCACAAACACATCTTGTTTCTCGGAACTTTGGATAACAGAGACTTGAAACCTTATATGGTTTTATTGATTGAATGGGGTTTAACGCTACTTTTGATAGTGGAGCCTTCAACAATGGATTCCTGGTATTTCTCACACCAGTACCGCCATAACATCCTTTCCTAGCCTCCAGCTGTTATACCACTTATGTATACGATTATCCATCCATCGGTGAGAGACAAATGTTGGAATGGATATGTGCCGCCACCGGGGATCGAACCCATAAACCTTACATGGTGCATCACCTAGAGATTTCGATATGAAGCTCACTGAATTCATGGCCCGCACAGATATTTACTTCCCCAATTACAACATGTATTCTAATTGAGAGTCGATGAGGTCAAAATTGAAAAAAATATCGTCCTTCCTCTAAAACTACGGAATGGATTTGATTCATTTTTTATATGTTCACCCAATATCATGCAAATATGTGAATATATAATTTTGGTTACAATCCATTTGATTTTCTTGAATTTGTAGTTCTTTGTTGAAAAATCTTTAAAAAGGGGGAGCTTTATTCCAGTGACAAAATGTTTTCGGTGATTTAAAGTCGTTGCGTGAGTGTGTGTGTGTGTGTGGGGGGGGGGGGGTAGGGTTAAAGACTTTCCGTGATAGCGTTTTGTTTTAGGTTATTGTAAAGATAAGATTTGGCAAATTGAAATGGGATATCGTCTGTTAAAGGGTTTACTCATGAAAAAAGAAAATTCGCCGCCCTTTTTACAGACCACATGAAACAAAAACTGATAAAAAATGGCATTGAGGAGAATGCTTTGACGTAAATTGTCGTCTGCATCAAGGAAAAATGGTTACCACGTAAATCAATCCATTACCAGATGACAAAATGTTAGACTGGACCGAAATGAAAGGAGTTGCATACGACGGTTTAAAGTTGATTCATTTTGAGATTTTTTCAACTTTCTGGTTGAAAAACATTGAGTAAAATGAAGAAATTGCTTGCTACGGGCGAATTCTTCATTTTACACAACGTTTTCCCAATTGTTCTTCCTATGGGTTGTATAAAAGCGTCATTTTGTGGGATTGGGTAAATGAATGTGACATTGTGGATGGGCTAGATTTTTTCATACTTTCGTGATAAAAATGAGAACGCAACCATTTTGTAAGTAGATCTATTTTTTAAACTTAAAGGTAGTGAAATGTTTGATGTATTTTGCGTAACGGCATTAGATTACAGTGAGGTTAAGCTTTTAAGTTCATATCTAAATGAAAACAAAAAACATGAAATTCACCCTTTATTTTTAAGTGTGACATTATACTGGTAAATGTAAACATGGTAATTACTGGTGTACTATGTCTCCATTTTTCCTTGTTACTATAGTGACAGAATGCCAAACGACATTTTACATCGTTCAATATGCCAATTACGTTGTTATTTCGTAAATAAGATACAGATCTTGTCGACGGCCTTATGTTTTGTGGGAACTTAAAGCTTTATGAACTGCTGATTTAAATCGAGACAATACAATACAGACAGAATAGGAAAAAGATAGAAAAACTTAAAGAAGAAGAAAGTACGAAAGACAGAGAGAAGAGAAGAAGGAAAACTTGACAATGAATGATAGAAAGAAAAGGATAGCGAGAAGGAGAGTGAGCGAGAGAGGGCGAAAGAACGAACGATAGAAAGAGAGAGCGACTGAGAGAGAAAGAGGAAAAAAGAGAGGGGGAGAGAGAAAGAGAGCCAGAGAGAGACAAGAGAGACAAAATGAGAAAGAGACAGATAGAGAGGGGGAGAAAAAGAAAAAACAGAGAGATAGGAGAGAGAGAGAGAGGGGCAGAGAGAGAAGAGAGAAATGAGAAAGAGAGAAAAGGGAGAGAGAGAAAGAAAAACAGAGAATTAGGACAGAGAGAGAGAGAGAGAGAGAGAGAGAGAAGAAGAACGAGAGAAAGCCGAGAGAGGCGGACAGAGAGAGAGAGAGAGAGAGAGAGAGAGAGAGAGAGAGAGAGAGAGAGAGAGAGAGAAGTAAAGAAAGAGTGAGAAAGAGAGAGAGAGAAGAGAGAGCAGGAGGAATAAACAGACAGAGCGAGAGAGAGAACGAGAGAGAGACGGACAAACAGAGAAAGAAAGAGAGAGAGAGAGATGGGGGGAGAGAGGGATGACTGCAAAGCAGCTTGATATATCTCATGAAGTCGGTTATAAAAGATTGTTCGACAATATGCTTTTATCCATAATGATTTCACATAGGATCTTCAACTGCCCTGTTGTCTAGGAAAACCTATTTTAAACATTTAATGATGCAAAATTTTAGACCTGTCCAAATCTAAAGTTGATTTAATTTAAAAAAAAAACATAATTTGAAGAATAACCATTCAGTAGGGTAGTAAATATTGTGTAAAAAATAAGTTGCTTGTAACAAGCAATTTCTTCTTTTTCTACAATGTTTTCGGAATTAAAAAAATCACTTTGTCTTAAAAAACATGGATTTAAAAGGAAAGGGTTAATTTTGGCAAAGGATAAAAATGAACAGTATCTTGTCATAACGGAGCCAGTTTATTGATTATATAATGTTCATTGATTAGGCCGGAATATTAGTCACAGCGGAACGGAATCAGGTTTTCCCCCTGATGTTCGAGAAGCACAATTTTCCAACAGTATAACCAATTACCAGACTTCACAATTTTAGAATGGTCCTAATTGAAAGAAGTTGCAAATTGAAAGTAAGTGTCAAATAGAGTAGAAAACATTGTGAGAAAAGGAGTAATTGCTTGTTACAAGCAATTTCTCCTTTTCCCACAATGTTTTACACTATTGTATTTCTTCAGGGCGCCAGAGAGGCGTCACTGTGTGGTAATCGGTTAAGCGACCACTCAAGGGAGGACCAAAAGGTGGTCGCTTATGTGAATGGTCGCTAAAAACACATTTTTTGCGAAATATATGAAGGATTAATTCGATTGCATATACAAAAATAATGCAAACATCTCGCTGAATTTTATGTTATTGGGACTCAGTGAGACGATTCTAATGAGTTACACAACATAGAATTTGGTGATGATAGTTTTTAGCAAATACGACCACCTCTTTTTGAGAGATTTTGAATTTGAAATGGGATTTCGCTCGTGACCGCTTATTGGAGGTGATCGCTTAATAGAGATGGTCGATAGAGCAAGATCGACTGTTTTTCATGCAATTGAGATGGCGAAGTTTCTAAGCTTTCAGAATCTACTCATAACCCGACCTTTACCGCAATTGACGGATCGATGGCCCAGCAAAGTTGAAACTGAGCTGCCGCTGCCATTGGGCAGTTGGTAGCGCGTCGGACTATCTATCATTGGTCCGCGGTTCGATCCCCGGTCGTGGCAAATATCCTCTCCGTCATTTGTCTCCCGCCATTGGCATGATAATAGTAAACCTAATTTGATCAGCAGCTAGAGGCTCGGAAAGGATGCAGTGATAGTACTGGTGATAGAAATGCCAGAAATAAATGGTCAGGTGCTCCAGCCTCTGTGAAATGACTAATATGAGTGGTGCTAAACCCCATTCAGTCAATTTAAGCAAATTGAGTTTCGACAGGAAGCCCAACATTTTAAACGGTGTTATTTTGCTAATTAAATAGCCATTAACATAAAAAAATGAAATGGTCTGTTGCCGACCTTAACGTTGTAAATACAGCTTGAATAAGCAGTAGATACTACGTTTAAGCTACTAAACCAACACAGATGTTTCATATAAATTCCGGCCAATGTCGGACCTCCGATCTAAATGAATGATTTGCTTGGTCGATCGATATTTAGCTCACCTGAACACGAAGTGCTCTGGGTGAGGTATTTTTGTTCATCTTCTGTTCGGTGTCCGTCGACCGGCGTCGGTCGTAAGTGAACATATTCTTTAACCCCTTACCAGACGGCAAAAATTTAAACTAGTCCAAATTGAATGGAGTTGTAGAAGACGATTTAAAGTTTATTGAATTTTAGATTTTTTGAGTTGCGGCAAATCGAAGGTTTGAAGCTACTCATTGTCGTCGCACGATTTAACTATCTCATGTATTCCTCCGATGGCCCGTGACATATAACCTCCCTGACATTGTCGTTTCTTAAATAGTCTCATTTTATGTTACAAGCCCAAATTATAAATTTTTGGACACTCTTTTAAAAGATGGCATCATTTTTAAAGGTTTCACTACAAAATTATCCTAATTTTTCGAAACTTTTGATTTTACAAGCGAACTACATTCAACGCGTAAATAACCTCGATACATACAAATAATTAGATCGTCAGTTTTGATTAAAAGACCATAAATTCGAAAGGACACCGTGTATCTTCACGTCAGTCATTTTATATTTCTTAGAAATATATCTGCAAATGCAATACAAATCTCATATCGGTTACCTCCGATGAAACAAACTATCAACGAAATTGAGCATAAATACATACGATACTTGAAACACGCCGTATAAGTGATATGGGCCGTACATCTTCGTATATATTAAATGGGCCCGTAGGGAATTGCATGGACGATATTAACTTATTTTGGTATTTTTAAGGATAAAATGCTATAATCTGTCATTTATACTTACATCAATGTATTAAATATTGATTTTGTGAAGTTATTTGTGATTTCAAATATACTGGGGCAAACCTAACCTACTGAATGCACATTATTATCAACACTATTTGGTGTACGACGCATGCGCGCGCACTTGTTTATATCCTGCCCTGATACTAAACGAGAATGTTGATTCCTAATTTAAATACGAGTTGTTGTTTGATTTCGTGACAACCGATAAAGATTATTTAGTGACGAGTAAAGGGACGATGGTTATATCCGAGATTAATGTCATATCTTCGATAGGCTGATTTGACTTACCTACCAGATGTATGGAAACGCCGAACTAGGTCATGGTATTCTCAAGACGTCTACCGCAATTTATGCGCTTCCTGTTAAAGGTATAATTTGATTGCATGTCAAATATGATTTGTCTTGTACAAAAAATGTGTTTGTACCGCCCTGGCCCGGGCTTTCCCCAATTTAGTAAATATTTTTTCGAACCGATTTTCTGTCATTCTCGCACCGAACCTTCTCACGTTGAATACGATATAAGGAAATATACGTTTGAAATATTATCAACTTTAAAGCCCAGGCGAATTAAGGCATATATTTTCTAAAGATACCTGAAGATCTCTTAGTTACATACCCATATGAAGCAGAGAAAAGATTATTATCATTAAATCATGCGTACTCAAAAATGTTCGACTTAAACCCTATTTATTTTTTTCCTAGACGATATGTGCGAACGTTTTATTATAAGGATTGAGGTTTATTTTAGTATCCATTTAAAATTTCAGATGGGATTTGAAGTTCAATAATTTGTATAATCAAAGCACTGATAGTACCTCATTAGTACTAGTATTATTACAACAATAAGTTACTTTCTACACAACTCTGTCTTCTGACTTTGCTATGGTGATTTAAAAACTGCTTTCCAGAGCTTGTTGTGCAACACTGAGAAGAAATATTCTCTGATGTCTATAAATATTGGGAAAATGTTCATATTTCAAAACACAATTCACCTTGGATAATTTAATCCATGATTCTTTTAAGTAACCTGTGTGATAAGAAGTCAATTGTAAGAAAATATTACCTAAATGCAAGATCCAAACACACTGGGCTTTAAAAATAGAACTCACTTACACAGAATAAAATAAACAAAAATACACACACAGAATTTACTTTCAAGTGGATCAATCTCATTTGATCAGTCAAGGGCCAACAGACTTCAGTTTATGTTTAGTAATGAGTTCCAGACAGTCTGTCTGTTGTCGCAACTCTCAGGCCCTTCAGGGCTTTGATTAACTTTCTGGATAGAAAACAGTGTATGAAAGAAGACAGTGCTTGTTACAAGCGATTTCTTCATTCATACAAAGTTGCCCCCATTGGTTTTTCTTGAGTCTCGTCAAAAGTTCCATTGTGTAGGAATAGGTTAAATAACCACTCGGCCAATTTCATCCAAATTAGGCAGGGAAGATCCTGAGAAGACCCCTCTACTAAAAGATAAATCCGTTGAAAACTGTGATTAAAATTGCAAGAAAAGTGGAAAACTTTAAAATCATCTTGTTCTGACCCATATAACGTAGAATTTTAATATTTAGCTTGAAGCATAAGTACATTGACTTCTTTCACAAACGCTAAAATAATTACTCTCGGGTTCCCATGGGCTGAGACCAAAAGGGGTGCCTATATCGAAACAAAGAATTAATTTTAAAGTGACATCTCCCCCGAGCCTATTGGACCAATTTCAGCCGAATTCGACAGTGATGTTCGACTGGTGGCTCGTTTTAAAAGTTGCTAAAATGAATGAAATACCTATACTGTTGCAAGTAATTTCCTCATTATCCAAAGTGTTTTCTATTCCAAAAGACGAAGTATTTTAAGATTTCATCAACTGATTATTGTCCGCTGCAAATCCTAGGATTTTGACCAGCCTAAAGTTTTGTTATCTGCCTATGGGTTAAAGTTGTCTAGACAGAATTTTTAACTTACCAATATAACATTTCCGTTTCACAAATAGACTTGGCTCGTTTTGTGATCAATAAGTGTGTCTTCCATTAACCCTTGCTTTCCTGTTTACGTCGTTGTGGTTTTATACTTGAGAAAAATGTGGAAAAGAAGAAATTGCTTGTAACAAGCAATTTCTCGTTTTCCAACAATATTTTCCCCCAACATAGGATTGTTTTATCTCAAACTGCATCCAATTTCATTGTCGTCTGCACCTTTTGTCAATTTAGACCAGTCCATAGATTAAAAAGCGGGAAAGGGTTGAAATATTTGGATGGAAATAAATAGCAAAATCCATGTATTCTATCATACATGTAACTGGCTAATTTCCACGAAATCCGGCTCTACTACATTATTATATGAGCGCATGCGTGACATTCCAAACCATTACACATGTGCGCTAAGTAAAGACTAAGATCAGCCTGTGTTTCCGCACAGTCTGATCAGAGTCTCCACTCTGCGCTTTGTAGATAGATACTTACCCAAAGCTTCTTTAAATATTCAGCGAATATTCTAATTGCCCCCAATGGCTGTCCAGGGTGCTCAATTTGTGCGAGTCACGCACATGCGAAATTGTTGGAAATGTCACGCATAGGCTCATATTCAAGAAAACATTGTGGAAAAAATCCCTGTAACTGGTCCAGTATCTGTTGGCTAACCGTCACCACCTGTTGTGATGGATAATCGTCGCAAATTTGATTTTCATTGAGATGTTTGATCATCGCAAACTAATATTAAGACAAAAATCTAAAAATATCCTCAAGGAGATGGATGGCTAGCCGTCACTTGTAAGACAAATTCGTTACAGTTGATCATCACGAGTATTGGAATTATGAAAGTCTTTGAAACTTTGTAAGCCCGTGATAAGTTTAAGATAAGCCGTTGTGGTCAAGTGTATTACGACATTGCATGCAGGTATATGCATACCGCTTTTACTTATATGACAGAAGTATTTGTTAAAATTAAAAGGATTTTTGACACATAGATTGTGGGTCCTCGTTTAAGCCGAAAATGATGTCTGGCAATAAAATATAACGCATGCTTTTGATTCAAGTTGAAGAGATTTTCTAGTTAGTTACAGCCGTTTTGAACTGTCGTCTGCATAGACTTCGAATCTGGACCAGTCTAAAATTTCTAATTATGGTGTTGGATGAAATAATTGACGGTCGCTGATTTTTAAGAAGTAATGATTGGCCAATCAAATCACCAATTTCGACTGGAAGTGAACTTTTGAACTCCAACATTTATGGTATGCATTTCCGTTCGCTGGCTACTTAAACGTCGTAAATTTAGCTTACTTAGTATTCAAACTGTAGTTAGGAATATTAGATCGCAAACTTACCATTTTACTTTTTTGTACCATGTCACCCTAGCCGCCGTCATAGCGCAGTTGGTAGCGCGTCGGACTGTCAATCAATATGTCCTGGGTTCGATCCCCGACGGCGGCACTCATCCTTTCCGACTATTTGTCTCTCACCAATGGGTCGATAATCGTAGACCTATGTAGGATAGAAGCTGGAGGCTAGGAAAGGATGCAATGGTAGTACTGGTTTGAGAAATACCAGGATTCCATTGTTAGGTGCTCCAACCGCCGCGATATAACTGAAAGATTGTTGAAATCGGCGTAAGACCAATTCAAACAAATCATGTCACCATTAGTTTTACAAAATAGCGCCGCCCATTATCTTAGTCGAAACTCCTGTTGGAGGTCAGTGGGCGTGGCCAGCGGACCGCCAATTAGACTGAGTGAGAGAATAGTTAATTTTGAGAGCGTAGACCAACTAAAAAAGTTAGGTGTTTTATAAGATTGGACTCACAATAAATAGATATATAGATATATAGAAACCTCTCGTGTTTTTTTTTGTTTTTTTTTTCAAAATTTATATTTGTCCAATTTGAAAGAGGTAGCAGATGATAATGAAAGTAAGTATAAACACCATCCTACAGGGTAGATATTATTGTGGGAAAAGAAGAAATTGCTTGTTACAAACATTTTCTTGTTTTTCCACAATTATTCCTCAAGTACAAGATCACAGAAGTGTAGAAACAAGGGATTATCCATGGAGGAAAAGGTTAAATGAGTCTGTCTTATAGCTTTATGTCTCCAAATGTGTTTCTTGTTTCCCATTATAGAAATAGAGTTATAACTGTCAGATCAATAAGTCTCTTCTTTCATTGTCAAAGGAAATGAAGAGAGAAAAAATATATATGAGCCGTCAGACGAAAAGGGACCTTCCGGGTTTGCCGTTAAACAAATACGTGACAAAGAGATCGGTTCAAGCAGAGGTCAACCTGAAATGGCGTTCCTTTTCTTAACCCATTACCAAATTGCAAAATTTTAGACTGGTCCAAATTGAAAGCCGTTGCAGACGACAATTTAAAGTTTATGAAATTTTAGATTTTTTTTCAACTTTTTGGGTAGAAAACATTGTGTAAAATTAAGAGATTGCTTGTTACAAGCAATTACTTCATTTTACACAATGTTTTTCCAATTGATTTTCTTGGGGGCGTCTAAAAGCGTCACTGTGTGGGAATGGGTTAAAGCTTAAACTTTCTTGTATTTTGTAATGGTCCTGACGTGGGTCCATGTTTTGATGAATATTTTTGTTTTGTTGGGGTTGGGGGGGGGGGGGGGGCGGGTACTCCGTTACTTAGTGGTTATGGCAGCGGGATCGTAATCTTCGAGGTGTGGAAAGTTGCTGGTTCCGAGCGCCGTGCTGCTAATAATCTTTTTAGATGTATATATATTGGAAAAACTTTCGAAGCCCCGTCCTAATACTGGTGGTAGTCAGGGAGCACGTGAATAAGCGAACTTCTCCGCAATAAAACTGATTGATTGGTTGATTGGTTGAATAGGGTTTAACGCCACTTTTAACAGTATTTCAGTCATATCGCGGCGGCTGAAGCACCAAACAACGGATTTCAGGTATTTCTCACACCAGTACTACCACTCCATCCTTTCCTAGCCTCCAGCTGCTATCCCACCTAGGTTTACGATTATCCACCCATTGGTGTGAGACGAATGTCGGAAAAGGTATTTGCCGCCGGGGATCGAACCCATGACATTCCACGATTTAAGATTAGGAGTCTGATGCGCTACCGACTGCGCTATGACGGCGGCCGCAATACAACCGAAATATTGTTTTAAAATGTCATATAACACAATTCAAAGTAATAAAAAAGTAAATGTATCTTATTTTTATACCAGGGCGAATTTGTCTCATCGAAGGACCCATGAGTCTCGGCGTCCCATTTCCAACCATTACATATATGCGCCAAGTAAAGAATCAGACCAGCCTATACATCCTCGCAGTCTGATGAGAGTCGTCTGCAAGCAAGCTTCTTTACGAGACCAGTGAATATTCTAAATGCTTTGACTGGCTGTCCAGGCTTCTCACTTCACTTACATGTGCAATGGTTGGAAATTTCACGCACAGACTCATGTACACCAAGTCAGTGGCGTGATAGAGATTCGAGCTCGTATTAACGACTCCCACTTTTCACAATACCCTTACCCTTGCCCGGATATCCTTATGGCGAACTTAGTTGGTCAAAGTCCACTTTAAGTCCGGCACTCTTAAAAGAACACGTGCATGCGAAAATAATACAGGTCGACCAACAAAATCGAGGCGTTCGTGCTAAAGAAAATAAAGAGAGCGTGCATGCGTATAAAGTATAAAGTTACAATTGCATGTTTAAGGTTGAGGGGCTAGTTCTTTAAGCCTGCATGATTTAAGGTCTAGGATGCATTTGTCAAACATTATTTCGAGTGAACGCTCAGTTTTTGTACATGGGAACACTGCGTGCATGCGCTCTTTAATGCTTACATGACATATGGCCTCTTAAACTTGACTTTTGATCCAAACGGTACACCATATGGCATTGCCTCTACGCCGGCGCCGCGATACCCTCCGAAATCCTATTTGTTAAGGGTCAGATATAGAAAAGAACCACAAAAAAGCAAGCTGGTTGAATCGTTTAGGAGGCATCAATAGAGACCCGTCCCAAAGTAACATCCCAAATTGAATTTTCCCTATACAGACAAACACCAATTCCAGCCAAGAAAACATTGCTAGTTAATCGATTTAGTCTATAGCGCAATTCTGGCGAAGACATTATTTCTATAGAAATTACTAAATGAAATAGGGGATATTGAATGAGCGGTAATGGAATATCGAATTTATTAAATGATATATATTTTTTAGACTGGTCCAAGTTCAAAGAAGCTGCAGATGGCAATTTCAAGTTGATGGAATTGCAATGTTTTTCGTCTTTTTAGATCGAAAACATTGTGGATAATGAAGAAAATGCTTGATACAAGCAATTACTCAATTTTCCACAATGTTTTGCAAAGTTTTTTCTTGAAGGGGGCACACAGGAGGAATTGTGTGAGAATGGGTTAAGGTAACATGTAAACGTTATATATTGTTTCTGCGCATTTATTACATTAGTGTATTGTCGTCCACGTAACATGATAAAATATTAATCGGATTTATTTCACTCCCCAGCACTGGGCCGTATGATTATACGTTTTATATGTTAATCGAGACGAAAAGGTTATTTCGTGTAAAGATTCTCACATAATCCCCCCTTTTTACGCCCTTCAAGCAAAATGCTTGGAAGAACTTGGTAAACTTAAGTTGAATGAGCAGCTGGAGGCTCGAAAAGGATGTGGTGGTAGGTTTACGATTATACACCATTTGGTGAGAGACAAATGTCGAAAAGGATATGTGCCGCCGCCGGGGATCGAACCCGTGACACCCTATGATTGAAATTTGGGAGCCTGGTGCGCTACCAACTGCGCTATGACGGCGGCTTGCGCGAAAAGGCTGAGTTGATTAAAATTCTGTCAATTTAAAATTGTCGGCTTTAATTTCTTTCAATTTGCCTAGGGTCTCCTATGCATGCACTTATTATTTGCTATTCAATTCCCAAACAATTCATCTTTATAAGACCTCAAAATGAGTATAAAAAATCAATGTAGAAAATGAAGAAAATGCTTGTTACAAGCAATTTCTCTCAATTTTCCATATTGTTTTCTTCATAGAAGACTGGGATAATTGAAATTCTACCAGCTTGATTTTGTCGGCTGCAACTTATCTCAATTTTCCTTGCGTCTCCCATTCATGTGCTTATTTATTTGCGTCGGCATGGTTAGGTCTAAGTCGGTCAGTCGAATAATTTCAACCCATTCCCACACAACAACATTTAGTCTGCATGGTCCGAATTCAAATCAACTGCAGACGACAATTTCAAGCTGATGGAACTTTGAATTTCGTAATCGCTTTGGTAAAATAAACAGTGTAGATAATAAGAAATTGGTGTTAAAAGGCAATTTCCTCAATTTCCACAATGCTTTCCAAGGCTTTTTGCTTAAGGGGCGTAAAAGGGGTGGGGGCGGGAGCGGGTTGGCGGAACAGTCTTTCGATCAGCTATGATAATTAATTGTAGCACCAACATATAACAATAGCCCGGATTATCGATTAGTCGGAACGTCTGCATCAGGAGTTTCTGTAATAAAAGCAACAGTTGTAGAGGACTAAATCTTGTTATTGAACGGCAGCCCGTTAGGACAATCGGTAAAGAGTTTTAAGGGGGTTTCAAGTACGATGATTACACAAAGATATGAAACTACGATGGTTATCGGGAATTCTGGACCAAATTTGAGCTCAACCTTTAGATCTCGAATCAAAAGTAATGCGAAACCTTTAGATCTCGAAGCAAAAGTAATGTGAAATCTTTAGATCTCGACTTAAATGTAATGTGAAACCGTTAGATCTCAAAACAAAAGTAATGAGAAACCTTTAGATCAGGAAACAAAAGTAACATGAAACCTTTAGATCTCGAATCAAAAGTAATGTGAATCCTTTAGATCTCGAATCAAATGTAATGCGACCGAATCACCAACCAACCATTTTACTTTTTTGTTACATGTTACTGGCCATAAATTTTACAAAGTTAACCGTTTACAGCAAAGTGGAACTTCCTGTCGGAACACAGAGGGCGTGGCCAGTGATCCATCAATTGGTCTTTAATTAACTTATTACCAGACGACAATATTTTAGAATGTTTCAATTTGAAAGGAGTTGCAGACGACAATTTAAAGCTCATGAAATTAAAAAAAAAACCCAACTTCCTGGGTAATTACACGTACTTTCTTCATTTTTCCCATTGTTTATCTTGAGGGGGAACCAAAGGCGTCATTGTGTGGGAATGGGTTAAACCGTCTGCACTCTCTATCGCATTTTCGCAAGCCAGGAGTTCCAACTTCGATTTGTTCCTGAAGTTGTTTAGAATAAACAAAGTAAGGATGAGGGAGATCTCTTTCTATCATGGTGACTTGGTGACTGTATTTTGAAGGGCTAGCGACGTTGGTTTGCTAATAAAATGGTACTGGAAAAAAAAACAATAGTTCAATTTAATTTCAAAAGTACAGCTTAAAAAACTGTAATAACGATGTTTAAACCTTTAAAAAAATAAATTCAATCAACTTGAAATTGTCGTCTGCAGCTGCTTTCAATTTGGACCAGTCTCAGATGTTGTCGTCTGGTAATGGGTTAAGTTGCCTAGCAACAAAAATGTTGGCATATATGTCTGAGTTCAACAATTCACTCTCGATGATTGATGAACCCATTCCGACACATCACAATTTTAGAATGGTCCAAACTAAAAGAAGCTGTAGAAAACAATTTCAAGTTTATAGAATTCTGAATATTTTCGTCATTTTCGATAGAAAACATTGCGGATAATGAAGAAATTGCTTGATACAAGCAATTTCTTCATTTTCCACAGTGTTTTCTAATGCTACTTTCTTAAGGGGCGTAAAAATGAGGGATTGTATGGAAATGGGTTAACCTTAGGAATCCATGGATTCGGACCAGAAAATTCTCTGAACTTGACAAATCCAAGAAGGTGTCCGTTCGTGACTATTTTGGGAGCTCGTGTTCGTGGTACGATTAGGAAATAACGCATTCATGGTTCTACACTTAGAGCTTTCGTTTATGATTGGTTGAAAGGGGTTTAACGCCACTTTTAACAGCATTTTTTTTTGTCATTTTTTTGTTTTTGCTGGAGCACCTAAACATGGCATCCTGGTATTCCTCATAATAGTACTACCGCTACTTCCTTTCAGAGCCTCCAGCTGGTCATCCTTGTTTTTTTATCCACCCATTGGTGGGAGACAGATGTCGAAAAGTTTATTCGCCGTGACCGGGAATCACACCCGGGACCCCACGACTAGGAATCCTACGCGCTACCTCTGAGTCATGGTCGCGGTCTTGTGTTTTATGAATCTGTCCGCATAAGCCATAGCACTTTTTTTCTTTAAGCGCTTACATATGACTTGACGCCAAACGAAGAACAGTTTTAGGAAAAAACCTTGTTAAAGAAAAAGGGTTTAGAACCAACAGTTTCTTGCTTTCTCTCTTTGTTTTCTCTCTATCATTAAAAGTTTCATTAATGTTGGCCTACCGTTTTCTTTCTAAATAAACATATTCTTACAGCTTCTTTCCCTTATTTACAATCGAAAATTAAAGTGAGAATTAAAGATATTGCAATAGATTAAAAGGTTAACTGGTTAATATGGTAATATATCATCGTTGGGCGTGCAAAATGTCGCAACTGCAGCTTGAATAAAGTTGTAGTTACGACAGTTTTCACGCCCGACGATGATATCATATTCGTGTCGACATCTTTATTATTCATGGGTTTACGTTGCAGGGGAAAACACCAGATGTTACTCAAGGACCATAGGTTAATCTAACTCATAAAATTACCTTAGACTGTTGAAAGGCTTTAAATGACAAAAACTTGAACTAGCTGATCGCTTGCCCCGCCTTCTGCACTCCGTCAAAACAGTTTGACGACTTTTTTTGTAAAATATGTTACCAGTGACGTGAATGAAAAGGATAATCTTTGGTTTGAGATATAAACGCTGTAACTTCGGCTTGAATTACCTGCAGCTACGACGTTAAAGTCGCCAAATCAATACAAATGCCTGACATGAACGTCGGAGGTCACCTAACACTTCCGGTCTATTCCGGTGATTAGATTTGTCAATCGATTTTGTTGCCTCTTTTTTTCAGTATCTCTTACTTGTTTAAGCTGTAGTTACAAGGTTTTGGGTGTACTTCATTCTATCTCTCTTAACCCATTACCAAACAACAAAACTTTAGACTGTTCTAAATTCTAAACAATTGTGGACGATATTTGGTTTCGTTTTGTTTTTAAAATTTCAAATAGCGCCATCGTTTTATGTAAAACCCCCATTATTGTGGGCAATGATATAATTGCTTGTAACAAGCGATTTCTTCACTTTCCACGATGTTTTCTTGAGGGTACGTCAAAAATCGGGACTCTGCGGGATTCGGTTTAATATTTGTAATACAAACCCCTAAATGGTCGCTAGTCACGTGTTCAAACTTGTCTCTGTTTATAATAGATGATAAACCTACGGTATTAGAAAAGAACGACTTCACACCATCGGAAGCTGCCATTTATTTACGGTAATCTCAATTTGCTATAATTTTCTCATAAAAAGGTCATTAAATTGTGGGTAAAACGAGGCAACATCTGCCAAAAGAGATATTTAAAATTTCAGTTTAGTTGGTAGTGATTGTTTTAGAACATGTGAAAGTTAACTCTTTCCTGTTCAACCCCTGGTTTTTACATCCCAGTGTTTTTATATATGAGAAACTAGAATTTGTCATAGTATGTGACTTAATACCCCTGCAAGTGCTTTCAGTGTAATGGGAGCTTTAACAAAACAAGGACATAGCTACTGACTTTGCTTTTCTAGAAAGGAGGAGTTCGTGACACAAAATTGGTAGTAGGCTAAGTTGTTAATGTCTACAAAGCATAAAGAATGTCAAAGTTCAAGGGGAGGTAATTCTTAAACCAGGAGGGGGGGAATTAATACTTCAAAATTGCGTCTTGCAAAACTTCAACATGTGGTTAATCTTTGTATAAAGATTCAATGGTATTTAAACAAAACTGAAGAAGGATTTCGCGACACAAAATTGGTAGTATTTTGTTCACAGACAGACGGACACACGGACGGACACACAGACAGACTTGCATACAGGCTGATTCAAGTATACCATCGAAAACATTCGTTTTGCGGGGATTATAATCAATTTGGAAAAAGAAGAAATTGCTTGTAACAAGCAATTTCTTCATCTTCCACAATATTTCTACCCTATCGAATGATAGTTTTTCCAATAAAATCAATTTCAAATTGTCGTCAGTAAAAACATATGGACAGGTCTATTTTTGTCCAAAACAGTAAAGGGTCAAACAGCAACATCACCTAAACCAACCTACAAACTAAAAGTCAAAGCACTTGCGATGGACGGCCGTGTTTGCATAGCAGAGTGATATGTTTGTTTCGGTGTACAAAATGGCAATTTTCATACAGTTATCTTTTTTAAGCATAACCTTTCCCCTAGCCTTGTTTATGTACATGTTATACAGGATGTTTCTATTCTAGAGTCCCGAGCACAATCACAAGTTCGGTGAAAAATGTCATTGTCATACGCGTAATTTTTCTTTCACCGGTGGAAAAATGATAAGCAATTTGTAAAGTTAGCTGAGCAGCTACACTTGTAATGACTCAAATTTATCGTTGCAGTTGTACATGTTACTGGTGTGAAAAATGACAGGAAACCAAGGTTCGGTGCACCTTCCAGTCGCGGTTTTACTGAAATACTACTGAAAATTTCGTTACACCAAATGCACTTGACCGCAGTCTTGCTAGTTTTCAAGATACTTTTAGTCAATACTTTTTTTACTATTGCGAGATTATTCTTTTCCGAAGACATTCCACAATTAATTAGGATATCATTTAAGAAACTCGGACAATATTAGATCAGCAATATTCATTGAGAATTACTGCCTGTAAGAAACAAATGAGAATTTTGTATATCTTATAAACCTTCCAGTAGAACCTTAATCCATTCCCAGAAAATCACGTTGTTTTTTTTACACCCGGGAGAATAGCATTAAAGAAAACATTGTGGGAAAGGAGAAATTGCTTGTTTCCCCTATCTGGGCCTGAGTTTTCAATCTCAAAACAATTTGAATAACCATCTGTTACTAACCCAAACTTTTGCCGTGTGTTAATGGATTGAAAAGGCTAATTAAAAATAATGATAAACATACTTAAATATATGTAAGTGTATAGCTTATTACTCCCGCGGTATACAGCTAGTATGCTGAGTTCTCAAAGTAGAAGGCAAATTACTCACTATTTGAAAGACTCCGCGTTTTTAGCTCCACTGGCCGAAGGCCAGAGAAACTATTGTAATGGCGTTTAGTCCGCCGTTCGGGCGTCTGTCCGCCCGTCCGTTCGTCCTTCCATGCACCCGTAAACGTTTGCTTTAAAAATCTTCTTCGCAGAAAGTACTGAACGGAATTCAACCAAATTTTACAGAATCGGTCCTTTGGTGATCCTTTATCAGATTTCTTCAAAGATTTTCGATCGGATGAAAAACATAGGTAAAATTGGCGGGACTAATTTCCATATATGGGAAACCTTTAAAAGTCATCTTCTCAGAAACCATTTGATGGTTTTCAACCAAATTTTACAGGAATTATCATTGGGTGGCCCTTAATCAGATTTCTTCAAAGAATTTTGAACGGATGATAAACATGGTTTTTATGGGCGAAGCTAGTTTACATATTTGGTATATAAATAGTGAAAACTTAAAAATCTTTATTCTCAAAAAAAGTGAAAGAAACAACAACATTAGGTTTTAAATTTTACAGGAATTACACATTCGCAATCCTTTATTGGATTTCTTCAATGAGTTTGATTTGATGAAAACCATGGCATATCGATTGAGTAGAACTAATTTCCATATACTTAAAAATTTGTTTGTTTGTTTGTTTGAATGGGGTTTTACGCCGCTTTTAACAATCTTTCAGTCATTTCGCGGCGGCTGGAGCACCTAACAATGGATTCCTGGTATTTCTCACACCAGTACTACCATTACATCCTTTCCTAGCCTCCAGCTGCTATCCCACATAGGTCTACGAATATCGACCCATTGGTGAGAGACAAATAGTCGGAAAGAATGAGTGCCGCCGTCGGGAATCGAACCCGGGACCTCAAGATTGACAGTCCGACACTTAAAAATTTGAAAATCTTTTTCAGAGAAATCTGTTGAGGGATTTTAACCAAATATCGCAGGAGTTATCCTCAGTCGACTCTTTTTCAGATCCCTTCATATGAATTAGATCGGTTGATGAACATGGCCTTTATTGTCATGGGTTATATCCATAATTGGTATACAGAGAAAATTTTGTTAATAACTTTTCATCCAAGTTTGTAAATGGATCTTACTTAGCCCGACTGTTGTGAAAAAGTGAAATGATTCTACGGAACTATTTTAAGAGATTTTTAGACCAGATTTATTTGCATGATATGCTAAAAACGATTCAGTATATATTGAATTCATGAAAGTATCGTTTGCTTAGTCAGTACATTCAGGCCTGTGGGACGATACAAGCGCTCAAGCAACTCTAGTTAGCTCACATGAGGACGAAATGCTCAATGTGAGCTATTGAGATCTCCGAATGCCCGGGGTCCGGTGTCGTCTGTCAACAATTTCTGCAAACATTTTCACCTCCTGAACCAATAAGCCAATCTTGGTGAAACTTGGCCGGGAGGTTCCTTGGGTGAAGCTCTTTGAAATTGTTCAAATAATTGAAACCCACCCTTAACTCTAGTTGCCATGGCAACAAGAAAGGGGAAAATAAGAAATTCTTTAAAAACCTTTTTCTGAAACCACAAGACTCGACCAATCAATTCATTCATTTAGACCGGAAGTTCAGTTTGAATTCTGACATTGGCCGCCCTTTAAGTGGATCATTTTTTGTGAATAAGCTGTAGTTACAACGTTTAGGTGGCCAACCGACAATTCTCCCTTTTGTTACATGCTACTAGCCATACGTTTGCAAAGAACGTAGTTTAAAGTCGAAGTGGAACTTTCTTGTTGGAGTCAAAGGGCGGTACCAACTGAGGAAGTGGGGCTAGCGATTTTACGATTTTGTCACCGACCCAGATTGTGAAGTTCATTGCATTCCCACGCAATTCCGCTTTCTAAAGCCGCCAAGATAAAAGCTTTATTAACTCTGTTGTCGATTGAGGAATTGCTTATAACCAGATATTGATTCTATATCCACAAAGATTATCTTAAATTTCACAAACTTGAATTTAACGTCTATTTATACAAACTATATATTTTATTTCGTATGATAATCCATTTTGCGACCTTATTAATTCTACGAACTATACACCAGAGCAAATATTCGGACGTGCGTTTCCGTGTATTTTAGGAAGTAATAAAACTGCAATTGAAATCTTTAGATAAATACGGTTTCCTCTGTTAATTGGAATAGAGTATTAGTTTTATGGATCTCGTTAATTCAGGTAGAGTTTTGTTATTCAATGGTTGTTATAACATGTTATTTTTGTTTATGATTTGTCATGTTTTAGTTTCATTCTGCTACAGATGATATCCGAATTAATGGATCGCCGGCCACTCCTATTGAGTTCCAACAGGAAGTTCAACTCAGATATTAAACGGCGTTATTTTGCGAAATTTACGGCCAGTAATAACGAAAAAGTAAAATGATCGGTGACCTTAACGTCGTAAATACAACTTAAATAAGCTGAAGGTCAAGCCGCAAACCAAAACAATTCTTCATACAAATTTTGGAGTTCAAAGGTCACTTCCAGTCTAAACGAAAGAATTGATTGGTCGATTGATCCCTTGACTGACAGACACGATGTGTCAATGAATGTAAAGTACCTAAAGGTTCGAAATGATATCATCTGCTCCGTCTCTATCTTTTGTGTTCCGTTCTTTCTCTCATTCTTTCTCTCCTTCTCCACCTCTCTCTCTGTCCCTCTTTCTTTCTCTCTCTCTCTCTGTCTTTCTCTCTCAATCTCTCTATCTCATACCTCGGAAGATTTTGTATCTTTCCCCCTTTTTTACAGTTTCTTTTTTCTGTCTGTCTGTGTATCCATATCTCTTAATGCCTCCGTCTGTCTCTCTGTCTATCTGAATGTCTCCTAAAATCTCTCTTCCACAATCCCAGCTAATCTCTATGTATGGCTGTCTTCCTTTTATTCGTATATTCCTTTTTCTTATTCTCCTTTTTCAACAAGCCATTACGAGTATTTCTGAAAGTATGTTTTTTCCTTCACCACAAAGGGGTATAAAGCCAAACTATAAATTACAAATACACGCCCGGTAATCTCGGGCTCCATCTCTTTTTGGAGAACAGTGCAAAATGGAGACAATGATACTTCCGATATGGAGCCAAGGACCGGAACTGAACAGAAAAGGTAAATAAAACTGTGCACCTTGCGTACAATTTGATCTCCTATTAACCTATTACACATTTTCGCAATACGTCCAAGGTTTCATACCACATAGAAATGATTATATTATCCGTTGGCGGTGATAGATTTCAAAAATAATTCCGTTTGTGAATAGAAACTTGAATCAAAGTTTGGACATCGGACCCGATCAAACACGAAAATGCGTGTTGAAATCGTTCAAATCCATGTAATCAACAGTTCTGAAAGATTTAAACGGAAATGTCTGTGAAATGAATGATAACGTGCTGATATAAAATAATGTTACCACAAAGAACTGCGTTTTCCTACCCCTTTTGCGGATTTTCTCAGATGAGAAGGAGACCAGGATGCGGTGCGGGAGACAAGATTCAGAGGGAGAGGCGATGCATATATAAATGTACTGTAAAACTTCAAATAGAACCCCATACTCTTATGTAACCCCAGCCCCTCTTCGGACGTCAAAGCCGACCCTTTTGTATG
Source organism: Fragum fragum (assembly GCA_946902895.1). Classification (NCBI taxonomy): domain Eukaryota; kingdom Metazoa; phylum Mollusca; class Bivalvia; order Cardiida; family Cardiidae; genus Fragum; species Fragum fragum. Next base: position 37,974,259 of record OX336374.1, read on the forward strand.
ATTTTCGGAAAACTTATAACCTGTAATAAACCCTAATCCCAAACAAATCAATGCCACAATGAATTCAATAGAGGGCGAATGTAACTGTTCTCAACCAAATGTCCCCTTTTGTGATGGTTCAATGCTTAGATAATTGGTTTGCTTAAAGTTTTTAGACGGCTCTGTATCCAAAATTATGTCAAAAGGTAAAAAACTTTACTGCTTAAGTTAAAACACCGTGAAATTGACAATGTTTGGATGATTTGGGAATGATTTCGGAATGAAATTGAATGGGTGGGAGGAGCGAGTTTTGAATGAAAGTAAAAGTATGTAATCCAAGATCGCTAATTTCGTCCAATTTGCGATATTTTTACCTCCTTTTATGAAAATATACGTGATTTTGTGTTCGTGTGTCTTCACGGACCAATCAGACGCTTTAAAACCCACAGCTGCCAGTAAAAATTGTGAATAATTGTTATCGATTTGAATGAAATGCTGCGCATTTTTTTAGACGGTTGTTAAATTTTTTTTGTACTATTTTGAGCGTATTTAATGGTTTGAGTGAGTGTTTGGAATGAATGATTGGAGCGCTGTGTGAGTGATTTGAATGGTTTGATCGATGTAAATGTCAATTTCACGATGTTACTAACTGTATAGTATGTATACTGTAAATTCATTCTAGTCATGAACCACCTGCTCTTTGCAGTCAAAGTAAATCTTCGCCCCTTTTTTCCGTCTTAACATCTGTAGCCTGTAATTAACACCCACCCCTTTTTAAAGAAGTGTGAAAATTCTAATAAACCACCGGTGTTGTTATTGAGCTTTTACAACGTATAAGGCACAGAACGTCCGTTTATTGCAGATCTGAACTCCTTCCGCTATACATATTTCTAAGAACCTAGCGTATTTTTCAAATTTTAGGATGACCTGAATTCTCAAATTAGCTATTTGTTTTTCTTTTAAAATGTTTCGTTAGAATAGATTTACAAAAATTATTACGCGTTCACTTTATATTCACTGTGGCCCGGTAAGTCAGTTTGGAGAAAGGAGAAATATATAGACCAGATATAAATATGGCTGTTCTAGAGAGTCTGAGAGACACATTTACTGTGTAAAAGGGAAAGAAAAGGTGTCCTGTAATATGCATAAAGTTACAATCTTAGAAAACCATTCACTGTATTCTTTTATATGCATCGCCTCTCCCTCTGAATCTTGTCTCCCGCACCGCATCCTGGTCTCCATCTCATCTAAGAAAATTCGCAAAAGGGGTAGGAAAAACGCAGTTCTTTGTGGTAACATTATTGTATATCAACACGTTATCATTCATTTCACAGACATTTCCGTTTAAATCTTTCAGAACTGTTGATTACATGGATTTGAACGATTTCAACACGCATTTTCGTGTTTGATCGGGTCCGATGTCCAAACTTTGATTCAAGTTTCTATTCACAAACGGAAGTATTTTTGAAATCTATCACCGCCAACGGATAAAATAATCATTTCTATGTGGTATGAAACTCTGGACGTTTAAGGAAAATGTAAAATAGGTTAATAGGAGATCAAATTGTACGCGAGGTGCACAGTTTTATTTACCTTTTCTGTTCAGTTCCGGTCCTTGGCTCCATATCGGAAGTATCATTGTCTCCATTTTGCACTGTTCTCCAAAAAGAGATGGAGCCCGAGATTACCGGGCGTGAAATAACTAAACGAATTAGCAAGTAGAAATTAATCTTATTTTGCTGGGATAATTGTTTTGAAATAACAATTCGGTATTGAAAGTAAACTTTAACGAGATTTGCGAAATGTAACATGGAGTCGATTAATTTCAACCTTTACCAAAACAATCGCAGAGGCTTTATTTTGAAAAAAATAAAATAAAAAAATCGGACGATGTGGCATACAGTGGTCAGAATGATTGACCAGTGTTAAATGAACGTTTATTGACGCCTATTATTAACCCGTTACCAGACGGTTAAATTTTAGACTGGTCCAAATTAAAAGGAGTTGCAGACGACAATTTAAAATTGAAGAAAGTTTAGACTTTTTCAACTTTCTGGGTAGAAAACATTTTGGAAAGTGAAGAAATTGCTTGTTACAAGCAATTTCTTCATTTTACAAAATGTTTTCCCAATCCAATTGTTTTTCTTAAGGGGTTTCAAAAACGTCACTGTATGGGAATGGGTTAATATTTATGCAATGAGGTTTTCAACAACATCTTTAGGAAAAAATGTAATTTGTTCGTTTATAAAAGCTTGTTCATTTAGAACAGTTTCATTTTCAAGTGACGTTTGTATTCCTTCGTTATCAATTTCCCCTTGCATATCCTCTGAAGGTCGCGGAATTGTATGCGGAAAATAAAGATTATCCGTTACGTGGAAATTTTGCAGAATCATTTTTGAATAGAAAGATGGGTTAGCTTCGATCAATCGACGGATCGCTGGCCCCGCCCACTGACTTCTTGGCTGATAAAGCCCTCTAACTCCGACAGGAAAGCCCCACTTCAAAATAAATCTGTGTAGTTTTTCCCTAAATTTATGGTCAGTCAAGTGTAACAAAAAAGTAAAATGATTGTTTGGCGACCTTAACGTCGTAACCATAACTTGAATAATAAAGTTCACCCCCGGTCTATATAAATCATTTGATTGGTCGATTAGTTCTTTGATTGAGAGACGCGATCTGTCAATTACAGGTAGTATTTTGAAAATCAATATCAGTTTACAGTCTGTTTAGTTAGAGAAATTCTGAAAAAAAATTCGACAGAATTCAGACTACCTTATCTACGCACCAGGATCGATTACTTTTGCTCTTTCGAGAGAACCCATTATTGCCCTTTTTCTGCGAGAGGGGAGAGGAGGGGGGGAGGTTATCGCAAATGCAGAGGGATTTTCATGCACCCCCGCCTTTGGTGTAACTTGCAAGATTACATTGTATTGACGCTATCTGACGCCATGAAGAAATACAGTTATGGGAACTCGGTTGGAAAAGGGTAAATGGCTTTTAACAATCAGTTGATTATTTTCCCACAAAGTTTTATTTTCCGATTAAAGGTCTAATTGACATGTGGTCTGCAACTTCTGTGAATGTGGACCACATTCACACAAAACTATTGCTTTGCCTTGAACCCAAAGAAGTAGTTTATTGTTTATAACTGAGCAATATAAGTAAATTCTACTTAGTTATCCAACGGCGGATCAAGGATTTCTTTAAAAAAAAAAGGGGGGAGGGTTAAACTTTACGCTTATCAAAGCCCCCATTGAATTGTATTGAAGAAAACATCATCCTTTTCACACGATGTTGTCTACTCTTCATGTCACTTGAAGAAGCCGTAGTTTCGACGTTTAATTGAACTGACTTTCAAAAATGCTAGACATAAATGTTGGCCAATGTCATAGTTCTTAGTTCACTTCCAGTCTAAATGAATAATTTAATTGGTCGATTAACCCTTTCCCGTTTTTTCATAATTTTAGACTGGTCCAATATGAAAGAAACTGCAGACAACAATTAAAAGTGGGTACAATTTTAAAAGGAACCAACATACAGGTTAGAAAAAATTGTTACAAGCAATTTCTTCTTTTCCCACAATGTTTTCTTAAGCATAAAATCACACGGACGTAAAAACAAGGGATTGTACGGGAAAGGGTTAATACTTTAATTGGCACTGCGATTGGCCAATGATTTCGTTGTCTGGCAACCCTTACGAGTTCCTTTTTCATTTGACCAACCACAAAAAGTTTTTTTTTTTGTCCGCTCAAAGGTAAACATGACTTTAATCAGGGTTAATGTTGTAAAAATGATGCATGTTATAGATAGCGTAAGGTGACATAAAGACACGGGAATAATGGCGGTTGAAGTGACGTTAATAGTACAGGCTTGACTTTTTTGTTTCTTGATTAAAGAATGGGACTCTCCTGGTAAAGGGTCTTTCGCCTTTGGTAAAAAATTAAAACCCGTGATTTAGGCGGCCTAAAGTGCGTTTAAGCCTTAAATACCCCCCCCCCCCCTAAAAAAGCAACAAACAAACAAAAACAGCAAAAGAAAAAGGAACTGTTGCAAAAATTTTCGACGAGATCAAAGCTGTTGTGGATGAAGTTTCACTCTTCATCAATAGTATCTTTCTTTGCTCTTTTACAATTGACCAATCGCAGTTGTCAATCAAATAACCAGTCGGCCAATGAAATCAATCATTGCGACTTGAAATGAGTTTTGATCTTCGACATTGGTCGCCATTTTTGATGGAGTCAATTGGCGGGGCAAACGAAGTAAGTGGTTAGGGTCAGCGATTGGTCAATTGACGGATCACCCTTTCTGTTGGTACTTTCCCTACACCGGAAATAGGACGAATCATACGGTATTCCGCTCTTATCACACGATATTCGGGCGGCGATATAAATCAGTAAAAGGAGGAACACACACACACACAAAAACCATAACGCCTGATCATTTTTCAAGAGTCCGTGTTTGTAAACAGTATCGCTAACGGCATTCTAACTTCGCCCTCTTATATATAAACAATGTTTCTACGCACCTTTTGTGAACCTTGTTAACTTGTTAAGATAATTGGTGCAATGGAAAATTTTAGATAAAAAGACAACCGGAGTTGTAAGTTTTTTTCTATTATTCATTCAATCATTCTTTCTATCTTTCTTTTTCTCTTTTTGCTTTTTTTCTTTATTTCATTCGATCATTCATTTTTGCTTTCTTTCTTTCATTCGTTCATTCATTTTATCTTTCATTCTTTTCTTCTTTCTTTCTTTCTTTCTTTCTAAATGCATATAATTTAATTATATGTAACTCTTTACTAGCATTGTATTTGATATTCTGAAAATTTAATGAAATAAACATCTGAAAAAACAGACTGTATCTAGCACATATCAACCAGATGATAGATAGATAGATAGATAGATAGATAGATAGATAGATAGATAGATAGATAGATAGATAGATAGAAAGATAGATAGATAGATAGATAGATAGATAAATAGATAGATAGATAGATAGATAGATAGATAGATAGATAGATAGATAGATAGATCGATCGATCGATCGATAGATAGATAGATAGATCGATAGATCGATCGATCGATCGATCGATCGATAGATAGATAGATAGATAGATAGATAGATAGATAGATAGATCGATCGATCGATCGATAGATAGATAGATAGATAGATAGATAGATAGATAGATAGATAGATAGATAGATAGATAGATCGATCGATCGATCGATCGATCGATCGATCGATCGATCGATCGATCGATCGATCGATCGATAGATAGATAGATAGATAGATAGATAGATAGATAGATAGATAGATAGATAGATAGATAGATAGATAGATAGATAGATAGATAGATAGATAGATAGATAGATAGATAGATAGATAGATAGATAGATAGATAGATAGATAGATAGATATACTTTATTGACGAAAACTATACAGTTTCTTGTCATTTCAAATACAGACATACAATTATAACAAAAACAGTCACACACAAAAACAAAACCAAACAAACAAACAACAAAAAAAACGTTAACATATTGACAAACAATCCAAAGGCATTATATACAACATGGAAGAGAAGCTGGAGAAATGTGTGAATTACTGAGAACATATATGTCGCTGGTAAATACGACATTATCATAAATGCTGATATAATGTATCTGCTCTTAAAACACTATCGCACCCACCAGCAGCATACTTTACGTATCATAGATTAAATTGTTTCTTAATAAGAAGCCTTCCTTGATAAATCTAGCCAAATTGAAAAAAGTAATTTTGTTACTTGAATTCATCAATCTATTAAATTTCCACATACTGGGATGATTATAGAAGTACTTCTTCAAATATGTTTTTCTAATATCTGCAAAAAAAAGGACAAACCAATAAAAAGTGATATTCATCTTCTATTTCGTTCATATTACACGCCAAACACAAACGTTGATTTCTATCAATCCTATTTTGACCATGTCTGCCTGTCTCAATTCTGAGGGAATGTGATGACAATCTAAATCTAGAAATATATAATCTCCATTTTCGTGAAAGAATGTTTAAATAAAGGGATATTTGACTGTAGTCTTTAACGAATTAGACTATAATAACACTCAAATCTTTATCCGGAGAAAGTTGCTCATTAAGCATTAAGCTTTAAGAAACAAAAACCCAATGTAACGAAGAGCTTATTTACAATTAGGCTTTCTGAGACAACCAATGACAATTCAAGAGGTAATAATATCTATCATAACCTTAATACTTATGATAATAATTGTACTAATAAATGATGATGATGATGATTACGGTAAGTAATGACTCTAGAATAAGTACTAGAATAATTGAAACTATCGGCGGTGTGCGAGAAAAATGTCGTAACTACAGATTTAGTAAAGATGTGATACGACATTTTGCTCGCGCACCGACGTTATAATTTTTTAAGGACAATGTGCAAACATTAAATATAATTTGATTATAGATGTTCCCTACCCCTAGGGTATATGGTTTTATTTGACTGTCAAGTAATATCAAAACAGTAATAATTGTCAATAGATGAAATTACGTATCTCTTTCACGCTGTAAGGAACATTCAATGTGAAATATTTGAGACTGACCCAACAAAACATGAAAAAGTTGGCACTCCCGATGTTGATACTGACCCAACAAAACATGAAAAAGTTGGCACTCCCGATGTGCCTCAAAATACAGATATGACAAAAAATAAAAATCATTAAGACAAATGAGCCCATGCGTGACATTTCCAACCATTACACATGTGCGCAAAGTAAAGACTCGGATCAGCCTGTGCATCCGCACAGTCTGATCAGAGTCTTCACTCTGCGCTCTTTAGATAGATACTGACCCAAAGCTTCTTTAAACAATCAGCGAATATTCTAATTGCCCCGAATGGCTGTCCAGGGTGCTCTATGTGTGCGAGTCACGCACATGCGAAATGGTTGGAAATGTCACGCACAGCCTGAAATTCGTGTTTTGCTATAATATAGAGCATCGTGATTTGTGAATTATGAAGTTGTTGCACATAATTGTGCCTATGAACCGAGGTCAGACAAGGGTCCTAGCCTTCACGGAATTGACGGATCACGGCTGCCAATCAAAGAAACAATCGACCTTTCAAATCATTCATTTACATCGAAAGTGAACTTTGAACTTTGACATTGTACAATTTGTATGTGTAGCATTTTTGTTGGTTGGGTGGCTTACAGCTTAAGTCCCAACCAATCATTCAATATTTTTAAAAGTCAGAATCATTTACGTGGACGATTCTGACAAAGTCTGACACAATTTGTCATATAAAAAAACCCCGAAAACTACGACAGAGCTAGAATTTTTTTAAAGAGGGAAAGAAAAAAATTTAAAAAAAGGGAATTGTTAACAAGGAATTAAGCGAAAGAAATCGTTTGTGACAACCGACTAAGGCATACGTGACAGACGTTCTTTCAAGAACAGAGCCGTAGTCAAAGTATTCGTGTTTTGTGGGGTTTTTTTTATATAAAGTCAATGACCCAGCTACACCGTTCCGGGTCCTGTTTGTCTGTTTATACATGGAGCGCCCCAGGGTCAAATTAACTACAGCTTCACGTCAAACAGGAAGTTACACGTGAAAAATATCGTAGATACAATCATTGGTCGGCCTCAGGTGTAATTGTAATCTTAGTGGCAATATTTAGTTATCATTATCAAAAAGAGAAAACAAAGAGTTTTTGGGAGAAAATGGAAACCTGAATATTAAAGGTATGTTTTCTAATATCTCACTTTCAATATACTTTTCTATAACTGGGAGAAGTCCGTTAATTGATATTAGAAATGAAGAGGTTTCGCGGATTCATATATAAGGGTGATTCAGTACCTCAATGACAATAAAAAAGTATCTCTTTATTCTTTGATTTAATTCCCCCAAGCAGGGTAAAGCAAATATTTTATTATTTTTGAGTAAGGTTTTATGGATCTTCTTAATGCTTCATTCCTAGCGATTTACTGTCACCAAAGCATATAAAAGCTTTGCCTAAAAGGGCTATAACACACTCCATTAATGAAAAAGGAAAAAACAAACAAACATTTATTTCATCTTCAGAAGTTTTTGGTTTATAATCAGAAAAAAGTGTTGTTGTTTTTTTCAAGTTGGAGATAGAGTCGCAGTAAGTAAAGTCATTTCCGATGATTATAGCTAATTTGGTCCAGTAAATTAGTATGTCACTCAACTTCGCCTGCTCCTATTTCTCTATTCGTCAAAAATCTAATGTCATGATTTCCATTGTTTATGTTGGTTGGTAAAATAGATATGTCGGAAGATTGGTAGCTAGAGAGGGGGGAGAGAGACAGGCAGAGTCAGAGAGAGACACAAAGAATCACAGAGAGACATACAGAGAGAGAGAGACAGAGACAGCGAGTGAGACAGAGAGATTTACAGAGAGAAACACAGACAGAGAGAAAAAGATAGAGAGAGAGAGAGAGATACAGACATAGAGGGAGAGAGAAAAAAAGGAACGATAAAAATAGACTAATAAAATGATTAACATTTACATCTACATTTACTTTAAAAGAATTTAAACTTTAAAACATCTCGGTTTTGGAGTACCAAACACAATACATTGGACACACAATACATTCACTGTAAAATAGTTCACGATTACATTACATATCCTTCAACTTCAAATCGTGAAGGATTTTGAGTGTAAAGTATCGGCATCTGAGAAGGGTCAGATTAGATTCCTATGAACACACAGCGAGATGTCTAACAAGAGATCAAGAGAGCTGATAAGCCCTCACCCCTTTCCGAATTAACCATATCCATTTCACAAACACGACTTATCAATCGTTAACACATGCAAGATTGGGTGTCAACATTTCACTACCACCATGGGTATCTCGTTTATGAGAAGCAACTTATTCAAGACCGAAATTCACCCGTTTTCGTCCAAATAATAAAATAGAATTATACACTAGTCCAAATTGAAAGAAGTTTGAGTCGGCAAATTTTAGTTAGTGGAATAAAAAAAGAATATGTGTCTGCTTAAGCAAGAAACGTTGTGGAAAATGAAGAAATTGCTTGTAACAAGCAATTTCTTCATTTTCCACAATGTTTTCCAAAGCCCTTATTTCTTGGCGGTAAGTCAAAAAGCGAAATTGTGTGGGAATGGGTTAAGAAACAAATAGAGTGAAAGGTATCAGTTTTAAGAACAGAGGTCAATATTGTGTTCGTCATAATCTTTGACAAGCCATTCATTGTTAAAATGTCTTTGTAATCTAAATATTCTTTACATTGTGTATAAACTTTATCAACTTGTTATTATAAAGGTAACCCTAGCTACAATGTAGCCAGGTTCGCCATAAGAAATTCTCAGAAATTGCGCGGATCCAGAATTTTTTCTCGGGGGGTTGGGGGGGGATCCAACCGAAAATGTACTCTTGTTGTTGTATCCCTTCTTACCATCCCAGCCCCCTCTGGATCCGCGCATAGATAAACTCCTTTTTCCATCTTACCATTTGAAATTATGAAGTGTATTATGATACGGGTTTGATTAAACGTCTAACCAGTATGATTTGAGAAGGAAGACACTTATGCAAACAGACATGTGTTTGCAATACTGTTTAAATAATAATTAAAAAAAAAGATAGAGGTTAACCATCGTTTATTGGTCGTTTAACCCATTCCAACACAATCCCTCCTTTTAACAGCCGCCAAGAAAAGAGCTTTCGAAAACAAAGTTGTCAATGAAGAAATTGCAATCTCTTCATTTCTCACAATGTTTTCTTTCCAAAAAGAGAAAAAGAAACTTGAAAATATTGTCTGCAGCTTCTTTTAATTTGGGCCAGTCTAATTTTTTGTTGTCTGGGAATGGGTTAATAAACGAGTAAAAGTGTTCTTACTTGATGATGATGTTTGACGGTAAAGGCGAACTTTGAAGTACTTACTGGAGATAAACTGATAAGCCAATTGACTCATTTCGTAGAGAACTGTTTTTATGTCTCATTACACACGAGCGCACAAATCGATACTGCTGGTGTTGTTTTGATAGATTTTATGACTGACCGAGGCCATGTTAGCCTGGCTATGAGGTTGGTAGTAAGTGTCTGAGATAAGTATCCTGTACGGGGCCGTTTTTCAGAAAGTAATCTTGTCTAATTTGAAAGATATTGCAGACGATAATCTAAAGTGAGTGGTATTTGAAAAAAAAACCCAACTTATTTGATAGAAAATATTTTTGGGATAAAAAAAGAACAGAAATTGCTTGTAACGTTAATAACATTTGTATTAGCGCCCAGTCAGTTTCTGTTACTGTAAAGACAAAGCAAGCAGAACCCATTTCCACACAACAAGTTTCAGACTGGTCCAAATTGAATGAAGATGCAGACAGCAATTTCAAGTCGATCAAATGATAATTTCTTTAATTTTTGGGGTAGAAAAACATTGTGGACTTTGAAGAAATTGCTTGAAAGAAGCAATTTCTTCTATGTCAACAATGTTTTCCAAAACCTTTTTTCTTATAGGGGGATTATGCGGGAATTGGTTAAACGCCCTTGATTGCTCTGACTTTTTTCAATGGAGTTTAACGCCCTTTTAACAGTATTTCAGCCATGTCGCGGCGTCTGGATCACTTAACCATGGATTCCCGATATTTCTTACACACTTACTGCCACTACATCCTTTCCGAGAATCCAGATGCTGATCCCACCAAGGTTTACTTTTTCTACGCATTGGTTGGAGAAGTAATTTGATGCAATCTTGGTCCTAATGATTGAGAATCCGAAGCGCTACCAATTGCGATGCGCTATGGCTGCGGTATAGCTTCATAGCAGATTACCTATAGTATCATGACAAAACCATCAACAAAACAGTGTAATTATGCCTTCAGTTTTCGAGCCCGCTTGCGATAAGCGTAACATAGTTGCCGTAATCACAGATTTGTTATTTTGCGTGTTCGGTATCAGTTTGGCCGAGTTCGTCTGAATTTGTCCAGAGCATATCTGCAACATGTAAATTTTGTGGATAGATTTCATAAAGCTTGACATTTTTTTGAGCAGATGTGCAATTCCAAACTGATTTCAGGAAAGCTGTAAGGTCAAAATCATGGGTCAAGGTCAGCGTTCAAATTGAGCTTGTTCACAGCATATCCCCTACATTGGTGGATGGTTTTCAAAATAATTTGGTACAATTGTTCTCCGTCATAAGATGTGTTAATCAAAACAACTCATTACGTAGCTCTAATGTCAATGTGAAAGAACAAGGCCAAACGTTCAAATAGAGCTTGTTCAGAGAATATCTCCTACATTTATGTACGGATTTCAAAATAACTTTGCAAATTTTTAACCATCGTGAGTTTATGTGCCGTTTTTTCACTAGGTCCAAGATCAAGGTCACAGGTCAAGGTCAAATATTTTGCGCGCTGGACATTTTGTCGAAGACTTTCTAGTTAAGTCAAGCATATTCTCCAGACATCACAAAAGCATACGTGAACTAAAGTTACATCAACTACCTAGAAGAGTAATTGATAGTATGCACTTTAAGACAGTCACTTTATTTTGTCTTTTGTAACATATTATTTGTTTTTGTGGGCCCAGGGATAAGGCTATAAAAATGTTGAACTTACCTTTATCCATTTTTAGATGGTAAAAGTTACTCTCTCAAAAAAAAAAAAAAAAAAAAAGAAAATTAGTAAAAGACTTTGGAATGTAAACCTTTTAATAGCACAATCCCGCTTTCTACCAAAAAGAAAGGAGGATAAAATTGTTGTCTCCCGCTTTCAAAAAGGAGCATAAACTTGTTGCCTAGATCTTCATGTTCGAATTCGGACTAGTCTAACATTTAGTCACACGGTTATTCATAGCCTGTCTCCCAGGCTGTCAGTGAGTGTGGGTTTGAAAGAAACTTAGGTATATCACTCATGCTATATATTACATTCCCTGAAATTGCATCTCTGGTGTCTCACAAATTAAACAGAGGGTAAACAGCTAAAAAATAAAACGTTTTCAACCAGAATTGGACATTTCTTAAATCAAAGTACTGAAAGTACTGTAAGCTAGCAAAGCATAGTTTTGTTAAGAAATATTCTTTGCCAGATGTTATCGTGATAAATAAACGAGGTTAAAGTAACCCAGGATTTAACCCATTACGACTTTGCAAAAATTTTAGACTGGTTCAAATTGAAAGAAGTTGCAGACAATAATTTCAAGTTAGTTTAATTTAGAAAGTCTTTCCATTGTTGGGTAGAAAATATTGCGGTTATCGAAGAAATTGCTTGTTACAAGCAATTTCTTCATTGTCCACAATATTTTCCAAAACTTTTTTCTTGAAATGCTTAAAAAGCAGAATTGAGTGGAAATGGGTTAAATAGCATGCTTTTGAAAGAGTTCTCTACAATTTGAATATAGTTTGCAATTTTCCTGAAAAATATAAGAACTACTTTTTATGGCGTAGACATTCAATGGATTAAGCGGTTAAGCCGTGGCAGTTTGCACTGGTTGAACTTTGAGAAGACCTCAAAATTTTATCTGTTAATGTAAGCTATCAAAGCTGACCATTTGCTAGCTAAAAATTAATATCAGAAGGACAGGATGCCAGTTATTAAGTTTTGAAATAATCTGTCTTTCCAGAGGACACTATTTTAGTTTGTTTGTTTGAATTGGGTTTTACGCCGCTTTCAACAATCTTTCGGCTATATCGCGGCGGCTGGAGCACCTAACAATGGATTCCTGGTATTTCTCACACCAGTACCGCCATCACATCCTTTCCTAGCCTCCAGCTGCTATCCCACATAGGTCTACGATTATCGACCCATTGGTGGGAGACAAATAGTCGTAAAGGATGAGTGCCGCCGTCGGGGAGACACTATTTTAGAATGCTCCTAAGTGAAATAAGGCGCAGATGAAATTCCTAAATGATTGAATTTTAAAAATCTTTGTCTTATGGGGTAGAAAACACTTTTGGATAATGCAGAAATCGCTTGTTACAAGCAATTTCTTCCTTTTCCACGTTGTTTTGCAGAGTGTAAAAAGAGCAAAACTTGTCTTAAAGAAAATATTATGACATATCCTACATATCCAAAATTAAATGTTACACTAATAAATCTTAAAGCCCCAGTTACACTTCAAGTTGTCTCCAACAGAAAGATACAATGCTGTAGAAAAATCATATTTTTACGCCACAGCGCAATTGGTACCAAGTCGGACTCTCGATCATAAGGTCCAGTGTTCGATCTCCGGCCGCGGCAAATATCCTTTCCGATATTTGACTCGCAGCAATGGGTGGATAATCGTAAGTGGGAATAGTAGCTTAAGGCTAGGTAAGGATGTAGTGGTAGTATTGGTGTAACAAATACCAGGAATCCATGGTTAGGTGCTCCAGCCCCGCGATGACTGAAGTACTGTTAAAAGTGGCGTTAAACCACATTCAATTAAACAAAGGGGCGTTTTGAATTTCCTTTGTAACGAAAATTTTAAATATGATCTGATATAAAAGTTTCAGCGAATTTCTAATGCAGTGATCTTTATTTGACCCTGTGAAGAATTGAAAGGATATACCTCTTTGTTCGATAAAGTTTCCATATTTGGACAAAGAAACTATTCAATTTGTTCATTAGTGCTTGTATTACTTGATTGATTACTTATTGTACAGTGTATAAATTATACTACACGCGTACACACTTAAATAAATAAATAAGTAAAAGAAAAAGGAAAAAAAATATAACAAAATAGACTGGTCCAAATTTGAAAAAATATAGACATTTTTCTCTCACCAATGGGTGGATAATCGTAAATAGCAGCTAGAGGCTACGAAAGGATATAGTGGTACTACTGGTGTGAGAAATACCAGTAATTGGTGCTCCAGCCGCCGCGATATGACTGAAATGCTGAAAGTGGCGTTAAACCCCATTCAATCAACCAATCAATAAACAAATCAATCAACTTCAAAGAAGTTGCAAACGACCGTTTGAAATTGCTAGAAGTCTGTAAAAAAATGACTTTTAGGGTAGAAAACATTGTGTTAAATGAGGAAATTTCTTTTAACAATTTCTCCCTTTTACAAAATGCTTTCATCGCTTTTTCACGAGGGGCGTTAAAATCGGGATTGTGTTTGAATCTTTGTTACAATTGTTTGAGTGTAATACCAGCTCTAAACTTGTAAAGTCTATATTGACTTTGACATCTGATGCGATATTCTTATTTCGCCATCCCGTTTCCATTTCTTACTAAAGTTCTTCGATTTTTTCTCTTTTCAGAGTTTAGTTAAGACCCCTAGAAGAAACGACCGCAACTCGAAAAACTTGGCCGCATTAACCACATTTCAAGATGAGATTTAGGAAGATTTTCTTCGGAAAAGTTTTCCTGTTGCTCCTTTGCTGTGTATTGACTATCTGGTTCTTTCGAAACGATGTTAAATCGCCGTACATGAAACGGGATCCATTCCACAAATATGGCGTCGTTCCGTCTCGATTCAGTGAGCTATCCGAAGTCCTGACATGGAACTCAAAACAGTGCTCGTCGACTGCCAAAAGACTTAAGGTCACCGCTGATTTCTCGATAAATGACGTATTGGATAACATGAATATCCAAAAGGCCCCGTACAATTATGTAAAGGGAGAGTTACAGAAAAACGTCACTTCTTTCAACCATGAGAAGCCATCAAAGAAAGAAATTTCAGAACCGCTCGAGATAATCGTTATTCCACATTCACATAATGACCCTGGCTGGAAAAAGACGTATATGAAATATTTTCTGGACCAAACCCAATTCATTCTGAATAATATTGTTGATAAACTGACCCAATACCCGGATATGACTTTTATATGGGTAGAAAGCTGTTTTCTAGACGTATGGTGGAGGAATCAAACACAAGAAACTAAGAATAAATTCCGAGATCTAGTGAAAAGCAAGCGGCTAGAGATTGTGTCAGGAATGTGGGTGGCGCCAGATGAAGCATCGCCTCACTATTTTCAAATTATCGATCAAATGATCGAGGGACACTATTGGGTGAAAAAGAATTTGGGCGTGGTCCCAGAGTCGTCATTAAATTTTGACCAGTTCGGGTACTCCGTTTCCATTCCATATTTAATAAAGAAGGCAGGGCTAAAGAATGTGTTAATTAAGCGGATCCATCGCGCAATAAAAGAATTAATGGGAGAGAAGAACTGGATGACGTTCAAATGGCGACAATTTTGGGACCCAGAAGGCAACGAGGACATCAATGGCCACGTGAGTATTGAGATCAGAATATCGTCGTTGTCGTTCTAAAACGTCGTAACTACAGTTTGATTCAAGCTGTAGTTACGTCGTTTTAGAACGACGACGACGATATTCAAAGGCAATATATTATAGCAGTTATGTTTACTGTTCCTGTCAGCTGAACGTATGTCAATCCCTGTTATGCTGAATTAACCCCTTGCTTACAAATACATTAAAATCAAAGGGATGAAAGCACCTGAAAACCCTAACTGTTTGTCAATATTTCCTTTGCTCTCTACTTTTATAAACAACAAGTGGGGAAGAGAAGATCAGACTGCACATATATGCAGGCACGTCCCAGTCAGTTTCTCATACTATCATGACGGGGCTCATTGTAACATTTGAAATTGAAGAGTAACAAAAAAAGGGCGAATAAAGCATAAATTTGAAGGTTTAAGTACCAACTGACCATTTGTCGTAAAGATACGAGGTAAACAATTAAGCATGTAAAACTTTCGAAATTATATATAGATACATAATTTGAAAAGAAGAGGGATAAACCTCTGCTTTGAGCCTTTGACTTGTTTCTCAAGGGGGACGGGAGAAATTTCTAACGGTCAAAAAAGGATATTTTCAGATCTTTGAGGGTCAAAACCCTGGATTATGAGTTAAAAAGGAGCCCTGCATGGGTAAAACTTTATTTATCTGCCACCAAATACGAACTGTTGCAATTTGCCAAGAGATGATGTATTCTCTTTGTTCGAGAAGCCAATGAATGTCAAATCCACGGTCTGTCTTTCTCAAGGTTATATGTGCAAGATGCTGCTGCTGCTTTATTCATTTACCGATCATTAATAATTTAATCGCTCCATTAACCTAGTTAATTTGAATTCATTATACTGCATATAATAGAGTTACCGAACTATTAATTGATTGTTGCTATTCGATGTTCATTTTTAAAATTGACATGTTTAGGACGGGAAGGTTAGAGTTATACTATGCGATGCTCGTATACTTAAATTTCCTCAATTAAAATCCAAATGGTCTGAATAACTTTCCGACTTGTCATTATTAGATATATTTATTTACATATATATGTTAAATCGATATATACAATACAATTTGTTCGCTCAAAAAAAATTTTTTTTAAAGAAAATACGCATTTCAACTAGCATGTCCCTTTCGTAAAATGTTCGAATCAAGATGGCTTAAATAGCCAAAGTTTTTTATGCATGGTGTGTGCTCATTATCTTTGAGATAGAACAGGTTTTGAAAGATCTTAACTCTTGTCATGCTGAATTCCACTGTTGAAAAGAGGTATAGACAAAGATCAGACTGCACAAGTATGCAGTCTGATCTGAGTCTACAGCACCTTCTAGCCTCTTTTTAGCTGATATATATAAACATATTTCATTTCATAATAAATGAAATCATCACAATCAGGCCTTTGATTTTACAGCATTTCTGTGAAGAATTTTATTTATCATGACAAGGGTTGATAAGATTTTGTATGGAAAAAATCATAATTCACATTTTTTACAGGGAAAGTTTCTTGTTGTAATATACAACGCATCGTGTGAATATGTGTGATCGTGCATCTTACACCTGTACACATATTATTCCTACCGCCGTCATAGCGCAGTCGGTAGCGCATCAGACTCCTAATCTTCAATAATGGGATGTCATGGGTTCGATCCCCGGCGGCACATATCCTTTCCGACATTTGTCTCTCACCAACGGGCGGATAATCGTAAACCTAAGTGGGATAGCAGCTAGAGGCTAGGAAAGGATTTAGTGGTAGTACTGGTGGGATAATACCAGGAATCCATCGTTAGGTGCTCCAGCCGCTGCGATATGACTGAAATACTGTTAAAGTGGCGTTAAACCCCATTCAATCAATCAATCATAATGTTTCTATTTCGGACTAACAGATATACAAGAGAAAGAAAAAGGCTTGTGAGAAAACAGATTGTGAAAAAAAAAAAGAATTACTGATGACAAGCCAAAACACATTTCAATAATCTTTTCTTTTGTACAAGATACCAATTTTACAATCTACGCCGATTTTGATTGACCAATCGCTAGCCCCGCCCACTCAATCCATTTCCCACGCCCATTTACTCCAACAGAAAGTCCCGATTCGATTTTAAACGGCGTTAATTTCCAAATTTATGGCAAGTTGCTTGTAACAAAAAAGTAGAACGGTTGGTTGGCGACCTGAACGTCGTAACTTCAGCTTGAATAAGATGTAGTTACGACGTTTAAGTCGCCAAAACCAACAAAAATGTTTCGCAAAAATTGCGGCCAATGTTGGAGTTCAAAGCTTAATTCCGGGCCGAATTAATGATTTGATTGGTCGTGTGTTATCATGATAGACAGCCACGATTGCTCAATTCTTCGCCTGCTTTTTATTATCATTTCAATTTGCACAAATATGAAAAGTTATCTTATCCAATAATTGTTCTTTTCATTTTTTCCTAAAGGTGGATACATACGAATGGATGGCAATATCAGACAGCTGTGGACCGGACAGATCGGTTTGTAGGGGACTAGATTTCACCATGCAGCCTGATTTACCCGTCCCTGGGTCACGTGAAGCCAGCAGATCATTCCTTTTTGACTATTTTACAGGAAAGAAGGCGAACAATCTACACGATTTTGTGAGCCAAATTGTTGAACAGTTCAAACTCAAAGCGTCGAATTATCGCCAGAACGTCATTATGTTACCTCATGGCGGGGATTTTCATTACGCCAAACCCGAGGATTGGGACAAACAACATAGAAATATGAGGCTTTTCATGAATTATGTTAATGATCGAAAGAAAGAATTTAATGTGCGAATGCGATTTGGAACTTTGCGGGATTACTACAACTTGGTCGAAGAAAAGACGAAATCTCATGACCTAAAGTATCCAGTAATAAGTGGGGACTTCTTCACGTACACTGAAAATACCGAATACTGGACCGGTTATTTCACAACTAGAATGTTTGATAAAAGATTAAGTCGCGAACTGAGTGAAAGTCTTCGTGCTGCGGAACTGTTTTCGTTGGCTGTGTTTAATCGCCAACCGAAGATTCCCGAAGATGTGAAACGTAAGATGATTATAGACTTGGTGACTGCCAGACAAAATCTTGGTGTATTCATGCATCATGACGCAATAACAGGTACCTCGCGATTACACGTTGTTCAAGATTATGAAACAAGTCTGTCAACAAGCTTCACAAAAACGCAAGATGTCCTTTCTGCTGCTCTGACCTATCTATTGTCTAAAGACGATACCAATGGCAATTTGGAGAGGGCCGTTCAATCACTTCTTAACAGAACCAAATACAATACCCCAACACAAAGGATTATGATAAACGTAACTAAATCGGGAACAACTATGTTCCTTATAAATTCCTTCACTCAATCAAGGCGTGACATTATGACCTTGAACCTTGACACATGTGACGTAGAGGTTCTTGATCACCGTGGTGAACCGGTACAGTTCGATTGTTTGAATAAAGACGGTAAAATTAAGATTATGTTTGAAGTACGATTTCCACCAGTTAGTGTTCTTGCGTTCACAATAAAAAAAGTGGATGCTTATAACGCTGAAAGGGGGAGGACTTCGGTTAAAAGTATCCCGGTTCATAGCGGTCAATTTGTTTGTGAAAACTCGTTCGTTAATATTACCTTCAACGAAAATATAGCTTCACCAAGTACCGTATGTTATAAGAGTGAAAATGTTTGTTCCAAGTTAGAAATTGACTGGCGATATTATATGAGCCATAGCGGTGCGTACACTATGCTGTCCTCTGGGACAGAAAAGCGGGCCTATAAGAAAATGATGGGTGTAATGCCAATGTCGGGTAGCACCTTTTGTGGGGTTGAATTCGTATTTGATTTCTTTTCTGTTGTCTACAAATTGCCATTGACAAAGGGAATACAAGGTCGAGCGCTACATATCGAGGTAAAGAGTGATTTATCTTTGTCAAACGATTTTAGAGGTGACCTTGCCATGCGACTGAACACAGGAATTAAAAATGGGAATACATTTTACGTTGATTCGAACGGACTCCAACTGCTTAAGAGAAAATATAGACAGACAATACCGTTCGATGGAAATGTTTATCCCATGACTTCATTGGCAGTTCTTCAAGATGACGAAATGCGCCTATTAGTGCATTCTGCTCAGCCGCATGGTGTCGTTAGCAGTACTTCCGGTAGTTTAGACGTTATGATTGACCGAGTGGCACCACGACCGGAAATGGATTTACCGGAAGGTGCTTTGGATAGTAAAGCAACCAAAGTATTATTCCTAGTCGAATTTGAACCAAGAATAAATCATGAATCAATGGACGAAAGTGAATTAATTCTGCCGTCAATCAACAGTGTTCTTTTAAATGACTTATTTCAGCATCCGATTTACACATTCTTTGCTTCTGATAAGATAAGCCTAGGAAAAAGTGTACACACTTTTTTAAAACAAAAAGTACCATGTGATGTTACTATAGCAAACATAAAAAATCTCGTTATGGACGACTTTAAACCGGACGGTGCGTCGTTAACTCTGTTTCGTCGCGGTGTTGCGTGTAACATAGTCCCATCCGAGTCATTCTGTCCACTTTTTGATCCTATAGATTTAAAGCCAGGTGATCTGATTGGTGAACCCAGAAGTGACGTCATGAAATCCAAGGAAATGTATCTATCTCATTTAATGGAGAAAAGCAGCTCTGTCTCTAACGGTGCCATTAACTTATTACCGATGGACATCAAAACATTTCATTTAATGGGACAATAGAACATTTATCCCTTGTAATAATTAGTGATAAGTTTGTGGCAATATTTCGGTTTTATAGATCTTCGTTAACTTGGATATCAATTTAAGTTATCATAATTGACAAATCGCGGCTGCCAGTCAAATAACCAGTCGACCAATGAAATCATTCATTTAGACCTGAAATGCCCTCCAGCATAGGCCGCCATTTTTTGTTAACCTTCTTTGTCGGTTTAAGCTGTAGTTACGACGTTTAGGTCGTCAACCACTAATTCTACTTTTTCTAACATGTTAAAGCCATAAATTTTGCAAAAATAAAGCCGTTTAAAATCGAAGCGAGACTCCCTACTGGGATCAGTGGGCGTAGCTAACGTTAAATGGGCGGGACCATAGAAAATTCAATTGTAGTATCTGTCACGGATTTTTTTCAGCTGATATTAATTAAGTCTGGAAAAAAGATGTCATGCTATTAACCCATTCCAAAATAATCCTCTAACGCCTCGTATGAAATATGCTTGGGAAAATTTTGTGGAAAATGAAGAAATTGCTTGTTACAAGCAATTTCTTCATTATTCGCAATATTTTCTACCTCAAAATGACAAACATTTTTAAAATTTCACTAACTTTAAATTGTCGTCTGCAATTTCTTTGAATTTAGACCACTCTAAAATTTTGTCGTGTGGTAATAGATTAAAGAGTTTAGTGAGCTTTATAACTTTTCTTGTTTAGACGAGATTAAGAACCCCTTGTCTCAAACAAATCGAAGTCTAGGATTCAACTTTCTCGCATAAATGATGTTTCCGTACCCCGAACGTCTATTTTGAAAAGCCATGACCATTGACGGATTGCTTGACACGCCCACTGGGCTCCGACATATTAACCAGTTTCCACACAACAAAATTTTAGACTGGTCCAAATCGAAAGAAGCTGCAGACGAGAATTTCAAGCTGATGGAAATTCTTTTTTTTTTTTTTCTTTTTTTTTTTTCGTCTTTTTGTGGTAGAAAACATTGTGGAACATTCCCTTCGAGCCCATTGAAGTCTAAAGCTTTTTTTTCAATTTCAAGTCCAATACCTTCGTGTCTGTCAACCCATCAAAACACCATAACGCTTTCTAACGCCTTGAGGACACATGAAAACCTTGTGGGAAAAGGAGAAATTGCTTGTATCAATTTCTCTTTAAGTCACAATGTTTTCTACGCCATTTGGCGATTATTTTCCAATTTTATCACAGTTTGAAATGTCGTTTGAAACTTTTTTTAATTTGGACCAGTCTATAAAACTTTGTCGTCTGGTAATGGGTTAACCCATAACCACTCATTTCCGTAATTGTACTCACCGAGGAAGAATACAGTTGGTCAAATTTGAATTGTCTTCTGCAACTTCTTTCAATTTGAAACAGCATAAAGAGTTGTTGTCTAGTAATGGGTCGAATAGTGTAACCTCGAAATTATGATTTGCAGAAGTTTATTTGCCCTTTACTACCAATATTAGATTTCAAATAAGGTAAAAATAAGTGTTATTCTGTAATCATTATATAAATTTGTAAGGTCGACAAATTTAATTACAATACGTTTATTTATAGCATAGTAATATCTAATTTCGTATCCATTCTTTCAAAAAAGTATTTTTTCATGACAAAAATTGTCTTTGCCATTTTTTTTCTTTTTTTTTTCAAACGATATTTATAAATTCCATGTAGATAAGTTACTTTCAAAATGATTATGGAGTGCTTGCCATCTGAAAATTGATTAACCAATCCAATCGGTTATTGGAAAAAGTTACTTTCAAAATTATTGAGTATGTTCTGATAAATTTTCACTTATCTATTTCGATCAGTCAAGACCTTTCAATTCCGGGTCAATAATGGAAATCACGGAATGATCAGGATGATGATAAACTTTCTAAATTATTTAACCAATAACCAGACGACAGAATTTTGGATTGGATCAATTTGGACCAGTCTAAAATATTGCTGTGTTGGAATGGGAAATTTTTTTTCTTCACCCCTAACCGTACAGTATACCCAATATTTACGTCCTTGTGATATTATACTTGAGAATACTTGTAACAAGCATTTTTTTTTCTTTTTCCTATCATAACGGATGGTTACTTTTTAATTGTACTCACTTTATAAGGTCATCTGTTCCCCTTTTGAACTTGGACAA
This sequence comes from Fragum fragum, assembly GCA_946902895.1. Lineage (NCBI taxonomy): Eukaryota > Metazoa > Mollusca > Bivalvia > Cardiida > Cardiidae > Fragum > Fragum fragum. Next base: position 37,996,336 of record OX336374.1, read on the forward strand.
GTCCAAACTTTTGAAAATGAAAAAAAAAAAAAAAAAAAAAAAAACAGTAAAGGGTCATTATGCAGCTCAAATTTAACACTCACAGCTCCTTGCGTATCGACAAACATGCGTAGTCACGTTTGAATCAACAAATTTTAACGCATACTGAACCAATCACGAGTAAAATTATTACCCTCAACATTACAAGTTGTTTATGTATTTTTGTAAGGAATTCAACCGACAAAACTGATTCTGTCCTTGACTTTAGACACATTATTAATCAAGAAAGTATTTGGGTTTTGATATAGGTTTCATCTTGGGTTAGCTTTACCAATTATGAAAGAAACAATTACGCCGTTTAAAGAATAATCGTAATGAAAACAGTAAGGAAAATGGAGAAAATGCTTGTGAGAAGAAATTTCTCCTTTTCTCAAAATGTTACTACCCTACATTTAATTTCTAACTCATATAGAATTGTCGTTACCAACTACTTTGAATTTTGACCAGTCTTAAATTTTGTCCTCTGGTAAGGCGTAGGCTTAAATTTACCGTGTTGACGTGTTCAATTTCATAAAATTTACTACAAAAATGATGTGGTCTCATTCATCTATTTATATGTAGAAAAATATATATAAAAAACCAGCAACAACAACAATTGCACCCATTTGGATGAGCATATGATGGCTCGGATTAAATGTTGTGGCTGTGCTGGTGGGTAGAACGACAGAAAACCAGTCGCCTTGATATCACGGAAATAGTTTTGACATTAAACCCAAAACAAACAAACATTAAGTTAATTAACCCTTTACCACAATGATGCTTTATTACGCCCTCAAGAAATATTGTTATGGAAACCGTTGTGGGCAAAGGAGTAATTGCTTGTCACAAGCAATTTTCCCCTTTCTCATAATGTTTTTTACCAATCATTCACGTATTTTAAATTGAAGCGTAATTTGAAAATGTCGTCTGCATTTTTTTTTTTTTTTTTTTTTTCAATTTGGACTAGTCTAAAATTTTATTGTCGGGTAATTGGTTAACGATTCTTTATTTTTTTATTCAGGATTCTGTTCATATTATGCTCATGTATGGTGTTCCATTCCAGCCAATGTGTTATATATTCGTCTTATTTATATTTTTTCATATGTTAAATCTTATGTTTGAATAAATGTTCGATTTAAAGATAGATGAACTTCTTTGTTCCTGAATTTGATTTCAGTATTTGACGGATCGCCGTTGTCAATCAAATTGTCGATTGACCAATCAGATCATTTGTTTAAGCCATTCCCACACAGTGAAATTTTAGACCAGATCAAATTGAAAGAAGTCACAGACGCCAATTTAAATCTTTTGAAATTGTTAAAATCTTTGTCTTTTTGTGAAGAAAACAATGTGGATAATGAAGAAATTGCTTGTAACAAGCAATTTCTTCATTGTCCACAATGTTTTCCAAAGCTTTCATATCGAGGGGCGTTTAAAAGCGTCATTGTATGGGAATGGGTTAAACCATTTCTTCATTTTCCACAATATTTTCTGCCCAGAAAGTTGAAAAAGCCTTAAATTTCATAAATTTTAAAGTGTCATCTGCAGCTCCTTTCAATTATGATCATTCTAAAATTTTGCCGCCTTTTAATGGGTTTAATTGTCTAAATGTTACAAGGACTTCAGTGTCACTGTGTAAATAAAGCTTTCCCCAATGTACGAGAAAAGAAAAAGGACGCTCCATCCTTTCCTCACAATCTTTCCTGTTGCACGAGGGTTTTTTGTGCAATGTCGCCAACTACCGAATGGCAACGCTATAGAAACCAAAGAAAGGCAACTCTCGTATAATCGTTTTTGAGTTCCGCACAAAGTTAACGTCCGTTATTGGATAATGCAGCCTCGTGGCCTCTATCATAGCTTTTTTTCCGTCGTAAGTCTGTCCATAGACTTTTTCTTAAAATCATATTCTAAGAATCTACTTTTTGGAATTGAATTGAAATCACAGGATTGATCCTTTGCTGATCTTGAAAACTTGAAAACATGGCTTTTATTGGAGGAGCTAATTCTCATATATGGCAAGACATTGCGCTACTTCTTCTCAGAAGATATTGGATAGATTCCAAACAAATTGAACAGAAATGAATCTTGTGTGATCCTTTACTGGATTTCTTGACGACAAATCGATCGTGTGATCCTTTATTGGATTTCTTGACGACAAATCGATCGGTTGACAAGGTTTTAATTGGTGGGCCATGGAAAAGATCGAGCGATGTAAATGCTGATGGATTACGTGATGAATTCTCGCAGGATTGTCTCCCTTCAATCTTAGAAATACTGTATCGCCATTAATTTTTATTTCTTATTGACGAAATGAAGAGATTAGTTTTGTTTTCATGGAGGTATGAACCGATAAAACTAATAACACTTATGTATGAATCGATTCATACCTCCATGAAAACAAAAACTATTATCTTCATTTTCTTATAATTTAATAGCATCGAGCGAAAGAAGCAAAAAACTTTTACGAATGTTTATATTTTTTTGTAAGGGACTATACTGTGCGGAAGCATACACTATGGCTGCGTGTTCTTTTTTTTCATTGAGCTATGAATATTTTTTTCGACCTATCAAAACGCCTGTTTTTGACAGGCGAAACTAAACATTAAATCATTTGAAACAAGATGGTGTTGAAAGCAATATAAGCTCTAAAGAGCTGTGTAATGTGTTTTGATACACATTCATCCTTTTAGTAAATATATTTTAAATGACTTGACTTTTGTAAAATAATCAAAGATATGGAATTCTTATCTGGAACTAATTCAAGGATTTCAATGACTAGATTTATCATTTATTGCCAAAATAATTCAAATTATTGTATTTTACTCTGCAACAATTATGATTATAAATGACTTGATTTTTGCAAAGTAATCAAAGGTTTGAACTTTTTCTCTGGAATTATTCAGTGATTTCAGTGACTAGATTTATTAACTATGGCAAGAATGATTTGCATTTTCTCTGAAACAATCATGATTGCAAAAGTAATTCACATAAGAAGGGAACATCTGGTATAAGCGAAAAAATCGACCCCGTTTATTTTGCGCCAGGATTGGAAGGTTTTTTTTCCTGTTTGCAGATTGTGCGAAATCGGAAGGGTCTCCCTACCTAACTATGTATTTATTTTGAAAATTATACTCTTTTTGACATGTTGTCGTTGGGCGTGCAAAATATCGTAACTGCAGCTTGAATAAAGCTGCAGTTACGATATTTTTCCACCCAACAACGATTAGTTGGATTCGATCTCTGTCTCAACCACCAGTGTTTGCAATGATACAATTTCGGGTGGTCTAGTTTCGTGTAATAGGTCAAAAGTCACATATTTGTAAGTTTTTCTAACTAAATATAAGTTTCTATACAGATCCAGAATGATTTACAACGAGGGAAATATGTTAATCAAAAAGTTGTTTGATCAGTCGAATAATTTGTATAGACCGTACATTAACCTTAAACTCATACATTAATGTGAAGCATTTTTATTGGTTTGGCGAATCAAACGTCATATCAGCAGCTTATTCTATCTGTAGTTACGACGTTTATGTCACAAACCAAGAAGCATTTTATTCTTTATTACACGTTACTGGCCACATTTTTTTTCAAAACAAATCTATCTGCTTTCTTAGTCGAAATTCCTCTTGTCGGACGATGTGCCAAGCAAGAGTTTGAATTTTGATTTAACCAATTCCTACAAGACACAAATTTAGACTGGTCCAAATTAAAGCTGCAGACGACAATTTCAGAAATTTTAGATGTTTTCGTCTTTTTAGGTTGAAAATATTTTGGATAATGAAGAAATTGCTTGACATAAGCAATTTCTTCATTTTCCACAATGTTTCAAGAGCTTTTTTAGCTAGCAAAGCGTCAGCTTTCAGAGCTTAAGTAAAGAAACAAAATTTTGAGGTCTTCTCAAAATTCACCGAGTGCAAACTGCTTTTGGAAGCTTAATCACAAAACCTTTTGAATGCCTACGCTATAAAAAAAGTAATTCTCATGCATTTCACAAATTGGCGTGGTGTTCTTACGTCCGCCCGTAAATTTTTACTTGGACAATCTTCTCGGAAACAGGTGAAAGGATTTCAAACATTTTTTCCGGGAACGACCCTTGGGAGACCCTTTCTTTGATTCATAAAGAGACTTGTGATCGTATATATATTTAAAAAAAAAACAGGGCTTTTTATGTGCTTGGTTTAGTTCCATATATAGAATGACCTTTGATTTTTTTCTTCTAAAAAAAACACAAAAAAACAAAAACAAAAAAAAAAAAAAAACAACAGAAAACACACACAAAAAAAAAAAAAAAAAAAAAAAAAACAAAACAAAAAAAAAACAAAAAAAAAAAAACAAAAAACAACAACAGTGAATGGATTTCAAACAAATTTGACAGAAATGGTCCTTGGATGACACTTTAGCAGATTCCTACAAAGAATTTTGATCGGATGAAAACATGGCTTTTTTTGACGAGATTCTTTCAATATAATTATGGTTTAATGAAAACTTACAAGCCTGTCGATTTGAACCAAATTTCTCAGGAATTATCCTTTTGAGACCTTTATTATATTTCCCTTAAAATATATACTTAAAACTTTGAAAAACTTCTTAGAAACCTGCTGATAGATTTTAAGCAAATTTTACCTGGAATGATCCACGGGTAAATTACGATCGGTTAAAAACATCGTTTTAATGGCATTGATTATATCCATATATGGTATAAAGAGAACGTCTTGACAATCTTGTTAATACCTTTTCATCAGACTTAGTAAAATGAATTTTACAAAACTTGACTTGACTTTTGTAAAGCCAGAACTAGCTCAAAGATTTCAGTGACTAGATTTATTTGCCAAAAAATGGCAAGATGACTCAGTTTATATTGAATTCCTAAAATTTGCTCAATCGATACAGTCAGGCCTGTGGAGCAATATAGGCGCCAAAGCCCCTCTAGCCTAGACTCGTTATAAAACGATCACCACTCGATCAACTGGACATCTTGGCGATCTGGTCAAAATTTCACGAGAGCCGAAATTTGGTATCGATCACATGGTGGTGGGGGGGTCAGACTAGTTGCATTGACCTTGGATTATTGAAACCCGACCATTTGCGCAGGTTATTAACATGCATTTCATGTACCATTTATCTTATTTCATTACAATTCCACGTATGGAAACATCTAATGGATCTAGAATATGTCCGAGATTCTTATCGACCAACCTAGATCTGAATACTATTGCTTCTACGTCAACTCGACAACATTTTCGATCAACTCGACAACTTTCTCGATCACCTCGACGTTCTCCCGATCATTTCGACACCAGTCCTGATCATTTCTACAATTCGACTCCATTCCCGATTAACTTCCAGATCATCTCAACACCCTTCCCGATCATCTTGAAACCCTTTACGATTAACCCGACATCCTTTCCCATTAACTCAACACCATCCTCGAGAACCGTGCCCCGTTTTACCAACTTTCTTCCTACTAATATTTTCTTTCGATTGTGGTAAAACGTAGTTTTGTGCATCTGACATCATGCACCATTTATGTTACGATAATATCATGCCGTAAGACGCCTGATAAAACTTGCTTCAAGTTTTATCAAACATCTTACGACATGAGATTATCGTAATAGTTCCCAAGTATTCCATCGTGTTCGGTCGAGTCGACAGTGTGAATATAGCAAAGCCTAATCGTTACAACACGTACACCAGAATTTACTAGGTCATGACCTTTATCAATAAATTTATCACTCGCTTTATCTATCAATGTATATTCGATATTTGAATGAACATTGGAAGGGCGAAAAAAGGAGTGGTAACACAAACGAATAGACGTACATTGGCGGGTATAAACCTGAAAATTGTTGCCCAAATGAATTATTGACGGAGTTTTGCTGGTAATTTAAGAACGCATATTTTAACTGTAACTCTGCTGTACTATTACATTTCTTATTTTATCTTATTATTTAATTTATCTATTTATTTATTTATCATAATCGTTTTTAATTTTACCCTTTTTTTGTAAACATTGCGCCCCTTAGTCAAAGTAAGTATAAAAATAAGTTTTTATCAGTTGAAAACATCTTTCTTCGACCAATGTTTCATTTTTTTCGTGATATTTTTTGTAATGGAAAACACGACATTTAAACCCTTTCTATCTTTGTAAATTATATTCTTAGGGCCAAAATCGACAGATTCGCATCATTCGGGAAAACAAAGAACATTGTTATACCTTTAATTGGTGTTGTTTGTCTGGGGGAGGGGGCATTTTTATTGTTTTGTTCTGTATTTTTTTTACCTCAAATCCGCAAGATATTACACATGCAAACACACACACACACACACACACACACACACAAGCCATGCGTCAGTCAATAATAATAATAATGATAATAATAAAATCTTTATTTAAAGAAGGTAGCTCATTAAGCTATCATTATACGAAACAAGATAATGAAGGACTTATTTACAATGAGGCTGTGCAATAAATAAGTTATGATGAACAAGAGGTTATGATTATTATCATAACCTTAGAGTTTATAATTCTAATTTAAAAAAAATAAAAATGATGGTGATTATCAATATGGTCATAATGTCAAAACACGAGAAAGGCTTTAAAAAGGGCAATAGCCTTACCTGTAAAACTCACACAGTCGTGAATTAATGATTGATGATATTACTGAAATGGTGATGATAATGACGAGAAATGATAATGTTAGTTAACATACAGGTAATCTCATTTGGCTTACACAATTCTGAGTGAAGTAGTTGTAACTATAACCCGTTACTAGATATCAAATGGTTTTTCATGGAGCTTTTAAAGTAAGACAGATTTTTAATTGTTTGAAGGTTCGTTGGTATGTCATTCCAACATTTCATACCAGTGTAAGAAAAGGTTTTCATAAAAAAATCAGTTCTTGGACCACATTTGAAAGATAACTACCTTAAATTTTGAAATTTGTTATTGCTGACTGCTACAAATTCGGACATATACGAGGGAGTTAACCTATGGATCGTCATATAAACCATTAGAATCGTGTTATATATTACATTATAGTCAATGTGCTACAGTATATTCTAAGGCTTGGTGAATGTAGGGATCGCAGCTATCAAACAAAACAATAAATAAGCCAATGAAATCATTCATTTTGACAAATGGTGCGATGTTGAACTTCGACGTTTATTCAAAACACACACACACATACACACAAAAAACAAACAAACAAACAAACAAACAAAAAAACAATAGGGACGACTAAAACGTCGTAACCACAGATATTTCGAGCTGTAGTTACGAGGTTTAGATCAACAACGAACACTTTGTCTTTTGTGTTAATATCCCCGATCAAGTATTTTACAATAGAAATCGTTTATAAGTTTATAACCTTACGCCTAATCAAACTGTCTCGTCGGTTGGTGTGGCCAATGGTCCATTGATTTATACTTAAATAATTTAATTGTTAGTTTCGTCTATCAAAAACAAGCATTCTGGTCGAAAAATTGAATTCATACCTCCATGAACAAAATTTTGAGCACGCATCGATTTTATATGCTTCCACACAAAATAGTCCCATACAAAAAGGTATCAAAAGATGTAGATTTTTTGCTTTTTTCGCTCGATACTTTTAAATTATAAGAAATGAAGAGAATATTTTTTGTTTTCATGGAGGTATGAACCGAAAAAACTAATCACACTGTATGAATACGCGAAGCGGATTCATACATTGTGTGATTAGGTTTTTCGGTTCATACCTCCATGAAAACCAAAAATGTTCTCTTCATCTCTTAAACAATATACCTCCGATGTTCTAAAAGAAATGAGCAATCAATGAACCCGCCCACTTACTCCGTTGGCCACGCTTATTGACTCTCACAAGAAGTCCAACTCTGATTTCAAATGGTTTTTTTTTGCAAAATTTATAACCAGTAGCATGCAACAAAAAATAGAATAGTTGTTTGGCGACCTAAACGTCGTAACTACAGCTTGAATAATTTAAGTCACCAAACAATATAAAGCTTAACAAAAGATGGCAGCCAATGTTGGAGGTCAAACTCTTTTCTTGTCTACATGAATGATTTCATTGGTCGACTGTTTATTTGATTGACAGTCGCGATTGGTCAATTGTCGGGATTGTGGTATATCAAGTTAGTTGCAATTTGAATTATTTATTCAAATCGTAAGTGAAAGGTGATCTCAGCCATTTATGACTAGCATTTTTGTTGATTTGCTCCTTAACGCTGTAGCCTACAGCTTTTTTCGTGGCTTATTCAAGGTGTAGTTCCCACGGTTAGGTCTCCAACCATTTCCTTTTATGATGGACACCGTAGGCGTCCTTGTTTTGAAAATCCAGTAGGATGTTACTATTTTAGAATAGAAGTGTTACTTAATTAGATTCGATTTATTATTTTTCAAAACCTGTCTCCCCTAAACAACTCTATATTTTGAAATTTAAAAGATAGTTTTTGTTGTTCTGCTTATATTATCAAAATGAAAATACCAACTTATAGAAATGCTTTGATCATGTTACGCTTATCAGCCGACCAGCTTTTAATTGAAACGGGACGCCATAGAAACATTACAAGAAACGAGAGAATTTGTAAACTATGTAACTTGAATCAGTTAGAAGACGAATTTCACTTTCTATTAGTATGCCCAGCATATAAAGACATTAGGAAATTATATTTGAAAAAATATTATTACAATAAACCGAATATGTTAAAATTGATAGAATTGTTGAACTCAGAAAACGTGAAAACTCTGAACGGTATTGGAATTTATTATATCAAAGCATGCAATGCATAAAAGAACAAATGAATTGAACATTGTTACCAACTGACACTCCTTCTTAAATCTAGCCTATGGTGACTTATTTTTGAACCGTTTGATATACTCTATCAATTAGGACCCTTTCTTCTTCATTATTTCTGCATTTTATTTCTTATTTATTTGTTAAAAATATGTCCGTACTCATGCATGTGATTTATTATGTTTGGATTTTGACGATGAACCACATGTGTTCAAGTCAAATTGTTAAATAAATATTCTGTTATGTTCTATATTTTGAAAATAGCGTAATACGAGGATTCTATATAATGCGCCCCTTAAATAAGAAAACGCCTACCAATAACCCGCTTTGCGAATTGACTCTTTCAATTATATAGTGAGTAATTTGCCTAACTCAGCATACCGGTTGTATACCGCGGGAGTGATGAGCTACATAGTTACATATATTTTAAGATGATTATTTTTATTTTGAATTAGCCTTTTCAATCCATTACCAAACAATAAAATTGTGGACTACTTACAGACGACAATTCAAATCGCTTTGAGATTGAAAACTAATGCCCAGATAGTGTAGAAATATTGTAAAACAAGCGATTTCTCCTTTTCTGACAATGAAAGTTTTAATGCAATTCTTAAGGGCGTAAAAAGGCGCGAGTGTGTGGGAATGGGTTAAGCTTCTACTGGATCACGGAAGGTTTAAAGATATACATAATCTCACATTTTTTTCTTACAGGTAATAATTCTCTCTGAATATTACTGCAATAATATTTCCAAGTTTCTTAAATGATATATTAATTATTTGTTGAATGTCTTCGGAAAAGGATAAGGTAGGAACAGTAAAAAATATATACTGATCTTGAAAACTAGTAAGACTGTTTAACGTGACTTTCAGTAGTATTTCAGAAAAAACCGCTTTTGGTAGGTGCACCCAACTATGGCTTCCTGTCATTTTTCACACGTGTACAACTGCAATTACAAATTTGGGCCATTACATGTGCAGCTTCCCAGCCAGGTTCACAGGCAAATAATTTAATTTTTAGTTTCATCTATCAAAAAGGAGCGTTCTGATTGGTCGAAAAAAAATATTCATAACTTAATGAACAAAATTTTGAGCACATAGCGATTTTGTATGCTACCGCATAAAATAGTCCCATATAAAAAGGTATCAAAACATGTAAAGTTTTTGCTTTTTTCGCTCGATGATATTAAATTATAAGAAATGAAGAGATTATGTTTTTGCTTCATGGAGGTATGAACCGAAAAATCTAATCACACAATGTATGAATCCGCTTCGCGTATTCATACAGTGTTATTAGGGTTTTCGGTTCATACCTCCATGAAAACAAGAAGTATTCTCTTCATCTCTTAAATTACTTATCATATCTCCATCCATGAAAGACAAATGACATGTGTAGCAATGGCATTTTTTCCGAATTTGTGATCGTGCTCTGGACTTTAGAACCTTAGAATAGAAACATCATGCATTACATTTACCTATTAAACAAACAAGACTAGGGGACAGGTTATCCTTAAAAAAACTCTATCTATATGAAAACTGCATTTTTGTACACTAAAACGGGCATAGCATTCTTCTACGCCAACACGGACGTCCACCATCGGCACTCTCTGTGCTTAAATTATTCCATGTTTCTGGTCGTACATAATACAAACTAATATCTTATGGTGTCACAGTGTAACTATCAAAGATCAACAGGTGTAGCCAGCGATCAACTCTTTGTGACCCTTCTTGCGAAAATAGACTATCGGTGAATCCGTAAAACCAGTTTTTCTTTTTTTTTAAAAAGAAAGATAATTAAATAAAAATAAAAGAATCATATTTAGCATATACAGTTTTAATAAGCTATACTTGCGACATTTAAGTAGCCATCCCGAAGAAATGCTTCACATTGATGTCAGCAGATGTCGGAGTTCAAAGTTCACGTTCTCTCTAAATTTGTGATTTGATTAGACGATTGATTTTTTTTTCATTGACAGCCGCCAGCCGTAAATTAACCCATTCCCACTCAGTGACGCCTTTAAACGCCCATATGGACAAAAGCTCTGGAAAACATTGTGGGAAATGAAGAAATTGCTTGTTACAAGCAATTTCTTCATTTTCCACCATGTTTTCTACCAAGAGAGTTGAAAATATTCAAAATTTCACACGCTTTAAAATGTCGTCTGCAACTTCTTTCAATTTGGGCTAGTCTAAAATTTTGCTGTCTGGTAATGGGTTAACCATTTTAGAAATACCTACGTACAATTATATACATTAACTGAACAGACACTACCATATTACAGGTTGTTAATGTTTGACAGAACATAGCCGATGTTTGACAGAACATAGCTACTGTTTGACAGAACATAGCTAATGTTTGACAGAACATAGCTTATGTTTGACAGAACATAGCTAATGTTTGACAGAACATAGCTAATGTTTGACAGAACATAGAACATAGGTAATGATTGACAGAACATAGCTAATGTTTGACAGAACATAGTTAATGTTTGACAGAACATAGCTAATATTTTGACAGAAAACTCCCTAATGACGACGAGGCTCAAACCTAGATCATAGAAAACCCATCGTCGTTTGACCAATTACATCATTCATTTAGACAGGGAGTGGAGCCTGGGCTCCAACATTGGCCGCGATTTTTGTTACGCATTTTTGTTGGTTTAGCGACTTAAACGCCGTATATACAGCTTATTCAAGCTGTAGATACGACGTTTAAGTCACCAACAAACTAAACTTCCTTTTAGGTTATATGCTACTGGCGATAAATTTTGCAATGTAATGCCCTTAAACCTCGAAATGGAACTTCCTATCGAATTCAATGGACAAGGCCAACGGAGTAAGTGGGCTGGGCCAGCGACTGATAAATTATCATAAGTCTAAACATTAAAATCTAGTGGATGATTCATATCATCCAGACTAACTTAAATACTGGTGTCTTTCTTCTTTTTTTAGGGGGGGGGGTACAATTGTCGAAACAATATCGGTTTGTATAAATTAGGTTATCCGCGGAAAACATGTCTCACCCTAACGGTTGCTTGTCCAAAATGCTCAGACAATGATCAAAGGTCAAGGTCATTTAGTTAAAAACTGAATGCTGGATAATTCCTTTATCAAATATAAACACGAAACCTATAAGATATATCAAAAGTAAAATATTTTTTTAAGAGATGAAGAGAATATCTTTAGTTTTCATAGAGGTATGAACCGAAAAAATAATCACACTGTATGATTACGCGAAGCGGATTCATACATATGTTTGATTAGGTTTTTTGGTTCAAACCACCATGAAAACAAAAAACATTCTCTTCATTTCTTATAATTTAAATTCATCGATTGAAACAAGCAAATATATTACAAATCTTGGGACTTTTTATGGGACTACTTTGTGCGGAAGCATACTAAATAGCTTCGTGTCCAAAATTTTGTTCATGGATTTATGAATATTTTTTTTCGACCAATCAGAACACCCGTTTTTGATAGACGAACCTAGAAATTAAATTATACTATGTTGAAGGTAAAATTCAGAGGATCTTATTATGGAATTCAAAGCTAAGGTGTTAGGAATATGGAAATATATGTATTGTTAAGTTTCGAACAAAAGGTCAAAGTCAAGATTAAGGGCGCAGGGTCAGAGTGCTTGATCTTGAATTGAAGCATATTACTTGAGAATATCTATTAAACTAAATCGTCAAAGGTGTGGGGAATCGGTGAATTTGAAAAGTAGGTAAAAGGGCAAGATCTCAGGGTCTTGATACTTGTCCTAAATTAAAGTATAGCACATGGGGAGAATGTCTGTGAATGTGACGATCCTAGGTGTAAGGAATCAGAAAATATAAGTAAGGGTAGATTTTTGAAATATCGTTGATATATAGATTACGGGGTTAGGTTAAAAAATGTATGTTTTTTAATTAGGTCAAAGCTCAGGGTCGAATTTACAGGATCATGGTTCTTGGTCTGAAGTGAAAGCCTTTCACTCTTAGTGCATCTATAAAAACATGATGGTCAAGGGTGTAAAGATAAAAAAATGTGATCAATCTTAGCTTTCGAAAATAGGTCAGAGGTAAAGGTTACAGAATCATGATACTTTGTCCGAAATGAAACGAAAAAAAAAATACTTATCACTCAATCGGTTTATCTTTAAATTTTGATTTTCCTAGCAAGGTTAACATCTTTTTTTAAAGTAAGCAAAAGGGCACGGACACATGGTCATGGTACTTAGACTGAAATAAGAGCGTAACACCATGTAAGTGTATCAATAAATTTGATTGTCCGATGAGAAAAAAATAAAAAAAAATATGAGCAAGGTTAAGGTTCTAGAAAAATAGGGCAAAGATCAAGGTCACATGGTCGTGGTACTTTGTGTCAACTGAAAGCCAATCACTAGATGGATTGATATGATAAACGTAATAACCCCATGTCAAGGCATTTATAAAATAAAAGCCAGGTTAAAGTTTGGGTTAAAGATTTTGCTAAAGTTTTTTTTTTCTTTTTGATCTTTTCAATTTGGTTAAGGTCAATTTGCAGGTTCACAAGTCATGGCCAATGTTTTGACGTATGTTTGTGTAAAATAAGAGACCCAAGGGTCAATAATGACTAAGATATAACACTTTAAGCAAGGACCGACGCTGAGGTCGCCATCGTACGGTATGCCGATACCTCTTCCGAGTCTTTCGTGCCCGGGGGAGCCACAAAATCCAGGGATACATGACAAAAAGCCCTTGCCTACTTTTCAAATTATTACTGTCACAAGATTCAATGCTTTCTTTTAGATTTACACCATATTACAACAATCGACCGGGACCTCCTTGCATATGGACTATTCTATAATTTCATCGTATTTATAGAGCTAACAAAATGATTATATTAAAAACAATAAGTAGTAATATAATCTAATTTCTAACTGAACAATGACCTCACATGTATACACACGTGTCATGTCTCATTGGGCCCTTGAAAAATGTCAAAATTTAAATTATCCTAAAATGCCATCAGGATATGGTTAATTGCTATTAAACACTGTCCTGTGTGTTTGTAATTATCATTACAATCATTATCATTTCGTGCGCTAAGGTTAAAAGAAGTTTTCTGGAGGATTGCGCTGGGTAAAAATGTCGTAAAAACAGACTAAATAAAGTTGTATTTAAGACAAAACGAAAGCTCACTGATGATATATGAGATTTTGAATATTCATTTTTTATCAATTAGTTCCCATAACAATAATTATAGATTCTAAGTGCATCTGCTCTAAGTTTGAGGGGTAAAATGAAAAAGAAAAAAAAAAGAAAAAAGAGATAATGAAATAAATAAATGATAATGACAAAAGTCACTCGAAAGCTATGTACGGTGTCCATATCTTCAGCCTTTTAAGGTTTATCGATGATGGCCCCGCCCACCGACTCCGCTGGCTCCCGCCCACCGACTCCGCTGGCTCCCGCCCACCCACTCCGCTGGCTTCCGTCCTCTGACTCCGCTGGCTCCTGCCCACCAACTCCGCTGGCCTCCGCCCACCAACTCCGCTGGCTCCCGTCCTCTGACTCCGCTGGTTCCCGTCCACCAACTCCACTGGCTCCCGCCCACTGACTCCACTGGCTTCCGCCCACTAACTCCGTTGGCTCCCGCTCACTGACTCCGCTGGCTCCCACCGACCGACTCCGCTGGCTCCCGCCCACTGACTCCGCTGGCCACACCCGCTGACACCGCCAGGTAGTCCCGCTTCGACAATAAACGTCGTTATTTTCCAAAATTTATGACCAGTAACATGAAACAGAAAAGTGAAATGGTTGGTTGGCGACCAAAACGTCGTTTACTACAGCTTATTCAGGCTGTAGTTACGACGTTTAAGTCGCCAAACCAACTAAAATGCTTCACAAAAATGTCGGGAGTGCAAATTTTACTGCCGGTTAAAATTAATTATTTCATTGGCGGATTATACTTTGATTGACATTCGCGATTGGTCAATTGATTTATAAGTAAGTTATGTTGTCACATGAATACTCTTACGGCAGGGAAGCCACGAACCAACCAGTTTTATAGAGAAATGTCCAAAAAAAGACACAGGTGCACGTGTACGTTTCAAAGTCCCTTTTCACCCGACCTGATTATCCACCTATCTACAGAGATAGGATATGAACTCTCCCATATATATGATAAAGTCTTTTCTGTGTGTCAATCCGTGTGTACGACGCAAAATTACCTCAACGATAGAACAATTACAAGAAAATTCGTAATAATGAAGGTGTATTTGCTTCTGGTATTTGTGGGTGTGTGTGCTGCTTCAGGTAGGAAAGCATTGATTTTTTCTATTTCGATAAATCCCCATATTGTGCCAAATTTCCTATAAAAAAGTTCGATTACAAAGACAAATTCTTATGTCTCTGTTTTGCACCCCACAAGCCAGTTTGATTTTCCGTCAGCAGCCTCTTTCGATTTAAGCAAATGAGAGGATGTAGCTATTCCATGTCTTTAGAAATAGTTACTTCCTCTCATTTGTTAAAAACATTGTTTTACGTTCTGTTAGTAAAAGAGATATTCAAAAAAATCTAGCCGTCACGAGCAACCCCTTTGTTTCAATGTTTTTAATATGTTGACGTGCTCACCTAAAATGGATACACATGCAAAAAATATCACGTTTTAGATAAATTGTCTAGGTATTTCCAAATAGAAAACCAAAGCTCATAATACACTATTCGTCGCCGAAAAAGAGGCAAAGGATGATTCTTCACGAATCGCTTGCCAAGTCAGCTGACCTCCAGCAATGCAGTTCGATTGAGACTTTACAAGGGGCAAAAAAAAATGAAATGGAAATAGTTGGTTTGTTTAGTAAACGTCGTAACTACAGATTGAATAAGATTATTTATGAAGTTAATATCGCCAAACCAATAAAAATGTTAGACATCAATATCGGAGGTTAACATTTACTTCTGGTCGAAATGGATAATTTGACTGGTCATTACTTTTCTAAAAACATCGACGATCCGTGGATCGGAACGAATTCCAGGTACTTATTTCATTTTCAACCGATATCGAATTAAATTCTAAGAACATCTTCTAGAACTAGGTTATTTGCAACACTCCATAGGTCGTATTTGAGACGGGACTAGCCTATCACTCTCGTAGCCAACTCCGTCTCCTCGAACGAGCTAGTTTTGGTCGAAGGGGTTGTTGAGGTGTGTATAGATGGTATAATGGTTTATATAACGACAATATTTAACCCATTCCAACTCAATCCCTCCTTTTAACGCCCTTCAACAAAAAAACTTTGGAAAACATTGTGGAAAATGAAGAAATTGCTTGGATCAAGCAATTTCATCATTTTCCACAATGTTTTCTATCCCAAAAGACGAAAAAAATTCAAAATTCATCAACTTGAAATTGTCGTCTGCAGCTCCTTTCAATTTGGACTGGAGAAAATTCCATTGTGATGGAATGGGTTAACGTATTTCAGTCATATTGCGGTGGCTGAAGCACCAAACCATCCCACTTTGGATTACGGCTGGGTTTAATTTGTTGGTTTGCTTGTCAAATAAGGCAGGGTTAGGTTTGATCGACAATATATTTTTACTCAAGAAACAAATCAAACAAGCAAGGGTTGGCTTCCTCGATGGAATACATGTAGTTGCTTGACTCTTGTTCCGAAGGTCACACGTAATAAGTGAGAATCCTGCAATAATGACCAGTCGTATATATCACAAAAATGTGTATCAAGCGACCATTCTCTAAAACGACCACATTATGACAGTCTGTAAAGTGGTCGCTTAACCCATTACCACACAAGAAAAATTAGACTGGTCCGAACTGAAAAGAGTTGCAGACGACATTTCAAAGTTAATGGAATTTTAGATTTTTTCAACTATCTTGGTATAAAACATTGTGTAAAATGAAGAAATTGCTTGTCACAAGCAATTTTCTACATTTTACTCACTGTTTTCTCGGTTGTTTTTCTTGAGGGGCGCCCAAAAGCGTCACCGTGTTGGAAGGGGTTAATGCAAGTTTATCTGTACATTAGTATATACTCAATATATATAATTTGATAAGAATGACTAAAAGTTATGTTATCAAAAGATGAAAAATGCATTGTTTACCTACGTGATTTAAATCGACCTGTTGACTGAAGACGATAATTTTGGCATATATATTGCGTAATCTGCACATGTTATAAATATGATTGACCTCATTTACTAGATATTCCGTTTAATTACCCTGGTCATCAGCGCTTTGATACTTGATGTGAGTCTTTGAAAGAGTTTCTGTTACTTATTAATGATACTGAACATTTTTATTATCTGGAAATGACAAGGAATTTCTAAATATTTAACCCGTTCCAACAAAATCCCACTTTTACGCCCCCAAGGAAAAAACCTAGTAAATGAAGAAATTGTTTGTAACAAGCAATTTCTTCATTATCCGCAAATATTTTCTCCAAAAAAAATGAGAGAGAGAGAGAGAGAGAGAGAGAGAGAGAGAGAGAGAGAGAGAGAGAGAGAGTTAAAATTCCACAGTTCATAAATTGCTGTCTGCTATATTTATTTATTTTTTTTTATTTTTTTTTTTTTTTTCAATTTTGACAAATCTAAATTTTGATGTTTGATACTGGGTTAAACCATGTATTGACATATCTATAAGATCTATTCATCAAGTAATCACAATGTCCCAAGTTAGCCCTTCCCAAAATCTTTCATTGTTTCTCGGAGTCAAAGGGCATGACCAACGCAGTAAGTGGGCTGGGCCAGCGATTGGTAAATCATCCTTTCATGTCAGTGTAACCAAGCTGTCATTTTAATTAAGCTATTATTAGTAAGTTTACATGGTCGAAAATAGATTCTTTGGCGGGTTCCTTTTACAAAAGGTAGAACAAGCAAGCTTCAAAGTCATTAATCTCATAAATACTTTATTTGCCAAAAACGTTTATCTTGCGTTCCACATTTTTTTGAAATCAATGTACTGATGCTAGAAAAGCATCTTCTTTGTCAAAGTTTATCGAGATGAATAAACAAGGTTAAAGTAACCAAGGGGTTAATAAATTCCGACACAATTCCTCCTTTTTACGCCCCTTAAGAAAATAGTTCTGTGAAAAAATGTGAAAAAATTAAGAAATTGCTTTCGGAAAATTACGACATAGTAATCTTTTGTGAGATAGTTTTAACTATGTTCTTGTCGATCTGAAAGCGTTTAATACCTAAAATAATGACTTACACGTGCTTCAGAAAGAACATACAGAAATACCACCCAGTGTGTAAATGAATAAGATTGAAATGAAAACTGATAGATAATTTGATTAAAGTGTTGCAATAAATCGAAATATTTTAGACCGGTTCAAATTTAAAGAAGCTACAGACGACAATTTCAAGTTGATGGAATTTTCAATTTTTTCGTCTTTTTGGATATAAAACATCGTGGATAATGAAGAAATTGCTTGTAACAAGCAATTTCTTCTCTTTTTCACAATGTTTTCATTTTTTTCTTTAAGGGAGTAAAAAAAGGAGGGACTGTGTGGGATTGGGTTAAACAAAAACCGACTCGGCGAACCGTTCTTAGAATTAATATAACTGTACTCCACGACTTGTGAACCGTTCAGAAATTTCTATGGAAGAAATCTAATCAATGGTTGCTAACCCCGCCCACTTACTCCGTTGGCCCCGCCCATGACTCCAACTGTATGTTCCTCTTCGCTTTTAAACGGCGCCTTTTGCAAAATTTGTGGTCAGAAGGAAGTAAAAAAGTAAAATGGTTCATTGGCGACTTATACGTCGTAACCACAGCTTGAATAAGTTAAAGCTACAAAGTTTAAGACAACAAACGAACAAAATTACGTCACATAAAAGTCGACAGATGTTGGAGTTCAGAGTTCACTTCCTGTCTAATAAAATGATTTAATAGGGCGATTTGTTTTTTGATTGACAGCCGCGATTTGTCAATTGTGGAAATAGTATTTAAAGTGAACTTACTTTCTTATTTTTAGAGTATGTGCAGTTTGTTGAAAAAGTAAGACAGAATTACGAAGAACAGATTAACAGCCAAATTGTTCAACAGATTGGCTTCGAATTACAAGCCAGCTACCTATACCAGGCATATGTAAGTAAATGTAACCAGGAAATGCGACCCTGGTCAGACTTTGAAAGATGATCAGGATCGAGACTCGCCCATGACAGTTTTTTCTGATCTGCAAAGGACCATTAGTTGCCATTCTTATACGAAATAGTATTGGCCCGAATAGTTCTTAGTTAAATTATCATTTGCAGTTTTATATATTGAATTTACTACGAATTATTAAAATCTATACTGTCTCTTAGACATTAACCCATTCCCACACAATGACGCTTTAAACGCCCCTCAATATAAAAGCTTTGAAAAACATTGTGGAAAATGAAGAAATTGCTTGTAACAAGCATTTTCTTCATTATCCACAATGTTTCTATTCTAAAATACAAAGATTTGAAAGATTTCGTCTACTTAAAATTGTCGTCTGCAACTTCTTTGAATTTGGATAGGTCTAAAATTCAATATCATGTGGGAATGGGTGAATAACCGAAAATTGATAGGAACATGGGAAGGGCCACATTCCCAGGAGTTTGATAATTAGGATATTAACCGTGGAACACAACAGTGACACTCCTCAACCTTTTTTTCCAAAAGTCATAAATGATGCAAATTAACACAGTATCTGCACAAAGATTCATCGGGAAAAAAACTGGATCAACCCTGTCTCTTACAGCAATTCGATTTGAGGTTCTGATTCCGACTTGAGACTTTAGTTAAGTCATCTGGCGTATGTTCATTTGTTGGGTAACTTGAGCGTTGGAAAACGGGTTCCAAACACCAACTGCCCTGCAGAATTAGTTAAAAAGGGTGCCTAACAACCGGTGAAGAACTGGAGACGTTTAAGGGGCCGTCTCAGATTTTCTATCAGCTTGATAGGGTCGACACAAATATTTTTCACTTTATAAAAAAATGTATTTTCTTTCTCATTGATGTAAAGTTGCGCAGCGGAGGTCAGTCAGATTCATAAAATTGAGGGAGAAAACATAATTAAAGGGGAAAAGAAAGGCCATCTAAATTTAGAAAACCTAAAAAGGGTGTACATTTAAGTGTTCGACCTTGAAAGCCTGCGCAGTCATCGCAGTCCCGGGTCGATGCTTTTTGCACACTCTGTAAGATTCCTTTCACGGTTTATTTACAATCAATTTCAGAGCCACTACTTCTCCAGCGCTGACGTCGCCCTGCCAGGGTTCGCCAAGTGGTTCGAAAAGGCTTCAAAAGAAGAGAGGGACCACGCAAACAGTCTGATTCATTACATCAATCAACGTGGTGGAGTAGTCTCCCTTTCAGATATTTACGTACGTAATTTGTGTTACCCCCATTCCAACACATTCCCGCGTTTTAACTCGACTCAAGAAAATGGTTCACCAAAACAATGTGGAAAATGCTTGTTACAAGCAGTTTCTGCGTTTCCCACATTGTTTTCTACCCACAATGACAGAGATATTTGAATTTCTATCAATCTAAATTGTCGTTATCAATTTCTTCATTTTCTACAATTATCCAAAGCTTCTTTCCGCTTGAAGGACGTTAAAAGAGGGATTGTGTCGGAGCGGGTTAAATCAGATTAAATTGATGAATACCTGCGTAGTTGTTAATTTTCTGTTTAATACATGTCATATTTGGATTTGTTAATGTATTTTATCTCGGTGCGCATATAATTTCTATAGAAGATATATAACTCCATTGAAAAACCTAAACTGCATCAAGCTTGTTGTAAAGCGTAAGTCCTAGATTCTCGACTAATTACTATACTAAAAGCTGCACCGCAAAACCATGTCTAGATAAAGCATCGCTGTCCCAATAACTGACCCAATAAAGCTTCAATATTTGTTGCCCTACTTCCTTCGAAATGGACTTGAACCCATTGCACGACGAAATGATTTTAGGCTGACCCAATTTAAAAGAAGTTGCGAACTTAAATTTTAAGGTCATAAATTTCGGTGTTTTTCCTTACAAGGAAGAAGACATTGCTTGAACTGAAAACAAAATGTTTTTCGGACATTTTCTTGATCTAACAAAGTGTTTTCCAAAGATTTTTTCTTTAAGAACGGATGAAAAATTAATTTGTCAGGGATGGGTTAATCCATTCCCACTCAGTGACGCCTTTAGACGCCCAAAGAAAAACAGCTTTAGAAAACAATGTGAAAAATGAAGAAATTGCTTGTTACAAGCAATTTCATGCCAAGAAATCTCCTCCACTTTAAGTTTGCATTGGCTAACGGACTAAGCGTTATCGATACACCTTTCTTGCAGCAGCCAGTCAGTGTGAAATAAACCAGACACAAATTAATTTTTAATTAACGGTCAGTAGACGACCACCTCGCTAAAGGGATAGAAATATGCCGTCTGTATGTAGTTTTAATCGGTGGATGATTCCGTTTTCATTCTTCTGTAATTCTAAAACAATTATGACACGGGTTAACCCATCACCAGACGACAAAAAGAACTGATAGAAATTGAAAGAAGTAGCAGATATAAATACAAATTGCTTTGGAGCTGAAAAGAAAGGGCTAAACACCGTAAGAACATTGTGAAGGAAGGAGAAATCGCCTGATTACAGCAAGTTCTCCCTTTTCACAATTTTTCCTTGATATAATTCTTCACGGGTGTAAAAAAAGGCGGGATTGTGTGGGAGTGACTTACGTCTCGCAGAACTCTGAATGTTTTACAAAATAATTAACGACATCACAACGCACATTTTATGCTTTTTTTATCGGAATTATTTTGAGCTAGTGATTGGAATATGTATGCCGACATTACTTAGCATACTTTTTTCAAACTCGGACTAATGATAAAACATAAACATGATCAGAAAAGGAATTATTTAGTTAAACCAACGGTCTATGAGCCTCCGAAACGTTTTAACTACAGCGAATTTTAACGCGTGGTTAAGATGTAGAGCATTGGCTTCACGATCAAAAGATCCAGAGTTCGATTCCTTTTAGCATCTATCGATACTGAATTTGTCATTGGCCTACATAAATGGTGCGGGTACTGGTATGTTCTCCAGGAAGCAGAATCGAGGCTTGAAAAGCTTGTTTCCCAATAGATGTAAAATAAATAGGTTTAAATCTTATCCAATTTCTGCTCAGCTGTAGTTACGTGGTTTCATTAGCCCACCAAATGGATATGAAATGACTGTTAAATAAAAACGAGTTTAATTCTATCTGAACAAATGACAATGGCTTAATCGCCGATTCTGAACCAATGTGAAATAATAATAATAATAAAACATATCGTCTGAAATTCATGGGGAAAATGAATAAATAAAAATGTAAAATATTTATTTATATTGAATGGATTGTAAATTAATTAGTGTTTGTATTTGAAAACTCGGCGGGATATTTGACAATTCGATAGTTCTGTGTAAATAGTAGCTTTAGTTAAAAGGGTGTTTTAAATGAGTCCCAAAGGGATTGGAGAAGTGTGAGTTGCTAATTAACTGGTGCCCCGTAACACTCAAATAGTCAAATACAAATCGTAGTTCATAGTCTTTGGTCTTTGTTTATTTTATAGAAAGGGTGGATCTTATTGAATCTGTTCAGAAGTGTATCAAATATCGTAGTTGTGCAACCAAAATATCGCAAATACAGCTTTATTCAACCTGTGTGTACTACATTTGGGTCGCATACTGATAATATCATATTCACTCTGACAAAAAAGTAACTACTTGTGCATAAAGAAAAGAACACATTAGAGGTGAAATGAGATCCAAAATATCGCAAATACAGCTTTATTCAACTTGTGTTTACTACATTTTGGTCGCATACTGATAATATCATATTCACTCTGACAAAAAAGTAACTACTTGTGCATAAAGAAAAGTACACATTAGAGGTGAAATGAGATCCATAAGCTCTGAGATCCTAAACTTGAATAGAGGTAGGATTATCGATCAACCTAGAAACTGAAAAAAGAACAAAGATTCGACCACCGTCAACCTTTATATTTTGCGCAGTCTGATCAGATCAGAACATTTAGCAACTCATATCTTGTATCTTTTTTTCCTGGACGATTCACATTTCTCCATATCCACGGGGCAACTGAACACTTTACACTCTATTTTATTTATTCTATTTTGAAAATAAAGATAATACTAATAAGTAGGAAAAAGTTTGGTTTTGCGCACGTGAAAAAGGAAATGCAATCCAAATTGAAAACAGAGTCAGGTAGGTGGAAAAACTCGGTAAAAATTATAATTTTTGATACCGGTAAGTCCGCGCAGAGTGACCATGGACGATTTTTAAAGCTCAAAGTCCCGATATGTCGGTTTGGCGGATCACAAATCGGATCATCTCGGAAATGCAAAAAGTTTCTATCGTTTTCTGACCTACTATTTTGGGTACGCAGACTGACCATAGTGTAGACTTTTCTCTTTCAATATTTCAGTCATAGAAAGGGCATTCTTCCTTGATATACATTCAATTTTGAAAAGGAAACAATTATGATTGGCTTGTGGAAGGTTCCGAGGCCTAGATATAGTTCATTGACAAGCTATATATGTATATTTCGACAATAATCATTTTTAATTTTTGATGCCTAGTCAATGCTTCTTTCTAGTGAAACATGATTAACTATACCTTCTTCATAATTGTGATTCTAAATCACCTTACTTTTAACTAAAAAATCATTTTTGTTTGATTGTCTTCGCAGTTTGGTAGATGAGCGAATTGAAAAAATCAGACAAAACAGAGAGATAATATCTAAAGAATAATAGTCTGTGCACATGTAAGGCCTACATATAATTCAAATCGTAGCCATAATGTAAGAAAGGTTATTTTAAGTGCGTTACTTTGTAAAATATGTTGTCTTGGACATGACTTATGGACAGGCGATCCTTTGGGTGACGATCTAAATGTCGTATCTGCAGGTTGAATGTACTATAGTTAAGACGTTTAGGTTGTCAAACCAACAAAAATGCAAAGTTCCCTCCCGGCATAATTGGACGATTTCATTCGTAATCCATTTTTGATTGACAGACGCGGTCCGTCACTTTACACCCCTCCTTGTACTAAGAATATATCATGTAAGAATAATCATCCCGATAGATCGACTAAGACAGGCGGACATATGAAGATGTTAAACATTGAGAATGGACCTAATTATTTCGGACATCATAGTTGGTCCCCATGGTAACTCAAATACGACTGTCATTTTGATAGTGATGTATGTTTGTAAGATCATTAAATTCTAATGTCTAAAGCATCTGGTTTTGTATGCGCAGAGTCTAGAGATAGTTCTAATGCATGTTACTTAGCAAAAAGTCGTTCATTTCTGGTTCTTATTTTAATCTCAGACTAAAATCATTTGAATTGAACCCCCCCCCCCCCCACACACACACACAACTTTTTCAAACGATTTCCGGCTGTAGTTCTGTAATGTAATCGTCCAATCATTTAAGTGATGAAGAGAACATTTTTGTTTTCATAGAGGTATGAAGCGGATTCATACAATGTGTGATTATGTTTTTCGGTTCATACCTCAATGAAAACAAAAATATTTTCTTCATTTCTTATAATTTAATAGCATCGAGCGAAAAAAACAACAAAAGCTTCACAAATGTTGATACCTTTTTGTATGGGACTATTTTGTGCGGAAGCATACAAAATCACTGCGTGATCAAAATTTTGTTCATTGAGTTCTGAATGATATTTTTCGACCAATCAGAACGCTCGTTTTGATAGACGAAACTAAAATTTAATTATTTAGTGATAGATGTCGGCCATGAGAGATGAAATATCCCAAAGAAAGTTATTAAAATTGTTATTGTTGGGCGGATCGGGTTTAACGCCATTTTTGATAGTATTTCAGTCATATCGAGGCGGCTGAAGCACCTAACCATAGATTCCTGGTATTTTTATCACATCAGTACTAATACTACATCCTTTTCGAGCCTCCAGCTGCTCATCCAGTTTAGGTTTACGATCATCCAGCCGTTGGTGGGAGACTAATGTCGGAAAGGATATTCGCCGCGACCAGGGATCGAACCCGGGGCCCCTTGACTAGGAGTCATACGCGCCACCACTGCCCTATGGATTTGGTCACAAAAGAAGAAGAGGATATGGTGTAAGAGAGAGCAGGCTGAGCGTATGTATCGGGTTTAATATAGCTTTGACCAATCGTAGGGAAGCGCACTTGCAAATCAGAGATAGAGAGAGGGAAAGAGAGGGGTAGACAGGCTGATATAGAAAAATGCAAAGAAATAAACTTATAATAATCTTTGTTGTGGTTCGATCATAGATGCATCGGGAAATTTTTTGAAGCAGTGTAAGTTTTATCTTAGAAATAAAGTTGTCTTTCTTATCCTTGATTTATTTTCCGTCCCTCAATCTTTAAAGCCCCGGTGACATTTTGGCTCGGATGGAATAATTTGGAAAATGCTTCATATTTTTACGTCTTATCCCAATATTTGATAAATAAGTATCAAAAAGTTTAATAATTGAATTCAAAATTTTTAAAATATAACATGAAATCTACCGAATGTCAAATAAACATTAAATCTTCGGACTTTAGAACTCTTGTCTAAAAAGTACTCGGACTTTATGCTAAAAGGATGGTTATGATTGGAAGTAATTAATGTCATACTCGTTCACGTATATAAGAGCGTGAAAACGAAACATATTTTTCAAATATTGCTCGGTTTGATTCTCAATGCACATTGCCCCAACTTCCAGCTGCCTAGAAAATGGGTATTCAATGGTCAGACACTCATTATTTTAGCGTATACCATTACAATTGGACAGTCTTAGAGGTGTTTCCATGGTAACGGGGCTCTATGGTAACATTCTTTGATTACCAAACCAATAGAGATATTTACACATTTTTCCTAACCATGTAAAATCATAACTTTTCCCGCATGTATGTCTGTGAGTCTGTTTGATCTACATAAAACTAGCATGTATGTTCTTTGACCAACTTAACATCGTAACTAGCATATATCCTCTTCAGCCAAATTAACATCGTAACTACAGTTGCTCTGAGACAAAGACGCCGCCGTCATAGCGCAGTTGGTAGCGCGTCGGACTGTCAATCTAGAGGTCCCGGGTTCGATCCCCGACGGCGGCACTCATCCTTTCCGACTATTTGTCTCCCACCAATGGGTCGATAATCGTAGACCTATGTGGGATAGCAGCTGGAGGCTAGGAAGGGATGTGATAGCGGTACTGGTGTGAGAAATACCAGGAATCCATTGTTAGGTGCTTCAGCCGCCGCGTTATAACTGAAAGATTGTTGAAAGCGGCGTAAAACCCCATTCAAACAAACAAACAAACAATCTGAGACAAAGACAGAGATAGAGAGACAGACATACAGATGGGTTAGGAAATAGATCGAACCCAGCACAAACCAATCACATAGGTGGTATTTCAGAAATGAGTATATATCAAGGTAGAATAACCATTCTACAATTGAAATTAGGCGATAGGGAAACTTTTTGCGACTTTATCCAGTTTTGTCTTCAAAAAAGCCAACATAAATTGGCCGGCGGCGGATCTAAAGGACTTACGGCGTGTATGGTCACACTGCGCAGACTGATCGGAGTCAACTTTCGCCGTGTTTTCTTTAATTGTTGTTGCTGTTGTTGTTTTCTACACGAACTTATTTTACATTTGGACAACATTATTTGAAAATATAGAGATGTGTGAATCTTCACGGAAAAAAATAGTTGCGAAATTTTACGATCTGATCAGACTGAGCGAACTATGAAGGCTGGTGGTTGTCTTCTTTATCTCTGATTTATTATATGTCCCCTCATCATGAGAGATATTTAGTAAAAGAACGGCACCCCGGATGGTTATAGTTTGAAGTGCTATATTCATGGATGATACATTTTCTCGCAATATTTGTCATACTCGTTCATGACTGAAATAAGAGCTTGAAAGCCAAACACATTTTCTCCAGGTTCCACTATATCCCCAAACCCCAGTCATTCTCTGTGAATGCTCCAACTTCCAGCTGCCTGGAAAATTGGTAATTAATGGTCATTATTTTTGTGTATATCAGTGCAAAGTGCCAGTCCAAGATGAGTTTCTATGGTAACATTCTTTGATCGCTAAACTAAATTTTCTCGTTTTCTCTAAGATATTAACCTTTTCAGTCTGTCTATCTGTATGTATATCTGTCTTAAAAGAAAAATCAAGATTATTGCCATTGAATAATACATTCTTAATTGAAGCACTACATACCACTTAAATAAATGCTAAAAACACACTCTCGCCCTCGCTCTCTGTCTCTCTCTCTCTCTCTCTGTCACTCTCTCTGTCTCTCTCTCTGTCTCTCTGTCTCTCTGTGTCTCTCTGTGTCTCTCTCTCTCTCTCTCTCTCTCTCTCTCTCTCTCTCTCTCTCTCTCTCTCTCGTGGGAACGAATAACTTGGATAGTGAAGAGTAACATGTTTCTTTTTTTACTTTCTTTCCATAAGTTCTACAAAAATTACCTCTATTTGAACATGTAATAGATGTATAAAATTAAGTAAATAGCAATCTTTTTAGTCGTGTCGTCACAGATGGCGCATTTGGGTACTCATGGCAAATCGGATTTAAGTGTTCAATATAATGACTTGCCATCCAACTTTGCTTTCTATAGGACGAAATTGCGTTCTAAACACTTTAGAATTGATCTGCTGACTAACAACTGTACAAATAGTACAATAACATGTAATACATAACAAAGCGTAATAAAATAAGATAAAACGACAATTACAATATTATAATACTTTGTCTTACCATTTTAAGTGATTTATGAAATGGAAGTGACAACATAGGATTTATAAACAGGTTTGCTTTTATTTTGGGATTAGTCAATACATAGAAATGATGATGAAGGAATGTAGCTAGCACATATCCTCTTTGACCAACATGACGAAAACTATATGCATTTTCTCAAAACTGATTTATGCGATAGACCAAACTCTGTTTTCTGGCTATTTCTCATTAACTTACCTTTGTTTATTGAATCGTATTAAAAATAAATAATAATTAAAAAAAAAACAAAAAAAACGGGAAATGTTTTTCTTTAAAGTATCATCGTAAAAAGAAAATATTTCGGCTATTTTTATACCAGTCACTTCGAACCAGATATTTTCCGAAGAAAGTAACTGTAAATTAATTTTCTATTTTCAGTTTTCACAAATCTCTGTTTTCTGACTATTTCTCATTAACCCACCCTTGTAAATTGAATCGTATTAAAAAGGGGGAAATGTTTTTCTTTTAGGTATACTCGTCAAAAGAAAATAGTTCGACTATTTTTTATATTAGTCACACCCAACCAGAAATTTCCCGAAGAAAGTAACTGTAAATGAATTTTCTATGTTCAGATCAATAAAACGGTCAATAAAAATATTGTCGGTTGGTTATCATCCTTACAAGTGAAGGGATATCGAGACCAAGTTTTTCTCTAATACAGATAAGTAGAACCTTCGCTGCCCTTGGTGCGACACTGAATGTGCAGGGTGATCAGAATCAAAAGGACCATCCAAAAGCCATATGAAAAAAAATATTAAAAAGATATCATATTCAGCAGAGGTCAATTAGGTTCGTAATTAGCGCAGCCTGATAATAAACTTGTCTCAGTTCTAATCTCTGTCTCTCCGCTTCTATCATAGTTTTTGTTTGAGCTTAGTGACAGACCACATCGATAATAAAAATAAAATAATAATAATAGTAATAATACATGAATAAGGCAAATATTGTTATAATAATATTCATCGCGCTAGATCTGGATTGAGACGGGTTATAGTAGAAAAATTATCTCAGTCGGAAGTGCTACATACCTGACTTAGAACCAGACTTGGGTTAACGGCCCCTTTATGAGCCTGCAGGTAATTAAAATTGAATCCATTATTTTGAGGGAGCATCTAGCTATTCGCTGCCGACTTTTAATGAGATGTTAACGGACAAATAGCTAGATAGGATCTTATTGCTGCGGTTTCTTAAAGTGGACTTTTGGTACTTACTTTTCTTGGCATGCTTCATTTTCCACAATGTTTTCTAACCAGAAAGTTGAAAAAATCCAAAATTTCATTAACTTTGAAGTGTCGTCTGCAACTGCTTTGAATTTGGACCAGTCAAAAATTTTGTCGTCTGGTAATGGGTTAATCTGTAGTTTGCACCATGTACATTGACCTACATGCTCGACTGTCTAGAATACAGCACGCACGTAATCATCGAGGACACTTGTCAGATTGAGATCTACATTCTTTAAACCATTATCAGACGACAAAACTTTAGACTGGTCCAAATTGAAAGAAATTGCAGACGACCATTTTAGGTGGTGGAATGTTATGAAATTTCTATGTCATTTTGGGTGGAGAACATTGTGGATAATGAAGAAATGGCTTGAAACATCATTATCAACAATGCAATCCAAGGCTTTTTCTTGGGGGCGGGGGGGGCGTATGAAAAAGTGGGACTGTGAGGGAATGGGTTAAATGGGTCATCAAGGATTGTAAAAGTAGATCATCTTTTGATATGGTGGCGGATGCAAAATCTAGTTTACATGACATCACAGATATACGTATTTTCGGCCATGCGCAATCTGCACTTCAGAGATATGGCATGTCGCTTTGCACACCTCTCCTTCTTTGGATATGTGTTTATTTTAATCATGTGACGTACTAGTAACGTTCGCAAATCTTCACGATGATCGAATTTGAGCCTACGCGTGACATTTCCAACCATTTCGCACGTGTGCGACTCGCACACATTGAGCACCCTTGACAGTCATTCGGGGCAATTAGAATATTCGCTGATTGTTTAAAGAAGCCTTTGGTTAGTATCTATATCTACAGAGCGCAGAGTGAAGACTCTGATCAGACTGTGCGGATGCACAGGCTGATCTGAGTCTTTACTTGGCGCACATGTGTAATGGTTGAAAATGTCTCGCATGCGCTCATTTATCTTCGTTTTCTGATGTAACTTTTGTATTCAAAGTGCAACATTGGCGTTAATTGGCCCAAACAGAACTGAACTCATGGTAAGGTCAAAATATTTCGCTGTCTTGATGTTTTAACACTTAGTGTAAGGAATTTTTACACCTCATTTCAGAAATACACCTTATAAGAAATTAAATCAAAAAAGGAAAATAAGATAAACTGATTATTTCTAAATATATCCATTTTCTTATTCCTTTATCGGTTTCTTTGAGAAACATTCTCGAGAATATTTTTCAACGACTGTCGATCCAAGGCCGATATGACGTACGTACATTATTGAGCAATCAGAAACTGCCAAATACCACTTTATCGTGACATGTTCAAAGTGCATCTAAGCTTTACAAAAAGGATAGAAAAATAGCACCAGCCTAGAGTCCAAAATTTGAAAACAGAATTATTTTTAATTCGTAACTTATTCTGAGAAAATATATTCACTAACATGTTTACGGGATCAATATTAATAGGATTTATTTAGTTTTCAAAATCCAAACGGAAATTTCCAAGATTAGGGGGTTCAGGTTTTGACAAAGTTTGTATCATTTTGTATAGAAAGACAGATTAGCCTACTGGTTTTTGTTGTTGTTGTTTTCTTTTTTTCTTTCTTCGTATGAATAGTGAAAGACAAGGTATATAAACACTTATTTTAATATGATATAATCGTTTGACATGCCTATGGTCGAACGTGTGAATATGGACATGCTGGTTTTCGGTTTGGGTTTTGGATGCAGAAAGCCAGTGAATAACAATAGCTGGCTTCGATTAATTGAACTTCATTTTAACCTTTGTCATGCTGCATAAAATCCTCTACAGAATTGCACAATAACTCGTAGGGCTGACAACACTTTATGTACTAACTAGGGCGTTCTTTCCTGGCCAACTCAGGCTTAAGAGACAAGAAGGGGGTGTACACTAAGATCAGGCTGCACATATGTGCAGGCTGATCTTTGTCTATACCTCCTGCCAAAACAGTAATATTCCGGGTTCAACATGTCAAGGGTTAACTATGTTTCAGACTTGCAACGATTTTCTTTTCTACCTCAATCAGAATTTATTTCACTATGCCTATATAATTATGCTTAACCCATTCCAATTCAGTGACGCTTTTAGACGCCCCCGATTGATTGATTGAATGGGGTTTAACGCCGCTTTTAACAGTATTTCAGTCATATCGCGGCGGCTGGAGCACCTAACAATGGTTTCCTGGTATTTCTCACACCAGTACTACCACTACATCCTTTTCTAGCCTCCAGCTGCTATCCCACTTAGGTTTACGATTATCAACCCATTGGTGAGAGACAATTGTCGGAAAGAATATTTGCCGCCGCCGGGGATCGAACCCATGACACCTATGATTGAAGATTAGGAGTCTGGCGCGCTACCGACTGCGCTATGACGGCGGCTTAGACGCCCCCGAGGAAAACAACTTTGGAAAAAATAGTGGAAAAAGAAGAAATTGCTTCATTTTCCGCATTGTTTTTCACCTTAGAATTTGAAAAAATCCAAAATGTCATTAACTTTATATTGTTGTCTGCAACTTCTTTTAGATGGGGTAAGTCTAAAAATTAGCTATTTGGTAAAGGGTTAATTAAGTTGTTTTAGCTATTTTTAGATTACACGACTGGGCCAATAGCCAAGGACTTCCATGGCAAATACGCTATGTAAGAATGAATGAACTGGTCTCTTTGTTGAAGAATTATATTGTATTAACCCATTCCGACTCAAACCCGCCTTTTTTATGCACTGAAGAAAAATACTTTAGGGAAACATTGTGAAAAAGGGAGAAATTGCTTTTAACAATTTCCCCTTTTCTCACAATGCTCCCACCTCATATGGACCTTATTTATCAATCTTATCCAATTTTGTTTTGTCGTCTGCAACTTCTTTCAATTTGGAGCAGTTTAAAATGTGTCGTTTGGGATTGAGATAAGTGACCATTCTCTTAAACGACCATATTGTGGCCGTCTCATGGGTGATCGCTTAATACAAGTTTAACAGTGTTTAAATTGTATATAGAACCTTACACTCGGATTCGCAATAGGTTTCATAGGTTGCATAAACACTTATTTTTACAGGTTTTCCGTCATCAGGGCCGCGTCCATAGCGCAGTGGTAGCGCGTCGGATTCCTAGTCATGGGGTTCAGGGTCTCGATCCCCGGTTGCCGTAGATATTATTTCCGACATTTGTCTCCCACCATTGGCAGATAATCGTAAACCTATGTGGGATGAGCAGCTGGAGGCCCGGAAAGGATAAAGTGGTAGTACTGGTGTGATAAAAACCATAAAAAAATACATGGGTAGGTGCTCCTGCCTCCGCGATATGACTGAAATACTGTTAAAAGTGGCGTTAAACCCCATTCAATCAATCGAATTCCGTCATCAGATGCCACGTGCAGTATTGGCCAGCTGAGTCGCTCACAGCCTTATTAAACTTGTTTATCCATTTCAGTTTAACCAGGCATGTTCAAAGATCAGTGACGGTCTTCAGGAAATGTTCAAAAATGAAGGACGAGAAACCGCTTGTGTGAGTCACAAAATTCACCCTTTATATATACATACAATTTATTATGCGATAGAGCAGTCCCTCAATTATAAGACTTATTTCAATCAATCAATAAATGTATTTAAAAAACATTGCCAGCCATTACAATTTTAGAAAATTTTGCGTTAAAATAACATTGGAAAAATTGTGAAAAATGAGAAACTAATTGTCACATGCATATCGTCTCTTGACCGTTCTATAGTCAGAAAATCTAACGGAAAGGAACAGTTTCCTGATTTGGTCCGCCTTGTGGCGTCCGACATTGTAGCAAATGATAACCGGCTCCTATGTACAGTTTGATCTTCTGTAAATGAAGGGTTACGCCGGGTCGGCAGACAAATTCCCTCTCGTTGGAAATAGAATAGAAAAGTTGATGCCTAGCTCTAAGGAAAAGGAATTATGAAAATATCAGAGACCCAATTACCTGATTTGGAGATCTATGGGTTGTTCGCGTCAATTACTTTCAATGTGGACATGAGTTGTGAAATATCAACCCTGTTAACGCACTACCATACGACAACTGGTCTAAATTCAAGGAAACTGCAGACGACAATTTTCAGTTTGCCGAATTTCAAAATTATTTGTCATTTGGCATAGAAAAAATTGTTGAAAATGAAGAAATTGCTTGTAACAAACAATTTCTTCATTTTCAACAACGTTTTCAACGTCAAAAAGCGTTATTGTGTGGGATAGCTTAGTAAAGTTTTGAATAGTGCAGTTGGTAGTGCGTCGGACTGTCAATCTAGAGGTCCCGGGTTCGATCCCCGACGGCGGCAGTCAGCCTTTCCGACTATTTGTCTCCCACAAATGGGTCGAAAATCGTAGACCTATGGGGGATAGCAGCTGGACGCTAGGAAAGGATGCGTTGGAGGTACTGGTGTGAGAAATACCAGGAACCCATAGTTAGGTGCTCCAGCCGCCGCGATATAACTGAAAGATTGTTGAAAGCGGCGTAAAACCCCATTCAAACAAACAAAGGTAAAGTTTGCACTGAAACATAACTTTCTCCTCAACCACCAAATGACTGATGAGAAACCACCGATGAGAAATCCGAATTAAAAGTTAATCTATTCCTTCATAATTCCGCTTTTACATCCCCCCAAAAAGAGATATGAGCCTACGCGTGACATTGCCAACAATTTTGCAAGTGCGTGACTCGCACACATTGAGCACCCTGGAAAGCCATTCGGGGCAATTAGAACATTCGCTGATTGTTTAAAGAAGCTTTGGGACAGTATCTATCTACAGAGAGCAGAGTGAAGACTCTGATCAGACTGTGCAGGTGCACAGGCTGATCTGAGTCTTTACTTGGCGCACATGTGTAATTGTTTTAGATATCTCGCACGAGCTCATATATGGAAAACACGGTAAAAATGGAGAAATTTCTTTCCAACCCGGTTATTTTCACCAAAAATACCAAGCTATTGAAGATTCTATTAACTTAAGATTTTCGCCTGCAACTTCTTTGAACTTGGACAAGTCTAACACTTTAAAGGGCTTTATTTTGCAAAATGTTTAGTCAGTAGCACGTATCAAAATATGATGATTGGTCAGCGACTTAACCAATTCCCACATTATAAAATTTTAGACCAGTCCAAATTTAAAGAAGCTGTAGACGACAATCTGAAGTTGATGAAATCTTTAGAATCTTTGTCTCTTGGTGTAGAAAATATTGTGAATAATGAAGAAATTGCTTGTAACAAGCAATTTCTTCGTTTGCCACGATATTTGCCAAAGCTTCAATATAATGAAACGCGCAAAAAAATTATTCCAAAATACTATTCTTAAAATTCAAATACGTATACATTTGTCGAACTTTTTAAACACATTAAACAAATCATTATTAACCAGATTGTCATCCTTTTAAAAACAGGCTTTCCAAATTAGAAAAACACATTACCTAGAAATATAAGTATATTGTTTGAGTTATACAATGTTTATACTCTCACAAGCAGCCGTTGATTCTATTTTTCGCCTTAAACATGTTATGCTTAAATAGCCATCAATCTTGTACCATGTTTGTTATTTCATTACCATGCATTTTGTATTATTATGTTGTGACAATGTGCCTATGTGCTTTAAGTCGAAATTAAACAAATTAAGTCGAAAATTAAGTCTATCAAAATCGGGCGTTCTGATTGGTCGAAAAAATTATTCATAATTCCATGAACAAAATTTTGAGCACGCAGCTTCCGCACGAAATAGTCCATTACAAAAAGGTATCAAAATTTGTAATATATTTGCTTCATTCGCTCGATACTATTAAATTATAAGAAACGAAGAGAATATTTTTTGTTTTCACGGAGGTATGAACCGAAAAACCTAATCACACTTATGTATGAATCCGCTTCCCGTATTCATACATTGTGATAAGTTTTTTCGGTTCATACCTCCATGAAAACAAAAGTTTATTATCCTCATCTCTTAACCTTTATTTCAGATTTGTTACTTCATGTCCCACAAGAAGGATAAATTGAAGGGAGAATGCGTGGTAAGTATACCGAGTTCCATAAGAAACGCACTAATTTAGTCTTGCAGGATTGAAAAGTAATTTTGATAATACGTGAAAAAAAACAAAAAAAAAACGTTTCACTGAAAATTGCTCAAATTTAATTGTCGTTTGAACAAAACCATCCCCTTAGGATTATCAAAGCTGAAAAGTCTGTATGCTATGATTGTTTGTAGCTGCAGGTTCGATCTTTCGGTTATGAATATGGTGTACCGTTTTGGTCAGAAGTCCCCTTTAAGTCGTCTTTGCACGAAGAACGCGTAAATAACAAAGGTAAAACCGTTTAATTTAAGCGTGCGCGCTTATATTTTGAAAGTGCACGCGTTATTTAACGCATGCGCTTTCAAATATGAGCGAGCACGCATAAAAAGTAATCACCTTCATATTGGGCGTACACTGGTAATTCAGGCGAACACGCACATTTATACCCTTGAACGCTCAGTAACTATGCGCTCACGCCTAAATTTTGTGAGCACACCTCTATTATTTCCGCGTGAACTCGTTCTTTTATGCGCACACGACTTTAAATAGACTTTTGACCCAAACGGTACACCATACATGAACTGCTCTATTCAGATTTCGGTGTGTCCCAAGATACCGTATGATCATCGAAGTTTCGATTTAAAATGTATTAACCCTTTCCTGTTCAATGCCTGCTATTTATGTCTCTGTCTGTATACTTGAGAAACATTGTGGAAAAAGATTAAATTGCTTATAACAAGCGGTTTCTTCTTTTCCCATTATTTTTTCTACCCTATTGAATGATTTTTTTTTTCAAATAAATCGATTTTAAATTGCCATCTGCAAAACCTCTGAATTTTGACAGGTCTAAAATTTTGCAAAACGAGAAACAGTCAAGCGATTCCGCTAGTAACATTAACGGACACGAATGTCGTATCTACAGAAACTACACGCTGCGCGCTATGTCGGGTCACTTTAGAACCTAACGAACATCGTTATTCATCTAACTTTTGAAGGCTCATTTCAAAATAATTTTGTTTTAAAAAGACTAGTTTATGCCAAACACGTGGGCTCTTTCTAATTCATTTCCTGTTTTCAATATTTTGTTCTCTGGTCTTGATTAAAAATGAATTACCCAGTAAAAATGAG
Source organism: Fragum fragum (assembly GCA_946902895.1). NCBI lineage: Eukaryota > Metazoa > Mollusca > Bivalvia > Cardiida > Cardiidae > Fragum > Fragum fragum. Next base: position 38,032,267 of record OX336374.1, read on the forward strand.
ACAAAACCATGTAGATTTAATATTTTGATAGATTTAATATTTATTAGAGTCTCATTCACATATACGCGTTTTTACAAATATACAATCAAATAATAAACTATAAAATAAAAAAATATATTTATGTGACCATTCTCGTAGAGAATTATAAGAGACTATTTCATTGCATAACCCTAAAAAAGACGAATTCTTTCTCTATATACTATCAACTCTCTTCTTTCTCCCTCTCACTCATTCTGTCTCACACTCCCTCTTTCACTCACGCAATTTCTCGTATAGTTAAAAACATTTTTATATTCAAAGGTAAGAAGCATATATGCATATAAATGCCGCTTATAGACTCTTACAAACACACACAAACAAAATAATAGTAAATAAATAAATAGAAACTTGACATGGTTTAAATTTTGAAAAATAAGGCATGTACGTGCATGTTATAAATAGACGTTTAAGAAATCTACATCCTCTTTAATAGAATTAAAGAAGTATGATTAGAGACATCTATATGCTTAGATTATTACAAATTGGACGGGACACGATGTCATCAGCCGAGGTGATGGCCCAATTTAATCCATTCCAACACAAAATTGCTTTTTATGCCGCTGAAGATGACGCCTTTGAATACATTGTGGAAATAAAGAAATTACTTGTTACAGGCAGTTTCTACATTTTCCACAATGTTTTCTACCTCAAAATTTGATAAAAATAAACTGTCGTCTAGAACTTTTTTTTAAATTGATTTGGGTCATTCTTAAATGTTGTCGTATGGTAATCGGTAAAACCACAAGCATGGAATCTAATATTTCGATAGATTGCCAAAGATTAAATTTTATAGTAGGTAAAATGATTACCTATATATTCGGAATATGAAGAAAGTCATTCTGCTATTTAAAGTTGAACGTTTCAGTATAGATTGTTGGAATAATCCGTAGCAATGCTTGAAATTCGCAAGCTCTTGCAAAACTACACAGATTGACCAGCACGTTAATTTCGTGTCATATTAAATAAAGTGAGTATAATATTTTGCAAACGACTAAATCATAGGCAACTTTCACATTTATAATTAGTATCACCATTTATTTCCCCAGTTCTAGCAGAGCCCGTTCAGCTCAGTTGGTAACGGTCTTTGCGCTCAATCCTGTGGTCATGAGTTCGAACCCAAACTCGGCCAAATTTCTTTCCAACAGCTAGAAAAATCATCGCGACATATATAGGCAAATGATAAATCGTCCACTAGGAGGGACGAGCTGCTGGTTTCTTGTGTCGAATGTAGTGGTTATATAGTGATGATAGGAAGTCAAGGTTAGGTGCACCACATACAATCAATCAGCGAGTCAATTCTCCCGACCAAGATATCTACCTTTATCACCTACATCACCCTCATCCAAAGCCGGACAGCGCGGATGACCAATCAATTATTAGTTTAGACCGGAAGTGAGAATTAAACGCGGACATTATTTATTTTTACATTTGTCGCCCATGAGACTCATTCAAACTATAACGTAATTAGTTGGGTACCCTTCTTCTATAGTACATGGATCGAAAACTTATTTTCACGCTTCATTGAAAAAATTGCCTGCAACTGCTAAATGGACTAAATGATTTGGGTTTGTTTTTTGGTTTTGTTTTTGTTTTTTGGGGGAGGTGGGGGTGGTGTGTGTGTGTGTGTGTGTGTGTGTGATTTTGGGGTTGGGGGGGTTCTTTCTGTATAAATTGGCGAAATTATTTCCTCAAAACTGCTCGTATTCCACATTTAATTTAGGACAATACCTAAATCGAAGGGAGAGTCATATGTAGAGTTTGACAAGATACACTTTGAAATACCAGATTTCGTGTCCTCAGAAATCGTATTGTCATTCTGACACCATGTCGTATATTTTACTAACTCCCGTATAACTACTGCTTTTTACGCCCCAATGATTTTATACTTGAGAAAATATTTGTGGGGAAAAAAAGAAATTGCTTGTTACAAGCATTTTTTCTTTTTCCACAATATTTTCTACCTTGTACGACTGTAACATTTTCATTAGATCTTACTTTAATTTGCTGTTTCTGCCTCTTTCAAATTGGACAGTCTAGAATTTCGTAAAACATGAAAGGGTTAAAATCGGAGTAAAGTACCAACACAAGTAAGTGCATACAGGAAGATATTCTTTTGAAGGATAAACATGCATTGTACATCAACAATATAACAAACTAAAATACATCTATTGAATATGCTGGAATGATTCAAATGGTAGTAAAGAGGTCTTAGAATCACAGCGATGTAATTAACGTCTATAGCCTGTTTCATACAAAGCATTCTCTTATTTATACAGCACTTATCATCTCGCCAAGTAACCAATAAAGGCTGCCAATCAATGACACAATCGACCAAATTTAGCCGTGAGTGCATTTTGAATGTCGGAATTTATGATAAGCAATTTGGTTGGTTCGGTGACATCAACGTCGTAGCTACAGCTCATTCAAGCTGTAGTTACAACGTGTAGGTAGCCAACCAACCATTTAACTTTTTTATTATGTTAACGGCAATAATTTTGGCGAAACGACGTTATATATCGAAGTGTCACTTCCTATCGGAGCTAGTGGGTGTGGCTAGCGGAGTCAGTGGGCGGGGCTAGAAATCCATCAATTTTTCGATTTTTTTTTTTCTACAGCCTGACCGTACTAATTGGAAGAACGGACTGTGGGCCATGCAGGACACCCTCGTTATGGAGAGATTTGTCAATGATCAACTTCTTAAGTTACACGAGTCGGCTGATAATGATCCTCACGTAAGGCCTTTTTCAAAAGTAATATTTTGAATCGTATTTCTAAATGACGTCATCATGACGCCAACAAAGCACACGCATTCCTCTATCAGTCCTGTGTGTCGAAATTAATCAAAATAGAGGTACAAAAGAGTACACTATCTATGTGAGAAAAAGTATCTTTTTTTCGATAATCTTTAGTTTCGGTGTAAGATCGATTTACAAATATACCCAAACAGTGAGTTCATCATTGTGATAATTTCACTGTTTTATAATTTAATTGTTAGTTTCGTCTATCAAAAACGAGCGATCTGATTGGTCGAAAAATTTAAGTCATACCTCCATGAACAAAATTTTGAGTACGCAGCCATTTTGAATGCTTCCACACAAAATAGTTCACTACAAAAAGGTATCATAATTTGTTAAGTTGTTGCATTTTTCGCTCGATGCTATTAAATTATAAGAAAATATTTTTTGTTTTCATGGAGGTATGAACCGAAAAACCTAATCACACAATGTATGAATCCGCTTCGCGTATTCATACAGTGTGATTAGTTTTATTCGGTTCATACCTCCATGAAAACAAAAAATATTTTCTTCATCTCTTAAATGTTTTTTTTTTTGTTTTGTTTTTTGTTTGTTTATTTTTTTCGGTGAAATTATCAAGTGATAATCTATGGAGAAAACCTCGACGATCTACCGCAATAAAGGGGAGTTTATCTTATCCTCCAGTGGAATATAGGCTAAAAATTATCAGACTAGCTAAGGCTAGATTGATAAAATATTCTAATATAAATTCGGAATTGTCCCGGAGAAAATCTAGTGACTGATCCTGTGTTTGCCCGAAACACTTTTTAAAACGTCGGAATAATTGTTTTGAACTGAATTGGAGAAAACACGACATATAATTTTTTATTTCAGCTCTCCCATATTTTGGAGCACGAATTCCTAGACGAGCAGGTAACGGCCATCAAAGCTCTTGGAGACTACATCCGTCAATTGGAACGTGTGGGAACGGGTCTCGGAGAATATACCTTCGATCAGAAGTTGGAATAATTATATGTGAACTGACTATTTATTGTTGTTTGATAATTTTTATGAACTTTTAGGAATTCGGTATGTCCTCGGTGAACGAACAAAATATCAATGTATTCAAGCTGTATTTACGATATTTTGGTCACCTACTGGCAATATGATTTAATTTTGAGTTTCATCTATCAAAAACGAGCATTCTGATTGGTCGAAAAAAGTTATTCATAACTCCATGAACAAATTTTTGAGCACGCAGCGATTTTGTATACTTCCGCACAAAATAGTCCTATACAAAAAGGTATCGAAATTTGTAAAGCTTTTTTTTTTTTTTGCCCGATGCTATTAAATTATATGAAATGAAGAGAATATTTTTAGTTTTCATGGAGATATGAACCGAAAAAAACTAATCAAACTGTATGAATACGCGAAGCGGATTCATACATTGTGTGATTAGGTTTTTCGGTTCATACCTCCATGAAAACAAAATATATTCTCTTCATCTCTTAAATGATTTTCAGTATGCTTATCAAAATCTATTAAAAGTATGCAAGGGAAACATCTTTCACTCTCCACATGTTCTGCTACTGTGGTAAAATCTTAGAAAGATACTGTTTCCACAAAATCGCTCTTTTGACACCATAAGGAAAAAAGGCCCGCGAAAACATTGTTGGAAATGAAGAAATTGCTTGTTACAAGCACTTTCTTCGTTATCCAAAATGTTTTTTACCTTAAAATAGAAAAGAAATTAAATTTCACCAACTAAAAATTATCGTCTGCAACATCTTGAAATATGGCCTAGTCTAAAATGTTTTTGTCTGGTAGTAAGTTAGAATATTTCATACATCTAAGAGATGAAGATAATATTTTTTGTTTTTATGGAGGTATGAACTGAAAAACCTAATCTTACTGTATGAATAAGCGAAGAGGATTCATACATTGTGTGATAAGGTTTTTCGGTTCATACCTCCATGAAAACAAAAAATATTATCTTCATCTCTTATAATTTAATAGCATCGAGCGAAAAATGCAACAACTTAACAAATTTTGATACCTTTTTGTTGTAAACTATTTTGTGCGGAAGCATACAAAATGGCTGCGTACTCAAAATTTTGTTCGTGGAGGTATGAATTAATTATTTCGACTAATTAGATCGCTCGTTTTTGATAGACGAAACTAACAAATGAATTATTTTTTTAGCAATCAAAGCCATACCTTCTTTCCAGATTTCTTTGATTGTGTAAGTTTAAACATATTACATAAATTCAAACATCAAATATGAAAGAGTGTTAAGACGAGGAGGGGGGGGGGAATAAATTAATGAAATGGTTATGCTTTTATGCTTGTCTTTATGATTTCTGTTTCCACAGACATACAAAGGATGCTCAGAAATTGTGGAAACCTTTGTTTTAAACAACTTATGGTTCAAAACAGAGCCATAACAACTATGCCTTTTTACCCCTTTCCTGTACAAACCCGGGATTTTACGTCACTGTGATTCTTTAAATGAGAAAACATTTTGACAACCAATTTCTTCTTTTTCCCAAATACGTTCTATCACATAGGATGGTTTAATTTCAAAATGCATCCAGATTTCCTTGTCGTCTGCCACCATTATTCAATTTTGACCAGTCTTAATTTTCAAAAAACCGAAAAGGGTTAGATATGTCATGTATCATATGGCGTAACAAACGGTCAAAGGCATCCTCCTGTTACAATGTCACGAAAATTCCATTCTCATAGGAAATCTAAATTTCAGACGGGTAAATATACGGATGGTGGCCCCGCCCTCGGACTCCTCTGGCCACACCTATTGACTCCAACAGGAAGTTCCACTTCGATATATTTATTTATCCAACTTTATGACCAATATCATGCAATGAAAAAATGGTTTGTTTGTGACTTAAATGTTGTAACTACAGCTTAGTCAAGCTTAGTTAACAAGCTGTAGTTACGACGTTAAAGTCGCCAACAAACCAATAAAAAAGATTCCCGAGAATGGCCAATGTTGCCAACATAAAACAATTTTGCAATTAATTTTCGTTTTCAGCAAAGTTTTTCATAGCAGGCGTTTGACCTATTCTGAAAACATTACTCGATCGTATCACAACGAGACTTTTATCCGGTAAAACAACAATTTAAAATGTTACCCCATGCACAAACAAAAGTATCAATGATGTCGAGATCCTTAAAAGGTACGGTAAAAATAACAGGGTCGTGTTCATTTTTATTACTTTTATCAAACTCGTAATTGTAGAACTAGTAAAACTCGACACAGCCTCGTTTATATCACCTTTGAGAAGACTCATTACACTAAAATGTTTAAAAAAGTAACTAATATAGTATCTTACACTCATGAAAAGTGAGTATACGTTTGTTAACCCTTTCCTGTTTGCAAAATATTAGATTTGACCAAATTCAAAGCTTTAGCAGATGAAAGTTTACAGTGCATTTAATTCGAAAAATAGCCATTCGGTAGGGTAGAAAATAATGTAGAAAAATAAGAAATTGCTTGTTACAAGCAATTTATTCTTTTTCCATAATGTTTTCTCAATCATAAAATCGAAGGGACGTAAAAACCAGGAATTGAACAGGACAAGGTTGAACTGCCCAGACGATCCTATGTTTTACCGATGACATGACGATCACTTTAGTAGACTGGTCCAAATGCAAAGAAATTGAAGACAACAATTCAAAGAGATTGTAAATGGTAATAATAAAGCAACATTTTTACGACCAAAAAATGGATTTTAAATGAAATTACCTTTCTTTTATCAAAATACCAGTGAAATACCCAACTATTCGATAATGAATAAAAGTATTGTTTTCTTCCATTCACAATTCGAAATACCAACAAGTTAATTACGATAATTTCGTTCGACGATAGGCTCGTCATTATGTCCTAACGATATATTAATGATATATGACGTCAATGTTTCGAAATAATTTTTCTTAACCCAACACCACACGACAAAGTTTCAGACTGGTCAAAAGTTGCAGATAAAAATTTCAAATTGATTCAATTTTTAAATAACATTGTCTTTCTGGGTAGAAAACATTGTGGGAAATGTAGAAATTGCTTGTCACAGCAATTTCTTCATTTTCCTCAATGTTTTCACAAATGATTTTGTTGGTAGCTTAAAAAGGCAGATTGGTAGAGATTCGGGTTAATATGGAAAATAAGGAGTTTTATTAAAATCTGTCTTTATCTACATGTGCCCTAATGGCTTACAACTGAAGCAAATGTTTTCTTCTTTTTCTACTAGCTAATCTTCTCTTCCTTGTTCGTATTATTATCTTTCATCGACGATTAATAACATAACCTAACATAACACATTCTTTATTTTACCAGCGTATGTACAACATACAGTTAGATATTACAACGAAATTGCAGAGAGTTTGAGAAAATGAATGGATCTTCAAATTTAAGATTGAGAAAATCAGATAGTTTGTATCTAGAGCGGGGAAATCGTTATGCTCATATAATAAGTGCTTATAAGTATGTACACACGACAGAAAGTAGTATGTTGACTTTCTATTTAGGAAACCGTTCGTCCATCCGGGCCAACATCTCTCAAACGACAGAGATAAATTTGAATAAACCTAATATGAGACTGCGACAATCATCTAATACTTTATTTATGTGTCGTGGGAATAGGGAACTAAAGACCATTCATATAGAGAAATAACCTTCTTTTTCGACGGCACTCGTCGGTGGTCGACATATATATCAAGTTGTATAATTAATGACATTTGGTCGCCCATTGACGGATTGCCTGTTCGTATTATGTTTGTAACTAATTTTTCTTCTTTTATCTTTTCAACAACATATTAATTGTCCTCCTTTTTTCTGGATCATTTATTTTTCTTTTATCAATTCTCTTACTCCTACTTACACTTATTTCTCCGTTCTCTCCCCCCTCCTCTCCCGGAATAGTCTAGATCATCAAGTATTTCATCGCGCTGGAGAAAATAATCTAAAAAAAATTGTGGGAAATTTCTACACTTTAAAACGTAATGACGTAACTAAGTCTGATTTTCGTCTCAAAAATTTTTCTTTACATGGGTTAACAGAATTAAGCAGGGAACCATTTGTAATGTGTGTTTACATTTCTGTCTACTATCGCAAATGCCCATATGAGCGACGCCCCAAGAAGACGGTTAGTTATTACAGGAAATATTGCAAGGATACTGGACGAAACTGCTGCAACTATCTTTCACTTACTCGATGGACAGTATCGTCACACGGGGCTTCGGTTTAACATCTCTTCCGAAACACAATTAATTTGTTAGTTCGGAATTCGAACCTTTGATCTTAAGGTTTGAAGTCAAGTGCTCTTCGGACTTGGCTAATGGGATTGAGACAATTTGTAATGTAAATCGATAGCGCGCGCAAAAACAGTGTCGTTCGTTATTGGCGAAGGACAGGATAAGGAATAGATAATAATACTAAAGTATTTAAAGGTAAAATGACAGCAATTAAGTTTGTTCTCTGTGAAAATGAAAGTTCCTTTTCACGTATCTAGTTTTTAAAGTTTTGAATATATATGAGACTTACCTGTTCATTTTAAGTATTCGTAATAATTTAGGATGTACGAGTTGAAATCGATCCTTATTGGTTCTAATTAAAAAGTTTTGTGTTTAGAGAAATAAAATGTTTAAAAAGAGTGAAAACTCATTTTGATTATGGAACAAAACATGGCCGGGTCAGATGCTTATTCAATGCAAATACGGCCTATGACCGCAGCATGTACACTCATTCCTAGACATCAAGATAACAAAAAACAAGACAGGGAACGTGTGCAAACTTCTCCGCGGGACCAATCTAAGCTATGTGACACCATAGCAACCAAAATGTCATCCTTGACTCTTGGAAATGGGAAGATAACTCATGTCGGCAATATTGACAAACTGGAACTTCATTTTGATAATAAAGATTTTTCCAGTCTTATTACCCAACGATTACGGCCATCAGACAGGTTTTCGGTGATTCGCGAGATTAACACGGATCAGGCAAAAGGCACCAAACTACCCAAAACCTTTGTAACTCGGTCTGGGTCATTGTTTCTATATAGCGACAGTAAAATAATGAAAGACACAGCGCAATCAAGAAAGACGAATTCAGATGCAACATCGTTCTGCATGAAAGGTTTACGAATGACGCAGAATCGTGATCTAAAAACATCGTGGAAAAAGTACCTCACACATAGCCCACGTCAAATCAAGGCAATAGATATGACCTGTTTGTGTTCCATTGGTAAGTCATTAAAATTGATTAGTAGTGAAGGAATTAAATAAACTCGTTTAACTCATTCCCATACAATTCCTCCTTTTTACGCCCCTCAATAAAAAGCTTTGAAAAAAAAGTGGAAAATGGGGAAAAAATGCTTGTATCAAGCCATTTCTTCACTATCCACAATGCTTCCTATTAAAAACAAGAGTGCCATAGTCACAATATACGCCGCCACTTTACTGCTGTTTCACGTAAATAATTGTAGACACTACTTATTTTGACAGAACCAAATTCAAAATATTTGCAGACAACCTTTTTAAATTGTCAAGTTCAAACTATTCGTTATGATTGATTGATTGAATGGGCCCAGAGACTAAGTGTCAAGAGGCATAACTCTTGCAAAAATCAATGAACCATAAAATCCTTGATCCATGTACACCTATTAATAATGTGATGACATTGACCAAGTTTCATTTAAATCAAGACAAACAGTTAGGAGGAGTTGCGTTAACAAGGCTGCAATTTCAATAAGCCCCAGATACTAACTTTTAAGGGGGCATAATTCAGGGAAATTAATGAACCATAAAATCCTTGATCCATGTACATCAAGAAATTATGGTGATGACATTGACCAAGTTTCCTTTAAATTGAGGCAAAAAGTAAGGAGGAGTTGCGTTCACAAAAGTGCAATTTCAATAAGCCCCAGATACTAAGTTTTAAGGGGGCATAATTCAGAGGAAAATTAATGAACCATAAAATCCTTACTTCTTGCACATCTACCAATTTAGGTTATAACATCCACCAAGTTTCATTTAGATCCAGCCAGAAACTTAGGAGGAGTTGCATTCACAAGGCTGCTATTTCCATAAGCCCCAGAAACTAAGTTTTAAGGGGGCATAACTGAGGCAAAAATCAATGAACCATAAAATCCTTACTTCATGCACATCTACCAATTTAGTTTATAACATCCACCAAGTTTCATTTAGATCCAGCCAGAAACTTAGGAGAAGTTGCATTCACAAGGCTGTAATTTCAATAAGCCCCAGAGACTAAGTTTTAAGGGGGCATAACTGAGGCAAAAATCAATGAACCATAAAATCCTTACTTCATGCACAACTACCAATTAAGTTGATAACATTTACCAAGTTTCAAAAAGATCCAACCAGAAACTTAGAAGGTGTTTCGCTCACAAGGAAAGTGGACGGACGCAAAGACGGACGGACAGACGGAGAAGATGACGCCAATATACGACCGCCTCCGGCTGCGTATAAAGACGAAAAGAATAAAATTCTTTCAACCTGGAATCATCGTCTGCAGATTCTTTCAGTTTGGACCTCAAAAACTTTGTCGTGTTGAAGTGGGTTGATATAATTGGTATTGCATTAATAATATTACACTAGTGCAGTAGCTATGCAAATGAGTCAAAGCCTGTAGAAACGCATTTTCGTTACAGTGAAAATGAGTTCATGATGCAAGTAATTACGTCATTTTAAGACGGCGTTATATGTTTATCGGAATATCAAAATCGACAAATTCCGCGAATTTTATCAGTTTATCGCGATAGACATAAAATAGATAGACCATCGTGTTGGTAAAAAAGAATATGTTTAGTTGTCATCCAAAGCAACTTAATACTTGGCAGAGCCTTATCTTATCTGTTTGTTTACGAATACCACAAGAGTCATTGTCGCGGTTTTCTGTGCAAAACTAAAAAGCAATTACCAAGAGCACGACATCACGATAATACTATATCACGACTGCGCGAATACGAAAGTACGTATACGACAACAAGAACCATATGCGACAGTACGATGATGTTAGAATGAGAGGATCTCAGGTTCTCTGGGACACGTCAGCCTCGACACATATTCTGGACGGTGCAGCATTCAATTACCTAAACAATAGAAAAGATAACTATATTAACTTCATTATACACTAGTAACCATCCTAGGTTCCAAATAACGAACATCTCCCTAGTTCTCCCCTGCACGAGAGTAAATCTCGAGCCCACAATCTACATCGTTACAACCCTTAAATCGAATCTCCCCTCCCACTGAATATTTCTCTGCACTACTTATATATTAAGATCATCTTAAGGTAACACGAACTATTTATATGTCTCCGAGTGTTCTTAACATGCAACAGATTCAACAAATCCCAGGTAGTTTATAAGATTATTCGTCTTAAAGGAGTAGCCTAACCAACAATATTGTTGCATCTCACAGTCGCTCTCTTGTCGTAACATTCTCATGTTATCGTATTCTCACTGTCGTAATCTCGTGTTTTCTTTGTCTTGCTTTTCGAACTCTGGCGATCTTATCGTCATACTTGCCTACTCTAGTACCCTTATTCTCGTATTCTCCCACTGGTACTAGCGTGTCCTATTGTCTTACTCTTGCAATTTCACCGTTGTACATTTATACCTTTGTTGTCATAATCTCGCTTCTCGTCGTCGTGCGGTCGTTTTCACGGTCGTACATTAGTGCACTTGTTATCGCACCCTCGCGATCTCACCGTTGAAAATTATCGGTACAACAGTGAAAACACCTTGGAGTACGAGAGTACGATAACGAGAACAAAATAGAGCGACGTTGAGCACGCGACACTGTTGGTTTGGCTACTTAAACATCGTAAATGCAGCTTATTCGAGCTGTATTTATGCCATTTGGATCGCCAACCAGCTATTTTACTTTTTTGTTACATACTATTAGCCATACATTTTGCAAAAAGTTATTTGAAAGCGAATCGGGGCTTCCTGTTCGATCCAAGGATTGTGTCTGGTAAAGTAAGTTGGCGGGACTAGCGTTCTGTCGCCTCGTTTCATTTAAACATTACAAAAACGTTGATTAATTAGTACTTTAGATCAATCGTTCTAAAATTACAAAGAAAGTGCTTGAATGATTCTCATATAACTAGTTTAGATTTAAAGGTGTGCTTACATTGTAAAAAAATGTATTTTTTCTTGAAAAAACGTATCGTGTATATCCATTGATCACATTAGTTTAGTATTAATAAAGGTTATTATAACCTTCACAGTTCAGTTATTTCTTAAAAGTTTGCAAAGTTTGAACAAATTTAACGTTATTATTCTGGCTTCAATACATTCTTGAATATAAAATGACGTCATGATAAAATGAAAAACCACAATCTGAATATATAAAAAATGGTATGAGAATATCGTTAATTAATAATTTAGAAAAACCCATACGATAAAGTTAGCCTTAATTCAGTTAAATACTAGTTGGAAATGATAGTGTGTTTACAGATAGACGACGGTTATGTGTTTCAATAGAATTTCGTAACATCCGAAGACTGTAGTTTATCATGTTCCCTACAGACAGTTTATGCTTTGCTCATCTTTTACCAGGAACTATTCATATTCAAAAATTAACATACACGTCAAATGAGGTTTGCAACTTCTTTAAATTTGAACCAATTTAATTTTTACGGCATTACTGTTTTGAGTTATTAACATACTTTCTCACGATTCAGGTCATGATTACGAGCCAAGCAGTAGATATCAAAGACGAGGTCCGATTTATCGTACACGAGTAAAACCAAAACCGTTTGATCTTAAAGATGAGAAAACAACTGAAGCGTTATCGAATGAAACAGGTCATATACTTTCAGTGGATACCGTCAAAGAGTTATCTAATGCCTTATTAGAGTATCGCCTAAAACAGCTCACGGACAGAGAACGATACGAGAACACTGTGATCAATGCCTGGGATGGGACATCATACCATAGTGACAAGAGTGTCGCACCTTCAAAGCGGAAACTCTCTGCATCGACTCTGGGTTGGTTACAGACCTCTAGACGACGATCCAAGGTTCAAGAAGTGACTACAGACACTGAGAAACATTATCTGTTGTTACAAAGAGCTAAAACAGATCTGAGTTTAGCCTGGAAAGGCGTTGTTCCAACTAATACACCGTACTCGAATAATGACAAGAAGGGGTTTTGTTCGAAAGAAAAGGACCAATAATAAATTACTACAAATGACAGTCCCCACCCCATCTGAGGTTCCGTCAGTAGGGACCCTGCGTAAGGATTTTAGCAATTTTGGAAGAGGTAAATGTACAAAGCCTCCTGCAAAATATAATTTGATTGGTCGTTCAATTCCTTGATTGACAGCCGCGACTGGTCAATTATACATGATATGTAGTACAATCGAAAGACAAAACATGAAATGTATTATGCAATGTACTTATTGTACGAATTGGATGCAAGTAATTGATGGTTAACAATTACAAGTATCATTTAAAGACAGTCAAGTGATAAAGGTTATCATGGTTTACAACACGACAAAATCTTAGACTGGTTCAAACTTAAAAAAGTTGCAGACGACAATTTCAAATTAGTGGAATTTAGAAAATATTTGCCTCATATTGTACATTGGAAAAATTGCTTGTTTAAACCGTTGTCCCCAATGTTTTACAAAGCATTTTTCTTGAGATGCGCAAAGAAGCGGGACTGAGTCGGTATGTGTTAAAAATATGCTTTTTGAAGGAGTTCTCTACAATTCGAATAAGTTAATTTATGTGGCCATAAACAAAGCAGTACGCATAGTGAAGACTCTGATTACACTCATTTGAACAGGATATGCTCAAGTGAGCTAAAATACCTAGGAGATGAACTAGCGGGCAGAGTTGACAACATTCCTGAAATACATAATAACTACTTTTTTTTGGCGTAGGCGTTCAACGGATTTGAACTCTGAGAAGACCTCAAACTAAAGCTATCAAAAATCATGCGTTGTTCTATGAATTAATAGATTAGTTTCCTAAATCCAACCAATGAGATACTTTACAAATCCAGGTTATTTGATCATGTAACCGGGCGAATTTGAATGAAATGATTGAGATGAGTGTAAATATCATGACGTTTTACAAATTGACCAATCCCAGCTCTCAATAAAATTACCTGTCGTACAATGAAATTGTTCATAGAACTTGGCAGTGAACTTTGAACTTATGTAAGTATTTTTGTTTGTTTGGCGACTCAAAAGGCGTAACTACAGCTTATTCAAGGTTACATTCTACCATTTTATTACATGCTACTTACCCCTATGTTTTGCAAAAAAGCCGTTTGAAAGCGAAATGGTACTTCCTTTCTGAGTCAGTGGACGGAGCCAACGGTGTAAGTGGGCGGAATCAGCGATTGGTCATTTTTTATGTTTGAACTTACGGTCAGGCCAAACATCCTAGCTCTGTCGGTGGACAACCCGGAAACGTATTCAATCTTTTCATACAAATCGATCTTCAAAGTTGAAAAAATGGGAATATTCCGTTAGATAATGTTATGTAAAATCATTTGATAAGAACTGTAACTTCTCACAGAAGTACTTATGGATCATCAGATGGGAAAATATGGGAATAACAATCTTAAGTATTGAATAAGGGGGCTATTGAAGTTAAGTACTGCGTTGATTAGCCACTTTCAACACAATTATATTTGTAAGTCTTTATTTTCCTTTTCTTTCATATTTTTTTTTCTTTTTTTTAATTTCAATTATAACCAGAATTTATGAAGTAAAAATTCGTTATTTAAGGAAACGTTAACAGGCTGGAATGATTTTCGATTTTCAGAATCAAATAAAGACTTTTTATTATCGTTATGATCGTTATTATCCCTTTTATAATTATCATATTATTTTATTGTTGTTGTTGTTTTTGTTGTTTTTCATTTTCTCAAATTGACCAATTGTTTGCCCCGCCCACTTACTCCGTTGTCCCCGGCCACCGACTCAGACAAGAAGTCATACTTCGAATTTTATTGTCGCAAAACCAACAAAATGCTCAGGAAAAAATGCGGTCAATATTTGAGTTCTAATTCACCCCCGGTCTAAATGAATGATTTAATTGGTCGAATTTTTGCTTTATGTACGGCCGCGATTTGTCAATTTTATAACTTCGGTTAATTCCTAGCTGATCGAAATCAAATAAACACAAGAAATTTCAACCCTTCCAAATTTAATCGAACGGCATGATAGAAAAGGAAAACAGAAAGTAAAGGGCATCATATGATAGCAAACAATTGGAAAAGAAGGCGATGATAGCGCAAGCAGTGTCTCCTTTTTTCACTAACTTTCATGCTGTTAATGTTTATTCACTCGATACTATTAATTTTTTACCCACACTGCCCCTTGGTCTGTTCCCGCTCAATAATATCATTTTGACAGGCTCTTACCTTTGGTATTCTGTTAAGTTACACCCCGATATTATCATTTTTTACGCGGTCTTATACCGTTGGTATTCTGTCACGTTACACCCCGATATTATCCTTTTTACGCACTCTAATATTTGGTATTCTGTCAAGTTACTAACGAAATCATTCATTTTTACGCACTCTGCTCGTTGGTATTCCGTTAAGTTACCGACAAATATTATCATTGCCGTTCTTTACAGGCTCTTATCTTTGGTATTCTGTTAAGTTACCCTCCCCCTCCACATGCTATCATTATTTACGCGCTCTCACCTTTGGTACTCTGTCAAGGTACCTCCCGGTATTATCATTTTTTACTCACCCTAATCTTTGGTATTCTGTCAAATTGTCCCCCAACCCGATATTGTTTATTGGTATTCTGTTAAGTTACCCAAAAATATTATCATTTTATGCGCTCTTACCTTAAGTATTCTGATTAGTTAACCTCCAGTATTATCGTTTTTTACGCAGTCTAACCTTTGGTAATCTGTTAAAATTCCCCACAATATTATCTTTTTTACGCGCTCTTACCTTTGCTATTCTGTCAAGATACCCCCAGATATCATCATTTTTTACGCGCTCTTACCTTTGCTATTCTGTCAAGACACCCCCAGATATTATCCTTTTTACGCGCTCTTACCTTTGCTATTCTGTCAAGATACCCCCAGATATCATCATTTTTACGCGCTCTTGCCTTTGCTATTCTGCTAAGTTAACCTCCAATATTATCAATTTTCTACGTACTCTAACCTTTGGTGTTCTATCAAGAACACCGATTATATTTATATTTTACTCACTCTAACCTTTGGAATTGTCACAAGTTACTCTAAGATCTTTAGATATCACACAAATTTTAAAAAAACGAGGAATCTGAAAAAAAAAAAAAAAAAAAACAAGAGGCCCATGAGGGCCTGAGACGCTCTACTGGTTATCAAGATTTCCGTTAAAGAAATCTGATATTTAAGGAAGTTAATTGCTCAAAGAAGAATGCATAAGGAAAAAAAGGGTCTTTATCCCCTTTATCATTTTAAGCAACAATCCTCAAGGCCCCTTTTCCCATGTTTCATGATGGATCCACTCCATTTCCAAAAGAAAGTTACCTTATGACCCTACAATCATTCTGTGAATATTTCATCAGAATCTGACAATAATTGTGGACTTAATCACATAAACAGGATTGTTTTGAATGAAAATCAATAAGGCCCCTTTTCCTGTGTTTTCTGATGGATCAATTTCATTCCAAAAGGAACTTTCCTTACAACCCGACAATTGTCCTGTGAAATTTAAAAGACAACTTGATAATGATTGTGATCTTCATCACATACACAAGAATGTTTTGAATGATAATCTGTAAGGCCCCTTTTCCTGTGTTTCGAATGCCACAATTATTCCATGCATCTTTGAAGAGAATCCAATAAAACTGTTGACTTTATTGTGTTAACAAAGATATTAAATTCAAGTTCTCATAAGGCCCCTTTTCCCGTGATATTTTACTGTTGGTTTTATCATTCTATGAAAGTTAAAAGTGAATCCGATGAAATATTGGGAATTCATTATGTTTACTTGAATATTTAAAAAAACCATATGTCCCCTTTTTACATGATACTTGATGGATTGTACCCAGTTCTGAAAAGAACCATCTAAGTATTTGTACAATCATTCTGTGAAATTTTGAAGTGAATCCGGTGAAATCAAGGGACATCATTGTGTTAACCAGAATATTGAAGAGAGTTTTTCATAAGGCCCCTTTTTATGTGACCCTTGCTATAGTCAGATCCACTGTCAAAATCAACAATTGGAATGATGGTACAATCAATCTGTTTAATCTGTGGAATTTATTGTGTTAATGAATTATAGTGAAATATTCATAGGGCCCTTTTTCTCATGATACTTTACAAAAGGAACAATTCTAATGAAGGTAGAATCATTCTTTAAAAGTTAAAGAGAATCAATGAAATCAGTGGACTGAATTGTGTCAAGAATTTTTGTAACTAAATTTTCATAAGGCCCCTTTTCCCGTGAAACTTAACAAATCAGACCCAATGTACAAAGGAACAATCCTAATGATAGTTTGAAGAAAATGATAAAGACTGAGGACTTTATTGTAATAATGATGTTTTGTAATAAAATTTTTATAAGGTCCCTTTTCTTGTGTCACTTAACCAATCAGACCTAATTTACAAAGGAACAATCCAAATGATGGTACAATCATTCTATTAAAGTTTGAAGAGATTCTGATAAAGAATGAGGGCATTGTTGTGTTTATGAGGATTTGGTAATAATTTTTCATACAGCCCCTTTTCCTATGATACTAGACAGATCAGGCCCAATTTGGAAAGAAACAATCCTTATGATGGTACAAACATTCTGTGAAAGTTTGAACAGAATCTGATGAAAACTGCAGACTTTATCTTGGTGTCAAATTTTTAAAATAAAATTTTCATAAGGCTCCTTTTCCTGTGATACTTGAAGGATCAGGTCTCATATCAGCCTCAACAATCGTGATTATTGTACAATGATTCTGTGAAGGTTTGAATAAAATCCAATGAAAGCTCTGGACTTGGTTACAAGGATTATAGATAAAATTCTCTATAGGCCCCTTTTCCCATGATACTAGACAGATCATGCCTAATTTGAAAAGAAAGAATCCTCATGATGGAATAATCATTCTGTGAAAGTTTTAACAGAATCTGATGAAAACTGTTGACTTTATTGTGGTACAATGATTTTAAAATTAAATTTCATAATGCTCCTTTTCCTGTGATACTTGACGGATCAGGTCTAATGCAAACATCAACAATAATTATTATTGTACAATTATTCTGTGAATGTTTGAAGAAAATCCGATGACAGCTCTGGACTTTGTAACAAGGATTTATAAATGAAATTTTCATAAGGCCCCTTTTCCTGTGCTTCTTGACAGTTCAAATCCTGTTATGAAAAGAATGGTAGTTATGACCTTCCAATCATTCTGTGAAAGTTTCAACAAAATCTGATCAAAGCTGTGGGCTTTATTGTGTTAATAGGGTTTTATTAATTGAATTTTCATATAGCCCCTTTCCCCATGTTACTTGATGGATCTGAACCAATTCCAAAGGGAACTCTTCTTACAAAAGTATAATTATTCTGTTTGAGTATAAAGACAACCCCATCTCACCTGTTGACTTACAAGCATTAATTAAGATTTTTTTAATTGAATTTTCCTAAGGCCCCTTTTCCTATGTTTCTCAATGGATCAGACCCAATTTGAAAGGAACAATCCTTATGATGGTACAATCAATATGTGAAAGTTTGAAGTCAATCAGGTGAAATCAAAGGGCCATTATGTGTTAACAAAGATTTTTTTATCAAATTTTCATGGGGCCCCTTTTCCCATGAAACTTGATGGATCAAACCTACTTCCGAAAGGAACAATCCACATAATGTAATAATCATTCTGGGAATGTTTGAAGAGAATTTGTTGAAAACTATGGACTCTATTGTGTTTACGAGGACTTTTTCAATCCAGTTTTAATCGGGCCCCTTTTCCCGTGGTCCTTGACTGATTATACCAAATTTTGAAAGGAACAATTCTTATGATGGTACAATCATTCTGTGAAAGTTTGAAGTCAATCAGATGAAAACTGTGGACTCTAGAGTGTTAACAAAGATCTTTGAATTAAATTTTAATAAGGCCCCTTTTCCTATGTTTCTTGAGGAATCATATCCGATTCCAAAAGGTACAATCCTTAAGATGGTACATTCATTCTGTGAAAGTTTGAAGAGAATCCGTTGTAAATTGTTGGCTCTAGATTATTAATGAGAATTTTTTATTAAACATTTCATAAGACCCCTTTTTCCTGTGTTTCTTGAAGGATCATACCTAATTTCAAAAGGAATAATCCTTATGATAGTACAATCATTCTGTGAAAGTTTGAAGGGAATCCGATGAAAACTATTGACTCCAGAGTGTTAAAGAGTATTTCTTAAAAGATTTTTCGATCAAAATTTCATAAAGCCCCTTTTCCTGTGTTTCAAGATGGATCTGACCAAATTTCCAAAGGAACAATCCTTATGATGGTACAATCATTCTGTGAAAGTTTAAATACAATCTGATGAAAACTGTGGACTCTAGAGTGATATCAAGAATTTTTTTATTAAATTTTAATAAAGGCCCCTTTTCCCCTGTTTCATGACAGATCAGACCCATTTTCGAAAGGAACGATCCTTATGCTTGAACAATCATTCTGAGAAAGTTTGAAGAGAATCCGATGAAAACTGTGGACTCCATTGTGTAAACGAGGATTTTTAATGGAGTTTTTAATTGAATTTTCATAAGGCCTGTAACGCTTCCTAGCCCAAGGGACCTTTCGCTCTGTATCGACTAGCCACCTTACACACTTTTCTCGTCAAACAACATTAATACAGGACGGCACAAACATGGAATGGACTTCAACCAAAAATTAGCTAAATAAAGATAGACTCAGAAACCTCATATGAGGAGGTCAATTATGATGAGGAATTCAAATTAGAACCAATGCGTCACTAAAGTTTACAAACAAGAATTTAATCAAATGATTCAACAATGTATCAGGAATGTTGGGAAATCATGAATGCCCTAACAAATAACAATCTATTTGACGCTGAGCAGCTGTGCTGTTTAAGAATAAAAACCGTAAATCATAGCAAGTCAATCATCTCTCATAGGATAGCATTAGGCGATTATTTAATTTATAAATGCAGCTTGGAATGTAAACAGGAATTAGCAAAAAAGACCAAGTCTCCGGGAACCAAAAGTCTTTCTAAAAATCTAGGTAGCTCGAAAACTAGTTTCAAACCCCAAATATCCGCGTCAAATTCCTACTTATCTCTTCAATGCATGATTTTCGTTGAAACGAAGTCGAAGTTAAATGAATTTGTTAAATTAAGGAAAAGAACACAAGCAGCATAAACCAAATTTGGAAAAATAAACCAAAACACCCAACGTGGGTTTTACCCGAAGAAATTTCAAAATGAAGTCCTCGGTCAAGGTTGAACTGATGTTTATATACCCTCCTCTCCCGCGGAACGCGCATCGGGATTCCAGCAAAATAAAAGTTGGGAAAACGGCACGCGCTTTTCGGGAAAAAAAAGTAAACAATAAACTCTTCCAACTATAATACTATCCGCGTGGTTAGACAGTAAGAGAAAACTCACGAGAAATAACCACATGGCACTAAATGCAGTTGAGTAAAAAAAAGGTTCCCCATTACCACGCGAAATTGCTGTTTGTTTGCTCAATAATGAATGAAAAAAATAAAACGGGGGGGGGGGGAGGACAAAATTCCAACTATGTTTGATGGGTAAAACGACATCCAAGCGAGTAGGTCACTTAGCAACTCAGCACCAGAATGCATTGCAAACAAAATGGCAGCCTTATTTATTTATGTTATCCATCCTCGCGGGGAATTACAGCAATACCATAACAGATAATGTGCAATTTAAGGCGATGATGGATTATACACGTTGTATGCAGTACAGACATTGTATAGAAAAACTTGCTGAACTCAAATGGAAAGAGCTGGTGCTGAATCTCAAGGAAACAGTTGGCCATAGACAGCATATTGCTCCTCATTCTCGACCAAGTGTCTGCGACTACGGCACCTGCTTGAGACTGAGATTAGATTTAAGTAGCTTAAACTTGCCATGAACACTAAGTGGAAGACGAATTTTGGGCTCGATATTCACTGCTGTCTACAACCACCCGTAAAATGACGTTTAAAATACAACATAAAAAGTAGTAACGGGTCAGTTCATATTCCAAGTTTCCATTACTTATCATGCCGGTTTCACAATGGTAGAAATACACCCTATCATGTGCCAGCAACACAGAGGCAGGGAATAAATCGTTGCGATAAAATTCCGGAGACTCCATGGTACCCCACATTGAATCATGAGAAGGTAAACTCAAATACTTGCGGGGCATAACATCACCCCCTTTTTAAGTTGGCTAAACTCCTGTTGCCAACACTTTACGTTAACCTGTTACTACGACATCATACATTTAAATAATAAAACGAAATTTAAGTCTTAATATCAACACTTTGAAATCAAAGTACTTAAAGTACTGTAGGCTAGCAAAGCATAGTTTTGTTAAATATTCTTCTTTGCCAAAGGTTATAATGATAAATAAACTAGATTAAAGTAACCTGGGAGTTAACCCTTTACAACATGACAAAATCTTAGACTGGTTCAAAATGAAGGAAAGTGCAGACGACAACTTCGGGTTGGTCGAATTTAGAAATCTTTCCCTTGTAGAAAGAAAAATTGTGAAGAATGGAGAAATTTCTTGTTACAAGCAATTTCTTCTTTGTCCACAGTGCTTTCCAAAGCTATTTCAGGAGATGCTTAAAAGCGGAATTTATAGGGAAGGGTTGAAAAGCATGCCTTTGAAAGATTTCTCCACAATGGGCCCCTACCGATATCCAGAGTTACTCCGCTTAGTTTTAGTATTAGAGTGACCTCCCTTAAATCTTTGGGTAGTTCCGGTGAAAAAATCGATGATATCGGTATCGAAAACATTAACAGGTTGTTGCCAGCTCTTACTATGTGTCATCAATGTTGAAACCCTAGATGATCTAGAGACTACTTTATTTCAACAGTTGAGATTATTTTTTAAAGCTAAGTGACGTTTACGTGTTTACAATCGTAAATGAGCCGGTATGAAAGCGTATTTTTCGGATACACCCTTATTCCGGATATACGTATTTAATTACCATAAAAAGAGCTTTTTTAATCGAAATAAATACAATGATACTTACGGAAATACATTTCGTTATTTCTTTTTTTTTAAAAATTGTTTCACATGTCAAGCGGGGCTTTGAATTTATAAGATATCTGTCATTTTACAAACTGTTACAAAGAAGCTCTTCATTCGTCTTCATTTCATGACCATCGGAATTTCCAACTACCCTTTTCTTTGATGAATATGAAATAAATTTAATCAGAATTTCACTGCATGGTCCCCAGCAAGCTTTGTAAAGTGTCTGGAGGCTTGTGGAAATGATTGATTCCTCTGTAGGTCCTCCCAAAATATCATTCGTTTCTTACCAATGGCAAGTAAGATATATTATTAATTTCTTACCAATCGGCAAATGATAAGGTCTAAGTAGGGTGAGCAGCTGGTGGCTCAGATGAAATGTCAGTTATGCTTAGTAACTGATTGAATGTTGAAAGTGGTGTTTAACAGATAACCGGAGGGCTAAATATTAGACTGTGCCAAATTTAAAGGAGTTGCACATGACAACTTTAAGTTCATAAATTTCTAGTTATTTTCATCTTTCTGGGCAGAAAACATTTGGCAAAATGAAGAAATTGCTTGTTACAAGCAATTTTGTCAATTTGTACAATGATTTTCCAATTATTTTTCTTAAGGGGCGCCTAAAAGCGTCATTGTGTGGGAATAGGTAAACCAATTTAATTCAATCAACCTGCACAAGCTTTAGCATCTGATATAAGATGTGTGCAAAAATTTATATTTTTCATATAAAATTTTATTCTGGTTAACCCTGGTTTATACGTCCCTGTGGCTTTCAAATTGAGAATGCATTGTTGAAAAAGAATATGCTTGTTTCAATTTCAACAGCATTTCTACCCTGCTGATTGTTTTGTTGTTGTTGTTGTTGTTGTTGTTTTTTATTTATTTATTTATTTATTATTTTATATATCATTTCATGTATTTAATTATTTGAGAAAAAGTGAGAAATAAAAAAGTGGAAATATAAAAGAGATGACCGTAAGAAGTGTTACAAAGATCAAACTAAGACAATCTTTTTGAACGTTTTAATCCATTTAGTTGATACCAAATTCTTATTACTATATTGAGATATATCATGCAATGACATATATGATATAATGTATATATACCAAATATTCAAATCTTTTTGTTTTAAAAAAGTGATCTTAAACATTTTTTTTTCTTCAGATTTTTCCTACTTAAACATTTTTTCCAAATTTTTCTAAATGAGAAACGTTTTAACATAGATTTCCTTTACCTCTTGCATTCATAATCCTATTTAAAATGTACAAACTCGTAATTTCCTTAGAATTAAAGGGAATAGCAAACGACTTCCTTTGTTACTTGTAATAAGGGGATATCGGGTGAAAATCAAAAGCAAATAACCGATCATTATGAGATATATCCAGTGTATATCCAAAATACCACCCGTGGTCTATTACGCAATCAGAGATACCGATCAGAAGCGTGTAAGTTACTTGGATTAAAACACCAGTTTATGAGAGGACATCGTTAACTTTTAAGTTTGATTTACCATTTAACCTTTTACAAAAAAAAAAAAAAAAAAATCTCAGAACGAAAGAGGATACGAACGAAATTTTAATAGCCATGTGTACCGAAAATAATGGATCTTTCAGATGTGGAGAAAATCGGCGTAAAAAGTACTCTTTATCGAAATATTGTTATTCTTGGTTGTTGTTGTGTGGTTTCCTTGTTTTAATAAGTATTTTAAAGTTAAAGAAGTATACGTAATGATTTCCTTTAAGGACGCCTTTGCTAATTTTTTTCGAAAATGAGAAGTAAAATATGAAAACTGGATGACAATGAAATTGATTCTTAGGTCGGGAGAGAAAAACTAGATAAATTCCAAAATATATAAGTCAACCGACTCTCTTGTTAATTAATCAAAAGAAGGACATCTGGGCAGTCGTGTGAAAATCAAAGCAAATAGCCGATCGTTATGAGATATATCCGGATACCACCCGTGGACTATTGCGTAATCAAAGACATCGATTCAAAATGGATTAAAACAGGAGTTCATGGACGGATAAGATTTACTTACCATTTAAACCTTTGTAGATAAAAAAATCTCAGAACGAAATAAGATACAGACGAAATATTAAAATCCATTTGTATAAAAAATAACGGATTGTTCAGATTTGGAGAAATTCCTGGTAAAATACTCCTTTTATCGCAATACTTTTGTTCCCCCCGTTGTATTTTTTGTCTGTTAGCATGTTCTAATAGATATTCTCAAACCAAGGAAATAAAAGCAACAATTCACCATGAAGGACACTTTTGCTAATTTTGTTTCGAAAATGAGAAGTAAAATATGAAAACTGGATGATACTCGGACGGGAAGACGATTATAACGTGTCAACGTAAATAAAAACTACCAAAACATTTTCATAATACATAAGTATTACAAAAGTACTCAATATTCTTATGTGTGAAATACCGAAAAAATAATTAATTCTCTCCAAAACAGACGCTTTTAGTCTCAGCCCTTATATACTCTTTGTTGAAATTTAAACCGGAACTACCCAGTAGAATCAAGGGAGTTAATTAAAGGGCAATTTTCGGGAGAACTCCGTATATCGGTAGGGGCCCATTTAAATAAATAGAGTTTGCATTATTCCTGACATACATGAGAACTACTTTTTATGGCGTAGGAATTCAGTGGTTTAGCCTCCCGTGGAGGTTTGCACTTGCTGAACTTTGAGAAGACCACAAAATTTCGTCTGTTAACTTAAGCTATAAAAGCTGACTCTAAATATAGCGACTGTCCGCGTATCGCTTAAAACCTAATATACTAAAACACTTTGAAATCCGAATAACCTTAATAATTCAATCAAGTCCGATTCATTCTTATATGCTCAATACTTAAAACTCTGAATTTGATTTTCACCAGTTAATAAAAGCTTTTAAGGTAAGCACTTCAAACTAAGTGTCTATTATTAATTGCGCAACTTGTCCCAGGTTCGGTAGAATATCGTAAGTTATTTTACATCTGTACCCACAAAATGCTCATCTGGTTAGTGGTTAAAAGCAAAATGTGGACTCACTATAGTCCGTCATTGTGAGCGACTTACCCGCACGAGACTGGGCCTGGAATGTCACGTGCGGACTCGTCTGAAAGACAAGCGAACCAGTTACACGCCCAAATTGTTTGAAAGTGGAAATCGTTCCAGCCATTGAGCTATTAGCTTATAAGTTACATCAAGTTGTACCATAGTCTTCTATACCCACAAAATGCTCATCCGGTTAGTGGTTAAAAGCAAAATGTGGACTCACTATAGTCCGTCATAGTGAGCGACTTACCCGCTCGAGACTGGGCCTGGAATGTCACGTGCGGACTCGTCTGAAAGACAAGCGAACCAGTTACGCGCCCAAATTGTTTGAAAGTGGAAATCGTTGAGCCATTGAGCTATTAGCTTATAAGTTACATCAAGTTGTACCATAATCTTCTATACCCACAAAATGCTCATCCGGTTAGTGGTTAAAAGCAAAATGTGGACTCACTATAGTCCGTCATAGTGAGCGACTTACCCGCACGAGACTGGGCCTGGAATGTCATGTGCGGACTCGTCTGAAAGACAAGCGATCCAGTTAGTGGTGTAGTCTTATGAAATTCAGTTACTCCTTTCAGGGGGACTGTATAATAAAACTTGGAGCAATGGAAGGTCGCAAGAAAAATTGTGGTCGTTCATCTGCTGCAATCCAACATCTACTTTTAAAACATGGTTGTACGAGTTGGCTTAGGTATGTGGTTAAAATGGCCACAACTGGCCATGTACCGAACTCATCGTCGATCTCGTCGTCCATAGTCATAATTCCTATTGCCATTAGTTCTGTGATTGTCATGGCTATGCCTCGGGGTTTTGGGGTGGACATGAGAGGGTCGTTCTTCTTTTCTGAGATCGCCTTTAGTTCTGCCAACTGTTTGTGCTTTTGCGCTGGAGGTTGACTTTGGCATCTTGTTGCTTTCTTTCTCAGGCACTTTTTTGTTCATAGCCTCAGTTAAGTGGTTCACCGCGGACACGAGGTTTACCATGGTCTCCTGGAGTGACTGAATGACTGTGGTATTCTTCTTTAGCTGGTCGTGGTAGTGACCCATACCTCTCTCCACTGCCTTGGCAATTTGGTTAACTGTCACTTCGGCTGGTGAAGGGGACCTCGATCTAGCCCTTTTGGATGCCCGTTCATCTGGGGAAGCGGTCCTCTTCCTTTCCTGCCTTTCGGGTAATATCTGGTCCAGGACGTTTTCTGCCACTGTCGCTTCATTCTTTTGAGCTGTAGGATAAGATGCCCCATCAAGGTTAAGGATTTCCCGCAGTAAGTACGGACTAGTAATGTCTTTTAGCTGGATCAATATAGGGCTGAGGACCTGTTTAAGAACGTCTCTTGACAGGGTCTGTATTTCAGCTTGTGATGGTAGACTCAGGGGCTTCTTGGTCGGGACTGAGATTGAAGGTATCTCGGGTTTGGGCGAATTACAGTAAGCCGGAGTGCTTTTTGCTGAAAGGATAGATGCACTAGGGCTTTGTATTGTC
Source organism: Fragum fragum (assembly GCA_946902895.1). Lineage (NCBI taxonomy): Eukaryota > Metazoa > Mollusca > Bivalvia > Cardiida > Cardiidae > Fragum > Fragum fragum. The sequence continues at coordinate 38,058,788 of OX336374.1, forward strand.
CCAGGTGTTGTTTGCATGGTGAAGGTTCTTGGCGAATTCAAACTTAATTGTTCCTCTCTGACATCCTTCTTTCCCTGATTACCCTCAGCTGATCCCGTTGCGGACTCGGCCCTTGGCGTGGAAATTGTGGAGGACAAACCACCATTGCTTGCTGGATGTGAAGTTATGTCCTCATCAGTCAGACCCTGGTCTCCAAAGGCTTCCTTCACTGCCTTGGCTAAGCAGTCCATGCTCGGGGTCGCCTGCTTCTTCCTGAGGAGGGAGACCCAGTAGTCGAAGGAATCTTGTTTGCTGTAGACAAGAAAGTCGGACTTCCCGATAGTGTAGCTCTCCTCGTTTGACTTCAGGCAGTTGGTGTCCATGGGGTCAACGCCTCCTTGTTGTGCCAGGAGAGCGTGCTTCTTGTAGGCAGTAAGGTGCTGGGTCAGGTCTTCCTTCTTCAAACACCGAAACTTGCAAAGTGAACAATAGTAGGGCACCTCATCCCTCCTCAGGTGCTCTTTAAGTATGTGGCCCTCAACTCGGTACTTGACGTCAACATACTCTCGCTTAGTTCTCTGCAGGCAATGCAGGCACAGATAAGCCCGTCCTTTCTTCCTTGCCATCTTCTCCACCTCATCTTCAGCTTAACTTGTACTTGCCACTTCCGGTTCCATGTTAACGCCTTGTTTCTCTAATTGAATCCTGTCAAATAAAGACATTTAATTGATAGACTATTACCTGTAACAATCATGTTCGTATGCTTCAAGTATCGACCCATTTGCAGTCAAGCGGTGGGAAATTGGGTCTCGATTGTTAAAGGGGACGTCTTCCGCTTTCAGTTTTTACCTCCTTCCACAGAGTAGACCTATTCAAGCAAAATGTTGTAATGTTAGTAGTCAGATATAACTTATTCCCTTGTGATCATTGAATGGGTACGCTTAAGAGTTAGCCGGCCAACCAGTGCATATACACGCTCACATGGGCAGAAATTTGGACATTCAGATAGCTGCTCTACAGTGGTTTCCATCTTCCTGACGCCAGGTCCTTCGAGCTAACCATTAAGGTCACAAATAGCTTCTAACTCTAAACGCCGAAGTCGTCTATCTGCCACTCTCCATACCATGGATTTCTCCCTTGGTTGGTTCTTCTTTTTGTGGCTCCCATGGTGCTGACACTGACTGCACCCCTGCACTGATTGACGCAACCCTCTCTCAAGACAGTAGTTCAGTTACACGCCGATTCTGGAATTTGGCCTTCAGTTGGAGCTATTGACTATCCAGCCATTCTAGCTCTGAGTGCCTTCAACCAGGAACATAATTTTAGACACTTCAATAATCACAGGAAACCAGTAACAGTATCGTAAAATACACATTTGCCACTCATTCTGATTCTGTTCAACTTCTGCCTGAAACTAGAATGTCCTTAGTTTAGCTATCTTGGCTCTGGCATCTCTTACTTGGGCTGGCGTTGTTCATTTGACTGTGCTACATTTTAAAAGGAAATTTATCATCATCACATAGTTTAGTTCTCACTGTTTATATCTAGGCTTCCTTGGGTGTGTGTGTGTGTGCGTGTGTGTGTGTGTGCGCGTGCTCTCACAATGACTTTGTCTACACTCTCATAAGTGTTCTTTAATAAACGGGGTCTGCAGACATCATATACAAGGATGACCCCATGTAACATATGGTTGAGAAAATCATTCATGATCAACACTCTTGATCAGATTCTTCTTTGCTTCCTTCATCCAACCCGGAGGTCTAATGCCTTCATAAGCCTTCAGTTTATCATGATGCACTAGCTTTTCTTTTCCTCCCTTGTCCATTTGTAGCACGAAATCTATATTATTGGCATTCTTCTTCACCAAATAGGGACCTTCATATCTTCTCTGCAGTTTCTCAGCTACCCCAACCTTACGGCTCTCGGATAGCAACCATACCACGTCTCCAGCTTGGTAGTTCTGGTGAGCTAATCGAGTGTCATATATGTTCTTATTTCTTTTGGCGGCAGCATCCAAGTTCACTCTTGCCAAGAGGTGGGCTTGCTGCATACGTGAACGCAATTTATTCACATGTTCACCATAGGATGTTATTTCATTTCTTCGAGGGGTGGTGCTCCCAAAAACTAGTTCTGCTGGTAGACGCACTTCTCTTCCCATTGCCATTAGGTTTGGGGATATTCTTGTACTCTCGTTAGGAGTCGAACGGTACGCTCCAGCTAGACATCCTAGATGTTGGTCCCAATCCTTTTGTTCTTGGCACAGATATGCTTTTATCATCCCAATAAGAGTGCGGTTAAACCGTTCGGCTTGACCGTTACATTTTGGATTACGAGGGCTAGTCCTTAGCTTCTTTACTTCGAGCATACGGCACAGCTCTTTAAAAATATTGCTCTCGTAATTTCTCCCTTGATCGCTCAATATCGAAAGAGGGCAACCCCATCTGGCTATGAAGTCATTTAGAATCCTTGTCGCGCAAGTCTCAGCGGTCTGGTCAGGTACAGCCATGACTTCTACGTATTTACTGAAAAGGTCAGTGAGTACTAAAATGTACTTGTTCCCTCCATCTGTTAAGGGCAGGGGTCCTATGTAGTCTGTTGCGACTATGTCCCAGGGTGCTCCAGTTTTTACACTACCCAGCGGGGCTTTTGGCTTTCTACTTGGCTCTTTGTTTGAAGCGCATATATCACATTGTTTTATATGGACTCTGACATCACCCTTCATATCAAACCAGTAGAAATGCCGCCTCATCCTGCTGTATGTCTTCTTACAGCCAAGGTGTCCCGACAATACACAATCATGGTATTGTTTTAGAATGTCCTTCTTCATCGTTGCTGGTACGAGGAACTGAGTATGGTTCCCACATCCATCTTTCCTAATGAAACGCTTGAAGAGGAGTTCATCTTTCACTTCAAGCACGTCCCACTGTATCCAATAATGCCTAGTAGCTGGACTTGCTCCCACCATGTCTGCTGATGCTGGCTTATCGTTTACCCTCTTGGCTTTCAATACAGGTGATATCTCTGGGTCATCTTCCTGCAACTTTCTCAACCTTGTTAAGGATTGTTCGTCCGAGAACAAAGATCCGCTGTACTGGTCTTCTTGGAATGGCTCCTTTGTATCCCTGGTCGAAGAGTACCCCGGCCTCGGATCCGAAACTGCGCGAATCTGCACTTCCTCTTTAAAGCTACCTGCCCCAGCCACACGACGTGGTGAGCTACATCCATTGTCCAAGGCGAACCCGGATGCAGCATATCCTGCGCTCTCTTCTTGCATTTCTTACATGGACCACACTTCAGTGGCTCATTCATATCTTGGTTGGGGCATTCACAATCTCTGGGATTTTCACACCTTGAAAGTGCATCACAATGACCTTGTTTCCTTCCTGGTCTGTACTCTATGGTGAAGTCATAATGAGACAAAATTTCGATCCATCTAGCAATTTTACCCCTGGGTTCTTTCAACTTGAACAGCCACACCAGAGCCTGATGGTCGCTCCTGACTATGAACTTCCTGCCCAAGAGGTATTGCCTAAAGTATTAAATAAAGTAGCGTACAGCTAGGAGCTCCTTTTCGGTTATGCAGTAATTCCGTTCTGCCTTGTTCAATGCCCTGCTTGCGTATGATATTACCTTCTCTTGGCTATTCTGCTGCTGGTGTAAAACTCCACCAATCCCTACATCAGATGCATCAACATATAGAATGAAGCTTCCACCACTTTCCAAAGGATACCCCATTATTTCTGCTCCTGTCAGGTGTCTCTTTAAACTTTCGAAGGAGTCCTGAAAGGATTGGTTCCACAGAAATTCTCTTCCCTTTTTAGTCAAGTCAATCATTGGGCGAGCTATTTTTGCAAAGTCTTTCACGAACCTTCTGTAGTAGGACGCGAGGGCGACAAACTGTTTCACCTGCTTTGCAGTCTTTGGGACTGGCCATTCCATCACTTTCACTATGTTTGTTGGGTTTGGTTTCACACCTTCGCTTGATACCACATGGCCCAGGAAGGTAACTTCTTGTTGCAACATTTCGCATTTTTTTGGCTTCAGCTTTAATCCAGCACTTCTGAGGCGGCCAAGGACTTGCTTGATCCTTTGAATATGTTCTTCAAAGCTAGTACCGAACACGATAATGTCGTCTATATAGATGAGACATGTTTCCCATTGTAGCCCCTGTAATACAAGTTCCATTGTGCGTTGGAAGGTACTTGCAGAATTATTCAAATCAAAAGGCATTCTAAGCATCTCATACTGGCCGAATTTACATACAAAAGCACTCTTCGGTATATCAATGTCTTTCAGGGGTATCTGACAATATCCGCTTGTCAAGTCAAATGTGCTAAATAGCTTTGCCCCGGCCACGGCATCCAAACAGTCTTTGATTCTTGGTAAAGGAAAACCGTCTGGCTTCACAAGTGCATTCACACGTCTGTAATCCACACAGGGCCGGATACTTCCGCAAGCTTTCTTTACCAGAACTATAGGGCTGGCCCAGGGAGATGTACTCTTTCTTATAACACCCTTTTTTAAGAGGTCTTCTATTGCTTTCTTTTTGGTACGCCAATGGGACTCTCCTTGGTGGTTGTTTAATGGGTTGTGCTTCTCCTGTGTTTATCGAATGCTCAGTCAGTGTGGTTAGTCCTAAGTCCCATTCATCTTTTGAAAAGGTGTCCTGGTATTCATGCAAAATCTCTGCTATCGCCAACTTTTCATCCACACTGCGTCCCTTAGTGGCTCGGTCAAACAGGTCTTCCAGGTGCACAGGTATCTTGTTTCCTGACTTACCATCCGTTGGAAAACCTGCTGGTGCTGCGATCTCACCTGCCTTGATTTCAACCTTACGGATCGAAATGTTTCTTCTTTCTTCTCCTCTATGTTCCTTTTCGGTAATGGTTGCTTGAATTTGTTCAACCCTCTGCGCTTGTCCTATAACTGCATTCTGATTGATTGACACTTGAGTTGGGAAAGGATTTAACACCCTTACCTTGTTCGTTGCTGCACTGTTAATGTCTACTAAAACAGATGCCATCTTCAGCGGGTATGTTTCGTTGAAATGTTCTGTTGGCTCTATGATATATTCTGAATCATCTTCATTGTCGTCATCTTCATTTCGTTCTACGAAGACATCAAGCACTGCTTCGCTCATAGGGGGTATCACAGCGTGGTCCGCAAGGGTAACCTTTCTAATTTCACTCCTCATTCCTACCTGTATGCATGGGATCTCTCGACCTTGTAGAATAATCACAGATCTGCTGAGCAGTATGTCTGCAGGACCATTTTCATCACCCTGTAAAATGTCAATGCCCAGTAGACCCTCGTCTTCTATATCTGCCACCATTAGTTCTTTCTCTAGACTTATCGGATATGGTAATTTTGAAAACTGCCTTCCCCATCTCATTAAGTGGAAAACCTCCAGCACCCTTCAGGCATGCAGTCTGTGTAAGCTTTGGCCTTCTTTCTGATGGTATTCTGCTATATACTTTTTCTGAAATGATAGTTTTGGTTGCCCCAGTATCTGTGGTGAATATGAGGCTCAGACCCTCCACAGGGCCTTTGACATACAATCCATCGCTATATGGTTTTCTTCTTCGAACAACATATTCTTTATCTGAGCATTCTGCATTACTTTTTTGTTGGCCATTTGTTGAAGTTACTGGGGCCTCGCCTCGGCCTGCTGGTTCAGCCCTTTCGTGTTTAAAGCATTGCTGCTTGATTTTGGAGCCTTTCCGGTTCCGTCGTGTGAACTTATCTTTTTTTTTGGGGGGGGGCACTCCCGTGCGATGTGTCCCATTTTGTGGCAATGGTAGCACTCTTTGTTCTGCCTCTTTGCTGGAGTGGCCTGTGTTAGGGTCTTTAATTGATCAAGTATTAGTTGAAGGGCATCACTATTGTCTGGTTCCTTGGCTGAATTCTTCTCTGTAAAGTTATTACATTGCTTTCTTTGATTCCGGCCAGATTCAGGTTGTTGATGAACTGAAGGCTTTGACTGTACTTGGCAAATATAGTCTTGGTTTTCTTCTTCGTTACCATTACTGTATATCTCTTGAGCGCTTCGTATAGATCTTTTTACCCTTTTCTCACTATTTAGCCGTCTGTGTTTTTGTCGTGTGTGTATAAGATTCACCACATGGTACACGGCTTCGTCGATGTCAGTAGGATCTTTAACATACTCCACTTCACACCGTATCTCGTCGTCTTTCAGCCCATCAAGGAATCTTCTTACCAAATCCTCCTGCCGGGTTTGTTGGTCTCTCCCTCTATGTGCCTTGTCGTAAAGCCGCTTAAGTTCGGCAGCATATTCTTCAGCTGTTTCGCTCTGTTTCTGGTCCCGTCCACTAAACTGCGCAGCAAAAGTGCGTGGTGTCTCGACTACTCTGAAACGGTTACCTATTTCTGAAACAAGAGCATAATAATTAGTTAATACATCATGGCTGAGTTGGGTGAAAACAAAATCCCCTGCACTGCCTTGGAACTGAGGCAAAAGTTGGTCTAGTCTGCTTTCGTCATCCCAGCCCTGGCGTTCAGCTATTGCCTCAAAACGGTTTATCCAAACCTTCCAGTCTTCCCGTCCCTGAAAAGGAGGTATCTTAATTACTTGATGTTGTTCGTTTCTCCCCCTGCCCGTAGCAGCAAAGTGTGCTCGATAATTCCGGGGATTCTGGTAATGCGCTCTGCAACTGGTCAGGTCATCGCCTCCGAGGCCAAGAGGGTCATCCGTTTGTTGGTAACCGTGTTGCATGGGTGGATAACTCAAGCCGTCATGATAGTTGTATACTTGGTGAATTTGTCTGCCTGGCCTGGATAGACGGGCTTCTCTCTGTCTTGTCTGGCCAATTACCATGTCAGTTCCATGGTCAGCCAGTATCTGGTGCTCTCGCAAACCTCGTCGGTTGTACTCGAAGGGTAGGTTTGATTTCTCTATATAGCTGTCCTGTTGCAGAGGAACTGAACTTGCCTGTCCCTGTAATCTAGCATGCTCATAGGCTGACTGTGTCTTGGAACCCTCCGCCGACTGGTAGATGGTCTGGTACATGAGCGGTCGGTTGCAATCTTCACCATGGCTTCTTTGCGTTGCTTGGTCTCTTTCGTTACTGCTCTGTATCGTGTGGTTCTGTCGACTTCCACTTCTAGCGTTAACTCTCTCACCCTGTTGTTGTATCTGGTACTGACTATTCCTCGATTTGATTGGCCGCTGGTGCTGGTATGGAACTTGGGACCTGCATTGGTCAACCAGGTGACCTCGGGGCTGGTGGCGTTCCATGGTAAAAAAGGATAGGTCGCTGTAGCTTTGCATCCTAGATTGTTCATGTTCTGTTTCGTTCTCATGACTTCTGTGTGGCTGGTACTTCTGCTGGTTGCACAAGTGGCTATGGTCAGATTGATTGCATCGCTGTTCCGGGATTTCAGTTTCCAACTGTTCTTTTTCTCTTTGCTTGTGTAACCTGAGCCTGTCATCTTCTGGCTCTGTAGTCATACCGTCAGCCTGTTGGTGCAAAGGTCGTCTAGGCTGGTAGCCCTGGATGTCAACCTCGCTGCAGATATTCTGGATTGTATCACCCTGCTTGTGCTCGTACATCCTGTTGGTGCTCATATTCCACGGATAAACTGGCTCGTCCTGTTGATCTAATCTCGCCTGGCTGTCTCGGTTAGTATCTTCCAGTTGTTGGTTGCTCAGTGATCCTGTAGGGTTACCATTGTCTTCTCCTCTTTCGCTTGCATAGCTGCCTTGTCTGCGTTCCCTGTCTGCAGTTGGCTAATGTTGTTTTCGGTCGTCATATCAGGATGGTTGTTGTTTCTGTTTCTCGTTGCTTGCTGTACACCTGTACTGTCACTACTTCTACTAGATATGGAGGTAGTTAAATTTCTGATCGCCTCGGCCATCTGTGTCTGCGCACTGATCATTCGCTTCAGGGTTGCCTCCAAACTGCAAATGTCTGTTCTGGTTTCTATGGCTCTGAAGTGTGTTTGTCTACTGCTAGTCCTTGGACTGCTGGTAGGGCTGATGCTGGTCGTTCTTTCCGCACTCTGCTCTCTTCCTTTGTCAGCTTGTCCCTTGAAGAATACCTCTGTCTCTTCTTCCAAGTCTGTCCCTGACATCGCGGGGTAAGTCTCTCCAGGGATGTTTAATCTCACACCTCTGCCACCACAAAATATGTAACGCTTCCTAGCCCAAGGGACCTTTCGCTCTGTATCGACTAGCCACCTTACACACTTTTCTCGTCAAACAACATTAATACAGGACGGCAAAAACATGGAATGGACTTCAACCAAAAATTAGCTAAATAAAGATAGACTCAGAAACCTCATATGAGGAAGGTCAATTATGATGAGGAATTCAAATTAGAACCAATGCGTCACTAAAGTTTACAAACAAGAATTTAATCAAATGATTCAACAATGTATCAGGAATGTTGGGAAATCATGAATGCCCTAACAAATAACAATCTATTTGACGCTGAGCAGCTGTGCTGTTTAAGAATAAAAACCGTAAATCATAGCAAGTCAATCATCTCTCATAGGATAGCATTAGGCGATTATTTAATTTATAAATGCAGCTTGGAATGTAAACAGGAATTAGCAAAAAAGACCAAGTCTCCGGGAACCAAAAGTCTTTCTAAAAATCTAGGTAGCTCGAAAACTGTTTACAAACCCCAAATATCCGCGTCAAATTCCTACTTATCTCTTCAATGCATGATTTTCGTTGAAACGAAGTCGAAGTTAAATGAATTTGTTAAATTAAGGAAAAGAACACAAGCAGCATAAACCAAATTTGGAAAAATAAACCAAAACACCCAACGTGGGTTTTACCCGAAGAAATTTCAAAATGAAGTCCTCGGTCAAGGTTGAACTGATGTTTATATACCCTCCTCTCCCGCGGAACGCGCATCGGGATTCCAGCAAAATAAAAGTTGGGAAAACGGCACGCGCTTTTCGGGAAAAAAAAGTAAACAATAAACTCTCCCAACTATAATACTATCCGCGTGGTTAGACAGTAAGAGAAAACTCACGAGAAATAACCACATGGCACTAAATGCAGTTGAGTAAAAAAAAGGTTCCCCATTACCACGCGAAATTGCTGTTTGTTTGCTCAATAATGAATGAAAAAAATAAAACGGGGGGGGAGGACAAAATTCCAACTATGTTTGATGGGTAAAACGACATCCAAGCGAGTAGGTCACTTAGCAACTCAGCACCAGAATGCATTGCAAACAAAATGGCAGCCTTATTTATTTATGTCATCCATCCTCGCGGGGAATTACAGCAATTCCATAACAGATAATGTGCAATTTAAGGCGATGATGGATTATACACGTTGTATGCAGTACAGACATTGTATAGAAAAACTTGCTGAACTCAAATGGAAAGAGCTGGTGCTGAATCTTAAGGAAACAGTTGGCCATAGACAGCATATTGCTCCTCATTCTCGACCAAGTGTCTGCGACTACGGCACCTGCTTGAGACTGAGATTAGATTTAAGTAGCTTAAACTTGCCATGAACACTAAGTGGAAGACGAATTTTGGTCTCGATATTCACTGCTGTCTACAACCACCCGTAAAATGACGTTTAAAATACAACATAAAAAGTAGTAACGGGTCAGTTCATATTCCAAGTTTCCATTACTTATCATGCCGGTTTCACAATGGTAGAAATACATCCCACTATGTAACGCTTCCCGAGATTTTGGCCTCAAATTGAGGCAGCGGTAAATACAGATCCATGACAGGTTATCTTCATTCCAATCTATTAAGAGGCTATTAATTACAAGGGTCTGTCCATGCTGACTGTTTGACCTGGGTCCCTCTTTATTATTATTAGATTGACTGATAAGCCTGCTAGACTGAAATTCTCATCTCTCTGTTTCTTTCTTGTAATAAGCAACCCATTTATTGTTTAAAAGAGGGAAGACCATCATTCTACACTTTTTATCCTATTTGGCACTCGATGTTCAATTGCTAGAAACTTTGACTTGTCATCTGCACCCTCCTTCAATTTGAACTAGTCTAAAATTAGGTTGCATGGTAGTGGATTAGACAAATAAACAGGTTTACATATACATGTAAACGTAGATTGCTAATTGACAAATCAAAAGGAAAGACATGTTTGAGATAAATACAACTTAACTTTCTCCTTTATTGCGATGTTTTCAAAATAGTAATGTACACCTCATATATAGAGAGATATTGACTATAAGATATGTTTGCCATTTACTTATATCTTCTTGTTTGAAGTCCATTTTTGTGAGTCGTTAGGGAAAATATTGACAGAAAAGAAGTTTATTGTAAAATTTTCTCACACTTTTTTCTTTCATTCAATTGAAAATTCAATTGAACGAAGTTTTTGTAATCGGCCAGATCAACCATATTTTCCAGGAGTTGCCATTACAATTCAGTTTTACCTAACATTTAATTTTAACATTATTATATTAACACGATTTCTTGATTGACAGTCGCTATCCGTCATAAGGTAATGCTATTATTTTCTGTATTATGTAAGAAAATATGGGATTTACTTACAGACATTATAATGTAACTAAAAATTATTTTTCTAAAAAAAGGTGAATTGTTTCGTACAATTCATATCAAAAAAATCCATAAAAGATTTAAAACGCTTGTGACTTATGTCTTCATTAATAAATGGAAGACAGTGATTGTATTATAAGACTTGCTATCTATATAGATAGAAAAGAATACACTCATCTCCCTTTTTCCCTAGTTTGATTGTAGAGCATTCTATGCCACTTTAAAACTAGAGGCACTTCAGCGCCTGTATCGCTCCACAGGCCTGATTGAGCAAAATGATGGTGTTTTCAAGATACCATATATGGATATAAGCCACGACCATAGAAGGTGTGTTTTAAAACGATCATAACTGATGGAATTTGATAAAGAGTCACCAAATGACAATTCCAGTGAAACTTGATTAAAATCTACTGGTTTCTGGGAAGCAGATTTTTTAGCTCACATGAGCACAAAATACGGGGTGGGCGAGGTGAGCTATTGTGATTGGTCATTGTCCGTCGTCTGTCCGTCCGCCCACAATTTATTTAAAAATATTCTCCTCCAAAACCAGTATGTTAATCAAACTGAAACTTTACAGAGATGATCCTTGAGTGAAGCTCTACAAAAGTTGATAAAAAAAAATTCACCCCGTGAAAAACTTACCGCGGCATTTGAAAATGGGACCGAAGTTTGGAAAAATGCTTAATCGGAGCAAATTCAAAAGACTTTTCCTCGTAAACTATTACGTCTAGGACATTCATACTTCACACTTAAATTGAGGTCCTAGGGTCAAAACGGTCCTGCAATAAGTGACCAAAATAGGTAAAAGCGCAAAAATTTGATTAAGTTTGAATAAAAAAAATCTTCATTTCAAGACCAAGGGCATTTATTTTTGAAATGTAGCATAGCCTGACTGTAATCGATCAATTTTGATTAAATTATTTCAGTAGGATAAAAAAAAAAACGCCCCTCAGTTCCTGGGTGTCAAACGTTTGTAAAAAAGCTCTATTAAACCATGTTCAACAGTCTTCTGCTCCTTATCTACAAAGTCTAAGGCATTCATTTTGGTATATAACCATAAGGGTTTTCTACCATGTTAGCTAAAATCATAGCCCTGGGATAATACATGGCCCTGTCCCAGAGGTCCAAAATTTTGAAAACGCCAAATTTCAGGAACTTCAAAAGTCTTCAATTTCTGGAATATATTATGAAGGACATTCATATTTGGTATGTAGCATAACTAAATAATTTTGTACTTTGTTACAGGAGAATTTGCCCTTAGGTACAAAAAGGTCTTTTCTCCAGGGGTCGAAAATCATGGGATATCATGGGTTCCCCAGCGGCAGCACATATCCTTTCAGAAATTTGTCAAGATTTGAAAGTACCACCAAGGAAAATATCTGCCAAGTTTGGTTCAAATTGGTCAAAACATGGTTTGAAAAGTGCAACCTCAGGAATATTCTTGGACGAATGCTTTAGGAAAAGAAATCTTATAAAGAATTATTTCATGATTTCTCTAAGTCTCCGATTTTGAAAAGGGTGCCCAAAAAAGCATTCCTGAAGTTAGGTTGAAATCGGCCTTGTGGTTTAGAAGGAGAAGATTTTTTTTAAAGAAATATTACATTACATCTCTGTAGTCTCTTGAGCTAAAACGGAAATTGCTTATTGCACAGTTAGCAATTTTCTGATTTTTCTATGTGTTTTCAAAGCAGAGTTTCTTTGGGGCTGTAAAAAGCTAGATTGTGTGGTAATTGGTTAAACAAAATTTCAGGGTTACTTTCAAACTTGTTTGTACATTGGTAAAAGAATTTCACAGATAAAAAACATTCAACAAACAAGAGGACCACGATGGTCCTAAATCGCTCACCTGAGGCATCTCCAAATAACAGTACTTTTTAGTATAAAAAAGACGCAACTTTAGCAAAATAAATAAAAGATATATAAGATTTTGGGCTTTGTACAAAACAATCAAGTAATGCTTTACAATAATAATCAATGCCTTTGGCTTTATAGTTTGATCCGTTACCAATCTATCCAAGAATTTGTCACCCTCAGGGGAAACAGGTTTGAAAAATACATAGTGAGAAAGGGAGTGACAAGCAATTTATCCATTTCTCAGAGTGTTTTCTGCCTGAAATTCTTTGTATTTAGATTTCAATCAAACTCTAATTACTGTCTGCAACTTCAATGGGTGTAATTTTAGCAACCTTGGTAGAGAACAATCTGGATGTACTATAAATCAAAATATGAATGCATTACAACTTAAACATGAGGAGTGGAAGATATTTGAACATGCTCTTATTGAGCGTATTTCATATCTTTGGGTGCCTTGGGAAGGGCCATGTTTGTCAAAAGGATATAAACTCGGTAGATAACAATAATGTTATCCTTTGTTTTAAATGTAAATGCTCTAGAACCTATATTTAAGAAGAAGAATTCTTTCAATGCAATATACGCAATTTTCGACCCCAGCAAAAGAGATATTTTTATCCTAAGAGCATATTTTCCTGTTACATAGTACAAAATTATTTAGTCATGCTACATACCAAAAATGTATGCCCATCACCTTATATTTCAGAAGGAGAAGACTTTTGATGTTGCTCCAATTTGGCGTTTTCAAAAAAAAATTAACCTCTGGGGCAGTGCTATGTTTTATCCCAGAGCTAAGATTTTAGCTAACATGGTAGAGAACCATCTGGATATACAAAATATGAATGCCTTAGACTTTGTATATCGGGAGGAAAAGACTATTAAACATGGTCTAATTGAGCATTTTTACAAACTTTGGACACCCAGGGAAAGGGTGTTTATTAACCTACAGGCATAATTTGATCAAAACAGATAGATAACAGCCAGGCTATGCTACACTCAAAATATAAATGCCCTCCTCCTTAAAATGATCTTTTTTTTAACATATTCAGATTTTGCATTTTTCCAAATTTTGGACCCCTAGTGCAGGTCCGTTTTTTACATGAGGAAGACAACTTTTAGTGATATAGTACAAAACCATCTAGTTATGCTCCATACCAAATATGAATATCCTAGACCTTATAGTTAAAGAGGAGAAGTCTTTTGAAATTGCTCTAATAAAGCATTTTTCCAAACTTCGGACCTCAGGGGCGGGGCCATTTTTGACCCCAGAGATTAAATATTTAAAAAAAACTTGGTTGAGAACCATATGATTAAGCTCTATATAAGATATAAATGCCATTGGCTTTGTATTGTGTGCAAAAAAAGACAACAAAGATTTTCTAAAATTTCCCATTTTCATATGCCGCTGTTACAAGAGTTTTTCATGGAATTAAATTCTTTTTACAACTTTTGAAGAGCCTCACCCAAGGAACATCCCTGCAAAGTTACAGCTTGATTGGCCCACTGGTTTAGGAGGAGAAGATTTTTAAAGATTTTTAAAGATTTACTAAAGATTCCCATTTTGAAATGCCGCGGTAACAAGGGTTTTTGACGGAATTAAATTCTTTTAACAACTTTTGTAGAACTTTACCCAAGGAACATCCCTGCAAAGTTTCAGCTTGATTGGCCTACTGGTTAAGGAGGAGAAGATTTTTAAAGATTTTTAAAGATTTACTAAAGATTCCCATTTTTAAATGCCGCGGCAACCAGAGTTTTCGACGGAATTGAATTCTCTTAACAATTGTTGTAGACTTTTTACCCAAGGAACATCCTTGCAAAGTTTCAGCTTGATTGGCCTACTGGTTTAGGAGGAGAAGATTTTAAAGATTTTTACATATTTACTAAAGATTCCGATTTTCACATGCCGCGGCAACCAGAGTTTTTAATGGAATTAAATTCTTTTAACAACTTCTTTAGAACTCCACCAAAGGAACATCCCTGCAAAGTTTCAGCTTGATTGGCCGTCTGGTTTAGGAGAAGAAGATTTTTAAAGAAATTGTGGACTGACGGACAGACGGACGGACGGAAGACGGACAACGACCGATCACAATAGCTCACCTCGCACTTTATGCTCAGGTGAGCTAAAAATTCCTGAGCTGTATTTATTTTGCATGGAAAATGTATGATATACGCGGTTAAATAAGCTGTAGCTTTGAGGTTTTTTAAGCTCAACAACAATTATGAAGATATTTGATAAGGGATAAACTCCAATTTTGGTATAAATACAGAGCTATGGGTTTCCATAATTCATTGATATTGATACCCGTTTTCAAATCTAACTTACCATTATGACTATTAGTTGCAATGTTTTTGAACCAATCTTATGTTATAATAAAGTTCATCTGTGCTATATTCAAATAACTATTTTTGTTTAAGCAATTCAACAAAAGAAAACACCAGAATTACAATAATGGAATTCATTTAAACATTTCAAACTAGGGAGAAGGGAGAGATTACAATTTCTCTTTTTTCCATAATGTTTTTTTCTCAAGTTATATTTCTTCAGTGCACAAAAATGCCAGACAGAGTGGTAATAGGTTAACTTAAAGGTATTAATGTTAATGAATAAAGATGTGTGTAACATTTTTTAAACTGTCTGCATCTCTCTCTTTGTATTAACCCATTCCCACACAATCCCTCCTTTTTACGCCCCTCAACAAGTTTGGAAAACATAGTGGATTATTCAAAAAGACGAAAAAAAAAAATAAAATTTCATCAAATTATTTCAAGCAGCTTCTTTCAATTTTGACCAGTCTAAAGTTTTGTTATGTGGGAATGGGTTAAACTAGCTCATCAAGTTTCTTTCTACACACATCTGTAAAATTACAGAACTTAGATTTAAAACTCTTTTGATAAATGGTTGTTTATTAAATGCATGAGCTCTGTTCTTTTGACCACAAATGTGTAACTAACTAAAACAAATTTGTGTTGGTTCATCATAATGCCCATTAACCCAAAATAAATAAACAAATAGTGAATCTGCTACCAGTGCTATCAGTAATTTGATGTTATCAATCAAATACTTGCTGGGCTGTTTGGCATTTTAACTGTTAACTCTATCTGGTGGATAGTGATCCTATCATGTGCCAGCAACACAGAGGCAGGGAATTAATCGTTGCGATAAAATTCCGGAGACTCCATGGTACCCTACATTGAATCATGAGAAGGTAAACTCAAATACTTGCAGGGCATAACAGGCCCCTTTTCCCATGTTTCTTGACGGATCGTACCCAATTTCGAATGGAACGATCCTTATGTTGGTACAATCATTCTGTGAAAGTTTGAAGAGAATCCAATGAAGACTGTGGACTCTGTCGCGTAAACAAGGATTTTTAATTGAATTTTAATTAAATTTTCATAAGGTCCCTTTTCCCATGTTTCTTGACGGATCAGACCCATTTTCGAAAGGAACGATCCTTATGTTGGTACAATCATTCTGTGAAAGTGTGAAGAGAATCTGATGAAAACAGTGGACTCTATCTCGTAAACGAGGATTTTTTAATTAAATTTTCATAAGGCCCCTTTTCCCGTGATTCTTCACGGATCATACCCATTTTCGAAAGGAACGATCCTTATGTTGGTACAATCATTCTGTGAAAGTGTGAAGAGAATCCGATGAAAACAGTGGACTCTGTCGCGTAAACGAGGATTTTTAATTGATTTCTTAATGAATTTTCAAAAGGCCCCTTCTCCCGTGTTTCTTGAAGGATCATACCCATTTTCGAAAGGAACGATCCTTATGTTGGTACAATCATTCTGTGAAAGTTTGAAGAGAATCTGATGAAAGCTGTGGACTCTATCGCGTAAACGAGGATTTTTTAATTAAATTTTCATAAGGCCCCTTTTCCCGTGTTTCTTGACGGATCATACCCATTTTCGAAAGGAACGGTCCTTATGATGGTACAATCATTCTGAGAAAGTTTGAAGAGAATCCGATGAAAACTGTGGACTTTATCGCGTAAACGAGGATTTTTAATTGAATTTTTAATTAAATTTTCATAAGGCCCCTTTTCCCGTGATTCTTGACGGATCATACTCATTTCGAAAGGAACGATCCTTATGATGGTACAATCATTCTGTGAAAGTTTGAAGAGAATCCGATGAAAACTGTTGACTTTATCGCGTGAACGAAGATTTTTTAATTAAATTTTCATAAGGCCCCTTTTACCGTGTTTCTTGACGGATCTGACCCAATTTCGAAAGGAACAATCCTTATGATGGTACAATCATTCTGTGAAAGTTTTAAGAGAATCCGATGAAAGCTGTGGACTTTATCGCGTAAACGGGGAAAAGTTTAACGGACGGACGACGGACGGACGCACGGACGCACGGACGCCGGACGGGAAAAAGCCATCGCTATAGCTCTAGTGGCCTTCGGCCAGTAGAGCTAAAAAAAAGCAAACGGTACGAACGGTAACTCTTAGTAAATAGAATCTCAACTTTGCATACTTTCTGGCATTCCTCAATGAAAACAAAAATATTCTCTCCCTTTTTTTTTGCTGGCTTTATCTATACAGTGTGATTAGTTCTGTTTGTTTGTTTTTTCATTTAATACCTCCATAAAAACAAAAATATTCTATTCATCTGTTAAATGATTTTTTACAAAGTTTTGTGCATATTCTGCTGCACTTTTTTCCACTTGAGTGTTTCACAAGAAAATGGGCTTGGGTTGGTTTTTAGCTAGCAAAGCGTCAGCTTTGATAGCTTAAGTAAACAGACACAATTTTGAGGTCGTCTCAAAGTTTAACGAGTGAAAACCGCCACTGGAGGCTTAACCACTAAATGCCTACGCCATAAAAAGTAGTTCTTATGTATCTCAGGAATATTGCAAACTCTGCATGCAAGTTCATCTCCTAGGTGTTTTTAGCTCACATCGTGTTCAAAATGACTCTGATTAAAGTCTTCAAAGAAGTTGCAGGCGACAATTTCAAATTGTTGAAAATTCTAAAGTATCTCTTTAGGTAGAAAACAATGTGGAAAATGATGAAATTGCTTGTAACAAGCAATTTCTTTTTTTTCCACTTTGTTTTCCACAACTATTTTCTTGAGGAGCATAAAAGGGGGGATTGTGTGGGAATGGGTTAACTTCTTGGTTACTTTAACCTCGTTTCTTCATCAAGATAACGTTTGAAAAAGATTACCGAACAAAGCAATGCTTTGCTAGCTTACAGTACTTTTCAGTACTTTGATTTTTGTCTGTTGACTCAATATATCTTGCATTTGTATAAAGACTTGTATAGAGCTATTATAGATTATTATAGGTCATACAGTCTCTTTTCTGTTTTTGTGACATGGCGTCGTTTCCTCATAATTCACCATTCCCCTTTTTTGTTGTTGTTTTTATTAAATACTTAATTTTCAATGTAAAAAAAAGTCTGAAATGACTTTCAATTTAGGCCAATATTCTGTAAAGAGTAAATAATGTGAACTAGAGTACAATGATAGGCCTATATTGCTCAATTGATCACGACAGGTCTATGCATTGCTGTGACGTTTGGAAGTGTTTCAGTGGAAAACCATAAAACAATGTTGTATGCTAATTTTTTCAAAAGACAATGCTACATATAAGATTAGAAATCGCTAGGCAACCTGGTTTGTGAGATAAGTTTAAAAAATGTCTTTCTCCTTGACAATTAAGACAGTTACCTACAACATAGTGCTTGTGCTAGTTCCATATCAATAATTTGAAAAAAAAAACCTCCAAAGATGTCATTTTTATCTCCATCTAAAATCTGGGAAAACACGAAAAAGATTGTAGTGATACAAAGGCCCGAGATTATAATTTTTTTCCGTACTCAATTGAGAACTCACGCAAACTTCAAATTTGAATAAATATCTTGTCTTATTTTCAATCATATATTAAGAGTAATAAGTTACACTATACAAATATTGTCATTTTCATGCAATTGCCATAGCATCCACAAGCAGAAATATATCTTTAATCCCAACTCAAACTTTAAGTTAATTCTCAACTTAGTATTTTTGTTCACATGGAGGTATGACACGAAAAACCTAATCACACTTTATGAATAAGCGAAGCGGATTCATACATTAGGGTGATTATTTTTTTCCTTTCATATCTCAATGAAAACAAAAAATATTCTCAACATTTCTTATAATCAAGCGAAAGAGCAAAAAATTTCATAGAACTAGTTTGTGCTGAAGCATACAAAATTGCTGCGTGCTCAAACTTCTATTCATGAGAGAATGAATATTTTTTAGGCCCATCAGAACACTCATTTATGATAGACGAAAATGAAAATTAAATTATATGGTGATGGTTTGTTCAAAATAAGAAATATGCCGACTGGCTTTTAAAACTCGAAGCAGTTGAAAATAAGGCTCTATCGAGCTTTTACCTTTTTTAGAATACAAGTTTGATGAATTCGGGATTTTTTAACACAAATGTTATATTCTATTTACAACATAACCTTAGTTATTGAAATAAGTCATTTAGGAAAAATATTTTTCTATATGCGATATTCAACGAAACGTGAAATATGACGTCAATACACCCGTTTTTACGTCATCTTTGCGGTCACAAAAAGGCTCAAATTCATTCGCAAAGTTAAGGAGAACAGACAACGGCCTCAACAGGCTTCCGTAATAGATGGTTGGTGTCTTGATTCGGAAAAGTTTATCGGACAAGGTGTAGGAATTAATCTGGAAAAGCCGAAGGCGAGCCGGATATATTCCGAAGCCGAGCCCGATGAAATTTTCCATATCATGTAAGTTAACCTATCTTAGCCGAACATGATGATTTGACCTTATGGGATGGAGGTAAGAGGGTCGACCTATGACAGAATTCGTAAAATTTCATTTCCTAGGCCCAAATAAGAAAGAATCAACAAGATCATCTATAACTTTAATATTAAACGATAAAGACCTACCTTGAATACCGGATATGATTTTTCCAGATAGATTTCTTATCTTGTTGGTCACTCAACTAAAGTGTCGAAGATTTTCAGACGAGTTCGTTGTTATGCAGTTAAAACTAACCCAAAGTAAATGTTAGCCTTATACGGGCGAAAGACCGCTTATAGGTTACACGTATATGTACAAGTCATATACCCATTAAACAAAAATCGGTCATTTTGTTTTTTCTTCAAAAAAAGCTCATATGTCAGTCTGGTTCTCAACAACTACTTCCCCAAAAGAGAAATTATGCAGAAAAAATCGTATTCGAAAATACAGTCAATTGATTGATTGACAGTATTTCAGTCATAACGCGGCGGAGCACATAAAAATGGATTCCTGGTATTTCTCACACCAGTACTACCACTACACTCTTTCCTAGCCTCCAGCTGCAATCCAACTTATGTTTACGATTATCAACCCAAAGGAAAATTTAAACAAACCGTAGCAGTTATTTTAAGAATTGGGCTTCAATTGAACTTTATTCCTTTACACATTTGTTCGCAGAAGATTCCAGTTAAAATAATGTCAACATAAAACTTTATCAGTCAATCTTGTGACGTCATGGATTCGTGTGTAAATGTAAAGCATTACTAAGGTGGCAGTCCGTCCTATTCCAATGACTTCCGGTTTTATACTAGAGATCATCAGACAGAAAATATCTTGCCCGCGATTTTTACAACAATCGTCCAGGGTTTTTCTTTGCGTTCTTAAGAACAAAAAATGTAACATTTTATGATACTATTGTATTTAACTAACGATTAGATACTAAAATTGTTACGGTAGCTATTCAGTATTTACGCTCTCTGGAACACTCTATCTAACCCGTCACCAGACAACACTTGATTTAAAACTGGGCCAAATTTAAAGATGTGGCAGAAGATAAGTTTTTAAAATGTTATTTTTATATTTTTCACTCATTTATTTATTCATTTGTGGTAGAAAATATTTTTGACAATGAAGGAATTGTTTATAACAAGGAATTTTTATTTTTCCAAAATGTTTTCCAAACCTTTTATCTCTAGGGGAGCATCAAAATGCCTGGCTGTGTGGGCATGTGTTAAGTCATGTTTCCTGGTGATAATTTTAAGTGATATAAACATAATGTACATAAATTTAATCAGTATGTGCAGTTCTCACCAGATCAATAGGAGGAATTGACCAGAACGGCTGGATTAACCCTTTCCCACACGACACAATTTTTGACTGGTCCAAATTCAAAGAAATTGCAACCAGAATTTTTAGTTGATGAAATGTTATTGCGGTAGACAATATTGTGAATAATGAAGAAATCGCTTATGAGTTATAAAATGCAATTTCTACATTTTCCCTGATGTTTTCCAAAGCATATTTCTTGAGAGGAAAATCTTTTCAAGTAGAGATTGTTATTCTTTGCCTCTGTAGGCTATATGAAAGGCTTTTATAAAATTAACAAGCGCCAACTTCTTAGGAAAAAACATAGAATTACACTTGTTACATGTAATATTCTCTCTCTGTGCCGAAATTCACTCAAATGTATATTTGCGTACAGGTCTCTACACCCATTACAAGTTGCATGTGACCAACCTTAACACTATGGTAGAATCACCGGAAATTAAAAATTTTCCTTACTTAATGGATTTTCACCCTGTACTTTGGGCAAACAATTGATATTTGTTTCTTGCAGAACTGAGATTGACAAGTATGTGAACTTTCATCAAAATCTGTAAAACTATATCAGATTTTGTTTAAAAAAAATGCAAATAAAACGACTCGTGGAAAATGGACCAAGACAGACAGCACTGCCAAAACGTGTGTCCCAGAGATTTTTATGAATGATAGACATATATGATAGTCTGTCTATATGTACAGTTGTAAATGTTAATACATGTATAATCGTCTAGAGTCTGTGGCACTGGCAATTTGTATCTACAATATTGAAATTTTCAATACAATTCAATCATTTATTAAAAAAGGGGTTATTTTGTAATTGAATGATTTCTGTTATTTTCACAGATACAGGGTGTAATTCAAATTTTAGAACATTAATGCAATAAACCTTTTGCTGTAGGAGCTCATTTGAATCGCTTCATCAAGACTGTTCAAAAAGGTGTCCTCGACATGGGATTTCATTTGGAAATGAGGACTTTAGAATGCTGTTACCCTTTATTATCTAGATCTATGTTTAAGTCAAGCAAAATGGAATTGTTAAAGGATTTGAATAAGAAAAAGTATTGATATGTTGTTTTACATCTCGGGATAACTTGCACCAATGGATTTCCCCCTCCCCCCTTGGACTCTCTCAAGACCGTCTGAATGATCAATGGAGCTTTGTGACTGTAACTGGAGAGACCCCTTCCATTGATCATTTAATGATGAAGAACAGGAACCTCTATTTATATGAATTCTCTCAGCTTTACTGTCAAACCTGTCTCTTGCAACATGTTGAAATCATGTTTATTGTTCTACCTCGATATTATTACCTCTGAAATAAAGAGGATATTTTTAGTATGAACATTAATTAGCATGAAACTATGGGATAAAGAATCACCCGAAGTAGAACATAAATTTTGTACAGTGAAGTAATGGACTCAGCATGAGATTAGATGCCTATACGCGATTTCTAAAAGTCTCCTCACGTTATCAATTATCCATGCTAAATCCTCTAAGATGATGTTTTAAAACCCTGATTTCTGAAATTGTGTGTATGCCTCCATGAAATAAACAAAGCCTGCGCCATGTATTACGTCATTTGAACGTCATCGATGTATGATTCGAGCGATGAAAGTAGAGAGTCGAGTATATTGTTTTCATGTTAGCT
This sequence comes from Fragum fragum, assembly GCA_946902895.1. Classification (NCBI taxonomy): domain Eukaryota; kingdom Metazoa; phylum Mollusca; class Bivalvia; order Cardiida; family Cardiidae; genus Fragum; species Fragum fragum. The sequence goes on from OX336374.1 coordinate 38,080,887, forward strand.
GAAGATTTATACATTTATTGTTTAAAAGAGTACCCCTATCACTATAGAAAAAGGTTCCGAACGGTCACGTGATTAAGTGCCATGATAAAGCTTACCACGTGACCATGTGTCCAGTTATTAACAACTTTATCCCCCCCCTCAATTGAATTAGGCAGTATCGATAGCTTGAAATTATTGACATGACTTGACCTTTATGCAATGTATAAATTAACTATGAATAAACTTGATCTCGAGGACAGTCGTGCGTTTACGAGTTACTTCGTCCATACCCGGAGAAATTCAGTGTACATTTAAAAAAATCTAATGTTTGTGTATCAATCTAATTCCTAATCAGGTAAGTGGTCGAGTGGTATAGTCCTCACTGACCTGAAGCAGTCAACACGGTTTCGGGACTGCTAAGAAACATAATTGATTGGGTTTTTTTCTATGTTTCTTCTTCTTCTTCTTTTAAATCAGTTGCGTATAAGAGAAAGTGCATCTGCACGATTCCACACTACGGTGATAAAATCTGCTGACCACATCAACTAACTAATTGTTTTTCGGATTAGACGTTAAACCGAGGCCCCGTGTGACGGTGCTATGCGTATAAGAGAAAGTGCATCTGCACGATTCCACACTACGGTGATAAAATCTGCTGACCACATCAACTAACTAACTAATTGTCTTTCGGATTAGACGTTAAACCGTGGCTCCGTGTGACGGTGCTATCCATCGAGCTAAAGAACCAGGCGGAGCTCTCAGTAGTTTCGTCCTGTATCCTTGCACTGTCCGCCGTAACAACTAACCGTCTTCTGTGGACGTCGCTCATATGGGCATGTGCTATGGTAGCGACGATAAATAGACGGAAATACAAACAAACATCATCCGTGTAATATATAATATTTCACTCATGGGTCGTAGGTCAGCATGTGCAGTGTCACAAAAAGGGTAATGTCGCATGCAAAATATAAATACCCTAGACCTTTTTGCTCCGGAGACGACCTTTCCTAGTCTTTCTGCATTGACTACACTTTTAAAGTGGAATATATCAGGAGAATTCTTATATTTTTCTTTGAAATCCTTTTCTTGGTTTAGGAAAAGAATATGTTTTTAACTGTGAACGGGTGTACTGACAGATGGACGTGAGGCATTTACACATCACAATAGCCTACCTCCAGCTCTAAGTTCTCACCTGAAGCTTAAAAGACTGACATAAAGACTGGTGTTAGTTTTGACCATTGATAAATGTGTGATTGGCGGATCGCTGGCCACGCCCTCTGACCTCAAACAAGAAGTTCGACAGAGATATATGTAACATATTTGACATACAAGCTACAAACAACATAAAGATAGAATGGTTAAATTTCTGTATGCGAAGCAATTTGACAATTGAGCACACTAATTGCGTTGGCCTCGAACGATGACTCCAACAGGAGGTCCCCTTCGAATTAAAACGATGTTATTTTGCGAATTTATTACTAATATCATAAAACAAAAAAGTGGAATAGTTGATTGGTGAATTAACCTATGTATACAGCTTGAATAAGCGACGTTTAAGTCGCAAAACAACAAACATGTTTCACAAAATGGCGGTGAATGTTGGAGTTCAAAGCTCAATGCCGGGCCAAATGAATGATGTAATTGGTCAATTTATTCCTTGATTGATTGTCGCCATTGGTCAATTATGTAACAATGTTTATTATGTTCTCGAAATAAGAATTGTTGTCCAAGGCCATTTTGTGACGAGAAAGCAACAGTAGTCATTTTTTTTATTCTATCTATGATTGTAGAAGTTATTCTCTAAATGTTGGGTTCGTGCTCGCGATAAGCTCCAACTAAAAAAATGATCTTGATATTAGACCGTTACCATGATAAAAACGCACAAAAAAAACCTTCGCGTCTTACCGGGTTCGACAGAAAATTTTTGCACCCGGCCTAGGTAACCAGCCGTCTGTTGAAACCTATCAGACTATTTTATATCGAACTTCCTGTTTGGGAAGCAGTGTGTGGGTGGAAGGGGCGAGTAATTCCGTCAATTCGATTAATGCTGGAAAGGAAAATGCTGTAAATGGCATCATGTAATACTACTCTATATGAATCTGTTTCTGAAACATTTTTTTTTTCTATTTTGTTCGTGTTTGTCGGTGTGTAATGTAAGTTATAACTCTAAAATAGATTGACGGATCGCTGAACACGACCACTAATCTCGGTGAGGAAGTTTCACTTCGATATTAACACATTACCAGACGGTAAAATTTTAGACTGGTTCAAATTGAAAGGAGTTGCAGATGACAATTTAAAGTTTATGAAATTTTAGATTTTGTCAACTTTCTATATAGAAAACATTGTGGACAGTGTTTTCCAGATTGTTTTCCTTGATGGACATCAAAAATCGTCAATGAATGGAAATGGGTTAAGCGGTCTTAGTTTGCATTATTTATTGCCAGCAACATTTAATAAATACTAGCATCCGGTAACAGATAGCCAGTAACACCATTCACGATTTCCGGACTGAAGTTTCGGATGAAGCTTGCTATAATTTCCTTAATTTAAGTAGTTTCATGTTTTATCTTCTGAGTGCTGTAATTAATCATGTGGTGCGTCCTGGGAAGAAAGCCCAGCCAGGAAGTGCGTAAAAAATATAACTCGACGGCGATAATTTGTTACCTGAAGAAGATCAACTTGCGTCTACATAATACAGGTTTAAAAAGTTGAGGTACTAAAATACTAAAGAAATTGAGAGTACATATAAATGAGCAATAGGCGCTAATTGGTTAAAACAATATAATCGCCAATAATTCGATTTTTTGTTGCTGTTGTTGTTGTTTGTAAACAAGTGAAATTTTATCCCCGGTGAAGTATACCTCACATAGCTACATTTCAACCATTTTTTTTTTCTTTAGCGAATATTTTCTTTTAAGTATGATGTTCTACATTATCGATCTTTCCATGGCTCAATTGATCTACGGCTGTAAAGCAACATTTGACCAAATTATTCAGTCAAATTATTCATTTATACCGGCATTGAAGTTCGAACTCCAACCTTGGCCGCCATTTTTGTAAAGCAACTTTTGTTGTTTTAGCGACTTAAAAATCGTAGCTACAGCTTATTCAAGCCTTGGTTACGACATTAAGGTCACCAACAAACCATTCTACTTCTTTGTTAATTGTAACTAGCGATGAATTTTGCAGAATGACGTCGTTTAAAATCGAAATGGATTTTTCGGTCGGAATCAATGATCTGGGACAACGGAGTAAGTTGGCGGGGCCAGCGGTAGGTTGTGATAGAAAGGAAATGTCACTGACATTCTTACAAATTGCGTTCACAAAGTCAGCCAGATAAGTTCACTGGGTAGAGTACTTCACTTCAAACCTCAAGATCACGGGTTCGAGCCCCGCGAATAAACACAATCAATTTTCTTTCGGATGAAACGTTAAACCGAGGCCCCATGTGACGATGCTATCCATCGAGCACGTTGAAGAACAAGGCGGAGCTCTCAGCAGTTTCATCCTGTATCCCTGCACTATCCCCCGTAACAACTAACCATCTTCTGGGGCGTCTCTCATATGGGCATGTGCTACGGTAGCGACAATAAATAAACGGAAACACACACATTCTCACAGACAAGCTAATGTCAATCTCGAATAAGGTAAATGAAAGGTTATGAAGCTTACTGAGAAGTTCTTGCTAACCTTTTTATTTCAGACTCGATTTGCTTAAGCTTGTCTTAACCTATTCCCACACAATGACGCTATTTGACGACCCTAAAGAAATACGCTCGGAAAACATTGTGGAAAATGAATTGCTTGCTGCAATGTTTTCTTCCAAGAAGGTCGAAAAATGGAATTTGGATCAGTGTTAAATTTTGCCGTCTGGTAACGGTTTAATAAACCTCATAGCAGATTTTTCTTTTATCTCAAAATGGAATAACCATTCGACAGTCACAAAATATGACAATATCGCCAGATTGAATTAAGCGCTCCATGAATTAAGATCAATGTGAATCCTTTTCTTACAACTGGTATGGTCCTGTCTACATATGGGGAACATATCGCCAATCCTTTACGATTTGATCGCAAATCGAGCACTTCAGTTTTGTGGTAAAAAGGAAGTTTTTACTGTTTCTCCTCTCCTTTTTGAGGGGGTGATGTTGTGGGTTTTCTCTCTCCTAACCCATCTATCCTTTTCTTTAATCCTTTCCTGTATAATTCCTGGTTTTACGTCCCCGTGATTTTATACTTGAGAAGACATAGTAGGAAAAAAGAAGAAATCGCTTGTAACAAGCATTTTTTTTTCTTTTTCCACAATATTTTTACACTAATGAATGGTTGTTTTCTTTAAAGAAAATACACTTTAAATTTTCGTCTGCAAAACCTTTGAATTCGGACAGATCTAGTATTTGAATAAATGGGTCGGAAATGCTAACATACGCATCTACTAACGCTTTGGCATTCTTACTTGACCCGTTATCCAAAGCAGGACTACTTGAAATGGTTCAAATTTGAAGAAGTTGCAGATGATGATTTTTCGTTAATGGGATTTCTTGTTTTTCCACACTGCTTTTCGATGCGTTTTCTTGGGGCTTGAGGGATGTAGCAATTAAAGGACTATTGTGGCGTGATCAAAACATTTGATCTACTAACCCCGTTATGTAACGTTTGATACATTTCTGTTAAATATCGTCATTTTACGGATATTTTCCCTTCTAAATTAGAATAGTATGCATGCCTTTTTAACCTATTCCCACTCAGTGACGCTTTTAGACACCCTCAGGGAAAAAGGCTTTAGAATACATTGAGGAAAATGAAGAAATCGCTTGTTACAAGCAATGTCTTCATTTTATACAATGTTTTCTACCCAGAAACTTGGGAAAATCCAAAATTTCATAAACTTTGAATTGTCGTCTGCAACTTCTTTCAATTTGGGTCAGTCTAAAATTTTGCCGTTTCGTAATGGGTTAGATAAAACTAAAGTCACAATTATACCATTTGAAAAACAGTGTTTCTTTTTAAAAATGATAAATTGATATTGAAACATTTGTATGAAAATCTATGGTAGAGCAACCCCGTCACCAGGAAAGAAAAGCGCTCACACCGAATCTTTTTTCCCCAGTGAGCTGCATTTTATAGCATAATGGCCGACTGTTTGGCTAGACATTGTTGGGGTTTAATTTGGCTTGAATAGTAAAATCAAGGAAACAATCTAGAGAAATGCTAGCTCTTTACTTTTGGTGATTACAAAGATGTATAGTTGAATAAAAGCCTTAACGAAAAGAATTGTCTTTTCCGCTTTCTTGTTTATCTAATCCGGTCATTCGATGAGAGTCGCCTGCTATATGCGATTATTTTCACATTTAAGGAGAGAAAAAAAATGATTGATTGAATGGATATAAACGCCACTTTTACCAGTATTTCAGTCATATCGCGGAGGCATGAACACCTAACAATGGATTCCTGGTAATTCTCACACCAGTACTATACGTGTACAACATTTCCGAGCCTCCAGCTGCTCAACCCACTTAGATTTACGAATATCCACCCATTGTCGGGAGAAAAATGTGAGGAAGGATATTCACCTCGGCCGGGCATCGAACTCGGGACGCATTACTCAGAGTCCTACGCGTTACTACTGCGCTATGCCCGCGACAAAAATAAAAAAGAACAAAACAAAAGCAAACAAACAAACCGACAAAAAAAATCAACGAAAACCCATTGGTTAATACATGTTTAGTATGTTGTTAATCTAAAATTAGTTATAAATGTATAAAACATTTCAACATTTTCTTGGCATGTATTCATTTATTTTTTGGATATCAATTCATTTGAACTTAACAAGGCTTGGTACTTGCAATATTGCTTTCAAATATGATTTGCACTATAATATCAATGATTTGTCGTACAAATGTACTTACCATCGTATGCGTATATAACTCTTAAGCCGTCTGTAAATTAGTATTTGAAGCAAATTACTCATTATTAACAAATCTGTTACATTAACCATTTGGTTGGCACTACATTAGTAAGTTTATTTATCATTTTCTTTTTATAATTTTCGAATAAAACAATAATAAGAGTATTACGTATAGAATCAAATCAAGGATTACTACTGTTTGTATTCACTAATTTATAATTTATAATTTAGAATTTCTTCTTTTTAAAAAAAGTTTTTTTTCTAGTTTCAAACACAAGGACGCATAAAAACGAAGGAAATTTTAATTACACATATTCTTCCGTTCCTATTACAAAATAACAAATATAAGACTGGAAAGGATTTTTTAAGAAAAAGTTGCATATGATAATTTTTGGTAGATATAATTTTAAACTCTTTTTCTCTTGGGGTAGAAAATATTGGGAATAATGAAAAGATTGCTAAATGATTTCAAAAGCTATTTTAATGGGGGGGGGGGCATGGGATTGTGTGGGAATAAGTTAACTCTTTCACATTTTTACACAAGTTTTCAATTCTTAAAGTCATCACTTTAGGAACCCCTTCGTTTTCAAAAATATTAAATAAATATAGTAAATCTTGTATTAAGCGACCACACAAAGCGACCAAAAAGTGGTCGCTTAAAAGACTGGTCGCTTAATACACTTTTTTGCTAGAGATATGGAGGATTGATTACGTACATAATTTATTACCGAATTCTTGCTTGGTTTTATGTTGTTTGAACTCCTTAGAGACAATTCTAATGAGTTCCAACAACATAGGATTAAGTTACGATTTTACTTTTTAGCAAAATGCCTTTTATTCTTAAAATATTCTGCTTTTAGCAAGCGATTTTGATTATGGTCGCTTAATGAACGTGTTCTCTTAATGAACGTGGTCTCTTAATGGATGTGGTCTCTTAATGGACGTGGTGTCTAAATGGACGTGGTCTCTTAATGGACATGGTCTCTAAATGGACGTGGTCTCTTAATGGACATGGTCTCTACAAGGACGTGGTCTCTTAATGGATGTGGTCTCTAAATGGACGTGGTCTCTTAATGGACATGGTCTCTAAATGCACGTGGTCTCTTAATGGACATGGTCTCTTAATGGACGGAGTCTCTAAATGGACGTGGTCTTTTAATGGACATGGTCTCTAAATGGACGTGGTCTCTTAATGGACATGGTCTCTAAATGGACGTGGTCTCTAAATGAACTTGTTCTCTTAATGAACGTAGTCTCTATATGGACGTGGTCTCTAAATGGACGTGGTCTCTTAATGGACATGGTCTCTAAATGGACGTGGTCTCTTAAAGAACTTGGTCTCTAAATGGACGTGGTCTCTTAATGAACGTGGTCTCTTAATGGACGTGGTCTCTTAATGGATGTGGTCTCTAAATGGACGTGGTCTCTTAATGGACATCGTCTCTAAATGGACGTGGTCTCTTAATGAACGTGGTCTCTTAATGGACGTGGTCTCATAATGGATGTGGTCTCTTAATGGACGTGGTCTCTTAATGAACGTGGTCTCTTAATGAACTTGGTCTCTATATAGACGTGGTCGCTCGCGCAATATTGACTGTCCATGACTTTACATTTTGTCGGTGATGCACGTATTTAATCGACGTATTCAAAATGTATTCAATTCGTTTTTACCTTGCAGCCAGTACCACTTGTCTTGGAAAAGATCAAATGGAATCCGTTTTTTTGGTCACTCACAAAATATGCGCGAACTTGTCAAGTTGACCACGTTAAGTCATCATTTCTTTAACCCATTCCCAAAAGATCACGTTATATACGTCCCTAAAGAAAAAAAATGAGAAAAATTGTTGAAAATGAGGAAATCGCTTTTAACAAGCAATTTCTTCATTGTCCACAATAAATTCTGCCCAAAGGAGACGAAGATTTTTAAATATCATCAACTTGAAATTGTTGTCTGCAGCTTCTTTCACTTTTGACCAGTCTAAAATGTTGTCTTTGGACATTGATGAACATATATGAATGTTTGTCATTGTTCTGATTCAAGTTTTCATACACACGAATATCTACCCCATCTCTAAAAATACGAATATCTTATCTCTCTCCTTAGTAGAGAACAAATGGAAAAGTATATTATTATATTCCTAGCTGTGAAATCGTGGGATTTCACAGTGTAATAAATTTTGATATCATCACTAGTGATGATATCAACTTTCACTCCAAAAATTTGGAACTACTTTTATTTTCAAAGGGCCAGCTCGCTCGGTGACCTTACATTCAATTTCTTAGGCTAAAATCAATTAAAATCAGTAAAATAGGAAAAAATTAACGAACGTAACCACAACATCAAAATAACCGTTTTGTTAACAACTGGTTTGAAACAATTACGAACCTTGATGTTTGTGTTATCACAGATGACCCAAACAAATGCATAATTTTCCGTAACGTCCAAAATTATTCTCCAAATACTGATGATATTGCAGTTAAAGTGAAAGACACTCAAACCTAACCCGCATGAGCTTGTTTTGTACGCCCAAGTCAGGAGACTGAGTGATCACAGACTGCCTATCCTATAATTCTGTCCAGGTCCAAGTCATGAATCGTCGATCGATGTTCGAAATATCCCGGGGCCTTTAGATCGGCTATCAGATTGTCGCCCTTAGATACCGTAAATGTTTCGCCCAAATTATTTTTGTGCCTGACACTGCAAATCTCTAAGTGTCTTAAAATACGGACTTTCCCTCAAAAATTCCTTTGAAAAACTCGCCCACTGGGAAAGAAATCCAAGATGGCGAATAGAAATAATTGAATTACAAAATCCTTTGATATTAATGCGCACGGTTTCTAGGGCCGATGATGTCGAATATGATTGAAATAAATCAGCAACTATTAAATAATAAAACTGTTTCGAATATAATAAATAGAATAATCAACTGGTTATTTTTGATATGAAAAATCTCTCACTCGAATACGCCGTTATGCCTTAGAAAAACTCGTCATTCGGACTCGTTTTCCAACGCCTAACAACGCCGTCTCTTGAGAGATTTTTCATATCAAAAATAGCCAGTTGATTATCCTCTATTTATTACCAGTACATGTAGACGTCTAAACCATTCAATTTGATATTCCTTTCTGTAGATTTTTTGTTGTGTTCCTATTTTTACAGGGCGATTTTTTTCTTCCTACAAGATGGAGGCTACAACTTCTGAAGTTCTTTCTGAAACTCTCGAGCAACTAAATGAAAGATACGCCACTGCTTTCATACCAGTTATTGTAATTTGGTCAATTATGGTAGTGGTCGGTGTTACAGGCAATGTAACAGTTTTGCTTGTGTTTAGCCTAAGCAAGGAGTATAAGTTCAACAGCTACAAGGTCTTTGTGATCTTTGTGACACGCTTGACTTAGCAGCCTGTTGCATAATGATTCCATTTGAACTTTTAAACACCCACCCTTATCTATATTACTCAAGTATAATTCCGTGTAAGATGAAGTGCTTCTTTAACATATTTTTATCATGTCAGCAGCTACTGCTTGTTTAGCAATATGTGCCGATAGTTTTAGAAAAGTCTGCCAGCCGATGAAAAAGCAAATGAATCCAACATTGGCATTAAAGATTGCCATTCTCGCACTTGTATTTGCCTTGTTCGTGTCCATTCCAGGCCCGATAGCCTGTCATATAAAGTCCCAAAACATAACGGATGTCTTCAATATAACAACAATTACAGCGCGATGCACCACGGAAAGGAAAATAAATCAAGACAACACCTTCAGAGATATTTACAGATTTGGGATGACGGCGTTTCTAATAGCTGTGTCGATTTCTCTTATTATAATGTATATATTAATAGGCCAAGTTGTCCTTCAACATACGAAAACTGTTCAAGCACTTGGACAGTTGAATATCGATCCTAATGAACAGATAGGTTTGAACGAAAACTATTCTGAGGTCAATTCAAACGAAGCTGATAGTCTGAGCCAGAATTGTGCAGATGTTGAACATAAAAAACAAACTCAACTAAACTCACAAGAACTTTGTATACCGAGCATCAATATGCGTATGGATAAAAACGGAAACACCGGACACAATGGAATGGACCAACCAACAAGAGAACCAACTCGTAGGACTTACAGAGAACGACAAGAACATAAATCGAGAAAAGGTCCATACAAAACCTACATTTGGCTGGTAGCTACGATCATTTTCATCGTGAACATTTTCCTTAACGTCATTGCTCTTTACATCGTCGTGTACAGGTGCCGAAAACTAGAAAACTGGAAACAAATGTCTCCTAGAGTACTGGTTGGATTTAGATTTTTGAGTCGTTCATATTATTTCAATCATATTATGAATCCTTTCATTTATGCTTGGCTTGATCGTCGCTTTCTACCAGCTTTCCAGAATATACGTCATCAAGCTAAAAATAGACTAATGCGTCTTAACTGACAGAACCGGTTCTGTTTTAAAGCGTAGAAAAGGGATATGGAATACATAGCAGATGTATCGTCTCAAAAGGCGCTTTGTAAGAGAAATACAAAGTAGAATTTTTTAACATCTACCAACAAACAAATTAACCTTCAACTCAAACTCACTTTTAACTGGAAAATCATATTAAAGAACATCAACATCAAATTATAATTTGATATTCAAAAACTGCAAATGCATTAATAAATATGTATGAAAGACAAATATCGAACCGTTAAATGTAACTATCACTTAGCAACACTCATACAACGGCCATAAACTACATTCTATCTTGTTCGAGCAACCACCCTTTCAAACGTCAACTTCCATTAAGGAACCATAATAGAAATCCCAGCTAAGAAAGCAAAATATCTTAAGAAATGAAATCATTTTTATTTTCAATAAAAACGTAACAAAATCCTATGTTGTTGGAACTCATCAGAATCGTCTCACTGAGGCGATTCTAATTAGTCCAACAAAATAGGATTAGGCAAAAATTCTGAAACACCTACTTTATGCAATCGAATTAATCCTTTAGATCTGTCTCAGTAAAGTGTATTAAACGATCATTCTTTTAACCTATTCCCACACAGTGACGCTTTTGGACGCCCCTATGGGACAAGCAATTGAGAAAACTTTGTGTAAAATGAAGAAATTGCTTGTAACAAGCAATTTCTTCATTTTACACAATGTTTTCTACCCAGAAATTTGGGAAAAAAAATAAAATTTCATCAACTTTAAATTGTCGTCTGCAACTCCTTTGAATTTGGACTAGTCTAAAATTTTGTTGTGTGGGAATAGGTTAAGCGACCACTTTTTGGTCGACCCTTCAGTGGTCGTTATTAGATTTATTGTAGTATAGATCTATACTATCAAACTGAAGATCACATTATATTCCTCTTTGATGATTTGGTATTCTGTTATGTTATATAGTTCAAGTTGAATGCTTATTTGTGAGACTTGTGTTCCGGTGTATATAAATGATTGACAATTGTGCTTGTTTTTCACTTTTTGATTGTATTAATTTGCAATTTACGCCTTTCTACGATGATATTGTAAAGTGACGACATTTGCTAAAAGTTTCCCGAAGCATTAATTAGTTATCTTTATTCCTCTGAGATTCTTTCATTCCTTAAGACTAGAATACAACCGACGGCATCAGGTAGTATTTAGGCCATTAGATTTCTTCGGTTCCGGGACGACGCTCTGAACCGTTATTAATAATTTTCTTTATATTTATATTTCATACATACGCACAGGAAGTTAGCATCATTTTCTATGGTATTTCATGTAGAATTTAGTGTCGACCTTTATATTCTACATGAAATACTATAGAAAATGCTAAATATCACCACACTGGGTCAATAGTTTTTCACTTTTCATGAATCACAATGAAAAAGTTGTATATTGTTTCCTTTTAAATACCACATAGGTAATATTGGCAAGTCGTCTAGATTTCTTCAATATGATGTAAGTCAACAAATCGATAATTTTTTTATTAAGTCTAGATGGATAGTTTCGAAAAAGAGAATGTTTGATGTTTCACTATGTATTATTGTTGATAATATCCAAGGTTATAAATGGTCACACCCCTGTATTGCTGTATGTAATGCCAATAATCTAACCGTTGTTCTGCTGAATATTTAGCCTCTTTTTACTACATTTAAAAAAAATGACATGAGTGATCGATGTTGTGTTCAAAGGATTGTTTTCTCAACACAACAAGAACAAGCGGGTAGTGTAGGCTAAGATCAGTCTGCACGGTTGGCAGGCTGATTTTAGTCTATACACCTGCCAAATCTATTGCCAAATCAGGGATAAGCATGACAAGTGTTAAGAAATGAAGTTAAAAACATTCATTTTTACAGTAACCCATTACCAGACGACAAAGTTTTAGACTGTACGAATTTAACCCTTTCCCGTAAAATCCCTGATTTTTGAGTTCCTGTGATATCATTCTTGAGAAAACATTGTGGAAAAAGAAGAAATTGATTGTAAGAACAATATTTTCTATCATATAGGTTGGGGTTTTTTTTGTGTTTTTTTTTTGTAATTGTGCTTCCTTTATGATTGTTGTTTGCTACCACTTTGAACTTTGGCAAGTCCATTTTTTAAGTACAATTAAGGGTTAAAGAAGTTGAAAAAAATATTCTTAGTTGATGAAAGTTTTTAAATATGTACTTAGGGGTAGAAAACACTGTGAATAAAGAAGCAAACCATTTATTCATTTTCAACATTTTTCTCCATTTTTATTTTTTAAAAACGTAGCAATAATCAGACTATCATGACGTCATCAAAACATTTAAATTTTCAAACGTCAAAAAGTAAGTCATTTAGACAGGTTTTCCTGGATAATGGATGATTCATAATTAAACTCCGGTATTTTTAACCCATTCCCACACAATGACACCACCCCAAAGAAAAAAGGAGAGAGAAAACAATGTTGAAAATGATGAAATTGCTTGCAACAAGCAATTTCTTCATTTTCCACAATGTTTATACCATATAATTTGAAAAATCTAAAAATTAATAAAGTTTTATTTGTTGCCTGCAACCCCTTTTAATTTGAGCTAGTCTAAGATTGTGTAGTCTAGAAATGAGTTAAGTAATCAAATTTAAGGATTTGTGTATTTTTTTCTTTTAATGTATTCGAGTATTTCTTTGAGTTATCGAATTCAGAGCTCTGAAGCTATGAACTCGGCTTCCTGTGTGAACTGACTATTCGTCGAGATGGGAGTCGAACTCAAATTCTCCTAACCCATAATCCGGTCCTCGCATGCTGGTCAAAACAGCAATATGATCACCGTACTGCTTAATGATATCAATTTTTTGTTGGAGTAATTTGTCTTCGACTGTATGGGTTAACTGAAAAAATACATACAGAAAAAACGATATAGATAGTTTTAAAAAGGGGAAAGAAAGAAAAGATAAAAGATAAAACAAAAGGATGAAATGGTTATTTGTATCGACTATTTTCATGAAATAATAATTTAATTTGTAGTATCGTGTTTCAAAAACGGGCGTGCTGATTGGTCGAAAAATTATTCATAACTCAATGAACAAAATTTGAGCACGCACCGATTTTGTATGCTTCTGCACAAAATAGTTGCATACAAAAAGGTATCAAATTTTGTAAAATATTTGCTTTTTCGCCCGCTGCTATTAGATATAAGATATGAATGGAATATTTTTTGTTTATATGGAGGTAAGAACCGAAAAACCTAAACACACTCACGTATGAACCCGCTTCATACCTCCATGAAAACAAAAAATATTCTCTTCATCTCTTAAATAAATGACAGTAACCCTGTTTTCATGATAGGACGGCGATTTGTATCCCGAGGATTTTGCAAAAGTTGTATCAAAACAAAAATCGTTGTCTATTTGTCAGATAACGATCGCGGTCCAGCTATTCTCGCATGATTAAATTCATTCATCTTTTTTTCAAGATTTTGACACTGCAGAATATATTGATCATTACATCACGTGACATATTGACCTGAGAATGGGCTACTCATATAACCTTCTTCCAAGGACAATATATCGTTCGTAGGTAACCGAAAGATCACGCGATCTTTAACTCATTCCCACACAATCCCTCTTTTTTACACCCATCAAAAAAACTTGTTACACGTAGTTTCTTCATTATTCACTTTGTTTTAAATCCATAAGGAAGAAAAAAATAATTCCATCAACCTGAAATTGTCGCCTGCAGCTTCTTTCAAATTTGGACCAGCCTTAAATTTTGTTGTGGGGGAATGGGTTAAACCCCTCCCCGTCGACGCCTAAGTGGGATTCTAGCCTAGTTGCCTTCGTCTGTCAGTCTGTCATTTCTTGACTTCTCTTCGACCCCTGATTAGAATTTCATGACACCTTGCACAGACAGGGTGAGCAGTCCACAAGAACACAAATACTATACAGCTATCGCTTCATAATGACATTAACCCATCACCACACACTGAAATTTTAGACCAGTCCAAATTCAAAGAAGTTGCAGACGACAATTTTCAGTTGATGAATCTTTAAAGTCTTTGTCTTTTTGGGATAGAAAATACTGTGGATAATGAAGAAAGTGCTTGTGATAAGCATTTTTTTTTAATTTTCAACAATGTTTTCCAAAGCCTTTATAAGCGTTATTGTATGGAAATGGGTAGAATTATAATGTTTTCAAGCAAAAATAATAGAAACCAAAAACAAAGAAAGATTATGTGATTACCTTAACCCTTTACAAGATGACATAATTTTAGACTTGTCCAATTGAAAGAGATTGCAGATGACTAATCAAACTTTTTTGAACTGCAAAAAAACCGGCATTTTGGGTAGCAAAGGTTATGGAAAAAGAAGACATTGTTTGTGACAAGCAATTCTAAGTCTCAATTTCCTTTGTAAAAAATCTTATAATCGTAAATCAAGTGATTGTATGGCAAAGGGCTAATGTTGCTTTTGAACAATTTTGAAAAAACTGAATGTTCCAGTCTGTCTTCAAACTGACGGCAATCGAAAGAAAAAGAAATGTGATTTTCAACTCACGTGAACATCTTTAACTTTCGAGCCTGTTTCAATAAGTTCTAAAAGCTCTAAATTCATCTGTCTTTCCATTTTTAAAGCGAAGTCTAGGGCTTCAATACCAGGCTCTTTACCAGGAAACATGGTACCCTGAAATATAACGGAATTCCATCAGGCCACTTATATATCAATGATAAAAATAAATATCAAATTACTGAAAAGTACTGTAAGCTAGCAAAGCATTGTTTTGTTCAATAATCCTCTTGTCAAACGTTATCATGATAATGATACCAGGGAGATAACCTATTCCCACACAAACCCTCCTTTCTACGCCCCTTAAGAAATTAGTTTTGGAAACAATGTGGAAAATGAAGAAATTGCTTGTTATAATCAACTTCTTCAATGTTCACATTGTTTTTCATCAAGAGAGATAAATATTTTAGAATTTTCAACAATTTGAAAATGACGCCTGCAACTTCTTTGAACACGATGTGCTCCAGTGAGCGAAAAATAAATATGAGATGAGCTTGCAGGCAGAGTTTGCAATATTCCTGAAATCCACAAGAACTACTTTTTATGACGTAGGCATTTAACGGATTTAGTTGTTAAGCCTCCAATGGCAGTTTGCACTCGTTGAACTTTAAGACGACCTCGAAATTAAATTTTGTCTGTTTTAACCTTAGCTATCAAACCTGACGCTTTGCTAGCTAATAACTTCGATGTATGTGTGAGTACATGTAGTACCGTTGGAAGCAATCAATTTTACCCGTAACACTTTAATTAGATTATATGGAACCATTACAGCTTCGTACCATCTTCCACTCTTTGTCAAGGGAAACTTCTATCATGTAAACAAATTTGAAAAATGCTTCAAATAAATGTTAACCTATGTTGGAGTTCATAGTTCACTTTCGGTCAAATTGAATGGTTTCATTGGTTGATAGACTGGTTGATTGACATCCATGATCCGTCCCAGGGTGCGTCCTTGACCTTATATCTACCAATTCATGTATGAACAAAAAGCACTGACCTTGCATTGTTTTATATTACCTACACACTGTTGTATTTGTATATATTATTCCTCATGCTTTCTGTTAAGGAACTGAGAGAAATAAAGATATTGTATTGTCATTTGAGGAAAAAAACGGAAGAGGTATTCGCAGATTCAAAATGGGCCCTCTGTGCTTGCAGTGTCTTTAGTACTCACATTTATATTTAGCTTTATATCCCTGAACCTGACGTATCCTCCCCTCGTATTTAGGTAATCCATAAACAAATTAGCATTGTCCAGCTCTCGGTTAGATGCCTTTCTGAAGTATTTAGAAAACCCTGGCAGTGCAACGTCAGCTCGGTTAAAGTAGGAAGACTGAAAGAACAAGGATACAATAAAACAAAAGTATGGCAGGAGGATGACAACGCTGGGCTGTTCAAGTGCTTGACAGTGAGTGAAACGTCTAAGTCGAAAAGGGCATAACTTGTTATAGAAAATCATTTAACTAATGTCCACACAATGACGCTTTTTGACGCTCCCCCCAAAGTAAAATCATTAGGAAAACATTGCGTAAAATGAAGAAATTGCTTGTGACATAATAAGTGAAATAATCTAAAATTTTAAAAACTTTGAATTGTCTGAAACTCCTTTAAATTTGGACTGGTCTACAATTTTACGGTGTGGTAACGGGTTAAATAAAGTTACCTCCTTGTTGGTATAGATTGCCCTTTTGATAGTGAAGATGTGTTCCGAGTTCCAAGTGAATATATTTAATGATACCAGAGATGTCAACGTTTTCGAACGACGACACAGACGCAGACGACATCAGCAATACCTCCGGTTATTACCCCCCCCCCCCCAAAAAAAAAAACCCAACAACAACAAAACCAGTACTAAACCGTTACCTCACCGTAAAATTTTTGACCAGTCCAAATTCAAAGGAGTTTCAGACGAAAATTAGAAGTTTATAGACTTTTAGATTATTTCACGTTTTTGGGTAGAAAACATTGTGTAAAATGAAGAAATTGCTTGTCATAAGCAATTTCTTCTTCTTTTTTTTTTTTTGCAATGTTTTCCCAGTCATTTTTCTCTGGGGCGTCAAAAAGCGCCATTGTGTGGAAATCGATTAAATGTAAAATCCATATATTTGACTGCCTGTTTGAGGGGTTAGAGTGATTGACTGGTGATCCGAAGGTCAAAGGCTCAGGCTCCATTGTCGCCGGTTTATTCGTGGTTATGGCACGTCTTAAATAGCTAGCTCAAGTCCACCAAGTTTAAGAATAGGTAGTAGTTGGTTAAAGCCGCTCTCTCTCCATCGGGGGCGTGAAAACATCTAGATTAAGTGCTGAGAGCGACTTTATAAGCTTAAACCTTTCGTCACGATCGAACTCAAACTTATTAGTGTAAACTCAATCGTAAAATATTCTGAAGCTTATTTTAACTATATTGCATATAATATATTGACCCAGATGGACTGCAATGAAAGTAATCCTGTTGGACTCACATCGACCTACAGCATAGATTTATAATTGATCGATCGTGACTGTCGATCAAAGAATCAATCGACCAATCAAATAATCCATTTAGACCGGAAGTGAACTTTGAACTCTAATATTGTCCACATTTACACGAGGCACTTTTTTGCGACTTAAACGTCGTAACAACAACTTACTTTTTGTTACATAATCATTGCCGTAAAATTTACAAAACAACGCAATTTATTATCGAGGTGAATCTTGCCGTATGAGTCAGTGGGCGTGGCCTGAGGATTCAGTGTGCGGGTCCAACGATCCGAAAATAGCCATTTATAGTCGCTGCCAATTTCATAATCCATTTATAACCAAATATCACCTTTCCTGTATTCTTAATATCAAATGTGTTTAACCCATTCCCACATAATGACGCTTTTTGACGCCTCTCAAGAAAAAGGGCTTTGGAAAACATTTTGGTAAATGAAGAAATTGCTTGTTACAAGCAATTTCTTCATTATCACCATGTTTTCAATCCCTTAAGACCAAACTTTTCAAAATTTCACCAACTAAAGAACGTTGTCTGCAACTTCTTTCAATTTGGACCGGTCTAAAAAATCGTTTGGGAATGGGTTAAAGAAATTAAATTTTAATTTCATTATTGCCTTGAAAAAATCTCGGAGCTCATGAAAAAACATTTACCATAGCCAGGTATATAAAACTTGCTCGCATGTGTTGAGGAATAATTTGCTTGTTGATATATTTGTTTGTTGTATGGTGGAAGTTTTGGGCCACTCTAGAAACTGAAATCAACGATAATTGTTAGAAATGACAGATCGCTAGCAAAGCATGGTAATCGTTTTTTGTCAAGGTTATCATGATAAATAAACAAGGTTAAAGAAGCCCATCCGTTAACCCATTTCAATATGACAAAATCTTAAAGTGGTTCAAATTGAAGAAGCTGCAAATGACAATTTCAAGTTTGTGGAATTTAGAAATTCTTTACCTTGTAGGATAGAAAAAGTTTTGGACATTGAAGAAATTGCTTGTTACAAGCAATTTTACATTGTCCACAATGTTTTCCAATATTTTTTTATTCCTAGAAAGCGGGATGGAGTGGAAAAGGGTATAATAACATGTTTTTGGAGGAGTTCTCTACCATTTGAATAAAATCAATTCACGTTGCCATACAAAGCAGTGCGCATAGTGAAGACTCTGATTAACTAATTGTGAACACCATATACTCAAGAGAGCTAAACATACTTAGGAGATGAGCTTTCAGACAGAGTTTTCAAAGCTCCTGTAAACAAGAAGGATTTTTATGGCGCAGGCATTCAATGGATTTAGTGGATTAGCTTCCAGTGGTAGTTTGCATTCGTTTCACTTTGAATATACCTCAAAATTTTGTCTGTTAACTTAAGCTATCAAAACAGAAGCTATGCTAACTATAAATCTTTCCGAAATCATTTACATTCTCAATTTCACAAAGTCTTAACTCTTGTCGTGCTATTTCTTTTATTTTACAAGCGCATGAAAATTCAGCGGCTGAGAACAATGCTAATGCCGTTAATATTCTTTTTATTAACCTATTCCCACACAACAAAATTTCAGACTGGTCCAAATTCAAAGAAGTTGCAGACGATGACTCAAGTTGAAAGAATTTTGAGTACCTCTATCTTTTTAGGTAGAAAACAATTTTGAGAATGAAGAGGTGGGATCGAGTGGGAATAGGAAAATAAAAGTGAAAATAAATCTGGCGTAAAACATCAAACCGATAGCTTAGACTTAAATCAGATCGCACACTATTTGTAGGCTGATATTCTGGGTGATTGATTGATTGATAAATTGATTAATAAAAATAAATGGTTCAGAAAAAAGGAGGAGAATTGATATGTTGTTGAAAAGATAAAAGATTGATTGATTGAATGGGGTTCAACGCCGCTTTTAACAGTATTTCAGTCATATCGCGGCAGCTGGAGTAACTAACAATGGATTCTTGGTATTTCTCTAACCAGTACTACCACTACATCCTTTCCTAGCCTCCAGCTGCTATCCCACTTAGGTTTACGATTATCCACCCATTGGTGAGAGACGAATGTCGGAAAGAATATGTGCCGCCGCCGGGGATCGGACCCATGACATCCCATGATTGAATATTGGGGTCTGATGCTCTACCGACTGCACTATGACGGCGTCAGAAATAGTCTAGATTTGGCTTGACAAGAACAACGGTTATTTCTTTGGGAAATACATTACATGCATTAGGTATGCCAATACTAATGAAATACATGAATATAAATGTCTTGTTGAGATATAACTCACAGATCGTTCGGAGCCGCTTAATCAATTACCAGACGACAAAATTTTTGACTGGTCCAATTTGAAAGGAGGTGCGGACGACAATTCAAAATTAATGAAATTTTAATGTTTTGTTGTTGTTGTTGTTGTTTGTTGGGTTTTTTCAACTCTCTGGGTGGAAAACACAGTGGAAAATGAAGAAATTGCTTGGTTCAAGCAATTTCTTCATTTTCCACAGCGTTTTCCAAATCATTTTTCTTCAGGGGCGTCAAAAGCCGCCATTATGAGAGAATGGATTAAAATCAAATACAGCAATGAATACTACAGAATTATTCCAAATGCACAAACCTGTCATGTCATGGAGATGTTTTGGAAAATTTCCCTGAACCATTACTAAGGAAACAATCACACTTCCAAGGAAAAATAAAACGGAAAACGTCATTTGTGTACCCGTATTCATCCTGCTTTCAACTTATTCTCTAAACAGTAATCCACAAAAATAGGATGAGGTTTTTATAAAACAAGGGAAACAAAAGTTTATACTACGCAATATCATTTAAAAGAGCCCTTTATCATCTCGCTACTCGTTTGAAAAGATTGAGATTAAATAATCATTTGTCGTTGGTCATTGATACGATATATAAATGAAGGATTACTTAATCTGTGTTTAATAACATCTCTTTTTTCTGTAGAATTTGATCAGAATATACAGTTAAACTTGTATTAAGCGACCACTCAAGGGACGGCCAAGATTTGGTCGTGTAAGAGAATGGTCGTTGGATACACCTTTTTGAGGCATAAATGAGGAATCGGTTCGACTGCAGACATGAATTATTGCAGGAATCTCGCAAAATCCCATGTCGATAAAACTTAATAGAATCGTCTCATTTTCATGAATATTACAAATTCACTTGTATTAAGCGACCACTCAAGGGAAGGCCAAAATGTGGTCGTTTAAGAAAATGGTGGCTTAATACTTTTTGTGGCATGTATGATGGATCGGTTTGACTGCATACGTAAATTATTGCGGGATTCTCACTTAATCCTATGTCGATGGAACTTAATAGAATCGCCTCATTCAGATGATTCTAATCAGTTGTATGGACATAGAACTTAGTTTTGATAATGTTACTGGAAAAAAACGTCCAATTGTAAAGATTCTTTGTTTTTGTAAAGGGAATTTGATGCTTATTGAAAGAGGGCACTTAATGAAAGCGGTCGCTGAATGAAAAAAGGCAAGATTGGCTGTATATTATAGTTATGGGTAAGCAGGGATGGGACATCTTCGACCATCTAGGGGTGATCTCCAGAAAGGAATTGAAGACTTTTGATACAAGTTCAGCCCCCGAGGGTCCATAGGACCAAAGTTCGGCAAATTTGAAAGCCCTGACTACTTATTTCGGGTTGTTTTTGTTTTTTTCAGACTCGAAATCTCAACATCCGTTTAAAACCCGGTTAAAGCTTTGTGTACTTGATTAATCGTTGATTATTCTCGAATTATGTCATCTACATGAATGTTGTGTGTGACCGTTATCTGCGGTTATCGATTGACCAATCGCGGCTGTCGATCAAATAATCAGTCGACAAATGAAATCAGTCATTAAGAGTTAACTTTGAACCTCGACATTGGTTGCCATTTCTGTGAAGTATATTGTTGGTTTAGCTTCATTTTTGTTACATGCTATTAGCCATAAATTTCGCAAAATGACACCGCTTAAAACCGAAGTGAAACTTCCTATTGTAGTAAATGGTCGTTTGATTGATTGAATGGACTTTAACACAACTGTTGACAGTATTCCAGTCATATTGCAGCAACTGGACCACCTAAGCATGAAATCATGGCATTTCTCACACCGACAGTATCACTACATCCTCCCCGAGCCTCCAGATCCTCGTCCCACTTATAGGTTATGGTTGTCCACCTATTGGTGGGAGACAAATGTCGGAAAGAATATTCGCCGCGACCGCGGATTGATTTCGGGACCCCATGACAGGGAGTGCGTTATCACTGCGCTATAGCAGTAGTAAATGGGCGGGGCCAGCGATTGACTAATTCCTATTCATGGAAACAACAGTTTGTACTTGACGGTCATATCGTGGCCTATCATCCGACATCCGAAACGAGACACATGCTTGAGAAGAATGGTACAGAACAAACCGATCGAGAGGATGTGGTAGGGATGAAAGAAACGCATCAAATTAAATAACGATAATGATACAGAAAATTAAATATCTCATAAATGATATATAACATATCTAAAATATATTACGAAATATAGACATAATATATAAAATTCAGATAAATTATTTATCTTTATTCAGTTATGAGAAAAGCAAACACTTTTAAGCCTTGTTAGAATACATAGGTACTTCAACATTCAAGAATTTTACTCTTATTTCAGTGTGTAAAGTTCAAGTTTATCCGATTCCAATAAAATCTCCATCTTGTCGTACCAAGGGCGGCGAACGTTCTTCTTTATCTAACGACATTAGAGAATAAGATGACCTCCCTTCACTCGTGAGGATGACGAACCTCAAGCAAAAGAAGTTCTAGAAAAAACAATATGGGGAATGGAGAAATTGTCTGTTAAACACAATTTCTTCATTTCTAAGCAATGTTATAGACCGACAAGAAAAGATTCTTTAAAATCGACCGACTAAAAATTCTCGTCTGCAACTTATTTGAATTTTGGCTGTTCGACTGGTAATGGGTTTTACAATTCCGCAGGGTCTAGAAGCCCCCCCCCCCCCTTTTTCTCATGAAGGATCAGATAAATACGTAACCAGATTTACCTTTCCTAACCTTATTATAAAGTACAGCAAGATAAAGAGATAACTCTGATCAGGGTTCATCAATGTCGAAAAACTGGGACTATTTCTACATGTAGATCATCCTCTTATTCGTCACGTAAAAAGGGATCATCCGGTTTTTCCCCTTAACCCATTCCCGAAACGACAAAATATTGGACTAGTCAGATTTTGACAGAAGTTGCAGACGACATTCCAAAGTGTGTGTAATTTAAATTATAATGACTGAACATGGTTGAAAATATTGTAGAAAAAGGAGAATTGGCTTGTTACAAGTCATTTCTCTTTTTTGACAATATTTTCCTAAGAAGTGTTTTACAGGGGTGTAAATAAGCGTTGCTGAGTGGTAATGGCTTAATATGTCCCTGAAAATGATTTGAAAATTTGATTTTGGTCTAGCTATCTCTATCAATCAACAATCAAGTCGAGGGTTTGGGAGTCCGCCTTTGGTGCTCGTCTTTACCGTTAACAATAACTTCTGATTAAAAATGAATATTTTTTATATATATTTTGTTCTTTCTGTCTCTCTCTACCGCACAGTCTTCCTCTGTCTGTCTCCGTCACTCTCCCTTATCTTGCATTAAAAAATATTGATGCTAATTACATATTAAGTGAAATCCACCCATGTACATGTATCCAAAGTAAGAGAATCAACCAAAGGGAAGTAATCCGACTGTATCACCAAATTGTGTTATAGGATTAATGTACCTTGGAGTACAAGTTGAATGGTCAAATTCCTGAATGTTCAACTTTACGGAACCTGCGTCTATTGACCAATAGCGGCTGTCAATCAAAGAAACAATTCACCAATCAAACCATGCATTTAAAACGAGAACGAAGGTTGAACTACGACATTGGCTGACATTTATGTAAAGCATTATATTTGGTTTTGGCGACTTAAACATCATAACTACAGCTTATTCAAGATGAAGTTACGACGCTTATGTCGCCAACTTTTCCTTTTTTTATTGAAGAAGCCGTAGTTACGACATTTAAGTCGCTAAACTGAAAAAAAGGTGAACAAAAATGGCGGCCAATGTCAGAGTTGAAAGCAAGGGTCCATGCTGAATAAATGATTCCTTGATTGACAGCGGCGATTGGTCAATTCTCTGTTTACAATTACGCTCATGTAAGTGTTTCCGTTGAGCATATCTTAACCTTGAATGAACACTGGGTGATCATGCTCCTCCACATGTAATCGATTAATCTGCAATTTCGTATTTTCCATTCCAAGTTCCGTTTAATAGTGAATTTCACCGAGATTCTTGACTCACTGGTGAATAGAAACAACAAACACGGATTGACGGATCGATCGACACGCCCACTCCGACTCCGACAGGAAGTTTTCAATTCGACATTGAAGGGCGGGCTTGGTTTTTTTTTTTTTTTTTTTTTTTTCCTTCTTCTTTTTGAAAAGCTTATCGCCAGTATTATTTATGAAAGAATGACATAGATGGTTGGCGACTTAAACGCCGTAACTACATCTGGAATAAGCTATAGTTACGTCGATTGATTAGCCAAACCAACAAAAATGCTTCAAATAAAATAACGGCCAAATGTGGAGTTCAACGTTCACTTAGGGTCTAAATGAATGATTTGATTGATCGGTTGATGTTGATTGACACACGCTATTTCTTTCCAGAATTTACCCGCTTTATGATACAGTCAAACATGTATCAACTGACAACTTAAGGGACGGCCAAAATGTGGTCATTTAAGAGAATGACCGTTTATTACACAATTTTTGTGATATAAGGACCGGTTCCAGTGCACACATGAATTATTGGAGGATTCTCACATAATCCTATCTTGATTGAGACGATTCTAATGAGTTCCATCCAATATAGGATTTAGTTTTGACAATTTCATTAGCAAAATCGTCCAATTACGAACATCCTTTATGTTTTTGGGGAGAGAATTTCGAAGCTGGTCGCTTAATGAAAGTGGTCGCTTAATAGAGATGGTTGCTTGAGCAAGATTGACTTTATTCGTCAGTCAGTGAGCAAAATGTCATTACTGCAGCTTGGCTGAAGATCCGACATTTCGGTTACCCGCTGACCATTAAGTTCTTTAATCTCTAGATTTTTCTAGTCTTTTAACCACAGTGCTGAAATTCGTGGGGGGTCTAGACCCCTGGAAACAGGAGAAATTCTTCTTTTCCCACAATGCTCTTTATCCAACCGGATTTCGATTTTTGGAATGTATTAAATTGTGATTTTCGGTAAACAACTCTTTCATTCGGATTCTATCGAAGCCAATCATTTTCGGCATTTCAAATGTATAATTGCGCAATGTGCATTAACTGAAATCATGGACGGGTCACATTAAGGAAACAAATTATATTTTCGGGAAAGATTAGCCGGATCACTTCAACCGAAACAATTACGTCCTGATATGGGACACGTTTAGCCCATTACCACACGACAAAAATTTAGACTGGTCCAAATTAAAAGGAGTTGCAAACGACATTTAAAAGTTTATGAAAATATAGATTTGTTAAACTTTCTTGTTAGAAACATTGTGTAAAATGAAGAAATTGCTTGTTACAAGCAATTTCTTCATTTTGCAAAATGTTTCAAAATTGTTTTTTCTTGAGGGGCGTCCAAAAGCTTCATTGTGAGGGGATGGGATATGCAAGAAAACTTTGAAGTGGAGAAAGTGTTTAAATCCTGTTTTTTTATGAGATATATATAATTAAGTTTGTTTGACCCTATTAGTTAAATTTCAAAATCATTTTGTGTTTTCAACAAAAAATATTGTTGATTATTATTTTTGTTTTCTGTTCGGCAACGCTTTTCATTGTGAGCTTGTAACCTATTCTGAAATTATTGATAGAGGTCTGTATACGATTCTAACCCTTCCCTGTTTGGCATAATTTTAGACCTGTCCAAATTCAAAGGTTTTGAAGACGAATATTTAAAGAGAATTCTAATTTGAAAAAATAAGCATTCAGTAGGGTAGAAAATATTGTGAAAAAAGAAGAAAGTGCTTGTGAAAAGCAATTTCTTCTTTTTCCACAATCTTTTCTTAATTATGAAATTACAGGGACGTAAAAACCAGGAATTGGACAGGAAAAGATTAACCCAAATGATGTACGAACTGGGTTTTTTTCTGATCATTTGAGAAAACGACACCCTGATTTCGAGTGAATAGTATTAACCCATTCCCACACAATCCATCCTTTTTACGCCCCCAAAGAAAGAGGCTTTCGAAAACATTGTGGAAAATGAAGAAATTGCTTGTATCTATCATTTTCTTCATTATCCACAATCTTTTCTATCCAAATGACAAAAACAAAAAAATAAAATTCCAGCTTTGTTCAGTTTGGAAATATGTAAATTTTTGTTGTGCGGGAATTGGTTAAGACTTTTCCACTCACCCATCCTTTTGATGCGCTATAGAAATCATTTTGAAGAAAGGAGAATTTTCTTATAATGAGCAATTTCTCATGTTCTCATTTATTTTTACCCTATATGATATGGGTTTTCCCCCAAAATTCATGTCTACATCAATATGGTCTGCAATTTAAATCTCACCCAATTTAAACTAGTCTAAAACTTTGTCGTCTCGTAATGGGTAAATATATCGCGATAGCAGGAGTTCATTGCCTCGCTCTAATCCGTTCCAGCAAAATGACGCCTGTACACCCCAAGAAAAACAATTGACGAATAGCTCGCCACGCCAACTTACTCCATTAGACCGCCGATTACCTCTGACAGGAAATACCGATTCGATCATATACACCGTCATTTTGCAAAATACGTAACCAGTAGCATGTGACAAAATAGTAGAATGGTAGGTTGGAGACCTAAACTTCATAACTACAGCTTGAATAAGCTGTAGTTACTATGTTTCAGTCGACAAACCAACAAAAATGCCTCACAGAAATGGCTACCAATGTTGGGTTTCAAAGTTAACTTCCAGTCTACATGAACGGAAAACCTTGCGGAGGAAAAGGTGAATTGCTCATGACATGTAATTTCTTCCTTTTTACCATGTTTTCTTTCTTTTTGACACGGTCTTTGTATGTTCATATGCCGTATGTAACATATATGAATTTGGACCAGTCTAAATACTTGTAGTCTGGTAATGGGTTTAAAATATCCGTTTGTAGCGTTACTAGATCAATTATCAACCAGTAATAGTATTAAAATGACTAACTGCGCAATAATTGAAATTAAAGGATCCAAACTTAAGCTTTTTAGAGAAAACACATTTTCATTATTTTCAGAAATATTTTGCGGATTTATCTCTTAAACTTAATCACTATTGTTTTAAGTACCAGAGATTGCCTATAAATTGAAACCAGATTCAAAAATCTCACAACTCTGCACAAGCACTCCGATATCGAATATGTCAGTCATTCGAGCTATCCTAGCATTTGGCTTGGCCACAAGTGTCTTTGCGGTTCAAGGTACACTTGAAAGTCTGAGGTCTGAGGTTCAAAACCTAGTGAACGTCGTTAGTGAACAAGAAGAGCGACTGTCTTTCTTGGAATCGGTAAGTTTCTTTATGATTTATTGCATAAAACGTATGATTCACATCACCTTTCACTAGTGAAATAAACTATCCATTAACCAGATCACATTTCTGCAGCTTTCAGCACGGTAAACATTAAAACAACTAAAAAGACAAACTATATATGTTAAGTAGTTAAAGGCAGGTATTGATGTTTTTTTCATGTCACAGATTTTAATAATTTTTATTTCTCCTCATAAAATATTTGAATACAATATGCCGCAAATCAGTTTTGCAAAAATATGAGGTCGTATATCAGAAAAAAGCTGGGTCTTTCCTTAATAGCCTACGTAGGCTATTAATCTATTTTTAGATTAATCCGAGATAGTTACGAAGATTTTAGGGCATTCACGTGGCGCGAAAAACCGTTGGAACCTTGCATTTAGTTCAAATTACATCAAACCAACGCCATCATCACGTCATCAGGAGTTATGTTCGCTAGCCGGTCTGTAAAGATCAGTCCTTTAATGTGACATGATAAAGGACGTTGGCTGTTTCGCTAGTAAATTTGTTACCTTCATTTGACTTTGGGTCATACGCAAATGAGGTCATTCGATGTCGATAGCCGAATTCCGTGATATCTAAAAATAACCTGGAATTCCGCTGAAACTTTCCGATATAACCACAAAAAGCCACTTTGGGTCTATTAGATTACCGCCAAGACAATACCTGACCTAACTTAAGGTATTAAATGTTCGTTTGAGTCTATTTTTCGGCACTTGGTAATTTTTTCTTATCTAGGTTTCAGAAACATCGATACCTCCCTTTAAAGGGATATAATTTTATTGTTGGTTTCGTCTATCAAAAACGAGCGATCTGATTGGTCGAAAAATTTAATTCATACCTCCATAAACAAGGTTTAGTACGCAGCCATTTGAATGCTTCCGCACAAAATAGTTCACCACAAAAAGGTATCAAAATTTGTTAAGTTGTTGCATTTTTCGCTCGATGCTATTAAATTATAAGAAATGAAGAGAATATTTTTTTGTTTCCACCAACATAGGATTTATTCCTGAATTTTGTTAGCCAATACGCCCAGTTATGAATATCCTTTGGTCTTACAAAGGAAATCTTGATACTGGCCGCTGTATGAAAGGAGATGCGTAATAGAGGTGTCGCTCTACCAAGGTTAACTGTTATTATGTATTTAAGAGATGAGGAGAATATTTTTTGTATTCATGGAGGTATGAACCGAAAAAACTAATCACACTGTATGAATTCGCGAAGCGTATTCATACATTGTGTGATTTGTTTTTTCGGTTCATACCTCCATGAAAACAAAAAACATTCTCTTCATTTCTTATATTAATTTAATAGCATCGAGCGAAAATAACAAAAGCTATACAAATTTCGATACTTTTTTGTATGGAACTATTTTATGCGGAAGCATACAAAATGGCTGCGTGCACAAAATTTTGTTCATGGAGGTATGAATTAAATTTTTCGACCAATCAGAACGCTCGTTTTTGATGGACGAAACTAACAATTAAATCATAATAAAATATACCACGTTTTTTCTGTTTTTTTTTTTTTTTTTTTTTTTTTTTATCAATAGAATAATAATGAGGCAGTGATCTGCAAAAAAACATGGTTTAAAAAAAGTTGGGGGCATTTTACAGAATCGATTGATCACACTAACAGGGCTTTGCAACCAAGGGGGCATTATCCCAGTGGTCTAAAAAAATCTGGGGACATTGATAATTTTTGGGGGGACAATGGTGCAAAAACGCAGTCTCGGCAAATTACCTGAGAAGTACTGATAGTGTAGATGATAGCTACATAGTATCATCATTTACGTATTAAGCGCTAAATGAAAAAAAAGAATGCAACACTTCTCCCGTCAGAAATGGCAATCCGAGACGATTTCGCCAACCATCCGGGATCTGGGTGATTCTAAATGAGAAGGGGCAAAACTGCTCGTGGGTGATAACACAATCCTTTCCAAAATAATGGGGGTTTGTAGGAAATTTTGATATTTTACACGTTATCCGATTTTTCCGTTCGCATGGGTGACGTCATACAAGACGAGATCAAGCTTATTTCATATGAATGCTGGTAATTGAAGTCTTGTGAAAGCTGGTACGTGGTTTCTTATGGATGCAGGTACACTTAAATCATTCTTATGCTGAAAGACGTATTCTTATGAATATTTGTTAACCAATTACAAGACGGCGAAATTTTAGGCTGGCCCAAATTGAAAGAAGTTGCAGACGACATTTCAAAGTTAATGAAATTTTGGATTTTCAACTTTCTGGGTAGAAAACATTGTTGAAAATGAAGAAATTGCTTAAAAAAGCAATTTCTTCATTTTCCACATTGTTTTTCAAAGATTTTTTTCCTTGGGGGCGTTTATAGGCGTCACTGGGTTGGAACGGGTTAATGTAGTTTTATGAATATAGTTACGTATATTTGTATTGCTGTTGTGTTGTGTGTTGGTAATGTATTCTTATAAATGCTGGTATACGTATTCTTATGAATGCTGGTACACGTATTCTTATAAATGATGGTACACGTATTCTTATAAATGCTGGTACACGTATTCTTATAAATGCTGGTACACGTATTCTTATTATTGCTGATACACGTATTCTTATAAATGCTGGTACTTGTATTCTTATAAATGCTGGTACACGTATTCTTATAAATGCTGGTACACGTATTCTTATAAATGCTGATACACGTATTCTTATAAATGCTATTACACGTATTCTTGTAAATGTTGGTACATGTATTCTTATAAATGTTGGTACATGTATTCTTATAAATGCTGGTACACGTATTCTTATAAATGCTGGTACATGTATTCTTATGAATGCTGGTACGCGTATTCTTATAAATGCTGGTACACGTATTCTTATAAATGCTGGTACACGTATTCTTATAAATGCTGGTACGCGTATTCTTATGAATGCTGGTACACGTATTCTTATTAATGCTGGTACACGTATTCTTAGGATGCTGGTACACGTATTCTTATAAATGCTGGTACATGTATTCTTGTAAATGTTGGTACGCGTATTCTTATAAATGCTGGTACACGTATTCTTATGATGCTGGTACACGAATTCTTATGAATGCTGGTAAACGTATTCTTATAAATGCTGGTACACGTATTCTTATAAAGGCTGTTTCACATATTCTTATAAATACTATTACTCGTGTTCGTTTGAATGCTGATGTATGTAGTCTTGCTGTGTGTAGTCGTATAGCTGTTGGTTCGAGTAAACCTATTGATGTTGTTACGTGTTGTCGTATTGATATTGGTTCGAGTAAACTTATTGATGTTGTAACATGTAGTCGTATTGATGTTGGTTCGAGTAAACTTATAAATTTTGATTGTTTTATGATTGCTGAGATTTATGATTATTGCTCGGTATTCCTCTTTCGTAAGACGGAACTCACTTTACATTCTATTCTGTAGACCTAAAGTACAAAATAGGGCAACCTTGTTTAAGCAAATACAGAAAAAAGTGATTTTGGAGAGACGTGGGAGCTCAGTTTAGATGAGCTGGGTCCCCGTTAGCTCAGTCAATAAAGTGTTGTTCTCTCAATTCTGGATCTGGATTTTGTATCCCGGCTTAGCCAACATTTCTTTCGATAAAGACATCGGGACAAGCATCATTTGTCTCTCATTAATTGGCCAGTGATAAGTATTGCGCTAAGTTGGCTAAACTGGGATAAAAGCCTGAGTTTGGTGAACTGCTTAGTCAATTCGATTAGCTCAGTTGGTTGAGCACTTGCCTTCAAACCTCAAGATCACGGGTTCGAGCCCTGGGCTGAACATATCAACTATCAACTGCAAATATCCTTTCCGATATTTGTCTCCAACCAATGGTTGGATAATCGTAAACCAAGTGGGGTGAGCAGCTGGAGATTTGGAAAAGATCTACTGTCATTACCGTTGTGATAAATACCAGGAATCTTTGGTTAAGTGCTCAAGACACCGCGATATGACTGAGCTGGGCGTTAAACCCCATTCAGTCATTCATTTTGCTTGACGCTTCACTTATCTGTTATCGTCTGTGAATGACTAAAACATCATTTCCGAAACTTTAATTAGCTGCAGTTACGATGATTTTGTGGCTATCCGACGTTACATGTATTTACGTCTATTTACAGGGGCGAGACCATGTGGCTCTGAACGGGGTAGATCTGGACCAAGATGGTGATCTCGAGCAGATAATGGGAAAAAAGACTTCAAAATTAGAGCTGGCAAGGAAATTATTGGAGCTGGATAGAAGAATGGAAGAAATTGGAATAAAGGTCAAGGATCTTGGACAGCAGACCGAACTGGGATTAGCTGACGTTAAAGAAGACATTGCGAGGTGAATGTATTATATTGTAGAGACTGGTAAACCTGGCCCCATCCGATGTTGCTATATTGGGACAGGTTATCCAGTCATTTGCATTGTATGTTACAATCGATTCCATTGTATGAAAAATGATCTGAGAGCTTATATCCGAAATTTAGGTAATTTTAATAAAATTTGAATCACCACGTAACAAATATTTCGAATGAAATATATCTTCGGTGATATATCAAGCTGTAGTTACTAGGTTTACTGCTCTAGCCAAATTCTAAGATTGAAAGGTTTAACTTGCCATGAAAGAATAGTTCCATAGGCGGGAATCTTTTACGAGATCCATACAATAGATCTTAATTAACCCTTGTCATGCTAAATAAATAACTTTGTCAGAATCGATATAAAATCAAAAGACTGAAGGCACTGAATGGCTTGATTTTGGGGCAATGTTTCATTTGAAAAATAATTTCTTTAAACAATTTTGGCCTGAAGGGGACAAACAGGTGGTGTAGACTAATATCAGTCTTCACATATGTGCAGGCTAATCTTCAGCACGACATGGGTTAAGCGGAAATATCCATTTAACGACAATCCTTGTTTATGGACCACCCCTATGAAGCTCTCCCGTCTGCTAAACAAATACTTCTGTCAAGCGACCATATCAATATACAACCACCTCTATAAAGTGATCACCTTTGTTGATCGACAAAAATGACCCTTTGTTGCTTCTAGTCATTGTCCCATTTAGATTAATCTTATGTGTGCCAATACCAACAGAGTTTACTTAAAATTTATTATATTGCCTCGTCTATCAAGATTCAAGATTGAATGACTGAAAATTATCATACTTCCATTAACACATCTTTTTGCACGCGACTATTTTTTGTATGTTTGCACACGAAGTAGATCCATTGAATGATACCAAAACTGGTCAGATGTTGTTTTTTTTTTTGTTTTTTTTTTTTGTTTTTTGTATTTTTTATGGCATTAAATTATAGGAAACGAAGAGATGTTTTTACTGGAGTATGAACATAAACACTTGCTCACACTAATGTGAGGATTTGCTTCTGCAGGCATTCATATATATTCCTTTATTGCATTAAGAATAAAATTCTAACAGCAAATAAAAAGAATTTAAGCATAACAAGGAGCAAAGTGCAAATTAATTATATCAATTATATAGAAACATGCGTTCATTGTATATTATTAAATCAGGCGATTACGCCAATGATTTTCTGATGATCTATGTGATGAATATAGTGTGATTGAATCTTTAGGTTCAAATCTCAACAAATATCAAAATTATTTTCATCTTTTCTTCACGGTTTTTTTTTTTTTTTTTTTTGTTGTTGTTGTTGTTGTTGTTGTTTTTCTATTTATTATTTACTTTTTTAAGGTCGCGGCTTATGATCCGCGCAGTTCAATTCATTTCGCTTGCAATGTCTGAAACTTCGCGTAAATATACAGTGTAATTCAATAATTAGGTCCATACCTCAGTGAAAACAAAAAGCATTCTCTTCATTCTTAAGTCGTTCATCGTTGACTAGTAATTTTACTCTAACGATTCTCTTATTCTTCATGTCACAAGTATATTTTAAAGAATACTAATTGAAGGCCCCATGGGTGACCGCATAATGGAAATTATTTACTTCATGTTTCTCTCTTGGCTATTAGAGGTGGAGAGTTGACCAGTCGCGGCTGTCAATCTATGAATCAATCGACCAATCAAATCATTTATTCAGCCCGGACCTCAACCCCAACATTAACCGCCATTTTTGTAAGCCTTATTTGTTGGTTTGGCGACTTAAAAGTCGTAACTATAGCTTATTTAAGCTGTAGTTACGACGTCTAGGTCGCCGAACCAACTATTCTACTTTTCTACTGGCCATATTTCTTTTTAAAATAATACTGTTCAAAATCGAAGCGTAACTTTCTATAGCAGTCAATGGGCGGAGCTAAGGAAGTAAAGGGGCGGGGCCAACGATTGGTCAGGTAGAACCGACGAGCACCAGATTACTGAATTTCGTATTTAGGGTGTGAAACGACAGGACATTTTTGTTATGTGCAGCAGTATCCGTGAAAACTTAAAACCTTTTTTTAAAATAAAGATGAATTTGGTCTACATTTATATGCTGGAAAAAAAAGGCTTTATTTTTATTGCTGTTGTTTTGTTTTTCAATGCATATTTGGTTTTTGGTGCTTATACATGCTGTAAATTCTGATCAGTCTCTATCCTTTCCATGTTTGCAAAATTTTAGACAAGTCCAAATACAAAGATTTTTCAGACAAATTTTACCGTGTATTTAATCTGAAAAATAACCATTAAGTAGGACAGAAAATGATGTGGAAAGGAAGAAACTTCTTGTCCCAAGCAATTTCTTCTTTCTCTACAATGTTTTCTTAATTATGAAATCACAGGGACGTCAACACCAGGGGTTGAACAGGAAAGGGTTAAATATATATATATTTTTTTCTAGTGTCAAAGCTTCGTTGAGAACGACCAATGCCATTGATATCGAGACAGACCATGTCATAAATGCGGAATTGCGTC
Organism: Fragum fragum; assembly: GCA_946902895.1. Lineage (NCBI taxonomy): Eukaryota > Metazoa > Mollusca > Bivalvia > Cardiida > Cardiidae > Fragum > Fragum fragum. The sequence goes on from OX336374.1 coordinate 38,114,678, forward strand.
AAATGGTCTTTGGATATGTAAACCAGTCGTTAAGAAAGCACGGTTTAGATCGACATCACGTGACAGACGTCTCGAGAAGTCCAGGATGTCAAGCTGGCACGGTCGGATCCTCTTACTACCCTGGTATAGAAAAAACCTACCCGAGGAGATATCTCGTCATTTTCAATCAAGCGTTCTCACGAGCGCCTCAGTTCATGTACGGCATTTCCCAGCTAGATTCTGCCGCCATTGTACGCGTCAGGATCAAGGTTGTTGCCGTGGGTACGAGGTTTGCCACTATCGAAGTCGGAACCTGGAACTCCAAACACCTGTATGGAGCCTATGTGAGATGGATGGCTTGTCCCTAGACGTGGTCGCTATTTATCAAAGATGTAAACTGAAAAAAAAATGAATTTCTTTCCAATCTTTTCTTATATGTAATAAATCAAATGCTTTAACTCATTCACACACAATCCCAACTTATTAATTATCCCCCTCAAGAAAAAAGACTTTGGAAAATATTGCGGAAAACTGAAGGAATTGCTTACGAGCAGATGTTTCTTAATTTTCAACTATGTGTTCTGACCAAGTAGACAAAGACTTAAATTTCCACTAACTGAATACTGATGTCTGCAACATATTTGATTTATGACCCGTCTTATCTTTTGTCAGCTTGTAATTGGAAAAAACTGTGAATTTCTTATTGAAACCCTCTGGTATAGACGCCTTTTAGATTTGTATCGATAAAGGAATAATTTTCAGTTCCAAATATATATTACAAAATGGAGCAACAAAGATGTTTTTAGTAGAAATCGCTCCCTATTATCAAGTGGTATTTTTTATGACAAGAAGCGCATGATCCCGATCGTTATTTTACAGCACTTACTAAACCTATCTTTAAAATCACCACCAAATAATTTTTTTCTCAAAGTGCTGCACTTTTATGGCAAACAAAACAAACCATGTTTTTCTTGTTTAACACAAAAACTCACGTCACATTCATCGATTTCTAAGATAATTAGAAAGAAACGATGTGGAAAAGGGAGAGAATACCAACACCAGTTTTCTTCCAATTGTTTCTCAGTAAAAACTTCCAACTCGGCAACAAGTTATCGTCGGCGGGCGAGAAAATGTTGTAACTACAGCTTCATTATTTTATAACTACAACTCTATTAAAGTTATAGTTATGAACAATTTGCTCGCCGACAGCTGTTTGTTTTCTTAAGTTTAAAGGCAACTTAATAAATAGTTTTTCCTTTTTATCATAATTAAATTTTCTTACGTTTTATTTATTTCTCGATTTCTAAAGTAGTTGGAGAGATACAATATGGTCATGGGAGAGAATATCATTTGTCTTCCTATCATTTGCTTTCCGATAAAAAAAGAGCCGATTTGTGTGTGTGTGAATGTGTGTGTGTGTGTGCGTGCGTGCGTGCGTGCGCGCGCGCGTGCGTGTGTGTGTGTGTGTGCGCGCGAGCGTGTGCGTGTGTGTGTGTTGTCAAAAAAATGTGACTGTGGAAAATAATCTTGTGACCACAATGTCTTTGTCTGAGAAATTTTTCATTTTGCCCAATTCTCACTTTTTTGTAAAGTATGACATTTGTTTATCTGTTCAATTTCAAAATGTGCATTGCTATAATTAAAAACATAAATTTCAGTTGGCCCATCTCTGGCCACTCCTCCTGACTTCGGATAGGGCATTTCGACGAAGGGACACTGTAGTAACAACGCATAATTTGCCAAACAAACAAATATGCTACGCATAAATATCATAGGTCGATATTCATATTGCCACAAGAAATTCCTTCATTTCCTACAATGTTTTCTACCAAGAAAGACATTGTTATGAAAATTTCAACAACTTGAAACAAAAATGTGCTACCTCTTTCAACTTTGATCAATCTTATTATTATTGTTTTAATTTTATTTCATTTTTTGTTCATAATGTAAAGGTTATGAGAGTGATTGACAGAAATAGGTTTAAGTAGCCGGAGTTTTTCCTATGCGTAATACAATTTGAATTAACCCATTCCCTCACAATAAAGTTTTAGACTTGTCCAAATTGAAAGGAGTTGTAGACAACAATTAAAAGTTTGTGAAATTTTGGATTTCTTTCAACTTTCTGGGTAGAAAACATTGTATAAATGAAGAAAATGCTTGTTACAAGCAATTTCTTCGTTTTACACAATGTTTTCCTATTTTTTTTTTTTTTTTTTTTTAGGGGGGGGCATCGAAAAGCGTAATTATGAGTGGGAATGGGTTAACAGATTGCAGTTTAAAAAAAAGAAGAGTTAAATATTGTTCCTTAAATAAAAGAATCGTTCTTCTGTTGAAAGAACAAACCCGACTAATCGATAGCACTTTTCTTTTAGATCTTCAATTATGCATAACAATCGTAAATTTGACAGGAAAGACGGACAAAAGAAATATGGTCGATTGTTTATTTCTGTATGCATTTATTCATTTATAATGGAAATAATAAACTGTCTGTTATCCACAGTTGTTGTTGTTATTTTGTGTTTTTTATGCATACGAGTTAGACCTGGGATTTACCTGTCTAGCAAAATTTTAGACCTCTCCAAATTCAAGGTTTTGCTTACGAAAATTTGGAGTGGATTTTATTTGTAAAAACCATTCAGTAGGGTACAAAATATTGTGAAAGAATAGGAAATTACTTGTTACTATCAATTTCTTTCTTTTTTCCACAATGTTTTCTAAATGATAAAATCACTAGGACGTAAAAACCTGGGATTTAACAGGAAAGGGTTAGGGCAATTATGGTTTTGGTTGTAGTTTTAAACCCTTATCAATTTTTGCCAATAAATACTGCGGATTGTAAGACAACCTACAATGTATGATGGGAAAGTTTTTTTTTTCTTGTTTACATTAATCATGTTTGATTATCACAAATTCCTCACTCTATTGCTATGAAACAAACAGTTGTTGTTATTATTATTATTTGTATGTGTGCGTGTGTGTGTTTTTGGGGTGTGTATCATTTTTTGTTTAACCCATTACCATTCATTCGTGTAAATATGACAATAGAAAAGATTGTGAAAAAAGAACCTATTACTTGTAACAGACGGTTTCTGTTTTTGTCACACTACTTTCTAATTCACACGGCCCCTATTGTTCACTTTAAATCATTTTTTTATTTTGTTATCGGAAAGCTTTTTTTTCAATTTGGACTAGTCTTAAATCTCGTTGTTTTGGAATGGGTTAATTAGCTGGTTTTGGATGTAAATTTTCTACATTATCAACCCTTGTCATGCTGCATAAATTTCCTCAATGAATCGCTGTAAAATCAAAGGGCTGAAGGCACTGATAGAACTTGTTGTTCAAAAATCAATATTTCTTTAAAAAATAAAATTCATAAACAACTCTGGCAGGAAAGTTACAAGCAGGAGGTGTAGACCAAGATCAGCCTGCACATAAGTGCAGTCTGATCTTAGTCCACACCTCCTGCCAAAACCGGAATATTCCGGGTTCAACATGACAAGGGTTAATTTAATAGATATTAGAGGTCCAATTTCAGGTACAGTAAATCTTGTATTGAGCGACCACTCATGGGATAGCCAAAAAGTGGTCGTTTAAGAGAATGGTCGCTTTAAACATGTTTTTTGTTTAAATATATAAAGAATTTATTCGATTTGATATAAAGATAGGATTCTCGCTAAATCCTATGTTGTTAGAACTCATTAGAATCGTCTCACTGAGACGATTCTGATGAGTTCCAACAACATTGGATTTAAGCATGTCATGTTTTAGAAAATACGACCTCATCTTTATGTCAGCTTTCTATCTTTAAAAGGATATTTCGAATATTGTCACTTAAAGGAAAGAGTCGCTTAATAGGGGTGGTCGCTCCAGTAAGATCGGCTGTAGTTGGTTTAAGATTTTCGAGGATTAAAAAGTCCTAACCCTGCAGTACAGTCAATGCAAATGACTTTCTCTATAGACCCTTATTTTAGAAGACGGTGTATTTCAGATTGCGCAATAATCTAATTTTTAGTTTCGTCTATTAAAAACGAGCGTTCTGATATGCCGAAAAAGATTTATTAATACCCCTCACGAACAAAATTTTGAGCTTGTAGCTATTTTGTATGATTCTGCACGAATCAAATTAAGTTAAATATATATTTTTGCTTTATGTAATTAAATTATAAGAAATGAAGAGAATATTTTTCGTTTTCATAGGGGTACCCCCATGAAAACAAAAGATATTCCCTTCATCTCTTTAACGAAAATACATTCATAGGATCCTTTTACTTTTGTTATAATATGTGTAGATGAATGGCCTTTGAAGTCAAGAAGCATTCTTGTAAATGTGATCTACGAGTGCTTCCGTGCCCGAGAGTTAAGAGAGCTTGAAAAATGATCTGGAGTTCAAGGGTTTGAGCCCATAATCGACGGGTTGTATTCATGGACAAGTCACTTTAAAGCTATAGCCCCAGTCCACCTAGTTGTTTACTTGGGTAGCAGCGGGTTTAATCTTTCGTCATAATCGAAATAAAAGTAATTAGTAAAGCTCATTCACGCATAATGACGCCTTTTTTTAAGTCGCCAAACAAACAGAGATGATTCACAATATGTCCGCCAATGTCGGATTTCAAATTTCACTTTCGGTAACAATTAATGATTTGTTTTTCAGTTGACTGACAGCCGCGACTGGCCAATTACATTCAAGAGATGAGAAATCTTTTGTTGCTGTTGTTTTCATGCACCTAAAAATCTAGCCGAACTAAATAAAGCCGCTTAACCTGTGTTCATACAGGAATGTGGTCAGTTTCTTATTTTCATATTTCAATAAAGGAAAACATATTCTCTTCATTTTTCAATATGCAGTGTTTTAAGACATTTTCTATCAAAAGACATAAAATAAGCAAATATTTTAGCAGTTTAAGACGTTGTTGTTTATGGAAGTTTTCTGTGCGTAATAGTACATTATGGCCTAAATCCGTACTCATGTTTGTTTGTTGGTTGGTTGGTTGGTTCTTTCGCGAAAGTAAAACCCGAATTTTCAGCTAATACGAATAAAACATTCCTGAACTAAATTTAAAAATCAAATCAACAATTTACATTGATTCTTTAAATCTTTAACCCATTCCTAAACAGCAAAACTTTAGACTGATCCAAATTGAAAGGATTTGCAGAGGAAGTTATAGATTTTTTTCAACTTTCTGGGTAGAAAACATTGTGTAAAATAAGTTGTAACGTGCAATTTCTTCATTTAACATTTAATGTTTTCCCAATTCTTTATCTTAATTGGCGTCAAAAACCGCCATTGTGTTTGAATTGGTTAAATCAAGAATACATTAACTACGTCACCATTGTCGAATCGTTACAGGACTGATCCATGGAATTGAAGGTCAGATCAAAGCGGAGAATCAAAGACAAACGAACCAGAACCTTTAGAATGTTTCGAAAAAATTACTGCGCTGCCACGATTCTTCTTATCATAACAGCGATAAATATTTACATTCTGTGTAAGTACTTCCACTTTGTTGTTAACTCTTTCCTGTTCAATCCCCCGGTTTTACGTCCTTGTAATTTTATAAACGAGAAAACATTGTAAAAAAAAGAGGAAATTGCTTGTAACAAGCAATTTCTTCTTTTTCCACATATATTTTCTACCCTACTGATCTGTTATTTTTCAACTGAAACATACTTTAAATTTTCGTCTGCAAAAATTTTGAATTTGGACAGGTCTCAAATTTGCAAATCAAGCAAGGGTTAAATTCCTAAGGACAAGTTTGACTCCTTACCCATTCCCACACAGTGGAGCCTTTAAACGCCCCTCTAGAACAAAGCTTTGCGAAAGATTGAGGAAAATGAAGAAACTGCTTCCTACATGCAATTTCTTCATTATCCACAATGTTTTCAACCCCCAAAAGTTAATTTTCTAAAATGTCACAAGCCTTAAATTGACGTCTGCAAATCCTTTCAAGTTGCACCAGTCTACAATTGTGTCGTCTCGTAATATGTGAAAACCATTGTACCCCATAGAATAGCCCCCCCCCCCCCCCAAATAATAGTGTTTGCTTTACAATGTGTGTAATTGAGGAGTCGCTTGTCCCGCCCATTGATTTCGCTATCAAAGCCCAATGAGTCCCGACAGGATGCTCCAATTCGATAATACACGGCGCTATTTGGCACAAATTATGACCAATAACGTGTAACAAAAAGTAAAATAATTGGCGACCTAAGCGAGGTAACTACAGCTTATCAAAGCTGACGACCTTCAAGTCGTCAAACATGCGTCATATAAATGCCCACAAATTTAGTAGTTTAAAGTTCACTTCCGGTCTAAATGATTGCTTTGATTGGTCGCTTGATTAATAGCGACATACGCTTGGACAACGGTTTAAAACGAAAGATTTTGCAAACGACACTTGTTTTGATATTGTTGTCGGACATGTCAGGAAACAATGTGGGAAAAGAAGAAGAAAGTAATCAGCTTTCTATTATGAGATTTATCTCAACGCGTAAAAATGAGGGTTTTATGTGGTAAAAGATTGCTCTTTCGTGTTTGTTACAGATTATTCATCCTTGTTCAAAGAAGAAACCAGGGACAAAAGACGAGTAAAAGGAGAAAAAAGACCAATATATTCTGTAGGTTTGTTAATAAACTTAAAGATAGATAGATAGATACTTTATTAGGGTAACGTAAACTATACAGTTTCTTGTTACACAACAATGATATACAATTAATCAACAAGGTCAAACAAACATATGCAAAAAAACAAAAAACAAGTACATTTCAAAAACTATGTTACTTAAACACCCTTACGCCAACAGGCTTTACCGAGAGAACATCGAAACTTTGACGTTTGTTAAAATGGACGGATCAAAGTTGTCAATCCAAATAAACTGACTTACCAATCAAATCATTTATTTAGACTGGAAGTGAACTTTGAACTCCAACAATTATTATTAAGCATTGTTGTTGGTTTGTCGACATACACACCGTAACTACAGCTTATTCAAGCTGTAGTTACGATGTTTAGGTCGCAAATCAACTATATTTCTTTTTGTTTATTACATGCTACTAACCATAATTTTTGCAAAGTGAGCCCGATTGATATCTACGTCGAACTTCCTGCCTGAGATCAACTGGCGGAGCCGGTGATCCGGCAGTTTGGAACTTAATATTTTATAATCAACTCTTTTATTGTCCATCCGCCTACTGACCCTGCTGGTCCCGCCCACCGACTCCAACAGGAAGTCCCGTTTCGATATATAACGGCGTACTTCGCAATAGTATGGAAAGTAGCATAACAAAATCAAATGGTTGGCTGGCGAATTAAACGCCACAACTACAGCTTGACTCGTGTTGTTATCTTGTATTGTCACTGAGCTCAGATCAAAGATCAAAGTTAAAAAGCGGGATAATCCTAGCTCTATGACATTGAATAAATCTAGTAACTCCCCTTACGTAAACATCTAATTAAAAATATATCGCCAAACTCTTATTTAGTCGGTGTAATTACAGCTTGAATCAAGCTATAGTTATGAGTTTCTAAAATTACACCGACGATTTTCCTGTTAGTTATACTGATTTTCCAATGGCGATATATATCCTTGTTGTAATGTGTATATTGGTAAGTTTGAATGGGGTTTAATGTCTCTTTGGCGGGTGGAGCACCTAATCATGCATTCCTGGTATTTCTCACACAAGCGTTACCACTACATCCTCTTAGAGCTTCAAACTGGTCTTCCAAGTATGGCTTGGGACAAATGTCGGAAAGATTATTTTGCAGAGACCGGGGATCGACAATGGGCCTCATTATTGAGAGTCCGATGCGGTACCAACTGCGCGATGGTCACACATGCTTAGAGCTACATTTGAAACGATATCTATAGGTCGCATTCAACTTTTCGTTGCTTTTTTTCCTGGGATAAAAAAATGTTTTCAACGTTTATATGAAAAGAAGAACCCGTAACTCGATTCTCTATGACGACAAGCTGATCCTAATCTCATCTGGAGTTATTTTTGTCGCGAAGACTCACTTACAGACTTGACTATTGATGGATTGTTGGCCCCGTCCACTTACTCAAGCTGTAGTTACGACATTTAAGTCGCCAAACAACCTAAATGCTTTACAAAATGTCAGTCATTATCAGAGTTCAAATTCATTTCCAGTATATTTATATAATTTGATTCGTTAATTGATTCTTTTATTGGTCAATTCTTGAATCGGTTAAGATCAGTTTGTGTGAAAAAGGAACATGAAATACCCTATGTTGTCGATGGGGGAACAAAATGTTGTAACTACAGCTTTCATAATGCTGCAGTTGCATTATTTTGCTCGCCCTTCGACGATATATCATATATCTTACCTTGATTGCTAATATTTTTATTATTTTATTGGTATTTATAACAAGTTCATGCTATATTTTCACAATAAGTTGCTGAAGTAAAATTTTAAGTATTACATGGTAAAGTTATCTAATTATAAACTAAGGTATTATAATTAAAAGCAAATGATGTAGGAAGTTTGGCCCTTTCCCGTTTGTCTAAATTTTAGACTGATCCAAATTCAAAGAAGTTGGAGATGACAATGAAAATTGAGTGCAGTTAGAATTTAAACCTTCCTATGTGGTAGAAAATAGTGTGAGAAAAGAAGAAATTGCTTGTTACAAGCAATTCCTTCTTTTCTCACAATATTTTCTCAAGTATAAAACCACATGGACGTAAACACCAGGGATTGTATGGGAAAGGGTTAAGTGTTACAAGTAAAAAAGTAATTGGATAATAAAATTAAAGTATTACTAGTAATGGTCATTTAAGTATAAAGAGTAAGTGTTATCAGTGAAAAGTAATTGAAGTAAAGTGGATAATGATTAAGAATAACAAGTTATATTAATTGATTCGTAAAGTTTACGTGTTACAGGTACACGTTCTTATAGTATGCAGTTTGATTGTTATCGGTAAAAGTAATTGAATAATAAAGTTTAAGTGTTACCAGTAAAAGTAATTAAAGTATAAAGGTTAAATTTTAAAAGATTAGAATTTGAAATAGAAAATTCTAGTGTCACCAGTAATATTGATTGATGTAGAAAATAAATAAAAGTGTAACCAATAAGCGTAATTGGAGTATTCAAATTGCTTTTTACCAGTAAAAGTAATTTAAGTATAAAATTTAAGTGTTACCGGTAAAAGTAATCGAAGTATAAATTTTAAGTGTCACCAGTAATGGTAATTGAGGCATGAAGTTTAAGTGTTATTAGTAAAAGTTATCAAAGTATGATGTTTAAGTGTTATCGGTAAAGTAGTTAAGGAATAATGTTGAAGTGTTACCAGTAATCGTAATTCAAGAATAAAGTTTAAGTGTTCCAGTAAAAGTAATTAACGTATAAAGTTTCAGTGTTACCATTAAAAGTAATTGAAGTATATAAAGTTTGACTAATACCAGTATTAGCAGTTGAAGTATTAAAGTTTTTGAAGTATAAATTTTAAGTGTTGCCAGTAAAATTAATTAAAGTATAAAGTCCTAGTTTTACAAGTAAAAGTAATTGAAGTACAAAGTTTTTGTGTTACCAATTAACGAAGTTAAAGTATAAAATTAACGTTTATGTGTTAACAGTAAAAGAAGTATTTTAGAGAACAGGTTAATTAGTCAAACTAAAAGTAGTTTATGGAGTACCACAGTGGTAGGGTTGGCATTAGTAATTTATGTAGAAAAGGAAGTAGTTGCAGAAGTAGGCGAATTACGTCGTCATTCTACCAAAAAACAAATATAGTAACAATAGTTTATTCAAGCTGTAGTTTCGAAGTTTTTATTTCCCATGGAAAACTACCTCTCTTTTACTGTTTTTGTTTACCTTAAACTAGTTACAGTTCGACACCAACTTCTACGATGACAGCACGACCGATGATAGATTCTCAACACGTAAAGCAAGACTCGAGTCTGTATGTCGTAGAAATATGATAGAATATGACTACTACCTGAATATGTGTGACCAAACAAGACGTGTACATCCTATGTACCATACCAAGTCATTGGAACCTGGGCTTGCTGGTTACCTGATTACTCACAATGCTGCGTCCATTCTGAAAAACATCCTCTATCAAATTACAAAGCCTGGAAAATCAACAAGAAACAATCCTTATCTAGTCGAAGAAACAGACTTCTCTGATCTTCTTGATAAGGGGTCGTACAGTTTACCCTTCCACGAATTTTGGAATATACAGAACATTACACGGTTTACCTTTGTTAGAGACCCGTATGCTCGACTTCTTTCTTCCTATCTGGATTCTTTATATATTTCTAACCCAATACAGTGGAGACTCCTAGCGAAGCTAATTCGTCCACACGATCCTAGATCCTGTGTCACGGACATAACATTTAGAGAGTATGTGGAGTTTTACCTAAAGCTTGTAAGGAATGGAAAATGTCCCGAGAGACTTATCCTGACAAACTATCAACAAGCTAATCCGTGCCAGGTTAAATATCACTTCATTGGTAAATTTGAGCAATTAGAAAAAGATATCGCATACATTCTTGAACGTAATGGTCTCATGAAAAACTTTAGTATTGCTCATTTTCAAACAGATTCAGAAGTTACACAAATAACAAAATTTGTAAAAAATATCTTTGATAATCTAAAGGACATACACGATTGCGACATGACCCTACAGTCCGCCATTAAACGGGTGTGGCATCGCCTTCAGTCGAAAGGTATTCTGGGTATTTATGACCTTCCACCGGAAGGAGTGAGGGACGATAATCAACAATCGACGATACAAACTACAGTTATGAAGGCATATTTAATGGGAAACATGTATGGGAGAAAGGAAAATATAGTCAATGCCCTTAAAGAAGCCTATGCGTCATTGCCAAATTCAACCATAGCCGAACTACAGCATGTTTTTCAGTTAGAAGTCCGTTTGTTCGGATACAACATATATCCGGATTTTATAAGACAGGCTACAGAGTTTTTAAAATTGAAAGGAAAATTTACTTTCTTTGAGTTTTAAAATTTTCCAGCAAATCCGTTTCCTTTACGTACTAAAAAGGTAGATAGGGGAAGCATATGAAAATTGATTCTTAACATTTTCTCTTCCTTCAAAAAAAAAATGTTGTACTGAAATATCTAAATACCATAGTTTGTGTTTTTCAAATTTATTCAATTATTTAAAATACTGCTTACATTTTGTCAAAATTCTTATATTTAAAGAACGAGCAAATTAGAATTAAAGAGAAAACAAAGTTTTTGAATATCGTGGCTTAATTATTCCCGCATTCTAAAAGCAGTTGGATACTTGTTAGCTTACTGTTGCAAATTCCCTTTAGTTTGGCAGTTGTACAAAAATATTATAAAAACTTGTGCAGCGAATGTTTTCAAGCTAACTATTCAAGATGTCAGACATCGTTTCAAACCACTCGACACGTATAATTATCTGCGCCTCGTCATGCAAAACAAGATAATGCTGGTTTGATCGGGAATAAAATATCGTAACTACAGCTTGAATATGCTGTAGTTACGATATTTTGAACATCCACTGACGATAAAGTTTTTTCGAGAAGTGTCGATCTTTCTCAGACTGTGGAGATAACACAGTCCGAAAGAATAAAACAGATCGTTCTTTTACTAAATATGGGAACGTACAACATCAAAAACAAAGGCATAAGAAAAACCTTCGTCAGGTTTGCCATTGCTTTTATTTTACTGACATCTTTAACCGCGTGTTCACCGTATGAATTGTGTAATGATATCTTTCGGAAGTACGGATAAAACGTCATAATTTAGTAATTTAGGTTGATTAAGATCTGTATACGCACCAATCCTGTCAACGCTTTTAGGAAAATGGATCTAGTAGCTGCTTTACTCTTTTGTAAGCGTATTACCAGATGACAAAATTTTACAATGGTCCAAAATCAAAGGAGGTGCAGACGACGATTTCAAGCTTATGGATTTTTTTTTTTTTTTTTTTTTTTTTTTTTGTTTTGACTAGCAATTTCCTCATTTTCTACAATGTTTTCCTATGGGTTTTTTTCTGGGGCGCCTAAAAGCGTTTTTGTGTGGGAGTGGGTTAGATATGATACTTAGCTATAAAGAGTTTTGTCATGGTACGAAGAGTTGAAATTCTATGCTTGTTCCGAATCGGTATTTTAGGCGAATCTATTCAGATCTCAACACCAGACCATAGTATTGTACCAAATCGTTGGTTGTACTTGCCAAGGTATGTTTTCGCAATTTTTTAGACCATACTTGACCCATTCCGACACGACGACGCTTTTTGACGCCACCCAAGAATAAACAATTTGAAAAACATTGTGGAACATGAAGAAGTTTCTTGTGAAAAACAGTTTTCTGAAGAAAAAACTAAAAAAAATATACTTAAGGTGAAAAACAAATATTCAATATGGCCGCACAGTAAGAATGTAAAGATGTAGATGTGACATTTCCATGAGTTATATTTTGAAAAAGGCATTAGCCGAAATATCGAAATAGAGTACATTATTTAAAGGTGTCTAAAAAAATATATAAACATTAAATTGTCGTCTGCAACTCCTTCCAATTTAGATCAGTCTTAAATTCTGTCTTGTGGTGATGGGTTAATACTTTTTTCGAATTTAGATTTATACATAAGCTGCGATAAGGTTTTTTCATACCTAAATGAAAAAAAATGTGTTCTATCCATTCCTTATTACATTATCAAGGCACATATAAAGAAATGTTAAAAGACAAAGATTTTATCAGTTTAAGGCTATTGCTTTACGAAAATTAGTGAGCAAACATGTGTACTTAATTTATCATTTTTCGTGTAGGTTTGAAACGATCCATCAAAATTAAGTTAATCCTTTCCGACATTTGTCTCTCAACAATGTGTGGATAATCCTAAACTTAAGTGGGATAGCAATTGGAGGCTAGGAAAGGATGAAGTGGTAGTATTGGCGTGAGAAATACCAGGAATCCATTTTTAGCTGATCAAGCCGCCGCGATATGACTGAAATACTATTAAAAGTACTATTGAAATACTGTTAAATCCCATTCAAGCAATAAATCAATCTCGACTTCGAAACCCGATTCGGCCAACATTTTTTCTGGCATTAACAAAACTGACTTCGACATGAGTCATTTATTTGTCACCAATGAGCGAATAGTAAGTGCAAAAGTCGGACGAGCAGTTGATGGTTCGGAGAGATTGCTGTGCTTGTACTAATATGATAAACAAGAGGAAGCCAAGGTTAAGTACATCCGCCACTGCAATATAAATGAAATATTGTTTAAAGTGGATTTCAATCCACACAATCAACCAAATCTTAATATTCTTAACTTGACTAGTCAAATATTGTTTGCATTGTTACAAATAAAATTGTGGGTGGTTAATTCATTCAGTCCCAAAAAGGAAAAGATTCAACATAAATCAGCATGTGCAGTCTAACGTGCGTCGATAGTCCTTTCAGCATCCAGGTGGTACCTTAAGTCGTGACAAGTATCATATCTGTCAGTTTGTACAGATAACATGTCATTATCGAGTAATTTATGATGATGAAGAAAAAGTTGATCATAATGCATGAACCATGCCTATATTTCGTAACATTAAGACAGACATAAGAACTTTTGAGGCGAATCTCAGTTCATTGTAGTTCACTATTGTCAAATGTTGGACGGAATAAGCTGCTTATAACGAAAATATGTCACTAGTAAAACAAAAAGGGACCTTCTGCAAAAAGCGACAAGTATCGACCCTGGTCGGCCTGTGCGGATTGCACAGACCGACCAGGGTCGATACTTGTCTCTCCTTGGCTTAATTCTGAATCTTGAATGTTCTTTCCAACATCTTATATGGTTTGAGCTTTTGTAGACTTCTGCATTACCCAATCTTTATTTTATTTTATTTTAAATTATTTCTTGGGATATTACCTGAGAGGCCAGTATCGTGAGTTTGGCAACCAAATCCCTGTTATTGCCCTAGTTACTTGGTTGTCGTCGCGAATCAACGATATATCACGACGTATTCATAACCAATTAAGTGGGTTTTTATTTCCGTCTCCGAATTTCGTGCATTACACTCGATTTTATTTCCGAAACGTTAACGCCAATAAGATGCATTCCGTGAAGCGATATATGGAGGATAATCAACTGGTTATTCCAGATATGAAAAAATATTTCACGAGAATGCGTTGTTAGGCGTTGAAAAAACGAGTGCGCAGCACGAGTTTTTTTAACGCCTAACAACTTATCCGAATGAAATAATTTTTCATGTCTAGAATAAACAGTTGATCATTCTATTTATTATATACCTTATCAATTTATTTTTTATTAAAATATTGAAACCAATCTTTTTGATAGAGAGAAGGTCTATTGAAAAAAGTGCGGATGAATACATGATTGGAGATTTATTACAGAGAGTGAAACTGAAAAGTGTTATCGTCACTCCAGAGACGATATCAAATTTATTACACTGAGTATTCCGATGATTTCATAACAAGGTATATAATAAATTTGATTACTGTGTCCGAATTGAATGATCGCGACGGAAATAAAATCGAGTGTAAGGTGGAGACGGTATTGAAATTTAGCGTGACGGAATGTACACTGTGGTATTTGAAAGCAAGCAATAAACTTATTTTCTTCTTCTATTTTCTTATCTCTGATTGACCTCTAACTGATATTTTCTCTTTTTCAAATATTTGTTATCCGCTGTTCTTGGCGAGTCTAAAAGTTTTCCGCGAAAAGCAAGAGCCTGGTTATGACTTTCTGGTTATAAACCATTGCTTTACATAAGTCTTAGAAAATCTGAACGGCATATCCTATTCATGTACTATAAACATTGTTTATCACGTAACATGCCAACATAGATAAATATCTGTCGGCTTGTCTAACGGAAACCAAGATCGGCGTATTATATGCCAAAACATCGGATTTAAGCGATACAAAAAAATTGTAACTCGGTCTCAAATATACATTAAGATATCCGAGTTGTGAAGTAAACATTCAACCTTGAAGATACAAGAACACTGGGGGTAAACAAAGTTTTGTTGTTGTTGTTTGTGTTTTTTTTTACTGCAACAGAAAACTTTAAGAAGCCAATATTAAGTACATTTAACAAACTGTGCTCGAAATAAACTCTTCAGCTTGTACAGTTTTAAAGCTTATTATCAGAAATAAAGAAGTTAAGACAATTCTAAGCAAAAAAGCGGGCGAAGTCAGGGTTTATCGAAACCAAAATATATATATCGCGTCTGTCAATCAAAGAGACAACCAACCTATCAAATAACTCATTTGAACCGCAAATGAACATTGAACTCCAAACATAGGCTGATTTTTTGGACGCGTTTTTGTTGGTTTGGCTACTTAAACGTTGTAACTACAACCTGTAGTTACGACGTTTAAGTCTACAACAAACAATTTACCTATTTTGTCACATGTTACTAGTCATATTTTTTTTTCAAAATAACACTCTTAAATATCGAAGCGGAGCTTCCCGTTGGAGTCAGTGGCTGTGGTAAGCGGAGTCAGTGGGCGGGGCCAGCGAACCGTTAATTCTGCCTGCACCAAAATACACAATTACCCCATTTTTGCCTCATGTTGGTTGCAAGTATATCCGCGAAATCAATTTGTCTTGTTGCGTTTCTCTGACAGGTTCTATGTATAACTGCATAACAAAACAAACACTGCAAATTTATGTACAATTAATGACATGCCTACCTGTATCAAGTCATAGAAACATACGGAAGTACTGTACCAAAAGTTTGGGGGCGAATCGGGGTATATGATGAAGTGTTTCGTTTTGTCTGATTTTTAGAGCAAAGCGAAAAGTTGGCTACAAGATTGGAAGTGATACCCGCGCAAGAACAATATAGTTCGTCGGAATACAGCAAATATTAACCCATTTCCAGACGACAATATTTTAGACTGGTCTAAATTAATAGGAGTTGTAGACGCAAATTTTAGGTTCATGAAGTTTTAGGTATTTCAACTTTTTGGGGAGTAAACATTGTGGATAATGGAGAAATTGCTTGTAAAAGCATTTTCATCATTTATCACATTTTTTCCCAAAGTTATTTCTTAAGAGGCGTAAAAAGGGTCTCACTCGGGCCGTTTGAATTTTGCTGAGCAAAACACTTATTCAACATTGCTCCTTTCTACCCGAGTGTATAAATGGGAACCAGTGTGAGGTTTGAAAGCCAATGTTAACAGCCGACTTGCAATTCAATGATGGAGGACAGACCCTTCCCTGTGTGTATCTGTCTCTGTTTGTTTTGTTGTGTGTGTGTGTTTGTTGTTGTTGTTGTTTTTTAGGTGGTGTGTGTCTTTTTTGTTTGTCTATTTTTGTTGTTGTTGTTTATTTGTTTGCTCTTTGTTGTTGTTTTTTAAAGACATGTCCAAATTGAAAGATGTTGCATACGATAATTAATAGTACATGGAATTTAAAAAAAAAACTTTGTCTTTTGCAGTAGAAAAAAAAAGCAATTTCTTCATTTTCCACAATGTTTTTTTCAAAGCTCCTTTCTTGTGGGCGTCAAAAAGCGCCAGTGTTTGGCAATGGGTTGAAATGTAAAGTCGTTTGAATGTGCTAAGCAAAGAAAAAAAAAACAATAAACCCAAACTTAAACTTTAAGTTTATTCCTAATCTAATCACAACTGAATCACTTTATATCAGTTCGCAATTTGTTAGTCCGTATATAGTCTATAACGTAATATAAGACTTCATTGGCCGATGACCAGATGATGCTGGGACCGCCGTGTGTGCGTCCGTTTGTAAACCTTTTAGCTAACCTGGGTATGAGATTGTTATCGCCCCTTTTGAAGCGTCTGTCGCCCCAAGCTTACACAAAGCAATACATTTGTCCGTAAACTTTACGGGCATTTCAAAAACTACCAACAAATTTAACTTCATTTTACAGAAATGGTTATTTTGAGTTAAAATTTCCTTATATAGAATATAACAAAAAAGTAGTTGGTCAATCCGATTATTCTTAGACAGACCAATAGGATACACCTCGGCTACTCAGTACTTTAAAAGCTTTGATTAATCTTTGAAATCTTATATAGGGCTATCAAATCATGATAGAAATATATAAGATATGGTGTAGTTAGGGTATATTTTGTTGCCTAGTGATATTTGAGTTGGCCATTTCCTGTTTTGAAAATTTTTAGACCTATCCAAATTCAAAGGTTTTCCTAGCGACAATTTAAAGTTGAATCATTTGAATGAAATCAATCGATAGAGAAGAAAATATTTTGGAAAAAGACGAAATTGCTTGTTACAAGCATTTTTTTTCTTTTTTCCAAAATGTTTTCTCGAGTATAAAGACACAGGGACGTAAAAACCTAGGATTAAACAGGAAAGGGTTAAAGCATACATTTATATCATTAGATCCAGCAAAAATACATTCAAGGAGTCGCTTATCTTTTTAACCCTTTCCTGTACGATCCCTTGTTTTTACGTCCTTGTGATTTTTTACTTGAGAAAAAATTGTAGAAAAAGAAGAAATTGCTTGTAACAAACAATTTCTTCTTTTTCTACAATATTTTCAACCCTACTGAATGGTTGTTTTACAAATTAAATCCACATTGAATTTTCGTCTGCAAAACCTTTGAATTTGGACATGTCTAAGATTTTGCAAAACAGGAAAGGGTTAAGGAGGTAAAAGTAAGTTCAAAACGATTGTAGTTATCAAGTATTAAAAAAATACCTGTGGCAGTTGTGTATAGATTCTGCGAGTTCAATTCGATCGGTTCAATTTGAAGATGGATTGGTTGAATGGGGTATAACGCTACTTTTAACAGTATTTCAGTCATATCGTGGCGGCTGGAGCACCTAACAATGGATTCCCGGTATTTCTCACATCAGTACTACCACTACATTCTTTCCAAGCCTCGAGCTGCTATCCCACTTAGGTTTACGATTACCCACCCATTGGTGAGAGACAAATGTCGGAAAGATATATATTCCGCCGCCGGGGATCGAACCCATGACATCACAAGATTGAAGATTAGGAGCCTGATGTGCTACAGACTGCGCTATGACGGCGGCTCCGAAATTATTCTCTTATGATTTAAAGACTTATATAGAAGTAGCAGAAAAGAAAAAAAGTTTTACATGCATTTATCAACCTTTCAATTTAGGTGTTCGGCCCGAACATTTAGTGTCTACATGCCATCCTTGCATAGACAACATTTTTTTTTTTTTTTCATTTTTTAAAAAAAAAATACTTGTTTGATACATTTGTTTAGATTTTGTCGAGAAGAGCTACAATATGAAGTTAATTAGAGCCTTGTAATTTCTTTCTTAGATAATCTGCAACTGGGGACTTTAACCATTCAATTATGTCTAAATACCAACAATAGTAGTCTGACTACCAGTCTCTTCTTAAAGGGAGTTAAATCTTTCCAATGTTTGACAAGGGTGTCAATTAAGTCCCTTACCCCAAACATAGAGGCGTTCAAGACGAAAAATGTAATACATTAAAAGTGCAGAAAAAAACGGCTGCAGTCAGTCTATAACGACACAGTCACATACATGTACAAAATAACATTTTTTGTTCACAAAAGGTCTGTTGTCGCGTGATAGGTAGCATACTTCTGAAATGATTATTTCAGAAGTATGTTACCCATCAGGCGACAACGAACCTTTTTGTGTGTTCCGTAAAAAAGAGATCGTACCTAGTGCAGGTCAACCAGAGGTCGCGCTCCTGAAGTTTCTATAATTTGGGACAAAAATGTCATTCTTTAATCAAGAAATAGTCCATACAGTCATACGTACAAGCCCAGTAACTCTGAAAATCTACTAAATCCAACAGGAACAGAGTACAGTTATAATATCAAACAGCCCAGCATGTATTTGATTGATAACATCTAAGGACTGATAGCACTAGCAGAAGCTTTGTTTATTTGTCCTGGGTCAACAGACATTCTGAAGAACCAACTTAGTAGTATTTGTTTTCACAAAGCTTAAGTTTATTGTAGACTTTCGGCCATTTCTGAATATAAAGGTTATTTATCTAGCCTTTTTTTAAAGAAATTTGTACAGATATCTCAATAATGCATTCATTAAAGATCAGTGAAAATGGGGAGTTATTAATTTACAATTTCCTCAAAATATAACATTGGGGTCAAAATGGCCCGCCCTGGAGGTCAAAAGTTGGGAAAACGCTCAAAAGTCTTGTCCATCCAGTCAGATACTTTAGTGCCTGAAAATATTCACTAGTGAATCAAGATAAAATCAGATCTCAGTATCACTGTAACGGTCATTCTGGCATTCTTGGGGAGTTTAACAACATGGGGGCAGTAAAACCATTTTGACCGACCATTAGATCAACAATCCTGATAACAGGAAGTCACACATTTGGGCTTATCAGTGTTACAATTCATATTTATTCTGTTGATTTTCCATTTCAACCACACTTTTACTGTATCAAGTGATTTTGGACTATTGAATGTATATTTTTTAAAAAGGTTGCACCCTGATTGATTGATATGTCATGTAAAATACAGAGGTGCATGTAAGGTACCTGCCTTGGTTTTAAGTCTAAATAGCCAGCCCATAATTCCTACTTATATGCTTACATTTACCCATCTTATGAAATGTTTGAAACCATATTGAAAAGTATTTGCGAAGATAAAACTTATATTTATTTTCCAGAGGGATTACCTTCATTACACATGGTCATTCTACTTTACTGTACAATGAGTTTGTGTGTTTGCATTGACTAAACTTGACAAGTAAAGACTCTCTTTGATCCAACTGTTTGTTGTAATCTTAAGATGGTTCTTTTAAGTGTAATGGGTCATTCATTTTAAATTTGTTCTTATCTATGTCCTGTATTGTGGGGTAAATAGTAAGTACTTTATTTTAGTTTGTTACCAGACGGCAACATCTTAGACCGGTCCAAATTAAAAGGAGCTGCAATTAAACGACAATTTAAGATTTGTGAAATTGTAGTGGTTTTTTTTTCAAATTTAAGGGTATAAAATGGATAGAATGCTTGCAACAAGCAATTTCTGCATTTTACACAATGTTTTCCAAATTGTTCCTCTTCATGTGCGTCAAAAAGCGTCATTGTGTCGGAATGGGTTAAACAATTATATCTTTGGTATATTTCAATGTCAATAAAAATTAAGTAAACCTCATTATGCAACATCTTTTGGTAAAACATGGGTTTAATAAACCCTACTCTTCAGAAATTTTAAGGCTCTCTTCCTAACAAGAGACACACCAGGGCCTGAGGCGCTCTACTGATCATCAAGTTTTCCCTTAAAGTAACATAAAATTTAAGGAAGCTAATAGCTTAAAGAAGAATGCATAAAATGAAAATAACTAATTGGACTTTATCCCCTTTATTATATTGAGCAACAATCAATATGGCCCCCTTTCCTTTGTTTTCTTATAGACCTATTCTATTTCCGAAAGGAACTTTCTTTACGACCCTACAACTGGTCTGTGAAATTTTAAAGACAATCTGGTGATAATTGTGGACTTCATCGCATACATTTTAAAGATTGTTTTGAATGATTATCTATAAGGCCCCTCTTCAAGTGTTTCCAGTACCACAATTATTCCTTGCATTGTTGAAGAGAATCCGATTAAAACTGTGAACATTATTATGTTATAAGGGTATTTCAATCAAGTTCTCATAAGGTCCCTTTTCCCGTGATACTTTATTAACCTTACCCATTAAAAAATCAATTCTTAGGATTATAAAAAGTTTGAAGAAAATTCGATGAAATATGTGGACTTTGTGTTGTAAACAAAGATTTTGTGGTAAAATTTCCATGAAGTCCTTTGTCCCATGATTTTGATTCTTGATTGATCAGACCAAATTTCCTAATGTTTAAAGTAAATCCGATGAAATATGGGAATTCATTGGGTTAACTTGTTGACAAATCCTAAAACAGGAAGTGGGTAAGGTGCGGACCTAAATTTGGTAAGCGCATTTGAGAACCCCTAGATGAACCGCTTCATCAAGTTTCAAGTCGATGCTGTCAACAGTTGCTTGACATTATAATCATCAACCAAACCACTTCAAACTTTGTATATTTGATGAAAATAGCCCATATATTTGATGAAAATAGCCCATATATTTGATGAAAATAGCCCATATTCTAGCCTCTTATTTTCTCTAAAGTATCATGGCATCATTTTCCACAACTAATTTTTGATGGGCGTTAACAGGAGGAATTGTGTGGGAATGGGTTAACTCCTTTGTTACTTTAACCTCATTTCTTTATCATGATAACGTTTGACAAAGAAGATTATTGAACAAAACAATACTTTGCTAGCTTACAGTACTTTCAGTACTTTGATTTACTATCAAGTAATGCTGTCTGTATAATTCGAAAGCTTTAGTCTTCAGTTTAGGAGATTTTCTTTTAAATTATGAATCTCCAGATAAAAGAAATATGGGATCTCGCAACAAATAATTTATAAGTTGATCTAAGAATAAACATTTAAAGTATTTTATTACAGTACCAACAGGGCATAAACTAGAATCTCCTGGCCTCATGGTATAGAATGATTATTCAAAGATTCCTTTCTTCTTCAATTCGAGACCCAACAACATAGGGCTTAAGTTTATAAAGAAAGTTATATACCTGAAATATATTTGCACCATAGGGAAATGCTACATGCAAAATTTGGAAGCTCTACAGGCTTCATGGTTTCTGAGGAAAAGATTTTTATAATACGTCC
The DNA here is from genome assembly GCA_946902895.1 of Fragum fragum. NCBI lineage: Eukaryota > Metazoa > Mollusca > Bivalvia > Cardiida > Cardiidae > Fragum > Fragum fragum. Next base: position 38,136,306 of record OX336374.1, read on the forward strand.
TTCTTTTTCTCTATGTAAAATCTGTGATCCCATAACACACTGGGCTAACGTTGGTCGAAGACTGATAGTTTATAGTATTTTATAAAAATACCATAACTTGATAAGGCTATGCTACTTACAAAATTTGAAAGCCAAATGCCTTATGGACTGCAAGGGGAATATTTACTAAGATTTGTCCCTTTATCTCTCAACGGCGACACATATTCTTTCCGATATTTGTCTCTCACCAATGGGTTGATAATCGTAAACCTAAAGGGAGAGTAGCTGGAGGCTAGGAAAGGATGTAGTAGAAGTACTGGTGTGAGAAATACCAGGAATCCATTGTTAGGTGCTCAAGCTGTCGCAACATTACTGAAATACTGTTAAAAGCGGCGATAAACCCCATTCAATAAATCTATCAATCATCTCTGTAAAAAAAGGGTTCCCATAGCATAAGGCATGTGATGACCTCAACCAATCGATTTGAACTATTTTGGTAGCTTAAGTACCGCATGTAAATGCTGCATTCAAAATTTGACAGATCTATGCCTTATGTGTGGAAGAAAAATAATTCCAAAATTGTTTCTTTTGGTTGGCATAGCAACCAATGTTCTTCATGGTTTTGAATTATTTTGGGTATTTTGAATGATCATGGCCTAAGCATCAATTCTGTGAACGCATAATACGCACACCCTAAACAATAGCCTGTTTGAAATCGAAAAAAGAGGCAGGTTACAATTTAAAGTGTGTCTAAATTGCCTGGAAATCAAATTGAAATACTATTAAATATCATTGTGAACGGAAAATTTCACCAATTATTACCGAGGGCTGCGAGACCCAGTGATTTAATACAGCTAGGGTTAACAATTTGTAGTCAAAGTATTTTAGGCTTGTATGAAATTGAAAAAAGGACCATGAGGGTCCTATATCGCTCCCCTGAGTATGATGGCTCAAGGCTTTATGATGTGTACAAAAGATCAAAGCCCTCTGCCTATTCATTTTGGGGAAGAAGATTTCCTCCTTTAATATTAAGTATATTGAATATCCCACCAAATAGCACTAATTTCCAGAGTAAGGTAATTCTTTGAAGTAATTTTATGAAGGGTCATAGGCATTTGTAAACATACCAAATATCAAAGCCCTATGCATTATGGTTTAGATGAAGAAGATTTTCAAAGATATGTTCCTTTCTAAGATCAGGAATCGCACAGAAAAGGGCTATTTTCAGAATACGGTAATTTTATGAAGTAATCTGGTGAAGGATCAATAGGCATTGATATATGCCCAATATTAAAGCTCTGGGCCTTATGGTTTGGGAGAAGAAGATTTTCTTTTTATGTAAAAGCAGGGAACACACAAAAATGGGTTCACTTTTAAGATACGATTATTCTATGGAGATTTTTGGTAGCGGTTCAAAGGGTTTTGATATACACTAGATAATACACATCTAGGCCCTATAGCTTTGTAGAAGATGATTTTCAAAGATGTCCTTCTTTATTCATATGTAAAAACAGGATCATTTAGAAAAGGGCTAATATTCAGAGTAAGTTAATTCTTCCAAGTATTTTGGCAGAAGGTCAAGATGATGATTTATACCAAGTATCAATGCTTTGGCCTTATGGTTTGAGAGAAAAAGACTTTCAAAGATTTTCTTCTCCATTTCTATGTGTTTTAGGGAATGCACAGAAATGGGCTAAATTTAAAGATACGGTAATTCTATAAAGTATTTTGATAGAGGGCCAAAAGATGAAGATTTATACCAAATATCAAAGCTTTTGGCCACATGGCTTAGGAGAAAAAGGTTTTCAAAGATTTCCTGTAAAATTAGGGATTGCAAAGAAAAGGGCTTATTTTCAAGATACATTTATTCTTTGAAGAGGGATCAAAAGATAATGATTTATACCAAATATCTAAGCTTTAGGCCTTATGCTTTTCAAGAAAAGGGTTTTCAAAGAGTTCTTTCTTTATTTTTATGTAAAATCAGGGATTGCAAAGAAAAGGGCTAATTTTCAAGATACGTTAATTCTTTGAAGTATTTAGGGAGAGGGTCAATAGATAATAATTCTAGCAAATATCAAAGCTCTTGGCCTTATGGCTTGGGAGGAGAAGACTTTTTAAGTTTTTTCACTTGTTTGCCATAGCAACCGACACTTTTACATGGATAGCAATTTTTTGAGGTATTTTGAAAGAGCATGACCTAAGGATCATTTCTGTGAGATTTAGTTAAAATTCCATGATAGTTTAGGAGTAGAAGATTTTTTTTTAATTATGAACGGACGGATGCCGGACGATGACCGATCACAATAGCTCACAAAGAACACATTTTGTGCTCAGGTGAGCTAAAACTACCAAATACAGCATTATAAAAAGCTTTCAAATTGAAAAATGTCATTTATGTAAGAAACATTGTTTGAAAATGAGAAATTGCTTCTTTTTCAACTCTACTTTTCTAAGCTCATATCCTTAAGTTTGTCAAAAGGGCAAATTTTGTGATAATGATTTAATATGGAATTGCTGATATGTACAGAGTGAATGTTTCATTTAGTATGTAGTTAGGCTGATAAAAGCCTCTCATGATCGAGAATTGGATTTATCACCATTACAAAGTTTATACTCAAGTTACTCAAATTACATCCTGGGCTTATCAGTAAACATACCAATCTGGTGTCCTGGGGGTGATTTGAGGGTCAGTTTGCATATTTAACTGACCACAGAAAATTCATTTACAGTTACTTTCTCCGGGAAATTTCTGGCTGGAAGTCACTTAAGTGTAGGACTGCATCTAAACAAGATTAACCCTACTGCAGTGGTTCAAAGTTTGGAAAAATGCTCAATTAGCGCAATTTCAAAGCCTTATCCTCTCAACCCATTACCAGATGCAATCAAATATAGACTAGGGCATTCATTCTTGATATGTAGCATTACTCAATGGTTTTGTACTATGCCCAAAGTCTTATATTTTTTAAATCTATTTGACTTCAGTTGCTTTTTTATACAAAAAGTACTTTAATTTGCAGATGACTTATGTGAACAATTTAGGATCATCATTGACCTCTTTTTCCTGTTAGTGCAAAAATGTCAGCAGTTTTTACGAGATTTCTGCAAACTTGCAGAGAATTTGCACAGGATGAGTGCACCTCACAAGGATTGTTCCTTTAGAAATTAAGACCAGTAATGCGAAAAAATTGGCCTGGAGAAAATTCAACTGTTATTAACTTGCACAGCCTAATTTGGCTCAATTCTGTCAAAAACATAGGACAATGTTTTATAAAATAGCATCGTAAACTTGATAAGATCATTGTGTTTCATTGGATTCTACCATTGGTGTTTGACCAAGATGAACTTTAAAGAAATTACTTTTCTTTCAATGATTAAGTCACCTACAAACCTCTATTAGATCAGATATCAACAATATTTGCCCTGACCTTTGATCTACTTAAACAAGAGGACCATGATGGCCCTAAATCGCTATCCTGAGGCATCTGCTAATTAAAGAACTTTTTATATAAAAAGACATAACAGGAGCTAAATAGATGTAACAAATATAACCTTTCGGGCATTATACAAAACCATCAAGTAGTGCTACATACCAAGTATGAATGCTTAAGTCTTTATAGTTTAATCCATTAGCAAACAACCTGGCAGTTAAACTCACTCAAGGAAAATGGTTTTGGAAAATGTGAGAAAAAGAGAACTTGCTTATTATTTCTCCATTTCCCACAATGTTTATACGATATTTTAATTTCAATCCAATTTGATTTGCCAACGCAATTCTTTCAGTTTGAACTGGTCTTAGATTTTGGTATCTTGTAATGGGTTTAGAGGAGAAGAATTTAAAATTGCTCTTATTGAGCATTCTTCCAAACTTTGGACTTCTTGGGCATGGCCATTTTTGATCCACTGACTACAATTTTGGCATCCTTGGTAGAGAACCATCAGGATACACTATATACCAAAATTGAATGCTTTATGCCTCATACCTAGGCTATTGGCATAATTTCTCGTAACATAGTAAACTAGAGGCGATCGATTGTACTGATTATTTAAATGGTGTTTTGAGGAATTCAATATAAACCGAATCATATTCACCATGTGTGTCAAATAAGTCTTGTCAATCAAATCTTTTTATATTTCAAACTTTTCATTACTTTACAAAGAGCTATTAATTGAGTCAGTTGAAAAACAAAATTTAAAAAATTCTTACTGTATTCCATATATAGACATACGCCATGACCATAAAAAGGATGTTTTAAATTAATCAAAATTTATTGGTGGAATATGAAAAAGAGTCACAAAAGGGTCATTCCGGTGAAATTCAGTTGAAATCCATCAACTGGTTTCTGAGAAGAATTTGGAAAGGGTCAACTGAGAATCATTTCCGTGAAATTTGGTTGAAACCCCGGTTTCACAGGTTTCTGAGAAGAACATCTTCCAAGCTTTCACCATATATGGAAAATAGCCCCGCCCATTTAAATCATGTTTATCATCCGACGATCAAGATACTTTGAATGAATCTGATAAAGGGTCACCCCAAGGATCATTCCTATAAAATTTGGTTGAAATACATCCACTGCTTTCTGAGAAAAGATTTTTTAAAAGAATTCACCACTATGTAGATTAGCACTGCCCATTAAAGCCATGTTTTCATCCGATCAAAATTCTTTGAAGAGATCTGATAAAGGGTAGACCAAAGGATCATTTCTTTGAAATTTGGTAGAATTCTGTTTAGTACTTTCTTATATGAAGATTTTTAAAGTAAAGGTATATGGCCGGACGTGCGCTTGAACGGAAAGACGCATGACGGACAAAGCGCCATGACAATAGCTCGCTGGCTTTCAGCCAGTGGAGCTAAAAATCATATAGTTATACTACATATCACATATTAATGCCTTAGGCCTTATAGTTTATGTGGCAAGACTTTTGAACTGGCTTTTATTGAGCGATCAAAAAAAAACCACACAAAAAAAAAGAACTCTGGGTTGGGGCTATTTTTGACCCCAGGAGAATTAATTTGGTGAACTTGGTAGAGGACCATGTGGATATGCTATATATGAAATACGAATGCATTATACTATCATACATTTGAAATAACAGATATTTTAACATGCTGTACTTGAGTGTTTTTTCAAAACTTTGGATCCCGGAGGCAATGCTGTTTTTGACCCAAGGGGTATAAACCCCTAAAAACATGGTAGATAACATTTAAGTTATGCTACATTCGGAAATTGAATGCTTAAGGCCTCATACTTGATAGGAAGATTTTTAGCTCGGCTGTTTTCGGAGAAATCCGAGGTATTGCGATAGCCTTGGTGTTATCGTCGTTGTCCGGGGTGACATTTTGTGATATCTCTGGTTCTACTAAAGGCATTCACTTGAAACTTGGCACACTTGCTCATTATCAAAAGAGCAACCTATACTATCAAGGGGGATAGCTCTAGATGCATTTTGTCCACTATCCAGCGCCCAAGAGCCGAGCGTAGGCACCTGTAGGCGTAGCTCTTGTCTTGTTTTGCTCATAGTAGGCGATATTTCCAACTATTGACCCCTGAAGGGCTGTTTTTATCCCATCCAGGGGCATGAATTTTAATAACATACTACAAACCATGTAGTTATGTTACTTACCAAATATTAATGCCCTTTTCCATAAAGTTAGGGAGAAGACTTTTGAACTTGCTCTAATTGAGTGTTTTCCCAACTTTAGACCTCAGGAGTGGGGTCATTCTTGACCCCAGGGGTATAATTTTTGAAAACTTGGTAGAGAATAATGTGATTATGCTGTATATAAAATACAAATTTCCCTTGGCTTATATTTCATATACCAAATTTATTCAATATTTATATCTAACACAGATATTCCTTTCCTATGTTTTCACTTTGCATCCAATTTGGTGGCCTTAACCTTTGATCGATTTATTGATCTTTTTACATAACTTATATCATCTAAACAGAACTGCAACGGGTTGTAGAATTTCACTTTGTGAACATGTCCTTGTTCTACTTAAAAGTTTAAATACCTATATACCTAATATGTTTTATGATTATATCTCATACTAAAGTAATGGTTAATAAAACACATGATTGTCCTTGAAAACCATTGGCACTGAGGTCTCAGCCTTGTAAAAGTGATACACAGGAAACAAATGAATAAGTGAACATTGTTGTAACATAACTGAAAGATTATTCAAAGGGGCGTTTGAAATAACATACAAAACAATTTATTGTGATTTGCAAATCAATGTGTACTATTGGTCCTTTCATATTCTTGATTTCAACTTAACCAGTTCCCACACAATCTGGCATTCTGACACACTAAAGAAAAAAATAACAGTGGATACACTGTGAGAAAAGGAAAAGGAATTGCTTTTTAAGAAACATCTCCTATTGTATAATTTTTTCTTCTCTTTTTGGTGCTTATTTCAAAATTTTTAATATCATCTGCAGCTTCTATAAATTTTGGCAGGTCCTGTAAATTTGTAAAATATCGAAACATTCCTCTTTCTTTAAAAAAAGTTACAACTCTTTTGTTAGTATCTTTTCATTCAATGATACAACTTCTTATAAGTAACTAAATAAGAGCATGCGGGAGAATGAACTTAACACAAGGCTTACCTCAAAGGGTTAGGGGTAAAAAAAATTGTCGCTGTTAAACCTTATTTTGAATAATTTAGGACGGAATGGCAAGGGCTTAGAAATATCACAAATCATTAAAAGTCTGAAAAACACTCACAAGCCATGATCAAAAATTGTTGCATGTCTTATCATTAGATCTAAAGGGACCCAGGTCAAGCATTCCAGGACTGCAACACAGTGAAATAGATAGCCACTTAATAGATTAGCAGACAGATAACCTGTCAAGCCTACAAATTTACCGCTGGTTGATTTTGAGGATCAGAACTGGCTTGTACGCTAGACTGCATAAGGGAAAAGTGTCGTCCCTGGTTGTAGAAATACACGTATAGCAGCTGCGGCTATAGCGCAGTTGATAGCGCGTCGGATTATAATGCCAAGGAATCGATCCCCGGTAGCGGAAAAAATCTTTTCCGACATTTGTTTCCACAAATGGGTAGATAATTGTAAACCGAAGTGGGATGAGCAACTGGAGGCTTGGAAAGGGTGTAGTGGTAGTACTGTTAAAAGAAATACCAGGAATCAATGGTTAGGTACTCCAGCAGCCGCAATATGAAACATTGTTGTAAGTGGCGTTAAACTAAATTCATACAAAAATATCTACAGCATTAGGCATAATTATTGTACTTTACAATCTGTTTTCGAACAGCATCCAATATCAATCATCGTTTGTCTATCTATTTATAACTTGTATAAAACAGGCTGTACCTAAACAATTCCGTAACGCAAGGACGTTTCACAATCAACACACGCTTTGTTCATTAGGAATTCTGTTAACCCATTCCCCCACAGTGACGCTTTTAGACAACCCCAAGAAAAAGAGCTTTGGAAAACATTGTGGAAAATGAAGAAATTGCTTGTTACAAGCAATTTCTTCGTTATCCACAATGTTTTCTACCCGATGGTAAAAAAATCTAAAATTCCATTTGCTTTAAGTTGTTGTCTTCAACTCCTTTCAATTTGGACCAGTCTAAAATTCTGTCGTCTGGAAATGGGTTTAAAGCATGAAGGTAGTCGTTGATTAATGAGATCTGAATCATTGATCGGCTAGTAAGAGTATTGATCGGCGACCGCAACTACGGATACAAAATTTTAGTTTGACATTTATGCTAAGGTGGCGGAACCCTCATTTTGTAAATACAAAGGCCTTTTCCTTAAATATTATTTATAGAATTGACTGCTAGACTTGCCGCAGTCGTTTTCTTGTTGTTTTTGTTGTTGTTATTGTTGTTGTTCTTCTTCTTGTATAACAACATTCCTCGTGAATGTTACTGTGATAAAAGTGTTCATCAAAACTGTGTCGGTAAACAAGAGACTGAATTAGCATCGTTGCACAGCCCTTGGATGATTTTAACCCATTGTCAATAGACAAAATATTGGACTCTAAAGTGAAAGAAGATGCAGACGACAATTGTTAGTTGGTGGAATTTAGAAAAAAATGTGTAGAAATTTTGTTTGTTTTAATGGGGTTTAACGCCACTTTTAATTTTTTTTTTTTTGGCCATATCTCGGCGGATGGAGCACCTAACAATGGTTTCCTGGTATATCTCGTACCAGTACCACCACTTTTGTGTAGAAAGCATTGTGGGATAATGAAGAAAATGCTTGTGAAAACCAATTTCTCTATTTTCCACAATGTGTTCCTTTTTTTTCTTGAGAGGCGCCAGAAAGTGTTATTTTACGGGAATGAGTTAACGAAGAGCCTGACAGCCTGACTTAATTGGCTACCTATAACTTAACTAACCTGAAGTAAAGAACTAATATTGAATTAAACAAGTAAACTTGCATTGTGATATACTCGAGAATGAAGGGCCTGAAATACAACACATTTACGATGATTGTGGTTAAGGTGTTATAATATCTAAAATGAGCGAATATTTAAAGAATAAAGCTTATATCATGAAAAGAAAAATTAAAATAGAAGTTTTTTTTAGAAAATAAGGCCAGCGATATTTGGAAAATCTTTAGAAGTTTTACCTGAAAGATGACCCTTGTATCTTTCGATGATATAGATTTTGGACTTGCATGTTGTTAAGATGTATCTTCATGAGAATTGTCAAAGGAAAAATCTGAATTTGCAGATTTAGACAAACAAACAGTAGGATAGACAGATTGACACCGGCAAATCAATATCGGCCGACCTTATCGATGCGGAACTTAAAAAATTCAAAAATGAAAAGAAAATCTGTAGAAATGAAAACCAAAGCTTGAAAAGCGTATATGTTTAATTAGTATATATTTGTAGTTTTGTTGTTGTTGTTGTTGTTTGGGGGGTTGCACTATTATCATTTCTATTTCTTGTTTTTGTAGCTTGATGGATGTGGTAGTGGTATGGTTGTTGTTGTTTGGTGGTAAGGTTAACGTGACCTTTTTGTCCTATTCACCGAAGTCAGACATTATAGATTATTTACAAAGATATTTTACATCGCTCTGAAGTATATGATTATAGTTTGAAAGCACTTAATATGCTTTTAGACAAAGGATGTAAAGTTCGTTTAATATTTCATATTCCCATAAAACAGTCATAAAGAATCAAGCCTAAGATTTTTGGCTCTGCAAAGTAATACATTGGGCATCCTTGAACTTGTTTTTTTTAAAAGATAAATGAAAGCTCGAAAGTTCTGTAAGAACAATACCTGTCGTCATTTTCCATAATGTTCTCTAAACCTTAACTCATTCCCACACAGTGACGCTTTAGGACGCCCCCCAAGAAATACAATTGGAAAAACATTGTGTAAAATGGAGAAATTGCTTGTGACAAGCAATTTCTTCATTTTACGCAATGTTTTCTACCTAAAATGTTGAAAAAATCTAAAATTTCATAAACTTTAAATTGTCGTCTGCAACTCCTTTCAATTTGGACCAGTCCAAAATTTGTTTGTGTGGAAATTGGAAAGCGTTGATCCCTTGATATGGGAATTTCTCACTAGATAATTGTAAAGCCTTTCAAAAGCATTACAATACGTAACCCGTAAAGTGAACGGATCCGCCCAATTGCAACGTTGTAAAGCAAAAAGGACTTTAGATCAAGCAGAGGTCAGAGGCTTCACTCCGGAAGTGTGAAGCTATATTTTTTTATATTTTGGTTTATTATATACCTATAAAAGATATGGATTAAATCTGACTATCTAATACAACTCGACAGAAAAAAAATCAATATTCGGCGTGTACCTAAAATCCGTATTCATCGAGGAAATTTAAACACGACTACATTTTTTTTTTTTTTTTTTTTTTTTTTGGAAAGTTGGTAATTTCTTAATCATTTAAGAGAAATTTCTTAATGTCATGTCCTAAAAGCTATAGAATAAAAGGAATATTACAACAGTGTCTTTTTCTATTTGTTGTTATCGTGTTCTCGAATTGTGTGTAGGTAGGTCTCATCCAATAATAAATACCTACACACGATTCTTGGACACGATAACAACAAATAGAAAAAAAACACTGTTGTAATATCCCCTATAGCCCGCTGACAATATGTAGTAAAATAGAATAATGATCATATATTCAGAAAATCTGCATAAAGCGTAAATTGTTGATCCCGTTCAGTCTGCAAAGTCTGTGCAGACGGTCCATTTTCGCCTACCGGATCACATATGTGAGCATTCTGGGAGAAAAGTCCATTTCAGAAATACGCAATATATATTTAAACCGCCAAGCAAAAGCAAAAAAAGAGATAAATCCAGTGGATGGCAATCAGTATGTGTTATTTATCTATTTAATTTTCATTTTCGTCCATCAAAAACGGGCGTTCTGATTGTTCGAAAAAAGATATTCATACCTCCATGAAAACTCTTTGAGAGCCTAAATGCTATTAAATTATAAGAAATTAAGAGAATATTTTTTGTTTTCATTGAGGTATGAAACGAAAAACCTAATAACACTTATGTATGAATTCATACAGTGTGATTAGAGTATTGTTTATTTTTTTTTTTTTTTTTTGGTTTTTTTTTTTTTTTTCTTTTTTTTTTTTCATACCTCCATGATAACAAAAAATATTCTTTTTGTGTCTTAAGTTATTTATTGTTCTTAGTTATTATTAATTCATTTGGTTGTTAATATAAGATGGTCGAATGACCATTCTAAAATCAGGAAATCTGCAAAGAGCGAAACTTTTAGATCAGGGTCAGTCTACACAATATGCAACACCAGTGTGATCCTTTTTGCTTGGCAGATCACTTATCTAGTAGACAGGTTTTATCCAGCAGAGGACAATCAGAGATGATAATTCAAATAGAAAAATATAGTAATCTAATCTATATGAAGAAATTCTAAAGAAGATCTGATAAGAACGAAAACTGTCGACTCTTTTTTAAGAATGAAGGTTGTCAATTAAAGGATCAAACAACGAATCAAATCATTAATTTAAACTGAACTTTGGACTCCAACACTGATCGTTATCTATGAAACGTTTTTTGGTCCACTGGCAACTTAAACATCGTACCTACTGCTTATTCAAGCTGTAGTTACGAAGATTGAGTCACCGACCAATCAATTTAAATAACGCCGTTGAATATTCGACTGGAACTTCCTGTCTAAGCTGAGTGGGCGTGGATCGGTCAATAGACGTAGTGCAAGATGTTCTAGGACAGTATTACCCATTCCCGTATTTGATTTGGTAGGTCACTTCAGGTAAGTTTGTCGACCCACTCATACGAGAAAAAGATAGCAATCAGAAAAACAGGCGACTTAAAAGTTTGAGATTTATGTAGAATAATAATTGTGCCTTTAGAACTATATGATAGCACAAACAATATATTAAGAGTGAAAATTACACAAATTATTTATCGTTCGTATTCCAGCACGTTCCTGTGTGTAATAACAGCTCTTTCTCTTTATATGTACAAATGATCATATTTAAGTTTCGTCTATCAAGATAAGAGCTTTTTTATTTTATTATTTTTTCTTTTCATACTTCCATGAACAAAATTTTGGCACGCTACTTTTTTGTATGCTCCAGGTAGATCCTTAAAAATTTTGCTCAAAACTTGTAAAAGATTTGTTTTATTTTGCTTGGTGTCAATAAATTGTAAGCAATGGAGATACTATTTTTTGTTTGTTTTTATTGAGGTATGGAACTAAAATAGTTGTCTATTTATACAGTGAGATCATTTTTTTAGATTCATTTGTTAGTGAAAGAAAAAGAACTTCAATTTTTAACACTTTTGATTTTACTTGTTTTTGAAGGCCCCGGTTTATGATTTATGTATTTTAATTCATATCCTGTACAACATCTGATTCTTCACGTGTTTTTTGAGCCTTTAATCCATTCTCGCATTGCATGCTGAAATTCAATGAATCACTGCCAAGTGATTATAAGAAAATGATAGGGATGGTGCTTGTTACATCATATTTCTAAATTTGTATAAACATGTTTCAAGTTATGACTTACTCTAAATTTCAGTTCGCCGGTTAGGACTTTTCGCTGGGATATCATCGTTCTCGTTTTCAAAACTCATAACTACATCTTGAGTCAAGCTGTATTTGCGAGGTTTTAGAACGGCGACGACGATATATATTCTGACTTGATTTTACACTATCTTTAGATGTATCAGCTGCTTAGTTCAGGTTACTCCGCCCAATGTTATTTTTCAATGATAAATCAATATACGTTAAGTTCTCAAAAAGCAAGTGTCTTTCAAAGCTGATAGAGGATAAAAAAGGTTGCCTGAAATAGTGTATTTTCTCGTTACCAGGAAGTTATCCTTTAGTCATTCACAGTGAAAAAAACCTGGTGGGGAACCAAGACTTCGTAGCTACAGCTTGGATTTAAGGTTTTGGGTGGTCTCTGATGTTAAGAATATAGACAATACCAACAGGAAGCAAATTTTGGGATTTGAACATCGAAAAAATCGATTTCTCTTAATTCCAGACAGAATCTCTTTCGCAAATGAGCGCATGCGTGACATTTCCAACCATTACACATGTGCGCCAAGTAAAGACTCAGATCAGCCTGTGCATCCGCACAGTCTGGGCAGAGTCTTCACTCGCGCTCCGTAGATAGATACTGACCCAAGGCTTCTTTAAACAATTAGCGAATATTCTAATTGTCCCGAATGGCTGTCCAGCGGGCTCAATGTGTGCGAGTCACACACATGCAAAATGGTTGGAAATGTGACGCATATGCTCAAATGTTATTGTCGTTAAAACTAGAAATGCACAATAAGTAGACAAATACCTTTCACAGAGAAGATTAAATGTACCATTATAGAAACAAAGATAATTTTTATTATTGACTTTGGATCTCCAAGATTTCAAAGTCTTGGATCAAAACAGTTTTTAGATTAGAGCACAGAAATGCGTAAAACAAACTTCATTATAGACCTCTATTTTTTATTTCCTCCAATAGTGAAAATTTAGTTTTACAACTTGTAAATGAATAATAAATATAGGAAATGGGTATGTAACAATCAACAAACATTTGTATTAAGATTAGTTTCGGAGAAAAAAACACTTTTTTTTCTATTAATATTTTCTATCAATACGGAGTGATCGCTTAATACAAGTCTAAATGTACACCCGTTCTCCGTAGGTGGCGTATGAATCAGATATAGCTCAAATTCTCGATGTAGGAACTTATAATTGCTGTAACGTTACATACACCACTACACGATAAATAAATCAAACCCCATCTGTAAGCGAACGATAAACCTACGCACTCAGTTTTTTATGGGATTTTTGTATGGGTGTTACTGTTTTAAGCTATATTTAATTTATAATACCCAATTATAAATTATGTTATATTATTGAGATGTTTGCATTAGGTTTCTTTTGGGAGGCGTTGTCGACTTAGCGGGCTCCTGAGTTTATTACACGTAGAATTTAAATATTTTTATGATTTCTTAGTGGCTCTTGTCCAAATGATCCATCATGTAATATTATGCAAACCACAAAATCTAATGAGCGCGTGCTCGAAATTTCCAAAAACTCAACATATGCGTCAACGAAAGACTCAGATCAGCCTGTTGCATAGGTACAGACTAGCTTGACTCTTGACTATGCCCTCTATAACTGGATACGGACTCAATGCAGACTCAACGGGTTTTTTGTTTGTTTGTTTGTTTGTTTTTGTTTTTTGGTTTTTTTTATTGAGGTTGATGAAGTTGGTGAAGTGATGGTAAAGTTCTATAGATGTACTATTATTAATATTATCGTCATTGTTGCTTTTATTATCATTAAACTTGCATATCTGTTTGGATTGGTGGTATGGGTGAAGTGATGGTGAGGTAGATTAAATGCACTATTAGCATAATCTTCATCATTGCTATTATAATCAAAAAATTTTATATCAATTTGATTGGTGGTATGGTTGAAGCTATGGTGCGGTAGTATAGATGGACTTTTTTATGATCATCATTATTGCTATTATTATCATTATCATTATAATTTTATATCTATCTGGATGTGTGGTGTGTTCGAAGTGATGGTACGGTAGTACATTGTATAGTTGTACCGTTATTATGATCACCAATATTGCTATTATTATCATTGTAATTTTATATCTATTCGGATTGGAGGTGTGGTTGAAGTGATGGTATGGTAGTATAGATGTACTTTTGTTATTATTATCATCATTTATGCTATTATTATCATTAAATTTCCTTATCTATTTGGATTGGTTGTGTGGGCGAATTGATGATGTGGTAACATAGATGTTCTTTTAATATTATGATCATCATTATTGCCATTATTATCATTAACATTTTATATCTATTTGGATTGAAGGCGTGGGTGAAGTGATAGTGTGGTAACATAGATGTACTTTTATTATCATGATCATCATTATTGCCATTGTTGTCATTAACATTTTATTTCTATTTGGATTGCTGGTGCGGGTGAAGTGATAGTGTGGTAACATAGATGAACTTTTAATATTATGATCATCATTATTGCCATTATCATCATTAACATTTTATATCTATTTGGATTGGTGGTGTGGAAAAAGTGATGGTACGGTAGTATAGATGTACTTTAATAATTATTACCATCATTTTTGTTATTACTAACATTACAAGTCTGGCGATCTTGATTCTTGGCCTTCATTATATCGCGATTACTTGTGTATTCTCCAGGAAGAAGAGTCGAGAGGGATTAATCTAAGCTTGAAGAACTTGTAAAATTGTAAAATATATTTGTTTAAACCCTAGTGCAGTTGTATGGTTGCTGTTTTGTTATTTTCAATATGTTTTTATTGTAAAGGCGGCACGATAGTTACTTGTGGTGTTGGTGAAATGAGTGCGTTTTTGTTCAGATTTATGGTTGTTAATTGCAATGCTTTCTAACAGCCTTATTATTTTGTGATTGAAAGTGTGGGTGAAATGGTGGCGCTGTAGAATCGCTGTTTGTTTGTTTTTATCATTATTATGATTAATAATTTGTTTGTTTGAATGGGGTTTTACGCCGCTTTCAACAATCTTTCAGTTATATCGCGGCGGATGGAGCACCTAACAATGGAATCCTGGTATTTCTCACACCAGTACTACCATTACATCCTTTCCTAGCCTCAAGCTGCTATCACACATGGGTCTATGATTATCGACCCATTGGTGAGAGACAATTAGTCGGAAAGGATGAGTGCCGCCGTCCGGGATCGAACCCGGGACCTTTAGATCTCTGTATTATTTCATTGGTCGTTGGTTTGTTTATTGGCAAGTTCGTTTGTTTATTCGTTCGTTCGTTTGTTTGTTATTTGTTTGGCTGGCTGGCTGGCTGGCTGGCTGGCTGGTTGGTTGGTTGGTTGTTGTTGTTGGGGTTTTTTGTTTTGTTCGGTTTTGTTTTGTTACATTTTTTTCTTGCTATAACATGATGCGGGTTAAATGGTCGGATGGTGTAGTGACTAGGGTGATATTTTAGTGTTTGATCGGGGTGTACTTTTGGCTACTACTGCAACTACTGCTTCCGGTTTTAAACCTCTTCTCAATGGGTGGGCTATTCAATATGTCTGTCTGCCAAAAGTTCTCATAAATACTTCACAAATTAATTATCCATAGCCATTAAGCTGACCAATGAAAAAGCGAACGTTCGTGAATGAAATGATTTATTTACGATAAGGTAGAAATAAATTAACTCAGAACCATGTATCTGAGCACTAAATCTTAAGATTATATCCAACAACCTCACAATCTTGATTGATCATCTAAAGAGAGATCATCCGAGAATTCTGTTAAATAGTGACTCGTCAGACGAAAAGTGACAATTTGGAAAACACAGAAAATATCGATCCTTGTCAGACTGCGTTTTCGCGTAGTCTGAGTGTGATCGAAACTTACCATTCATGGTGAATTTCTAAATCGTCTTTGGTTTTTCTACCGTACGTATATTCCCGCGAAACACAAATTTGAACAAGAGCTTAGATCTAGCAAAGCTCAACTAGTGGTCGCATTTCAAAAAAAAATGATATGCCTTAGATAGACTATTCATAATTCTTGATTCAGAAAAAAAAACTTCTTAAATCGAATGTTTTGACTACGGTTAGCCGGCACATTCTGTGTAGTCTGACCCGAACCGATACTTTTCGAACATCTCAAACACTCCCTCTTTGCTTGACAGGTCACAAATAATCGAAGGGAGATCGAACTCAGTATAGGTTAATTACAGTTGAAATTTGTGGAATGAGTCTGTACAGAAAGGTAGAATCGATAATACCCTTTCGAGAGATCTACTCAAACAAAAAGTTCGGCATGAACGATAACATAACATAATTGACCAATCGCGGTGTCGATCAAGGAATATATCGACCTATCAAATCATTCATTCAGTCCGGAATTGAGATTTGCACTCCAACTTGACCGCCACTTTTGTGAAACATTTTTGTTGGTTTGGCGACTTAAACGTCGTAGCTACATGTTATTTAAGATGTAGTCACGGCGTTTAGGTCGCCCTCCAACCATTCTACCTTTTTGTTACATGCTACTGTCCATTAATCTTGCATTAAAACGCATTTAAATCGAAGCGGTATTTCCTGTTGGAGTCAGTGGGCGTGGCTAAAGGAATAAGTGGGCGGGACCAGCGATTGGCCAATTATATCTGTACACGTTATTGTATGCCTTATTCAGAGAAAAAAATCTGCAAACGATTCAGATGCAAAAGCTTATCACAGCATAAATAAAAAAAGGGGAGCGTATATGTTAATAAGCTTCAACCCATTACCAGACGATAAATTTTAGAAGATTTTGAAAGATGTCGCAAACGACAATTCTTAGTAGATTGAATTTTGAGAAAGATATTTTACTATTTGGGTAAGAAACGATGTGGATAATGAAGGAATGGTAACAAGTGATTCTTCATTTCCGTGAATGTTATCCAAAACTATTTGCTTGGGGCGTCAAATAGAGAGATTGTGTGGAAATGGGTTAAAGAAACACAAAATCTTATCTAACCCATTTTCTTACCTACAGGATACATTTTCTTCATTTAGTAACATTTTTCAATATACAAACATCTAACACGCCCGTCTATTTATGTATACCTTAGTTCAAAAGTTGAATATCAATACCCCAATTCGTTTATATCGGATTTTTTTTTTTTTTTTTTTTTTACCACGGCAAAGAAGCAAAATACATTCATGAATTTCCTCCTGAAAAGCTAAGCCCATTACCAGATTGCAAAACTTCAGACTGTTCAAACTTGAAATAAGTTGCAAGCGAAAATTTTAGGTCGTTAGAACTGTTTGCTTTTATGGTTAAAACATCGTGGACAAAGAAGAAATTGCTTGTTACAAGCATTTTTTTCATATTTTAAGGTTGTGTTTGTTTTTTTTTTGTTGTTGTTGTTGTTGTTGGTTTGTTTGGGTTTTTTTAAGTTCTTTTCGTGAAGGGGCGTAAATGAGGGGATGTATGGGCAATGATAACGCCGAGAATGAGGATTCTGGACACTTACAGTACGCAGTATCAAACTGCCATAAATTGCAAATGACGGATTGCTGGCCCAGCTCTCCGATCTCCGATCTCCGACTTGACTGACTGTACGACTGAGGTTATAATTACATCTTTTCAAAAAAATATGTGATCAGGGACATTTGATAGAATGCAGGTCATTGGTTAGCGAACTAAACGTCGTTACTTCCGCTTTAATTGGCTGTAGTTACGGCGTTTAAGTTGCCTTACCAACAAAAATGCTAAACATTAATGCCGGGGTTCAAAAGTTCACTTCCGATTTGAATGGATTATTTGATTGACCAATCGACGGTTTCATTGACAACAGCGATCTGCAAGTTAATTTTCAATAATATTCAAACATTTTCATTGTCTTTTCTAAGGGCTTTCCCTTTTTTCAGTTTTGTTATATTTATTTTCATCAATATTATTTCAACGTGTTGCACGCATCGTAAAAATCTATCGGTGTTTAGAATGATCTCTCTTCAAGAACTATTTGGCAGGAATAATAAAACCTTTCTCAAAGTGCAAATTGCTTTGAAAACTTAGTCGAACAGCTGGCCCATCTCGATTCTTAAACGACTTGGCACGAGATTTGTGTGCTTCTATACATTCTGCAGCCAAATTGTAAACAAACCGTCAGTTCTAATGGAAAGTAGAAACCCTGTCGATTAATTCTGTGATTTGCTATAAAGTTTTACACAAAGAATAGATTTGGTTGTTTTATTCACCCTTTCCTGTTCAATCCCTGGTTTTCACATCCCTGTGATTTTATACATGAGAAAACATTGTGGGAAAAGAAGAAATTGCTTGTAACAAGCAATTTCTTCTTTCCCCACAATATTTCTTACCCTGCCTATTCCTAAGCTTTCAAATTGCACTCACTTTAAGTTTTCGTCTACAACTTCTTTTTTGAATTGAAAAAGTCTAAAATTTTGAAAAACAGAAAGAAAGTTCAAATAATATTTAAAAATAAATTCCTCGTTAAGAGGAAAATGAGCTCAGTCTTACGCTTTCAAGCAAAATTTCTATTTCGAAACTATTGAACTAATAAAAAGATAAATCCCTGTCGATCAGTTCTGTGATTTGCTAGAGGAATCAAATCAAATTTCTACACAAAAAACAGATAAGGTTGTTTTTTTTAAAAAGAGTTCAAATAATGTTTCAAAATAGATATAACGTTTAGAAGGAAATAAGCTCATTCTCAAGCTTTCAAGCATTATTTCAGTTTGGAAAATATTGAACTAAAAGAAAGCAGAAACGCTGTCGATCAATATTGTGATTAGCTAGAGGAAATAAATCAAATTTTTACGCAAAGAACAGATAGGGTTGATTTTGAAAAATGATTAAATTATGTTTCAAAATTTAAGTCACACTCACCCTGTCCTGTACAATACCTTGTTATAGGCCTTGTGATATTGTACTTGAGAAAACACTGTGGGAAAAAATGAAATTGCTTGTAACAAGCAATTTTCTCTTGTTCCGCATCAATTTCTATTCCGTAGGTTTATTACTTTTAAAAAAAAATGCTTGTAACAAGCTCTTTCTTCATTATCCACAATGATTTTTATTCCAAAAGATAAAGATTTTTTTTTTTAATTAAATGAACTCAAACTTGCAGTCTGTAACTTTTTCAATATGGACCACTCCAAAATTTGATCGTGTGGTAATGAGTTAGAAGTAATCTCTATGTTTGAATTTGAGATACGCCCACGCACACCTATGAGATTGCGATAAGTAATATGTGATAAATTTAACAAACGTTCCAGGAATGCTGATTTTTATTCTGTCTGTGTATTGAAACAGGTATTTCATGTACCTTTATTTCTGCTGTCGGCATTTAAAATGTTTGGTGATGTTGTTGTTGTTACTTTGTTGTTGTTGTTGTTGTTGTCCTCTGATTCTGGCTTTGATTGGAAAATGGAAGTCTTTTGGAAATGTCCAGATTTGAATGGCCGAGAATCCTTTTTGGTATACGTTTGTCCCTCTCTGTCTCACTAAAATAGACTGTAAAGCTATTAATGTCGCGCAAACTCGAATTCCTTGGTCCCTCTCTCTCCCTCACAAAGATTGACTGTAAAGCTAATTAGGCCGCACAGCAACAGCCTTGGCCCCCTCTCTCGCACAAAGACAATAGGGTATCGCAAACTCGATTTAATTGGTCCCTCTCACAGTTTCACAAAGATAGTCTGTAGAGCTATCAAGGCCCCACAGATTCGAATAGCTGGCCCCTCTTACTCTCACAAAACTATTGGGGAAGCACAGACTCGTTTTCCTTTGTCCCTCTCTCTCCCTCACAAAGATAGACTATAAAGCTATTAAGATTGCGCAGACTCGAATTCCTTGGTCCTTCTCTCTCCCTCAAAAACATAGACTGTTAAGCTATTAAGGCCGCGAAGACTCGAATTACTTGGTCCCTCTCTCTCCCTCACAAAGATAGACTGTAAAGCTGTTAAGGCCGCACAGACTAGAAATCCTTGGTCCCTCTCTCTCTCTCTCTCTCTCTCTCACAAAGATAGACTATAAAGCTATTAAGATTACGCAGACTCGAAATCCTTGGTCCCTCTCTCTCCCTCACATTAATAGACTGTATAGCTATATTAAGATCGCGCAGACTCGAATTCCTTGGTCCTTCCCTCTCCTTCACAAAGATAGACTGTAAAGCTATAAAGATCGCGTAGACTCGTATTCCTTTGTTCCCCTCTGCTCCTCACTAAGATAGACTGTTAAGCAATTTAGATCGCGTAGGCTCGTTTTCCATGGTCCCTCTCTCTTCCTCACATAATTAGACTGTAGAGCTATTAAGATCGCGCAGACTCGAATTCCTTGGTCCTCCCCTCTCCTTCACAAAGATAGACTGTAAAGCTATTAAGATCGCGTAGATTCGTGTTCCTTGGTCCCTCTCTCCCCCTCACAAAGATAGACTGTTAAGCTATTTAGATCGCGTAGACTCGTTTTCCTTGGTCCCTCTCTCTCCCTCACAAAGATAGAAGGTAAAGCTATCTTTCCCTCACAAAGATAGTCTGTAAAGCTTTAAATTTCGTGCTAATTCGAATTCCTTGGTCCCTGTCTCTCCCTCACAAGATAGACTGTAAAGCTATGCAGGTAGCGCAGACTCGAGTTCCTTGGTCACTCTCTCTCCCTCATTAAGATCTACCGTAAAGCTATTAATGTCACGCAAACTCGAATTCCTAGGTCCCTCTCTCTCTCACACACACAAAGATAGACTGTAAAGTTATAATGTCGCGCAAACCTCGATATCTAGGTCCCTCTCTCTCACACACACAAAGATAGACTGTAAAGTTATAAAAGCCGCGCAAAGCTGGAATTTCTTAGTCCCTCTCTATCCCTCACAAAGATGGACTTAAAGCTATTAAGATCGCGCAGACTCGAATTCCTTGGTCCCACTCTCTACATCACAAAGATAGACTGTAAAGCTATTAAGGTCGCGCAGACTCGAATTCCTTGGTCCCTCTCTCCAATAAAGATAGACTGTAAAGCCTTTTAGGTCACCAAGGCTCGTATTTGTTGGTCCCCCTCTTTCATAAAGATGGATTGCAACGCTTAAAAGGTAGCGCAGAATAACATTCCTTGGCCCCTCTCTCCCAGAAGGATAGATTGTAAAGCTTTTAAAGTCGCGCGAACTAGCTCTCAAAAAGAGGTTGAGATCAGCTTCTCTCAATTAAAATCTCATGCCAGACCTACTTTTGTAAATAAAATCTACCTAAGCGGAGGGAAGCGATTGATCGCTCACCTAGCCCACTGACCTTCGACACAGCATCTCGACATGTTCGACATAAAAGCGACATAACTCGTTGCTAAATATATGGTGAGGGAATGGGATAAAAGGAAACTTGTTGGCTGACGATGTATTCGTCGTAACTACACCGTGAATAAGCTATATTTGCGACGATTAAATTGCTAAACCAACAAGATGCTTAACATAAATATCAGTATTCAATGTATTTAAGAAAGATTAGATTGGTCAACCCATCTTTTGATTGACGACCGTAAATTGTCACTTGTCTGAGAGCATGGCTAGTGTCGATTATTGTGAAGCATAGCGGACCATTTCATTTCCATCAAACAACAACATAAAATGCAACTAATGAACCCTTTTGATCAATATTAGAACTCGCGTCAGTGCAAAAGCCATCTACAGTATAGACCAATCTCTCTCTGTTTCTTTACTCGGATAGATATACAACTTGTAATGGTGACGGGATTGCGAACGTTTGTATCTCGCATTTCAAATTATGTTTGATTACCAATATGATTTCTACATAGACCCTCAGATCAATCTTTGGTTTGAATTTCCTTTCAAGTCAAGTGGTAGGGACATTATATTTTACCACACGATCAGCACTATGGCGCGCTGGCAGAAAAAAGCTACGGAAAACATCTTTCAGGAAAAAACGGTGTTAAGAAAAATGAAATTGCTTGTAACTAGCTGAAAAGTGGTTATTATAAGAAATTTCTCCTTATCTCACAATGTTTTACTAACATATTTGATACTTCCCTTTTCGATTTTTTGATACGCTCTGAATCGTCATCCGCAATTCCTTACAATTTGAATCAGTGTGTAATTTTGTCGTCTGTTAACGAACAACTGATATTATTTCTGAGGTTATTCGTAATCACTTTGGTATTCTTAACGTCTTACCACACGATAAAGTTTAAGACAGATCCAGATGAATAGAAGTTGCAGACGACAATTTCAAACTGATGAAGTTGTAAAATCTTTCATTTTTCTGCGTAGTAAACAATGTGGGAATTGAAGAAATCAATATTTTACCAAACGTTTTTCTTGGAGCAAATTTCATGGGGAATCGAACATTCATGCTTGTGCACCAAGAATGTCTTAACTACAGTTTGGGTGAAGCCGTAGTTAAGGCTCTTCTACTGCTATATAACAGAATAAAAAAAACTTGAAAGGTAAACCAGAAGAGAAATTCTTTAGAATGTTCTGTAATTTGTAGAAATTAAATTTACAGCGGTGAAGGCGTAAGTAAATTTCAGTACACGCGTTTTACATTAACTTTAATCTCTTAGTATTAGTTGGAATTTTTTCTATGTTAAATGATACACACCCTTTAATGTGTTTAAAATTTTAGACCTGTCCCAATTCAACAGTTCGGCAAACGACACGATTTAAATTGAAAACTGATTATTCAGTAGGGGTAAAAAATATTGTGGAAACAGAAGAAATTACTTTTTACAAGCAAATTCTTCTTTTTCCCCAATATTTTCTCAAGTACAAAACACGGGGACGAAAAAACTGAAGGATTGAACAGGAAAGGGTTAAAGGCCATGATGTATTATACTAAAAGAAATCAACCATAGAATCCGAACGAATTATATACCTCTGTTAAACAGCGCATTTGTAATAGAGCCGAGACCGATTAGCCCAGTCTGTAACGGGATGTGCTCTAATTGATTGATTGAATGGGGTTTAACGCTGCTTTTAACAGTATTTCAGTCATATCGTGGCGGCTGGAGCACCTAACAATGGATTCCTGGTATTTCTCACACCAGTACTACCACTACATCCTTTCCTAGCCTCTAGCTGCTATCCCACTTAGGTTTACGATTATCCGCCCGTTGGTGAGAGACAAATGTCGGAAAGGATATGTGCCGCCGCCGGGGATCGAACCCATGACATCCCATAGTTGAAGACTAGGAGTCTGACGCGCTACCGACTGCGCTATGACGGCGCTGCGATGTGCGCTAAACCCTTGGTCGTGAGTTCAAACCCTGGTTCGGGAAACGTTCTTTCCGACATTTGACGGAATTCGTCGAGATATGCGTCTTTTGTCTCCCACTTATGAACGAATGATAACTTCTTCGCTTAAGCGGGATGAGCAGCTGTTGGGTCGGGTCGAATTCTATAGTTTTACCGGTGTAAGTAAGGTAGGAAGCAATGGTTAGGTGCATCAGCCTTCGCCATATGACTTAATTACTATTGAAAATGGCATTGAAACCCCATATTATCAATTATATAACATGTATCGACTTTTACATCAACATTTCGACTAAAGAAATCGTCTGAATTCGAGCAGAAAATCCTCGGTGAGTGAGCAAAATATCGTAACAACAGCTGTAGTTACGATATTTTGCTCGCGCACCTATGAAATATTAAGCTCTTACAAACCTCTGGAATCTTATAGAATTAAAACCTGTTTATTTATTTATTTTTTTTAATAGGTAATGCAATCATTTCAAGAGAAAATATTTTTATCCGGCAGCATAACATTTCCAAAATTTTAACATATGCGTGAAGCTCAGGCATTAAGCCTGGGCACCCACATATTGCATCTACAATATTATGTGATAGACCAAAGGAACATAGAGATAGTATCTATCTAAAGACTCTGATCAGACTGTGCATTCTGAGTCCTTACCTAGCTCACATGTGAAATTGTAGGTAATATCACGCACAGGGGCAAGTGTTAACGAACATAGCGCAAATAAATTGAGCAATATCGCATAAATAGAATTGGCAGATCGCTGGTCCCGCCCACTGATTCTGCTGGCCACGCCCACTGGCTCTAAAAGGAAGTTCTACAAGGCGTTATTTTGCAAAATTTATGACCAGTCACACGTAATAAATAACTCAAATGGTCGGTTGGTGACCTAAACGTGGTAACTACAGCTTATGTAAGCTGTAGTTATGATTTTTACTTCGCCAAACCAACGATAACGCTTCACAAAAATGTCGGCCAATGTAGGAGTTAAATGTTCACTTCCGATCGAAATGAATGATTTGATTGCTCGATTGATTCTTTGATTGACAGTCACGATCGCTGATTTCTAAACGAAGATTACTGTTCAATTGATATAAAACACCAACACGAGAAGTAAAAAGCGCTTTTGTTTTGTAAACTTTGTCCTCAAAGAGGGTGTAGGCGACAATGTTTTTGTTGATTTTAACTTAAATATCCTTTTGAGGGGGGGGGGGGGAAGAAAACATTGTGGATAATGAAGAATTCGCTTAAAACAAGCTAGTTCTTCAGTGTGCACTAAGTTTTTCCAAACTTATTTCTTGAGAGGCGTGAAAAAGCCTGATTGTGTGGAAATGGTTATATCAGATTTATTCTTTTGTCGAGTTATGAATATACTAAAAGATAACTCGTTTGTTGGCTGTGAAAACTCCGTAAAGGAATGAGAAAGTAACAATTCACTTTCAAGCTCTTGGGACCAAAGATCTTGTTTGCAGACACAACTTAGACATGGGCTTATCAGCACGTATCAGAGTGTTAATTCAACTAAAAGATTCTGTAGACGTATTTTTCCGTGTTTTATGTTCTATAAATAAAGTTGTAAGCCAAGTGATCTTCATAAACGAAATGTTTCTGACATTACGATGGCATAAATCGACGATTCTCTGCCAAGGATGTTTGTACCAAAATATCAGACATTCTTACTTTTTTATAATGTATTCTAAACAGAGATTTCTCGAAAAACCTTATACGATTGGTGATAGATAAGCAAACAATGTGTAAAAATCAAAGTCTGCATTACCAACATGAATTCACCATTTTAAAAATGGCTTTTTATTTGCAATGTAGAATGAAAATATTGTAACCGAAAACCCATTTTATCGAGTCTGTCCTTTGTTAAACATGTTTCTTCAATTTTTCACTTTAAATGTTTTCTGCTCTTCTTCAACGTCTTCTAGCCAGACTAAATATGTTTAACAGTTTGGCGGTCTTGCCATAGCTAAATGAATATCTCACGCTTGACTTTTCTAATGTCATTTTGTCATTTGATATTTGATATTTTTAACATATACAAGTTTAAACAAATCTGTGATATTTTTGTGCTGTTTGCTTTAATTGGTATTCATTCGGCTACCAACAGAGCGCAACTGCGACTAAGATAAATGAGCGCGTGCGTGACATTTCCAACAGTTACACATGTGCGCCAAGTAAAGACTCAGATCAGCCTGTGCATCCGCACAGTCTGATCAGAGTCTCCACTCTGCGCTCCGTAGATAGATAATGACCCAAAGCTTCTTTAAACAATCAGGGAATATTCTTATTGCCCCGAAATGGCTGTCCAGGGTGCTCAATGTGTGCGAGCCACGCACATGCGAAATTGTTGGAAATGTCACGCACAGGCTCAATTTAATGGTTTTTACGATAATTTGTAAGCTAACCAACGACTCGAGACAGTTATAAATATTCAAAGTGTTTTTTGGGGTTTTTTTTTTTCAAAAACAGACCCCATTTTTCATGTAAACGGCCAAATGATTTTCTGGCGATATTGTTATAGACACGAACAGTTAGGGGGCATAGTTTCTGAAATCCTGGTACCCCTGCTCTATTGCTCGGACGGATCGCCATTGTAAATTAAAATTGTTTTACTAGTCAAATAGTTTATATAGGCCTGAAGCGCAAGTTCATCACCAACATTTTGGTTTGTTAAGAGACAGACGTCGCAGCTGCTTCAGGTAATTCACGTTAATAACGGCTAGTTCACTATCCGACGAATTTCATTTTATTTCGTGTGCTCGACCTTTTATTTTGCACACTACTGTCGTTTGATATTTCACACAAACTACCTTGTTGGTTGATAAATAGCGATTGTCAATCAAATAATCAGTCGACCAATGAAATCATTCATTGGGACCAGAAAGAGTTATGATCTCCAACATTGGTCGCCATTTCTATGAACCGTTTTTGTTGACTTAAACGTCTTCAATACAGCTAATCAAGGTGCAGTGTCGACATTTAGGTCGTCAACAAACCATTTCGCTTTTTTGTTGTTGTTGTTACATGCCACTGACAATATTTTTCCCAAATCGAAGCGGAAATTCCTGTCGGAGTTAATGGGCCGGGCCTATAGAGTAAGTAGGCGGGGCCAGCAATTGGTCGCGATTGAAGGGTCGCGAATATCGACCCGTCTGTTACTTGGTATCACAAGTATTCTGAATGATCGTACCGCTCAGCAAACAAAGACAGCAAGAGACGAAGCCATGTGTTTAAAAGGTTACACCAATTATTTGGGATTGTCGCTTTGAATCAAAAATAGATTTACATACGCAAACCTCATTAAGGTTTGAACTTTGACTTACGACATTTATGTAAAGCTTTGTGTTGGTTTGTCGACTCAATCGTCGTAGTTACAGCTTATTCGAGATGTAGTTACGACGTTTATATCGCCATTAGCTATTCACCTTTCATTAATTTAACAGCATAATTAACAAAATAATGCCGTTTGTTACCCATGGCGTACCTCTAAATGGAGGTGAGAAGGCGTGGCCAGATACCAGTCACTTGCATCGTATAGAAAAATTGGATCCATCTAATTTCAAACCAACAAATAAGCTTAACAAAATGGTTTGGTTGATCGATTGATACCTTGATCTACAAGCACGATCAGTCATTTGTTTATTCAATCAATAAAAACAGACTCACTACAAAAAACCACCACCACCAACAACAACAACAAAAAGACTTCACAATCCTGTTCTTTTACTAATTGCTGGTAGATTTTTAACCCATTCCCACTCGGTGACGCTTTAAGATGCCCCTAAGGGAAAAAAAACTTTGGAAAACATTGTGGAAAATGAAGAAATTGCTTGTTACAAGCAATTTCTTCATTTTCCACAATGTTTTATACCAAGAAAGTTGAAAAAGTTCGAAATTTTATAAACTTTAAATTTTCGTCTGTAGCTTCTTACAATTTGGACCAGTCTACAATTTTCTTATGTGTGGGAATGGGTTAAGTTAGCAGGCTCATTCTTCGTAGATTTTCTATCCTTTTTACTCGCAGCGTTGATGACTTAAATTCTATTTTTCGACGTAATATTGACCAATATAATCAATCATTGAGAGTGGGAGTGAACTTTGAACTCCGGCAAGTAATTTTGTTGGTTTTTCTTATTCAATATGTAATTTTTACGACGTTTAAGTTTCCAATAAACTAATTCCCTTTCATTTTTATGATCCTGGTAATTTATCTTACAAACAAAGTTGTTTATTAACGAACTACATGATTGAGGTCAAAGGGCGTGACCTGCGATCCGTCAAGTAACGTGTAAAGTTATCACAGGTTATTCACCGTATGTTACTCACTCCTGCGCGTATGGTATAACATACTAATAAATATGAAATAAAGTTGTTTATTGAATTTTATATCTTATAAATCAATGCTGTATAAATTAAAACAGAACAGAACGTAAAGCTCATTTAACTTATAGTCATTCGTATAACCCATTCCCAGACGATAGAATTTAGACTATTCCAAAATGAAGGGATTGCTGACGATAAAGCAAAGTTTGTTTCAACTGAAAAAAGGACCATATGAGATATCAAAAACAATTCGAGAAAAAAAGAAATTGCAATAAGCAGAAATAAGCAGTTTCTTATTCTCTCGCATTTTTTCCATGGGTATATATATTCGATATGTAAAATTGCGGGATTGTGTGGTAGTGCGTTAAGCTACAATGTGACCATAATGAAATTTACATAAAAATCTCAAATTACTCAAAATTCCTTTCTCTTTTATACTCGAATGACGAAATATATACATAAAAGTATGGTGATCGGCCTCATTGGTGCTCGAGCATAACAAATCACTGAATTTCGGCAAGTCATATAGTTATGGGCCATAAAGTGACAAGTTTAATACAGACCAGTAAAGATGCTTTATCTACATGATAACAGTTCTCTGAAAACAAAAAAAAATCGCACAAAACTGTCATTCGTTGGTTCAAATCTTTAGGGTCCAAAAAATAATAATAGAATCGTTTATGCGTTTCAGCTTAAATCATATTTCTGCCTCTATTCTTTAGTTCTTTGATATCGACAATGAAAAAAATGTGGTTATTAAGCTCCGATAAATAGCAGTTTGACAGAATGTATCTTCTACACAACTAAGCACGTTCACAGGTACAGATAACGTTAGTCTACAGTTTATACTCTAACATGGTGGCGAACTTGGTCTCGTCAGCATCCACGTTGGCGTTTAAGGTGATTTTGGCATTTTTGTCTTTAAATGCTGAAAGATCGAAGCAGCCTTCCCAGTGATTACCTTTCTTTTCTAGATGGAACCACTCACCGTCAGCGACCACCGACACCGCCTTGGCTTTTGGGATGTTGACGTTAAAATTCACGTTGGATAAACACATTTCTTTGTGTAAACAAATCGGCTCCTTCAGGTAACAGCCTTCCTTCCATGGTGCATACTGCTTTGGGAAGGCAAAGACCGGACACAACGCCTGATCACATCGAATCAGATAGTTAAAGACGTTTGGTAGTGATGAAGCTTCGTCCTTGGCGTCGCGCGCAAATAGCTGGAATTTGTAATAATCGGAACACGGAAGGGCGATCTTAAACGAGATGGTACCGAACAGCGTCTGCGTGAACACGAACTCTGACTCGTCCTTTTCCGTTCGACAGTTGATCAGCTGGTGGGTAATCTTCACAGGGTTTTTGAACTTCAGTTTGATTTCAATCTCGTTAGTTTTAGTCTCGATATCTCCGTCCATGTGGCTCAGAGTGGAAAGTCCGAGCTCCTGGAACGACGGCTGGGCTCCTAAGTAGCCAGATGGAAGATTTGGTCTTGTAGGCATATTGTTGAAATAGGGTTAAAGTTCGTCCTTAAACTTCAAAAAATTGTGTTTGAATAAAACAGTTTTTCCCAGGAATTTTATCTAAAATGTCCAATTTCCTAGTTTTACCACAGCAGCGGTCTGTTAGCATTCACTAGCTTATCCACAATGCGCCCAGGTGAGGAATTTGAGATTCAATCTTAGAAACTCTGAAACCCTTTACTTTATAGAAAGCATTTTCCAGCGATTCACAATTCATTTATAAGCGATATACAAAAAGTTGTAGATACCAAGTTGCATATAGATGCTCCGAGTAAGCAGTAATTAGTATCTTGGATTTATTGCCATCAAGCATATGCTTTTAGAAAATACACATTTCCGTATATTTTCGGGGAAATTTTAGTTTGAAACTTATTTTATATGAGTATAAAGGAACCCCCGAATATCCAGGTAATGTTACTTCCTAGTCTAAAGAAGCAACTCGTTAATTACTATCGATTAGAAATACCCACAAACATCTTTACTGCATTTCTCGAAAATGTACTCACTTTCAACCATATTTTGTATATAAACTGACTTAAAGTGAATTGCCATTAGAATTTAACAGAAAACTTCCTTCGTGTTTGAAATCGTTTGATTTCGAAATCATTTGCAATTTCAATGAAAGTTGACTTATCCATTGACCCATTCAAACACATCCCCTCCTTTTTACGCCTTTCAAGAAAAAAGTTTGGGAAAACATTGTGGATAATGAAGAAATTGCTTGTACCAAGCAATTTCTTCGTTATCGACAATGTTTTCTATCCAAAAAGGTTTTTTTAAAAAAAAGGTTAAAATTTCGTTAACTTGAAATCGTCCTCTGGAGCTTCTTTCATCTTGGACGAGTCTAAAATCTTCTTCTGACGATTAATTTCGCAAGAAATGTTTTTGTAATACAACCGATAACTTATTCAACTTATAAAAACTAGTGAAATGGAAATCTATGAGTCAACTGAAAAATATCAATACCTCGGTGGAAATTTTCTAAAAAGTTATCACAGATGCTTAAGCACCGAAAAGTCTAATCGCGTTTTATTTCGAATGTGTATTAGCAATATTTTCTTGATAAGTATTTTATCTGACGACATATTTTTAGACTGGTTTATTTTCAAGGAAATTGCGAACAACAAATTTAAAGTTAATAAAAATTTAAAATCATTTTTCTTTCGGGGGTGGGAGGAGAAAACATTGTGGATAAAAGAAAATTGCTTTATAACACGCTTTTTTCCTTAGGAGGCGGAAAAACGGGAATGTGTGGGAATGGATATAGATAAACCACACGTCGAAACCAATACAAATCTTCATTTTACTTATATTTTAGTCTTAAAAACAATGGAGTAGGTTCAAAAGTTAACCCTTGTCATGCTGAACCTTGAATATTCTGGTTTTGACAGGAGTTGTAGACCAAGATCAGTCTGCACATAAGTGCAGTCTGATCTTGGACTACGCCTCCTGCTTTTCCCCCAGAGTTGTTTATGAAATCGATTTCTAAAAGAAATATTGATTATTGAACAATGAGTTCTATCAATGCTTTCAGCCCTTTGATTTTACAGCAATTCAGTAAGGTGTTTTATACAGCATAATAAGGGTTTAAAACAAGGAAGGTGGGTGGTTCAAAGCTTAAAATGGCAATGACCTAAGGCTAATGCAGAAACAAGTGTTTTGTATTATTTACATGATATACAGTAACTAACAGTGAAAAATCTAATAGTATATTTTTTGACAAATAATCTTATTAGACATGCAGTCTCTTTGCCGCATGGAAATTTAGAATAGGCTACATCATGCAGAAAGCAGGGTTTTAACGGCCACTAGTTTGAGGGTCTTAGGCTCGCAAATCAGTAAAAAGGTAATTAAAAATATGTGATATGAATCTCATTTCTCCTTTTCCCACAATATTTCCTCGTATATAGGATGTTTTCATTTCGAATTGCATACAATTTTCAATGTCGTTTGCATCCTCTTTCAAGTTTGACCAGTCTGAAAAAAACGGAAAGGGTTTAAGCAGGTTCTCCCAAACCTTCACTCAGAACCTATATGACCCCGACCTTTGACCCTATTGGACCCTATGGGACCGAAACTTGTTGATATCAGACTAGAACAAAGTAGAATTAAGAAATATTCTGTTGATTCATATAAGAGGGCGACAGAAGTCTTCCTGAATCAACAAATTTTTACTAGAATTTGTACCTCCCTGGAATTATAAGAACAAATCCTGAAAGCTCTAACATATGCAGCACACTGTATACACAGCTATCTACAAGTTCCCTGTCAATACTTATGATGAATTAAACATTAGCTGTCATTATACGTAAGTAATATTTTATGAAAGTGTCATGAGTAAATAGAATAGAAGAAGAAAAATATTAACAATTACATCCGGCCCAATGAGCCTATATGTCACTATGACTGTCAGACAAAAAGTTAACCAGAAAGGCAGCCAATGTTGGAGTTCAAAACTCTTTTCTGGTCTAAATGAATGATTTCATTGGTCTAATGATTAATTGATTGACTGTCGCGATTGGTCAATTCGAAACCTGTAGTAAATCATTTTTGTTACCGCCAAAATGACGTCTCAATGTATGTAATCGCGTCATTTTACGTAAGGCGTTATATGTCTTATACATCTGAATTCCATTAATGTTAAAAAATGTCATATTATAAAATAGAATATCAAATTCGTATCAGTGAAATCCTGAATTCATTTTAACTGTTTTAGCCCCGTTTTATCTGTTTTTAGCCTCGTTTTTATCTATTTTAGATGACGAGTTGAATAAATTTGGTATTCCATGATTATTTCAGTATCCTCTACAAAGTTTGCATCTCATTTTTATTCGGCTTGTTTTCTCCCGCATTTTCAGAGCTGAGTGCTCTGTACTAGGAAGTTTCGACAGAGGAGTTTTGAGCAACACTGTAAAAGTTATCTTTCTCAAGGTTCTTTTGACGGCTCTTTTGTTTTGCTTTGTTTGTTCTTGCTGTTCGTTGTTGATGCCCCCACATCCCACATATGTTTACGATTATCGACCAATTGGTAGGAGACACATGTCGGAAAGTATATTTCCCGCGACCGGGGATCGAACCCTGGACCTCAATGAGAGTTTGACGCACTACTAACTGCGCTATAGTCGAAGCATTGTTGTACTCATTCAAGTACAATGTTTTTGACCGACAATGTTGAAGGGTTATGGTTGTACTTGGAAAGCAGGTTCTTTAAGTGTACAACACACAAACGTTACAGCTGAAGTCCGGTTTCTACAACCTCTCTGTCGGTATTAATAACGATATCAACCTTATCCTCCGTGTTATCTATTTGTGATGTATACGTCTATCGGCTTCCGGATAGATTGGCTATATGATAGCATGTCTCTTGGCACTATCTGATAAACATACTAATGGTCTGGGGCAGTCAAACCTTTACGGGAACTGACCATGAACTCCTTTTCTCAATATCTACAATCACAAACATGTAATTACATCAATAATTTTGGTTAAATATCATGACATATCGCACGTTCAATACTCCACTAAACTGACCTGGCCCCGCCCACTTACTTCGTTGACTACGCCCATCGACTCCAACAGGAAGTTTCACTTCGATTTTAAACAGCGATATTTTGAAGAACTTACGGCCAGTAGCATGTAACATAACTGTAGAATGGTTGGTTGAAGACCTTGACGTCGTATCTACAACTTGAATCAGCTGTAGTTACGATGTTTAAGCCGCAAAACCCACATAAATGCTTCACATGAATGTCGGCTAATGTTGGAGTTCAAATTTCAAACAATTCTCAAACAGAAACTGTAGCTAATGACCCTCTGACATATACAATACAATACAAACATCTTAATTGCAATTGAATGTGCTATTCGCACACATAGCAATATACAAGTTAAATCAATACGAACGTCAACAGGATATAACTCTATCGCTGTTACATATTATTACATATTATAGTGCACACGCACTTTATTGCTGTAACATGTCAGGGGTCGTAATGGAGTAGTCTGGGAGTAAGCTCTCTTACGACAAAACAGATATCTTGCAACACATATTAAATGCTTAAGTTCGATCAATCAGTGCCTCAGTGTCAAGACATTGTTAATAATAGCTTTATGTTGTATATGGGCTCCAACGACCTTAAAGCTCGGGGCTATCGGAATATTAACCCTTGTCATGCTGTATAAATTAACTTACTGAATTGCTAGACAATCAAAGGGCTGAAAGCACTGATAGAACTTGGTGTTCAAAAATCAATATTCCTTTTAGAACTCAACTTCATAAACAACTCGGACAGGAAACGTGTAAGCAAGAGGTGTAGACTAAGATCAGGCTGCATATACGTGCAGTCTGATCTTAGTCTACACCTCTTGCCAAAACCGGAATATTCCAGTTCAGCATGACAAGGGTTAAATAGTGTCATTTTTCGTTACGTCAATATGACAAACATTGCAAGCAATGTCCGACCACCGCTACGTCACTCTAATCCTATTTGTAGGTGAATGATTTCTGTTATTAGACATGTCACATGGTAGATGGTATCCTGCCCTGAAGCTGGTTCTGAATTGATACTTTTTGTTATCAGCAGACACAGTCAGTTTCGTAGCAAACAAACCTTAGTTGCCATCATCCTTACCAACTTAAGGACACCCATTGACTCCGCGACGCCTATTGAGTTCCCATAGAAAGTTCCACCTATAAAACGGTCTTATTTTGTAATAACAAGTGAAATATAACAAAATAAAAGGTGGTTGACGACAAACGTCGTAACTGCAGCTTGAACAAGGTGCTCCGATCGGGATTATATGTATTATTTTTCAAAGGCAGTGACCAGTAAAATATAACAAAAAATAAACTGGTTGGTTGGCGAACAACATGTCGTAACTAAAGCTCGAATAAGGCGCTCCGCTCGGATTACATCGCGTCGATTATCGTCGGTGAACTATAACTACCAATTAAAGGGGGGAATCGTGTGGGTTTTTTTTTTTTTTTCTTCTTCTTTTTTTGTGTGTGTGAGTGTTTTGTTGTTGTTGTTTTTTGGGGGGGTGTTTTTTGTTTGTTTTTGTTGTTGTTATTGTTGTTGTTGTTGTTGTTGTTTTTTCCTTTTTATATAACCTACAAAACAGGCGTTTTTATAAATGGCCAAAAAACATTAAAAAATTAGTGTAAATACTTAAACAGTAAATATCGATCAGAAATTGTCTTCATGGTTATCTAATAATTATAATAAGCGAAAGTAGTAACAAGGATTCAGAAATCAGATGTTATTTTCCAAATTCACGCCATCCCGTGACCGATGGGAGTACCACGTGACCGATATTGATGTTGAACATGGGGTCATTTTGACAGTTTCACCGGAAAATTTGAAGCGCCACAAAGGTATGTATTCAAGCTACCCAGCTTTTCAGCCCAGCTACTTATCATGTCCTATCATACCCAACTTTTCCCTTTCTGTTCGCTGTATATAGAAAACCAATCGTGAATATTTTTGAAGTGACAAAATTTTCAGTTGAGTGTTAAGTACGTCGCATCATATTTACGGCCAAAGAACTCTCTGTTTATATGGTATATTCTCGACCCCTTAAATCGATAAAATTTCACTCTAGCCTATTTCTTCAAGCAGTTTCTTCATTTTCCTCAATATTTTCAAAAAAGGCGTAAGGAAGGATTTAGTGAGGATGGGTTAAAAAACTTATTTATACCACCTGTAAGACAATTTTATAATTTGCGATTATCACTTGATCAGTCATACGTATGACTGTGATTGCCTTAAACAACATATTAATCGTACACTGATATTTGGAGCCAAGTGTCGGTCCAACGGCTAAAGTAGATCGATAGATTTCGGAGAAACTGAGAGCCTTTGTGATAAGGAATTCTTCCACAATCTAGAATAAACACCAAAATGAATGTGTTAACTAGTTCGTATTCTTTAACCCATAAGCAGACGGCAAAATTTTAGACTGGTCCAAATTGAAAAATGTTACAGACGACAAGTTTTTCAAATTTTGGATTTTTTCATTTTTCTCGACAGAAAACATTGTGGATAATGAAGACATTGCTTGTAACAAGCAATTTCTTCATTTTCCATAATGTTTTCCATAGTTTTTTTTTCCTTCGGGTTGTCTAAAAGCGTCACTGAGTGGGAATGGGTTAAGCGAAAACGGCCTATCCGTATATGTATTTCCTTATTTTTTTATTTTTTTTTTTTTTTTTTTTTTTGAAAATGGGACTGAGTCGAGCTTTAGCTCATGTCATTTGTCATTACATATCATAATATAGTTTTCATTCACCCAATAGATGATACAGACAACAATGGGATGAACATTCATACTTGTTAAAAAGGTACATTTTCGAACCAAACTGAAGTAGAAACATTTACGATTAATACTATTGTAACCTCTCTCTTTTTTTCGGGAGGGGGAGGGTTGATTCATTACCAGACATCAAAAAATTAAAAATAGACCAAATTCTAAGTAGTTATAGACAACAATTTTAAGTTAACAGAATTGTGAATATGATCCGTCTTTCTAGGTGGTGACAAGTAATTTCTTCATTTTCCACATTGTTTTCCCAATCTTTTATTTTGCTGGTAGCAAAAAGCCGGATTTTGTAGGCAATGGTTGAAACGATTAAAGAGTAAAGTAGATGGGTGTCGTACTTATATTAAAAAAATAATACCTAGAGACTTTTAACGAGTAAGGTAAGCATGTTTTATGTTTGGATAATAAAGAGATGTTATAGCTTATTCATTTATACATTCAGGGGAGTATGTGTGTGCATGAGAAACGCTACACCTTCCTTAAGTCTTGCCCCGAATGTTTGCAATTGAAAATTAACATTCGTTTAATAAAGGAATAAATTCAGTAATCTAGAAATGAAAGAGAATGTTGGTATCTAAGCTAAAGAATTCCCCCGAACACATTATAAACAAACTTCATCTATCGGTATCAGTGGTTATGATAAGATTTAATGGAAAGGCCAGGTTTTCTAGTTCACATCTAAAACAGTATTTAGGCATCTTTTCAAAATAGAAATTTTTACAAGACAAGCCATTACTTAGTCGTCTTATACCACCTCTAGTTTTAACAAATCCAAAGGAGGGAATAATATCTTGCTTGTGGCATTAACCTTTTAACACATTACCACACATCAACTTTTTTTGACGCCCCAAGACAAATGGTTTCGTAAAACATTGTTGGAATGATGAAATTGCTTGTTACAAGTAACTTCTTCGTTATCAACATAGTTTTCTACCTCAAAAGACAAAAAAATATGTATGTTTGACAATGCTATAGCTATCCATCAATAGTATCTACACGAAAATGGATGTTACCCTATCTACTGGAATGAACTCAATGGATTTACCTCCGAGGTCGTTTGACTTCCGGGGGTCGTTATAGAAAGACAGCATTTTCAAGCACACAATCATGATTGACATGCTCAAATATTTGATTTTTCATGAGTTTTGTATTTATTCTATACCTTTACGCTTCGTTAAGCCGTCTCCCATTGACTCCGGAAAGAAGTTCCGTTTCATTTTTAAATGGCGTTTATTTATTTCGTGCAAAAGTTATGGCCAGTAGCTTGAAACAAATAAAAAACTATAGTTTCGACGTTTAACTCTTTGCAAAAAATTAGAGCAATTCAAATTCAAAGGTTCTGTAGACGAAAATTCAAAATGGGTTTAACTTGAAAAATGACCATTCCAATAGCGTTACAAGTAATTTCTTCTGTTTTTACATTTTTTCTCAATTATAAAAGCACAGGGTTTTAAGCACAGAGAAACCAGGGATTGAACAGGAAAGGGTTAAGTCGCCAAACCAACAAAAATGCTGCATACGTGGAGGAAAAGGTCGTAGTTCAAAGATAACTTCCAGTCTAAATGAATAATTTCATTGGTCGACTGATTATTTGATTGATAATCGCGATTGATCAATTGACTTATAATCTTAACCCTTGTCATGCTGAATTAAAAACCTAGACAGAATTGCTTTGAAATCGAACGGCTGACAACTCTGGAAGGTCTTAATGAGGGTCAATATTTCTTTTGAAAATTAATTTCTTGAACATATCTGGCTTAAGGGTGACAACCAGGGGGTGTGGACCAAGATCAGACTGCACTTATGTGCAGGCTGATCTTTTGTCTATACCTCCTGCCAAAACAGGAATATTCCGGGTTCAGCATGACAAGGATTAAATATGTGTAAGAAAACGTTGGACTTTATTTCGCTTCCAAGACCTTATTTCAACAGACCACTGATGCAGCAGCTTTTGCAGAATCGTTCGTATTGACAAAAGTCGATAAAATCAAAAGCAGGTGACATAAAGAAATAGAAATTTTCGTAGAATTCTTTGATCGGTATCATTCAAATTCATGGAAAGTCATGTTTTTCGAAAATTCTTTGCAAACGGTTTATCTGCCTAATTCCAGCATATCGAAAATTCTCAACCAACGATTTATCTGTCAAATTCTAGCATAAACAAAATTCTAACTAATTACTTTATCATCATCTAGATTTATTTTTGCTTCAGACGTAGGTTACACGATGTTGTCAAACTGTTTTGTTTTTGTTGTTACGGGGTGTGGGGGATAGTTACAGCTTGTTGTTTTTTTGAAATTTAAATGCCATCGAGTGAAAAGGTTTGAGATCAGCGTAAATTTTGAGCTTTTGGGATTTTTTTCTTGTAACTAGAATATAATGTATAGCTGTTAAGTTTTAATGGGAATTAATCGAATTCAAGCTAAACACATCGAATATCAATATTTGTTTCATCCATAAATACGACATTGCCGGTTAGGTTGGTTTACTCGATTTTATCCCTTTCTCCAGTACAAGGTAGCTTACCCATTCCAACACAATTGCGCTTTTTGTCGTCCCGCAAGACAAATAATTTAACAATCATTGTGGAAAATAAAGAAATTGCTTGTTGCAAGCAATTTCTTCATTATCTACAATGTTTTCTATCCTGAAATAAGGGGAATTTTAAAATTCCATCATCCAAATTTCACATCTGCAGCTTCTTTCAATTAGGGCCAGTTTAGGATTTCGTCATCTGGTAATGGGTTTAACAAGTATACCCAATAAGTCCCCGTTTTGCTAAATACTAGCATCTTTTCCCTTTCTTCTAAAGTAGCTTTCTCTTTCAAAATGTGACCGTGTGTGCACCTGTATTTTACAAACTTGCGCATGTGTTATTCCGTAAGAACACCGGTTATACTAAATCAGTGGCTTCCTTAACCCTTTCGTGTTCAATCCCTGGTTTTTACCTCCCGTTAAGTTTTATATTTGAGAAAACATCGTGTAAAAAGAAGAAATTGCTTGTGACAAGCAATTTCTTCCTTTTCCACAATATTTGCTTCCCTTTTAGATGATTATTTCTAAAACAAATTCGGCTTTAAATTGTCATCTGCAAAACTTATGAATTTGGACAGGTCTCAAATTTTGCGAAATAGGAAAGGGTTAAAGTATGGATGAGGATACGCGTTGACCATTATTAACTTACTCAAATTAAAAAGGGCTCAACTCATCAATCGATAATTGACTTTCATGAAACCTATATTCAGTTTTATTTGTGAAACTGAGTCCAGTGAATTTGAATAAAATCCGTGTAATTAGATTTAGCCATGTCGATTTCGACGTGAATACTAAAGAAAACAGTGATATTTAAGTTAACTCAGTACCAGTTGACAAAATTTTAGACTTGGCCATATTCGAAGACGTTGCAGACGAAAATTTCTAGTCGATGGAAGATCTTTGTCTTTCGGTGAAAATTATTGCGTGAAATGAAGAAATTGCTTAATCTAAGCAATTTCTTCATTTCCCATAATATTTTGCCAAGCTGTTTTCTTGCGGGGCGTAAAAAGGCGGTGTTGTGTTGGAATTGGTAATATCTGCCTACCTACACCGGACTCTTCAAAATATTTTGTCATTTGAGCCTGTCTACAGTGTCTACATACTCGGATAAGCGACCTCATATTGCGCTCTGTAGACTGATACCGATTCAAAGGTTTTTCTCACTATCACAGAATAGCATAACCGCACCGTGCAGATGCCCTGGCTGCTAAATGTCTGCACTTGACTCACAGATAAAAATGACGTGAATGTGCAACCGTAGCCTCCAGGTTGTCAGTTTGTGTGGATTTGAAAGTAACACAGGTACATCAATCATGCAAATACATTTCATTCTATGAGATTACCTCCCTTACGTCTCACAAACTGACACTGAGATACAAATATCAGTGGGATCTGGGGAGAGTTCAGTGTAACCGATGAATTACAAAAAAAAATGGAAATTGCTGAGACGGGTTGGGGGGATACCCCTCAAGTAAACGTTCTTTTACGGTGGCCTCATAGTTTAGACGCATGCGTGAGTCTCGTAAACTTTCACCGCTTAAATTCGCTGAATAAAGTTGATACTTGATCGATTAACCCATTCCCACTACATCCTTCCTTTTTACGCCCTTCAATAAAACAGCTTTAGAAAACATTGTGGAAAATGAAGAAATCGCTTGTCACAAGCAATTTCTTCATTATCCACAATGTTTTCTACCCTAAAAGACATGTATTTTTAAAATTTCAACAACTTTAAGTTGTCGTCTGCAGCTTCTGTCAATTTGGACCAGTCTAAAACTTTGCCATGTGGGAATGGGTTAATAGCAATTGGCAGATCGTCGATGTCAATTAAAAAGCGGATTGGCCAATAAAATCATTCATTTCAACCGGAAGTGAACTTTAAACTCCAACAATAATAAAAATCATCTTGTTGGTTTCGCGACTTAAACGTCGTAACTACAATTTATTCAAGCTGTAGTTTCGACATTCAGGTCGCTAACCAACGATTTGCCATTTGATATATGTTCCTGGTCATAAAATATACATGAGAAGTAGTTTATCACCTCGAACTCCCATGTTGGAGGTCAGTGGACACGGCCAACAATCGGTCAGTCGTAAAACCATACTTAAATTTTATAATATGAGCGCGTGCGTGACATTTCCAACCATTACACATGTGCGCCAAGTAAAGACTCAGATCAGCCTGTGCATCCGCACAGTCTGATCATAGTCTTCACTCTGGGCTCTGTAGATAGATACTGATCCAAAGGTTCTTCAAACAATCAGCGAATATTCTATTTGCCCCGAATGGCCGTCCAGGGTGCTCAAAGTGTGCGAGTCACGCACCTGCGAAATAATAGGAAATGTCACGCACAGGCTCATATTTCTAATATGTAGAAAAGTGCTAACCATTTTCTGTTTTGCAGATTTTGAGACCAGTCAAAATTCAATGGTTTTGCAGACGAATATTTAAAGTTGCTTTAACTTGAAAAAAAAACCACCATTCAGTAGGGTAGTAAATATTGTGGAAAAAGAAGAAATTGCTTGTTGCAAGCGATTTCTTCTTTTTCTACAATGTTTTCTAAAACACTCAATGACGGAAAAAACAGGGATTAAACAGTAAATGGTTATTTTTTACGATGTCTAATTTACTAATGTATAAAGGGAAACTTCAAGTGCATGGACCCCAGTTTATCTATTCAATAAAGATCTAATTTATCCTTGATTTGTACCCGAAAGAAAACATCCGCTATCTATTTATTGACTTTGAATATTTGTGTATCGTTGTTGGAGATTCAACAAATATGGAATGTTGATTGGGTCAATAGTTAAGGTCAGTCGGTGACACAAACTCGGCTTTCAAATTGATACGTAAAATTTTAAACCATTCCTTCGCAATTACGCTTTTTGGAGCCTCTGAAGAAAAAAACGGGGAAAACACTGTGTAAAATGAAGAAATTGCTTGTTTCAAGCACTTTCTTCATTTTACACATTGTTTTCTACCCAGAAAGTTGTGAAAAGTCTAAAATTTCACAAACTTTAAAATGTCGTCTGCAATTCCTTTCAATTTGGATCAGTATTTAATTTTACCGTCAGGCAATGGGTTAAGCCTATACAATGGCTATGGCTAGGTGTTGACAGGGGCACTGCTTTCTGTTTGGTACATTAAATTTTACCCCGTACAATAGATTAAGCCAGTAGCTGACATTGTTTCGGTTTTTAGCCTCGTGTATCAAATAATTACTCCGTACATTAGCTAAGTACATTTGGTAACAAAGTCTGGGTAAATAGGAACACACTCGATCATTCCCAAAAGCTCGGAGAGATAACAGGCTGAGCATTAGGTAACAAATCGGTGCATTTTGTTCGCCGGAAACAGGATACGAAAACGTCGTATGTATTCTCGGTAAACCCGGATGGTTCTGAAGTCTCAAAATTGCTCAAAGCTTAGATATCTTCGTATCTGTTTTATGTTTTGTCCTGTTTTGTGCTGATATGAAGACCTAACATATTCATAACAGAGCCTTTATTAGATGCATTTTAACCACATCAGTTGCTTTTCATAACGAACGGATAGCGCCATTTCGAAGTTCGTCGCGCGAAGCTTTACAACAGTCCTACGAAGTACATCCGAGATTTGATTCGTAGAATTCAACGAAGAATTCCGATTGAGTCTGGGCCTTAGTCTATTGGGTAAAAGAGATCGCTAGCCACACCCATTGACCTACGATAAGAAATTTCGATATTAAACGGCGTTTTTTTGTGCAAATCCATAGCCATTTATATGTAACAATAAAGTTGAATGATTGGTTTGCGGCCTAAATGTTGTAACTACATGCAGCCTGAGTCACTGGTTCCGCCTACTGGCTTCCAACACGGAGCAATGGATATTAAACGGCGTTATTTTGGAAAATTTATGATCAGTTAACCTAAGAACATAAAATGATTGTTTGGCGACTTAAACGTCGTAACTACAGCTTGAATAAGCTGTAGTTACGACGTTTAAGTCCCAAACAAACCAAGAAAATAACATTTAATGTTTGAGCTCATTATTCACTTTCTGATTAAATGAATGAATTGATTTGCCAATCGACCGTTTAATTTGCAGCAGCGATCCGTCAGTTGTGCTGAGGAACAATAATTGCTTTACTGCCATCGTTAATTTCTTGTATTGTAGACTAGTCCAATATCCGTATAAACAGTAGACAGATGATGGATGGATAACGCTAACCGTAACACCTGTCTGAGAAATGAGCTTATTTTCCATCAGAAGAGTATCAAATTGTCCAATTATATCGAAGCCCTTCTTAATCAATTTGTCGGAAAACCATCATGGAGAGTATTAATACACAAGACAGAGGTCTACGTTTTGTTTTGTTTTTTTGTTTGTTTGTTTGTTTGGATTTTTTTCCTATCCCATCCCAATTCGGGGATACCCAAAGAATGTTGTTTTTGCATTTTTGTCATGGTTTTAAGTGTCGATGTTTTTATTAATTGTTCTTGTTGTTGCTACTGTTGTTGTTTAGTTCTTGGAGGTGGTTTTGTTGTTGTTGTTGAATAAGTTTCGCTGTGGTTAAAAAAAGAACAAATCCTAATTAGGCAACGTACAGGTCGTAATTACAGTGTGAAATAGCTGTAGGTACGACACTTTGGTTGCCCATTAACGAAGGTGTTTTACGTAAGTGTCGGAGATAAAAGCGTGACAACTCTGTACTAAATAAACTATATGCGTGATCATTTTATGATCCGAATGACAACGGGGAACGATCAATTAACACATTGCGTCCGTCAATCAAAGAATCAATCGTCCAATCGAAGCGTTCGTTTAGATCGGAAGAGAACTTTTAACTTCGACATCGGCCGACATTCTTGTGAAGCAATTTTGTTGGTTTGGCCACTTAAACGTCGTAACTACAGCTTATTCAAGCTGTAGTTACGACGTTTAAGTCGCCAGCCAACAGTTTTTCTATTAATTGTTACATGATACTGATCATATATTAGGCAGAATATCGCCCAATAATTGCAATACTTCAAAATAGAGTATTTTCATTGGCCCAAATCGTATCACGTGATCAAATCAATTGCACTTTATACCTCGATAAAAGGCAGAACTATTTTCGACAAAAATAGAAACAAACAAGGTCAGGGATTTCCGATATTTGGAATTCACTTCCAAGAAATACCAAACTTGTTTTGTTACTATTTATAGTCATCACCTTTTGAATTTCGATTTCCTCGAATTCCTTTATACTTCCATGGAATTTCAATAAATAGATAAACAAATAGTGTCCTTATAACAATTGTAATGTTCGTTTTAAACATGAAGATTTCGAAAAACTCACCTTTATTAGCCGTAAATCCGAGATGTCGAATCGGCTTCGCCACATCAGCATGCATCGTGTCCATGTGGTAGGTTTATATTTCTTGTCTATTACAAAGCGTCTATTCATAATTCTAACTGTTATCGATCCAGATATCATAATTTACAGAGTTTAAAGTTAGTATTTCTCATAATAATTCCAAATAAATCCAACGAATGTTCGAATTTCCATTTCAAAAAACCCAAGCGACGAAATTAAATGTCCGCCGTTACAACGACTCGAGCGATAAACTGTGTCAATGTATCCATACGCCTGTCAAAGAAAAGTAACTCCGCCCACAGTTCGTTTATTTGTTTTTATTTTCATCTCTCCATCCGTTTCGGATTTGAAAATAGATGTATTGCAATTATATGGGCCGAGTGTATTTTTCACTGCGTTTATTGGAGTAAAAAGTGCAATTGCCTTAGCACATGGCTTAAACATAACGCCCTATGGGCGTTATTTGCCATGTGCTAAGGCAATTGCACTTTATACTCCAATAAACGCAGTGAAAAATACACTCATCCCTATACTAATATCGACGTGGAACTTCTTGTTGGGGGTGTGGGCTTGGTCAACGATCCGTCTATTGTAGTTCAATAAAGCCAATCTTTGGCTATCATGACGACATGTATCATTCTCGCTAGTCCTTCTTGCCTCTGAACAAATATTTATCGTCACGGTGTAAAGGTGAGTTTTTGAAAAGGACTATAAACGACAGAGGTTGATATTACGATAAAATATTGCACAAACGTGCATGTTCTGTTTGCGTTATGTTAACGGCTCAAGTATACCGATGAAAAATTTAGAAATAAAGTGTTGTACATTTCATATAACAAACGGTGTCTTCCTTTCTTGTATTATTTTATATTGTTGTAGTATTTTTGTTTATTTATATTTTTTTCCAAATATAAGTCACCCTGAATTATCGGCCGAGACTGCTTCCAGAGTCCAGAATTAGCTTCAGTTAAGCGTTTAAGTGTAAACCCATTCCCACACAAAGACGCTTTTTGACGCCCTTCAAGAAATACAATTGGGAAAACATTGTGTAAAATGAAGAAATTGCTTGTCAAAAGCAATTTCTTCATTTCAAAAATGTCATCTATCCAGAAAAATGAAAAAAAAAATTATAAACTTTAAATTGTCGTATGCAACTCCTTTCAGTTAGGATAGTCTAATACTTTGCCGTCCCGTCTTTTGGCGCCATGGAGAATAATAGCTTTGTGAAATAGTAATTAAAATGCTTGTAACAAACTTCCTGTAGTTCCTACCCTATATGTGTATTTCTTATCGAAGAGGTTGTTGTTGTTTTTGTTAATTTATACGCAACTTCAAATGTCTTCACTTCTTTCAATTTCGACAGGTCTATATTTCCCGTCTGATAATAGATTGGACGATTAGCACATTCCTGCTTTTAACGATCGTTA
The DNA here is from genome assembly GCA_946902895.1 of Fragum fragum. Lineage (NCBI taxonomy): Eukaryota > Metazoa > Mollusca > Bivalvia > Cardiida > Cardiidae > Fragum > Fragum fragum. Next base: position 38,181,001 of record OX336374.1, read on the forward strand.
AGAAAACGGCTTTTAAAAACATTGTTGAAATTGCTTGTAAGATTTCCGACGTAGCTTTCTTGCTTGAAAGACGAAAATGTCACAAACTTGAAATGTCGTCCGCAACGTTCGCCTGTCACTTAAGACCAGTCTAGATCTATGCCGTTTGATAATAAGCAAAAGTGTTTTCAATTTAAAAGCAAATTTCTGCAACCCATTTGAAGAATTAAATTTAGCCTGTTAGCATTTATTCGTAGAAAACAACAGCTAGACTATAGAGAAAACAAAAGCGTATAAAAATGAAATGACCATGTGTTTCAAGCACTATTTGTAAACAACTCTGCCCGTGTACAGGTCACTTTCTTCTAGAAATATCAACATGTTATTCTTTCGCACATCTTACAACAATTGAAAGGAGTAGACTTTAAAAATGTATTAACCCATTCCCGTATCAAAACTCTAGACGGGTCCAAATTGAAAGAAGCTGCAGACGACAATTTCAAGTCAATGGAACTTTAAATTTTTTCGTCTTTTAGGATAGAGAACATTGTGGACAATGAAGAAATTGCTTGCTACAACAAAATTTTAGACTGGTCCTAATTGGAAGAAGCAGCAGCCGACAATTTCAAGTCAATGGAACTTTATTTTTTTTTTTTTTTTATTTTTTTTTTTTTTTCGTCTTTTAGGATAGAAAACATTGTGGACAATGAAGAAATTGCTTGCTACAATCAATTTCTTCATTGTCCACAATGTTTTCCAAAGCTTTTTTCTTAAAGGGCGTAAAAAGGAGGGATTGTGTGGGAATGGGGTAAAGGGACGAAGAGAATAATTGTTGTTGTTGTTGTTGTTGTTGACGAATCTGAGGTATGAACCTTGAAACTTAATCGAACTAATGTATGAATATGCGGAGCGGATTCATAAATTATTATGATTAAGTTCTTTTGGTTGATACCTACTTGAAAACAAAATTTTTATCTCTATTTCTTATAATTTAATGCTATCAAATAAAACAAAGCAAATATTTTAGTAGTTTTGATTGAAATTTTATGCTCTATAAGATAGTTGCGTGGAGGTTAAAAAGGAACGTCACCAATTCAAAACGCCTGGATGTTGATAGACGAAATTGATTTTTTTTTAAATGAATAATTTGTTCACACGCTCATACGGACAGATGAACAATATTGATACATCTCGCCCTTACTTGTGAATACGGGGCATGCAATTCTAGTATGAGGGTTTCAACTATCGTTACATTCATGGGAGATCCCCGGCGTCGGCACATATCCTTTCCGACATTTGTCTCTCACCAATGGGTGGATGATCGTAAACCTTAGTGGGATAGCAGCTGGAAGATTAGAGAGGAAGTAGTGGTAGTACTGGTGTGAAAAATACCAGGAATCCATTGTTAGGTTCTCCAGCCGCCGCGATATGACTGACATACTGTTGAAAGTGGCGTTAAACCCCATTCAATCAATCAATAAAACATTCATGGGAGGTTAGACAGATAATGGTTAGAATCTCCAACTAATGAGCGTTATAACCCGGGGACTGGTTATTTGTCTCCCTTTCTTTACTTAAACCATTCACATACAATCCACTTTCTTACATCTCCCAAGAATAAAGATTTAAAAAAACAAAACATTGAGGGAGATGAAGAAATTGCTTGTAACAAGCAATTTCTTCATTTCCTTCAATGTTTTCTACTTTTCTATTTTTATCAACTTGAAATTTAGAGGTAAATGACACATGTCTCGACTAATTTTTTTAAAAAGAATATTGACCGAGTCTGGTGGTAAAGCATTGCATTGCAAAGAAATCAGACATTTGTTTCTCCTTCTCATGGCGTTTCTAAAACCTTCCCTCGTTAAAATAATTAAAATTTTGCGATTTTACGCTTATATGGGATCATTTTCAGGTGAAAGAAAAAAACATGACATTTTGAAATGAAACGATCTCTTGAAAACAAATATCACTACTTCACAAAAACATATAACACCGAATAGCTGCTAAATCAATCTGTAGTTACAATGTTTCGAAGCCAAGGGGTGATATCGATATAAAAATAGCAAATCTTAAAAACATTATGTAATCACGGTAATAACTATATCTTGTTCCTGGTAGTTTCAACAAAATCTTCATTTAACACAAACAAAAATTTCAAGCCAATATCAGCGTAATTGACGCATCGCTGGTACTTCAATATTGATCTCCAATATTCAAAGAAAATTTTCTTTTGATTAGCGACTTCAACGAAGAAACTAAGGCTTAATCAAGATGCAGTTACGACATTAAGGTCGCTATCCAAATATTTGCCCTTTTGTTTTGTTTTCCTGGTCATTTATTTTGCAAACGCCCCGACATTTCAGCTGAACTATCATATGGGAGGTCAATAGGCATAGCGAGCGATCCGTCGATTCCACTGTGTTAGTCCTGTTAGCACAAAGCATTTAATCAAATATATATATATATTGTTGCAAGCAATTTCTTCATTATCTACAATGTTTTCTATCCTGAAATAAGGGGAATTTTAAAATTCCATCATCCAAATTTCACATCTGCAGCTTCTTTCAATTAGGGCCAGTTTAGGATTTCGTCATCTGGTAATGGGTTTAACAAGTATACCCAATAAGTCCCCGTTTTGCTAAATACTAGCATCTTTTCCCTTTCTTCTAAAGTAGCTTTCTCTTTCAAAATGTGACCGTGTGTGCACCTGTATTTTACAAACTTGCGCATGTGTTATTCCGTAAGAACACCGGTTATACTAAATCAGTGGCTTCCTTAACCCTTTCGTGTTCAATCCCTGGTTTTTACCTCCCGTTAAGTTTTATATTTGAGAAAACATCGTGTAAAAAGAAGAAATTGCTTGTGACAAGCAATTTCTTCCTTTTCCACAATATTTGCTTCCCTTTTAGATGATTATTTCTAAAACAAATTCGGCTTTAAATTGTCATCTGCAAAACTTATGAATTTGGACAGGTCTCAAATTTTGCGAAATAGGAAAGGGTTAAAGTATGGATGAGGATACGCGTTGACCATTATTAACTTACTCAAATTAAAAAGGGCTCAACTCATCAATCGATAATTGACTTTCATGAAACCTATATTCAGTTTTATTTGTGAAACTGAGTCCAGTGAATTTGAATAAAATCCGTGTAATTAGATTTAGCCATGTCGATTTCGACGTGAATACTAAAGAAAACAGTGATATTTAAGTTAACTCAGTACCAGTTGACAAAATTTTAGACTTGGCCATATTCGAAGACGTTGCAGACGAAAATTTCTAGTCGATGGAAGATCTTTGTCTTTCGGTGAAAATTATTGCGTGAAATGAAGAAATTGCTTAATCTAAGCAATTTCTTCATTTCCCATAATATTTTGCCAAGCTGTTTTCTTGCGGGGCGTAAAAAGGCGGTGTTGTGTTGGAATTGGTAATATCTGCCTACCTACACCGGACTCTTCAAAATATTTTGTCATTTGAGCCTGTCTACAGTGTCTACATACTCGGATAAGCGACCTCATATTGCGCTCTGTAGACTGATACCGATTCAAAGGTTTTTCTCACTATCACAGAATAGCATAACCGCACCGTGCAGATGCCCTGGCTGCTAAATGTCTGCACTTGACTCACAGATAAAAATGACGTGAATGTGCAACCGTAGCCTCCAGGTTGTCAGTTTGTGTGGATTTGAAAGTAACACAGGTACATCAATCATGCAAATACATTTCATTCTATGAGATTACCTCCCTTACGTCTCACAAACTGACACTGAGATACAAATATCAGTGGGATCTGGGGAGAGTTCAGTGTAACCGATGAATTACAAAAAAAAATGGAAATTGCTGAGACGGGTTGGGGGGATACCCCTCAAGTAAACGTTCTTTTACGGTGGCCTCATAGTTTAGACGCATGCGTGAGTCTCGTAAACTTTCACCGCTTAAATTCGCTGAATAAAGTTGATACTTGATCGATTAACCCATTCCCACTACATCCTTCCTTTTTACGCCCTTCAATAAAACAGCTTTAGAAAACATTGTGGAAAATGAAGAAATCGCTTGTCACAAGCAATTTCTTCATTATCCACAATGTTTTCTACCCTAAAAGACATGTATTTTTAAAATTTCAACAACTTTAAGTTGTCGTCTGCAGCTTCTGTCAATTTGGACCAGTCTAAAACTTTGCCATGTGGGAATGGGTTAATAGCAATTGGCAGATCGTCGATGTCAATTAAAAAGCGGATTGGCCAATAAAATCATTCATTTCAACCGGAAGTGAACTTTAAACTCCAACAATAATAAAAATCATCTTGTTGGTTTCGCGACTTAAACGTCGTAACTACAATTTATTCAAGCTGTAGTTTCGACATTCAGGTCGCTAACCAACGATTTGCCATTTGATATATGTTCCTGGTCATAAAATATACATGAGAAGTAGTTTATCACCTCGAACTCCCATGTTGGAGGTCAGTGGACACGGCCAACAATCGGTCAGTCGTAAAACCATACTTAAATTTTATAATATGAGCGCGTGCGTGACATTTCCAACCATTACACATGTGCGCCAAGTAAAGACTCAGATCAGCCTGTGCATCCGCACAGTCTGATCATAGTCTTCACTCTGGGCTCTGTAGATAGATACTGATCCAAAGGTTCTTCAAACAATCAGCGAATATTCTATTTGCCCCGAATGGCCGTCCAGGGTGCTCAAAGTGTGCGAGTCACGCACCTGCGAAATAATAGGAAATGTCACGCACAGGCTCATATTTCTAATATGTAGAAAAGTGCTAACCATTTTCTGTTTTGCAGATTTTGAGACCAGTCAAAATTCAATGGTTTTGCAGACGAATATTTAAAGTTGCTTTAACTTGAAAAAAAAACCACCATTCAGTAGGGTAGTAAATATTGTGGAAAAAGAAGAAATTGCTTGTTGCAAGCGATTTCTTCTTTTTCTACAATGTTTTCTAAAACACTCAATGACGGAAAAAACAGGGATTAAACAGTAAATGGTTATTTTTTACGATGTCTAATTTACTAATGTATAAAGGGAAACTTCAAGTGCATGGACCCCAGTTTATCTATTCAATAAAGATCTAATTTATCCTTGATTTGTACCCGAAAGAAAACATCCGCTATCTATTTATTGACTTTGAATATTTGTGTATCGTTGTTGGAGATTCAACAAATATGGAATGTTGATTGGGTCAATAGTTAAGGTCAGTCGGTGACACAAACTCGGCTTTCAAATTGATACGTAAAATTTTAAACCATTCCTTCGCAATTACGCTTTTTGGAGCCTCTGAAGAAAAAAACGGGGAAAACACTGTGTAAAATGAAGAAATTGCTTGTTTCAAGCACTTTCTTCATTTTACACATTGTTTTCTACCCAGAAAGTTGTGAAAAGTCTAAAATTTCACAAACTTTAAAATGTCGTCTGCAATTCCTTTCAATTTGGATCAGTATTTAATTTTACCGTCAGGCAATGGGTTAAGCCTATACAATGGCTATGGCTAGGTGTTGACAGGGGCACTGCTTTCTGTTTGGTACATTAAATTTTACCCCGTACAATAGATTAAGCCAGTAGCTGACATTGTTTCGGTTTTTAGCCTCGTGTATCAAATAATTACTCCGTACATTAGCTAAGTACATTTGGTAACAAAGTCTGGGTAAATAGGAACACACTCGATCATTCCCAAAAGCTCGGAGAGATAACAGGCTGAGCATTAGGTAACAAATCGGTGCATTTTGTTCGCCGGAAACAGGATACGAAAACGTCGTATGTATTCTCGGTAAACCCGGATGGTTCTGAAGTCTCAAAATTGCTCAAAGCTTAGATATCTTCGTATCTGTTTTATGTTTTGTCCTGTTTTGTGCTGATATGAAGACCTAACATATTCATAACAGAGCCTTTATTAGATGCATTTTAACCACATCAGTTGCTTTTCATAACGAACGGATAGCGCCATTTCGAAGTTCGTCGCGCGAAGCTTTACAACAGTCCTACGAAGTACATCCGAGATTTGATTCGTAGAATTCAACGAAGAATTCCGATTGAGTCTGGGCCTTAGTCTATTGGGTAAAAGAGATCGCTAGCCACACCCATTGACCTACGATAAGAAATTTCGATATTAAACGGCGTTTTTTTGTGCAAATCCATAGCCATTTATATGTAACAATAAAGTTGAATGATTGGTTTGCGGCCTAAATGTTGTAACTACATGCAGCCTGAGTCACTGGTTCCGCCTACTGGCTTCCAACACGGAGCAATGGATATTAAACGGCGTTATTTTGGAAAATTTATGATCAGTTAACCTAAGAACATAAAATGATTGTTTGGCGACTTAAACGTCGTAACTACAGCTTGAATAAGCTGTAGTTACGACGTTTAAGTCCCAAACAAACCAAGAAAATAACATTTAATGTTTGAGCTCATTATTCACTTTCTGATTAAATGAATGAATTGATTTGCCAATCGACCGTTTAATTTGCAGCAGCGATCCGTCAGTTGTGCTGAGGAACAATAATTGCTTTACTGCCATCGTTAATTTCTTGTATTGTAGACTAGTCCAATATCCGTATAAACAGTAGACAGATGATGGATGGATAACGCTAACCGTAACACCTGTCTGAGAAATGAGCTTATTTTCCATCAGAAGAGTATCAAATTGTCCAATTATATCGAAGCCCTTCTTAATCAATTTGTCGGAAAACCATCATGGAGAGTATTAATACACAAGACAGAGGTCTACGTTTTGTTTTGTTTTTTTGTTTGTTTGTTTGTTTGGATTTTTTTCCTATCCCATCCCAATTCGGGGATACCCAAAGAATGTTGTTTTTGCATTTTTGTCATGGTTTTAAGTGTCGATGTTTTTATTAATTGTTCTTGTTGTTGCTACTGTTGTTGTTTAGTTCTTGGAGGTGGTTTTGTTGTTGTTGTTGAATAAGTTTCGCTGTGGTTAAAAAAAGAACAAATCCTAATTAGGCAACGTACAGGTCGTAATTACAGTGTGAAATAGCTGTAGGTACGACACTTTGGTTGCCCATTAACGAAGGTGTTTTACGTAAGTGTCGGAGATAAAAGCGTGACAACTCTGTACTAAATAAACTATATGCGTGATCATTTTATGATCCGAATGACAACGGGGAACGATCAATTAACACATTGCGTCCGTCAATCAAAGAATCAATCGTCCAATCGAAGCGTTCGTTTAGATCGGAAGAGAACTTTTAACTTCGACATCGGCCGACATTCTTGTGAAGCAATTTTGTTGGTTTGGCCACTTAAACGTCGTAACTACAGCTTATTCAAGCTGTAGTTACGACGTTTAAGTCGCCAGCCAACAGTTTTTCTATTAATTGTTACATGATACTGATCATATATTAGGCAGAATATCGCCCAATAATTGCAATACTTCAAAATAGAGTATTTTCATTGGCCCAAATCGTATCACGTGATCAAATCAATTGCACTTTATACCTCGATAAAAGGCAGAACTATTTTCGACAAAAATAGAAACAAACAAGGTCAGGGATTTCCGATATTTGGAATTCACTTCCAAGAAATACCAAACTTGTTTTGTTACTATTTATAGTCATCACCTTTTGAATTTCGATTTCCTCGAATTCCTTTATACTTCCATGGAATTTCAATAAATAGATAAACAAATAGTGTCCTTATAACAATTGTAATGTTCGTTTTAAACATGAAGATTTCGAAAAACTCACCTTTATTAGCCGTAAATCCGAGATGTCGAATCGGCTTCGCCACATCAGCATGCATCGTGTCCATGTGGTAGGTTTATATTTCTTGTCTATTACAAAGCGTCTATTCATAATTCTAACTGTTATCGATCCAGATATCATAATTTACAGAGTTTAAAGTTAGTATTTCTCATAATAATTCCAAATAAATCCAACGAATGTTCGAATTTCCATTTCAAAAAACCCAAGCGACGAAATTAAATGTCCGCCGTTACAACGACTCGAGCGATAAACTGTGTCAATGTATCCATACGCCTGTCAAAGAAAAGTAACTCCGCCCACAGTTCGTTTATTTGTTTTTATTTTCATCTCTCCATCCGTTTCGGATTTGAAAATAGATGTATTGCAATTATATGGGCCGAGTGTATTTTTCACTGCGTTTATTGGAGTAAAAAGTGCAATTGCCTTAGCACATGGCTTAAACATAACGCCCTATGGGCGTTATTTGCCATGTGCTAAGGCAATTGCACTTTATACTCCAATAAACGCAGTGAAAAATACACTCATCCCTATACTAATATCGACGTGGAACTTCTTGTTGGGGGTGTGGGCTTGGTCAACGATCCGTCTATTGTAGTTCAATAAAGCCAATCTTTGGCTATCATGACGACATGTATCATTCTCGCTAGTCCTTCTTGCCTCTGAACAAATATTTATCGTCACGGTGTAAAGGTGAGTTTTTGAAAAGGACTATAAACGACAGAGGTTGATATTACGATAAAATATTGCACAAACGTGCATGTTCTGTTTGCGTTATGTTAACGGCTCAAGTATACCGATGAAAAATTTAGAAATAAAGTGTTGTACATTTCATATAACAAACGGTGTCTTCCTTTCTTGTATTATTTTATATTGTTGTAGTATTTTTGTTTATTTATATTTTTTTCCAAATATAAGTCACCCTGAATTATCGGCCGAGACTGCTTCCAGAGTCCAGAATTAGCTTCAGTTAAGCGTTTAAGTGTAAACCCATTCCCACACAAAGACGCTTTTTGACGCCCTTCAAGAAATACAATTGGGAAAACATTGTGTAAAATGAAGAAATTGCTTGTCAAAAGCAATTTCTTCATTTCAAAAATGTCATCTATCCAGAAAAATGAAAAAAAAAATTATAAACTTTAAATTGTCGTATGCAACTCCTTTCAGTTAGGATAGTCTAATACTTTGCCGTCCCGTCTTTTGGCGCCATGGAGAATAATAGCTTTGTGAAATAGTAATTAAAATGCTTGTAACAAACTTCCTGTAGTTCCTACCCTATATGTGTATTTCTTATCGAAGAGGTTGTTGTTGTTTTTGTTAATTTATACGCAACTTCAAATGTCTTCACTTCTTTCAATTTCGACAGGTCTATATTTCCCGTCTGATAATAGATTGGACGATTAGCACATTCCTGCTTTTAACGATCGTTAAGAAAACGGCTTTTAAAAACATTGTTGAAATTGCTTGTAAGATTTCCGACGTAGCTTTCTTGCTTGAAAGACGAAAATGTCACAAACTTGAAATGTCGTCCGCAACGTTCGCCTGTCACTTAAGACCAGTCTAGATCTATGCCGTTTGATAATAAGCAAAAGTGTTTTCAATTTAAAAGCAAATTTCTGCAACCCATTTGAAGAATTAAATTTAGCCTGTTAGCATTTATTCGTAGAAAACAACAGCTAGACTATAGAGAAAACAAAAGCGTATAAAAATGAAATGACCATGTGTTTCAAGCACTATTTGTAAACAACTCTGCCCGTGTACAGGTCACTTTCTTCTAGAAATATCAACATGTTATTCTTTCGCACATCTTACAACAATTGAAAGGAGTAGACTTTAAAAATGTATTAACCCATTCCCGTATCAAAACTCTAGACGGGTCCAAATTGAAAGAAGCTGCAGACGACAATTTCAAGTCAATGGAACTTTAAATTTTTTCGTCTTTTAGGATAGAGAACATTGTGGACAATGAAGAAATTGCTTGCTACAACAAAATTTTAGACTGGTCCTAATTGGAAGAAGCAGCAGCCGACAATTTCAAGTCAATGGAACTTTATTTTTTTTTTTTTTTTTATTTTTTTTTTTTTTCGTCTTTTAGGATAGAAAACATTGTGGACAATGAAGAAATTGCTTGCTACAATCAATTTCTTCATTGTCCACAATGTTTTCCAAAGCTTTTTTCTTAAAGGGCGTAAAAAGGAGAGATTGTGTGGGAATGGGGTAAAGGGACGAAGAGAATAATTGTTGTTGTTGTTGTTGTTGTTGACGAATCTGAGGTATGAACCTTGAAACTTAATCGAACTAATGTATGAATATGCGGAGCGGATTCATAAATTATTATGATTAAGTTCTTTTGGTTGATACCTACTTGAAAACAAAATTTTTATCTCTATTTCTTATAATTTAATGCTATCAAATAAAACAAAGCAAATATTTTAGTAGTTTTGATTGAAATTTTATGCTCTATAAGATAGTTGCGTGGAGGTTAAAAAGGAACGTCACCAATTCAAAACGCCTGGATGTTGATAGACGAAATTGATTTTTTTTTAAATGAATAATTTGTTCACACGCTCATACGGACAGATGAACAATATTGATACATCTCGCCCTTACTTGTGAATACGGGGCATGCAATTCTAGTATGAGGGTTTCAACTATCGTTACATTCATGGGAGATCCCCGGCGTCGGCACATATCCTTTCCGACATTTGTCTCTCACCAATGGGTGGATGATCGTAAACCTTAGTGGGATAGCAGCTGGAAGATTAGAGAGGAAGTAGTGGTAGTACTGGTGTGAAAAATACCAGGAATCCATTGTTAGGTTCTCCAGCCGCCGCGATATGACTGACATACTGTTGAAAGTGGCGTTAAACCCCATTCAATCAATCAATAAAACATTCATGGGAGGTTAGACAGATAATGGTTAGAATCTCCAACTAATGAGCGTTATAACCCGGGGACTGGTTATTTGTCTCCCTTTCTTTACTTAAACCATTCACATACAATCCACTTTCTTACATCTCCCAAGAATAAAGATTTAAAAAAACAAAACATTGAGGGAGATGAAGAAATTGCTTGTAACAAGCAATTTCTTCATTTCCTTCAATGTTTTCTACTTTTCTATTTTTATCAACTTGAAATTTAGAGGTAAATGACACATGTCTCGACTAATTTTTTTAAAAAGAATATTGACCGAGTCTGGTGGTAAAGCATTGCATTGCAAAGAAATCAGACATTTGTTTCTCCTTCTCATGGCGTTTCTAAAACCTTCCCTCGTTAAAATAATTAAAATTTTGCGATTTTACGCTTATATGGGATCATTTTCAGGTGAAAGAAAAAAACATGACATTTTGAAATGAAACGATCTCTTGAAAACAAATATCACTACTTCACAAAAACATATAACACCGAATAGCTGCTAAATCAATCTGTAGTTACAATGTTTCGAAGCCAAGGGGTGATATCGATATAAAAATAGCAAATCTTAAAAACATTATGTAATCACGGTAATAACTATATCTTGTTCCTGGTAGTTTCAACAAAATCTTCATTTAACACAAACAAAAATTTCAAGCCAATATCAGCGTAATTGACGCATCGCTGGTACTTCAATATTGATCTCCAATATTCAAAGAAAATTTTCTTTTGATTAGCGACTTCAACGAAGAAACTAAGGCTTAATCAAGATGCAGTTACGACATTAAGGTCGCTATCCAAATATTTGCCCTTTTGTTTTGTTTTCCTGGTCATTTATTTTGCAAACGCCCCGACATTTCAGCTGAACTATCATATGGGAGGTCAATAGGCATAGCGAGCGATCCGTCGATTCCACTGTGTTAGTCCTGTTAGCACAAAGCATTTAATCAAATATAACACAATACCGCTTGTTGACGCCCCTAATTGTGACAGCTTTGTAAAACATTGTGGAAAATGAAGAAACTGCTTTTTATCCATAATGTTTTCTATCCAAAGAGACAAAGTTTTTTTTACAGTCCACCAACTATAAATTGTCACCTGTAACTTCTTTCAATTTGGGCCAGTCTAGAGTTTTGTTGTTTGGTAATGGTTCAACAGAATAAAAAGAAAATAAGAAAAATAAATGCTGTTTGTTCTTCGAAGATATGTTTTTTCACAACAGTTCTTTTTTTTAATCCTCGGCCACCATAGACCACCATTCTTACTGCGGATTAAAAACAAAGTTCATTTTACGAGATGGTTGTCAAGAAAATTAAATTTCCTGATTCAAATTCATTCTACTTGTAGTGGAAATATTCTGTCCTTCAAAATATCTTCCTCCGACTGTAATCAAGAAATCTTGTCTCTAAAATAACTGATCAAAGAGCCGATCAAAGGTGTCCATTCAATCAAGTTGTAATTGTTTATAAAATCGTCTCTAAAATAACTAAGAATGAATAAGCGAGTCTATATCTTGTATTCTAACATGGTAGCATATTTCGTCTCATCCGGACCAAGGTTGGCATTTAAGGTGACTTTCGTATCTTTACCTTTAAAGGGCGATAAGTCGAATGTTCCTTCAAACTTGTCGCCGTTTTTCTTAAGATGAAACCATTCGCCTCCTGCTACAACAGCGATTCCGTTGGCTCCCGGGATCTTGACGCTGAAATCTACCTTCTTCAGGGGCATGTCTGGGTGAAGGCATAGCGGGCTTTCCAGAAAACACCCGTCCTTCCATTGGGCGTACTGCTTTGGATACGGGAAGCAGGGGTGCAGCGCCTTTTGGCAGTTGATCAAATAGTTAAAGACGTTAGGCAGAGACTTGCTGTCGTCCTTGATGGGAAGCGCGAAGATCTGGAATTTGTAATAGTCGGAGCACGGCATGCTAATGAGGAACGTGATTGTGTCCCCTTCGCTCTGGGTAAAAACGAACTCAGAACAGTCCGTATCGTCCCGACAATTAATTAATTGATGAGTCACCTTCACTTTATCATCTTCTTTAAATTTTAGCTTTATATTCAGTGAGTTGCTGTCACAGTCTATCTCCTCTTTATCATGGCTCAACTTTGAGAGACCGAATTCGCAGAACTTTGCCTGTTGACCCAGATAGCCTTTGGGTAGGTCCGGTTTACCTGGCATGATGTTCAGATATTGTTGGCAAAATTACCCAAATGAAAATAACTTTAAATCGAAATTGTCAATTAATGCTATTTTTTCCGAAATTAAGTCCAAGAATTCACACCTGTACCTCCGATCCGGAATATCCGTCCCAAATTCACGCCTTCCCGCCTGCCAAAACTTTGCGGTGCACTACGAACGCAGGTATAATACGAACACTTATGAGTAAAATACCAATTATTTGAAAAGTTACAGGTAAGATCGCAGCGTATGTTCTTCACACAACTTTTAAACTTTTCAGCTTATTCACTGAAGATTCACGGGGTCTTTTGCTCAACTGACCAATCGTTGGCCCCGCCTTCTTATATCGTTGGCCACGCCCACCGACTCCGACAAGAAGTGCCGCTTCGATTCTAAACGGCGTTATTTTGCAAAATTTTTGGCTGGTAGCATGCAATAAAAAAGTAGAATAGTTGGTTGGCTACTTAACCGTCGTAACTACAGCTTGAATTGACCTCTGAAGTTTCCTTTAATTTGGACCAGTCTAAAATGTTCTCTTACAAGAAAGGGTTAAATCCATCCAGGAGCGAGTGACCGGCATTTCCAACAACTACACAAACATCCCAACAGTCTGATCAGAGTCTTTAGTATGCAACCTACAAATTTCTGACTCACATTTCGACCAGTTCTAATCACACATGTCATTCGCTCGGCCAAACTCGGCCACTCATTCCCGAGAATATGGACGTATTTCTACGGTTTTGGCGCTTTTTGAAAGGGATGGGTCCTTAAATGAGGTCAAAGGTCATTCTATAAACTTCGAAATCCGAAATACCGACACGATAAAGAAAAATGATATTTAAATGGCACTACGTTATCCGTTTTTATGATATTCTGAGGAACTTAATTGTTGAACAATCAGTCATATAGAGACAACTAACGAGGGGTGGTCAATAAATTCATGGTTAAAAATTGAAAAATAAATTACGCTCAATGGATTCGTCCCAGAATCAATTTGTATGTGCCTTGATATCTCTGTTAACTGTGTTAACCCTGCTAAAAAAACGGAAAAATAACAAATCAACAAACATTCGTTCGGTGAAATATTTTGCGAATCACCGAAATCACGTGCGACCATATAAATGACTGATCGCTGACCACGCCTACTGACCTCCGACAGGAAGATCGACTTTAAACGTCATTATTTGGCAAAACGTGTTATAAGTAACGTGTGGCAAAAAATAAAAATGGTGACCTAAACGTCTGAACCAAAGTTATACATATGTTAAAACTCATTAGAGAATATTAAAAGAATTTCCATCAAATGATATCCGCTTTTAAGAAATCGAACGAAAACAGCGGAAATAAAGTATGATTAGTAACATTATTTGATATTTTGAGTTGCGGCGATTTTTCTGCTGTAATAACTACAACTCCATTGTTTTCTCGTGCAAATTGAGTAAATTTTTCAATGTTGGCGTGCACTTTTTAGTAACCAGAACTGTTTTAAATTGCGACGGCAAGTAAAAAAACTATTCTACTTGTCCACGAAATTTTTGGTCACCCCTCGATTAATATCGACCCCCTCTCTTTCAAACTGACGGATCGCCGCTATTGATTTCTCTACGGTTTGACTATCTAAACGGTCATGGGGTAAATAAGTTCTTTGTTTGAATGGGGTTTTACGCCGCTTTCAACAATCTTTCAGTTATATCGGGGCGGCTGGAGCACCTTACAATGGAATCCTGGTATTTCTCACACCAGTACTACCATTACATCCTTTCCTAGCCTCCAGCTGCTATCCCACATAGGTCTACGATTATCAACCCATTTGTGAGAGACAAATAGTCGGAAAGGATTAGTGCCGCCGTCGGGGATCGAATCCGGGACCTCTAGATTGACAACCGACGCGCTACCAACTGCGCTGTGACGGCGGCTACGGGGTAAATAAGAGTTCTAAGTATGGAGTTATCATTATACATTCAAATCAGTCATCAAGAACGAAAGTAGAATATTGAGGTCCGACATACATATTGAAGATCGTCATTGGTTAACGACGTGAATGTCGTATCTATAGCTTATTCAAGCTGTTGCTATGACGTGTAGACCGACCACCTAGATTTTTTTTGTTTAATGTCTCTACCACCACATAATTTTGCGAACTAATGTTGTTCGAAATCTCAAAGAAAATGGTATGTTGAAGTAAAGCAGGCTTAGCCAGAGATCCGCCTTATTTCACTTCCTGACGACAAAATCTTAGACAGGTTTGAATTAAAAGAACTTTCAGACAACATATCAAATGGCGCAAAAATTTGAAATATAAGTGCCAGATAAGGTATAAAACATTGTTGAAAAAAAGAAATTGCTTGTAACAGAGTATTCCATGATCGCATTTCTTCAGCCCACCAGAAAGCGCCGTTGTGTTGTAATGTGTTAGCGGTACAAGTCGAATACCTTCTTATTAAGATATTTCTAGAACAGAACTGATGAATGTACCTGTAATCCACTTACCTGACAGACCCATCAGCACTTCCTATTTGGACCGCGTCATTAAAGAAGTGTCGCTTTTTCTCAAGTGCGCTTTAAGCTTTGAAATAAGAAGTATGTTAAAAAAAGAAAGTCGTTTATTATAGAATGATAATCTAACGAGAAATTTCGTTATTGTCTGGAATGGGCAAAAGAAATAACAGTAACGTATAAGTCAACCCATTCCCGTTTTTCAAAATTTTAGACCTGTCCAAGTTCAAAGGTTTTGCAGACGAAAATTTTGAATAGATTTAATTTGAAAAATAGCCATGTAATAGGGTTGAAAAAATATAGAAAAAAAGAATATTTTGAATAGATTTGATTTGAAAAATAGCCATGAAATAGGGTAGAAAAAATGTAGAAAAAGAAGAAATTGCTTGTTAAAAGCAATTTCTTCTTTTTCTACAATATATTCTCAATCATAATACAACAGGGACATAAAAACCAGGAACTGAACAGTAAAGGGTCAAGGCAATGCGCTTTGTAATTGTGTGTGCATCATAGCGAAATGATTAACCCACTCTCACACAATCCCTTCTTTTTACGCCCCTCAAGAAAATTAAATGGTTAATCATTGTGGAAAATGACGAAATTGCTTGTGTCAAGCAATTTCTTCATTATCAACAGTGTTTTCTACCATAAAAGATAAAGATTTTTTTTTAAAATTTCACCAACTTAAAATTGTCGTTTGAAGGCTCTTTAAATTTGGACCAGTCTAAAATGTTGTTCTCTGGTAATGGATTGAATTTAAACAATCAAAACGAATGACAAAAAAAGCGTGTCCATGTAATTCACGTGCGAATGGAAGAACGAATTGGTTTCAAAATATTTACCTTGACCACCACCCGAGTGTACAGTAGTTAATCCCTCACACGACGACCAAGTTTTAGACTGGTCCAAATTAAAGATTTTGCAGAGGACAGTTACTCCATTTAAAGACAGCAAATTTTAAGACTGCGGAAGACAATTTAAAGTTAATGAAACTTTTTTTTACAATTTTCTGTGTAGACAACATTTTAGAAAGTGAAGAAATTGTTTGTTACAAGCAATTTCTTCACTTGACATGTCTTTCTTGAGGAGTGTAAAAAAGCGTCATTAAATTTGATGAAATTCATTTTATATGTTTGTTTTTCTTCTTTGTCTTTTGATGAAGAAAACATTGTAGTTTATGAAAAAAGTTTGTTCATCCTTGAAATATGTTTATTTTCGAAATACATGTATCGTTGGATAGTTTGCACAGTCTACTCACTCTGTTGGCCACTCTAAAATGACTCAGACAGGAAATTAAACGTTGTTATTGTGCAAAGTTTAAGGCCAGTAATATGTAACAAAAGAGTAAAACGGTTGGCTTGCTAGCTAAACATCGTAACTACAGCTTGAACATGTTGTAGTTTCGATGTTTAACTCGCCAGACCAACTGAAATACTCGACAAAAATGTGGGCCAATGTCGGAGTTCAAAGTTCACTTCAAATCTAAATGAATGATTTGATTGGTCGATTGATTCTTTGGTTGACATCCGCGTTCGGTTAGTTGACCGCTAATGGATCCGATTATTTTCAAAATATTTGTTTCACGGACTTTAAATCTCAAATGAGCTACTAATACAAATTGGGTTGTCTCAAAGCCCGTAAAACGTAGTCTTCATCCAAAGAAAATGCAGAATCCATCATTTGGAGAATTTGAATTAGAAAAATGTCAAACAATTTAGGAAGCTAGGGATGTCATTTCTGTTAATGACAATAACTCCAAACATGTTTTGTTATCTCATTCCCACACGATCCCGCTTTTTAAGGCCCTCACTATAGGAGTTGTTTACCAAGAAAGTCAGTTATTTAAATTTCCATCAATATTGTTGTTTCAATTTGGGCCATTCTAAAACTTGCTGTCTGGTAATGGTTTTAAATTTTTGTAAGTAGTCAGCAAAAGAAATTCTTTATTGAAGTCTGGAGAGAAGCAATCCAAATCAGACTACCTCCGCAGACTGGCTAGGGTCGAAAACTTTGTCTCTTTGTTCATTTTCGTTCTTCCTCGTTATACATTTCTTCTTATTGACCTCTACTGGGTCTTATTTCCTTTTTAACCCTTGTCATGCTTAACTCGGAATATTACGGTTTTGGCAGAATGTATAGACCAAGATCAGTCTGCACTTATTGATCTTAGTCTACACCTCCCGCTTGTATTTTTCCTGCCAGAGTTGTTAATGAAGCTGACTTCCAAAAGAAATATTGAGTTTTGAACAACATGTTCTATCAGTGCATTCAGCCCTTTGATTTTACAGCAATTTAGTATGGTAATTTATACAGCATGACAAGGGTTAACTGTTTGTTCTGGTGGACTTTTATCGTCTTAAAAGTAACATTCTATCAGCGTATGTCTAAATTCTGTCGATTAGGTATTAGTTAAAGTCGGCACATGTGTAACTCTACTAACCACTCCCACTTATTGGAGACAAAGACGACTTCGACTGAGGTATCAAAAGCCTCCTTTTTTTTGCAAAGTCCATTGTCGGGAGCATTAACTCATTCCACACGGTCCCTCCTAGCAACGTCCCTCGAGAATTTAGCTTCGAAAAACATTGTGGGAATTCAAGGAATTGCTTGTTTCAAGCAATTTCTTCAATGTCAACAAACGTTTTTTTAGCCCAAAAGACAAAGAATTCTCAGAACTTCACCAACTCAGACTTGTCGTCTGCATCTTCTTTCTATTTGGATAAGTCTAAGATTTCCTCATTTTCAAATGAGTTAAACCAGGGGGGAAATCGTTGATTGGTGACCTGAATGTTGTGACTACAGCTTGGATAAGCTGTATTTACGTCATTTAAATCGCACACAACCAAGAATGTTTACCTTTAGTGTTGGAGTTCTACAATCCACTTCCAGTAAGAAAAACGATTTATTCGAAATTTAACCCTTTCATGTACAAACCCGAGATTTTATGTCACTAAGATTTTTATATTTGGGAAAACGTTGTGGAAAAAGAAGAAATTGCTCGTAACAAGCATTTTCTTCTTTTCCCACAATATTTTCTACCTTGTAGGATGTTTTCATTTCTAATTACACCCGAATTTCAATGTCGTCTGCAACCTCTTTCAATTTGGACCAAGTTAAAATTCAAAAATCAGGAAAAGGTTTAACCTATGTTTATTGGCAGAGCTGGTTCGTTAATATCTTTCGCAGAAACTCAAATACCTATTTTCTCGTGACTGTACTGGAAATTTCCTATCTTGACATATTTTCAACTCGGTTGGTATCCTGTGGATTATCATTATGTCTACCGATACCCCGGGCAAGGTCTATTTTTAGAACATTACTCCGCAATAAGTCATCGGAGAAAATCGAGATCGCGAGAAAACCTTGGAAACGAATTTCGTAAAAATCGGATTTTTTTTATCTATCTTGTCTGGGGAAATTGTGTTTAAAGAACCTTCTAGAATCGATTGTACTATCCTTTCCTTTCATCGAATATTTCTTTTTGTTTGTGCGATTTTTCGATGATTACGATATATTTAATAGTGCTAATAATTATCCTAATGGTGATAATAATAATGATAACAGGGAGGAAAATGATCCTTTTGATCGTTTCCACCTTTATTTGTTATTTTAGCTTAAGGAGAAATTACTTAATCAATTCCTGTTCAATCCTTAGTTTTTACGTCCTTGTGATTTTATAATTGAGATAACATTGTAGAATAAGCTATAACTTCTTTTTCCACTATATTTTCTACCCCACTGAATAGCTATTTTTCAAATAAGATCAATAATCTGATTGACCTCTTTTTAATCATTCCTCCCTCTCTCTCTCTCTCTCTCTCTCTCTCTCTCTCTCTCTCTCTCTCTCTCTCTCTCTCTCTCTCTCTCTCTCTCTCTCTCTCTCTCTCTCTCTCTCTCTCTCTCTCTCTCTCAAATTTTGGTCGTTTGTTTCTTCAGTCTAACTGCCTGTTCGGAGGACAGTAGACAGGGACAGCGATCAGTCAACTGCACGTGTTTTAAGAAGAGTGATACATTCTCAAGCACACTTCGAGTATCAAATCGTCGTTGGGCGTGCAAAATGTTGTAACTACAGCTTGAATAAGGCTGAAGATACGACATTTTGCACGCCTAGCGACGAAATATCTTTTCAAAAACCAAGATTGTAATTTTCCTTAGAGAGTGGGATCATTATTATCTGAACCCGCACCGAAAGTTGGGGGCGCTTACGTTATCCATCTATCTGGCTTACGTATACTTAATACATTATAAATGCCCTAGTGCTATTTAATACAAGGTTCTCAGCCTTACACTGATAGTCATCTAAGGTGAAATATGTTTTTTTACTATGATCTTTTCTACCGTTCTCTGTAATTAATAGACCAAATAAATCGTATTCCATAAGCTTATACAATTTGTATATAATACATAGAATAAGGCATTTACTATTGAATATGGGACGAGTCGTTGGCTCTGCCCATTGACTCTGACACGAAAGTTCAACTTCGAAATTAAATATCGATAGTTTGTGAAAAATTGGGCCAATAACCAAAAAGAGAAAGGTTTGTTTTGAGACCTAAACATCGTAAATACAGCTTCAATAAGCTGTAATTACTATGTGTAAGTCGATAAGTCATTAAAAATCACTTCACAATGTAGGAGTTACAAAAGTTCAATTCCGGTCTAATTGGTTGATTAATTCTTGATTGAGAGACGAAATCGTCCTTTTATAGACAGGCAGTGAACTTTGAACTCCGACAAAGGTCAACATCAAACACATTTTTGTAGGTTCGGAAACTTAAACCTCGAAACTACAGTTTATTTAAGATGTAGTTACGACGTTCAGGTCGCCAACCCAACAATATCACTTATCATTACATGTCTCTGGTCATAAGATTTTGCAAAATTCTGCAAATAACGTCGTTTAAAGATGCTTGATGAAAAATTGGATATGGGAAAATCCAATAGTTATTAGTGTCATGTTCACGAAAAAGATTCTTTCTTCCTGTTAAATCTACTAAATTCACCCCCAAAAAATTAATTAAATGTAGAATATTACCTATGCCCTACTTTAGTACACAGGAATTCACCGGTTGAGGTTGTTAGTCCTAATTTAACACATTACCAGACGGCAAAACTTTAGACTGGCCCAATTTGAAAGCAGTTACAGACGACAATTCAAAGTGAATGAAATGTTTGATTTTTTCATCTCTCTGGATAGAAAATATTGTGGGAAATGAAGAAATTGCTTGTAACAAGCAATTTCTTCATTTTCCACAATGTTTTCCAAAGCTTTTTTTCCTTAGGGGCGGTAAAGGCGTCACTGAGTGGGAATAGGTTAATACCGACTGAATTGCTAGCGGAATCCAATTACTTAATTGCTACGTCATGGAAACCACAAATTAGGCATTTTTAATGCAGTCGACAGATAACGTATTTACCCGATGAATTCCGGATCTATAAGAATTGAAGTTCTTTTATTAAATTGATTTCTAGTAACGCGAAATAGGTTTGCTTCTTTTCCTTCGTTTCTTAATGTTAGGAGTAACCATTTTCATTACAAAACCAATTTAACTACCCCTTTTCACATGTCTGAAAGCATTACAATTAGAAATTTGAAAATTGGGAGCCAATTTTTTTTATTCCATAATCTGTACAAGAGTTGCTTTAATGTCTGAGACGAAGCCAGCGATCCTTAAATCAGATTACATATACCCTACATTTAAATAGTTTCTTGCAAATAAATAGCATCAGTGCTTTGAAATAGCCGTGTGGATAATTATAATTATTTGTAATATATTTCACTTTCACTTCTGTGTTGATCAATCCAAAGAAATCATAGCTGATGGCCTTTCTTTTCCTAAAGATCTTTTCCTAAAAAAACTGATTTCTACAGTATCTTTAAAAATCTCATTTCAACATGTCGCCTGAATTTCAGTTCAAATGGGATTGTTTTTTAGAAAAAAAAAACTTATTCTTTTCAATTACTTTCCTCCCTTT
The DNA here is from genome assembly GCA_946902895.1 of Fragum fragum. Classification (NCBI taxonomy): domain Eukaryota; kingdom Metazoa; phylum Mollusca; class Bivalvia; order Cardiida; family Cardiidae; genus Fragum; species Fragum fragum. The sequence goes on from OX336374.1 coordinate 38,202,277, forward strand.
GATTCCTAGAACAAAGACAACAAATCGAAAAGGCTGATCTCATAGAGATAAGATCAGCGCATATTTCCAGGAATCATCATATTGCGTAAGACGTGGAACATGATCCGGAGATTTGCGTACAATCTGTTTTACAGGTTAAGGTATTGGGCCCTTATACTTGCACCACAATACCCTTAGAAACATCAAACTTCAAATAACTTTCTTTATTATGCATATTGGCACTTTTTGTGCCTTGGCCAAATAAATTAATTTACAAACAGTTTATTTATATGCATTGAACAATAACATTAGAGGTATATATGTCGCTCATGATTAATCAAGAAATCCCAAAGAAAGTATTCTAATTGTTATATAATCAAATAATTTTGAAAGTTTAGATTAAACTGATCACCATTTTCATGTAAAGATTTACTTCTTTCTTTTTTCGAGCTTAAAAAAGACTTGGTTACATTCAAGCGATATTAAAACTCTTAATTTACATCCCTGCGGTTTTGTAGTTGGGGAAGCATTGCGAAAAACAAGGAATGTCTTCTTTTCCACTATAATTTCTCTCAGATAGGATAGTTACTTTTTTCATATGTACTAAATTCATAATGTCTTCGGCAACCCCTTTGAATTTGGACAAGTCTAGAATTTTGAAAAACAGTAAAGGATTGAGTGAAATTTGAAGTCCTTGGCATTTTCATTTACCCATTCCCGCACAATCACGCCTTTGGACGCCCCTTGAAAAGAAAGAAACGCAATGTGGGAAATGAAGAAATTGCCTGCATCAAGCAATTTCTTCATTATCCACAATGTTTTCTGCCGTAAAGACAAAGATTTTTTTTAACTTTCATCAACTGAAAGTTGTCGTCTGCAACTTTATTCAATTAGGACCAGTCTAAAATTTTGTTGTCTGGTCATAGGTTGAAGATGAACAGACTGTACTGGTTGGCAAGGGTTAACACTTTTCAATCACGGAAAATTTTGTTAACCCTTTCCTGGTTTTTGAAATTTTAGACTGGTCCAAATTGGAAGAGGATGCAGATGACAATGAAAATTGGATGCAGTATCCTATGTGGTATAAAACATTTTGGGAAAAGCAGAAATTGCTTATTATAAGCAATTTCTCCTTTTTCCACAATGTTTCTCAAGTACAAAATGACAGTGCATGGCGTAAAATCCCGGGTTTATCCAGGAAAGGGTTAATCTACGGAAATAAATTTATATAATTTACATGAATACTATACCTGAATGACCTCTGCTGGATCTGATCTGTATTCAGATATTTGTTTACAAGATGTCCTGGTTGGTCACTTTTAAATAACGGATTACAAATACGATCTGTGTTTGAAAACAGCTTAAAGTGAAAATTCAAATTGAATTTAGGATTGAAAAAAATCTATGCTGAGAATTCTCTCGTTTCTCGGATCATTTACTTCTATTAGCTTTTCAATTCATCTTGTTTGTAGCTATGGAAACCGAAATAGTTCTTGCGAGAAATATAAACAATGTTGAAACAGAAGAATAATGATTTGTCATAATCAATCACTTAAAGGGAAGTATCGCTGTTTCTAAAACTAAGAAAAGAAAAAATCCAAAAGCCCAAGAATATGCTCAAACGAATATTTGATACTAAAATATGAGCCAGATATCGTCTGAAAATCTGATGAACTAAACGCGGTTTTTTTGTTTTTTTTTTGGTTTTTTTTTTTTGTTTTGTTTTGTTTTTGTTTTTTTGTTGTTGTTGTTTTGTTGTTGTTTTTTTTTGTTTTTGTTTTTGTTTTTTTTTTTTTCGTATTTTGTTTTTGTTTTTGTTGTTGCTGCTATCTAGCAAAGGTTTGGCGTAATCCAGAGTCATTTTAAAATTTACTTCATTCGGTTGTTCCACACCGCCTGACTTCATTTGCATATGACCCAAACTCAACAGAAGAAAACAAATTGATAAATGAAACAATTAACGTTCTGTACCACACTAGTTCAGGTGGTAAACGCAAAACTATAGTAAGTGTCGATATTCGTCTACACTTTTGCGACATTTTAAATGATCGTTACAGAATCTACAATCGGCTACTTGCCTATAAGAGCAACTGTTAAAAATTCTACCGGCAAACTGGTATATAATAAACCAGTACAAGAGCTCCACTTGTCTAAAAGAGAAACTCTAAACCATGCCCATGACAAATAAGTATGTAATAAGCCTATATAAGAACGCTACTTGTTTAAAAGAGCCACTCTTAAACATGTCCATTTAGATTAGTTTATAATGAAATCGGACCTTGCCTCGGTACTCACAATTTTTTTACTGACATTTTAATGAGTGATTGATTGGGATTTAACGCCACTTTGATCAGTATTTCAGTCATATCTCGGCGGCTGAAGTACCTAACCATGGATTCCTGGTATTTCCCACACCAGTACTACCACAATATCCTTTCCGAGCCTGCAGCTGTTATTGCAACTAAAGTTTACGATTATCCACACACTTGTAGGAGACAGGAGTCCGAAAGGATAATCACAAGAAACGGCATGCGCCGCGAACCCGGGACCTTACTTACATTTTAATGTCGCCATAACGTTCATGGTCATTTCTCTCTTACACATGTGTGATTTGTGCTTACTAATGAGCAATTGTGCTTCAGTTTGGAAGTCGCGGTTTGACCGGATTTTTTTTTTCTAGAAAAATCACTACGCGAAAGAGATAAAAATCCGCTTTTCTCGAATTCTTTGACAGATTGCTTTAACCATTTACCAAACGACAGAATTTTAATCTGGTCTCACTTGAAAGAAGTTGCAGACGATTAAACGAAGTTTGTTAAATTTGAAAAACAAGGGCCACTTAAAGTAGAAACCATTTTTAGAAAAGAATAAATTGCTTTTTACAAACAGTTCGTTCTCTTCTAACAATGTTTTCAACGATTATATTTCCTCGGCGCATACAAATGCAGGATTGTGTTGGAATGGGTTAAGAGTAGGGTTTTCAGTGCTCTCGACTATATTTATCCTATGAATTAGCTCGTTAGTGAATAAGTAGCGATATATATAAACAAATCGATGTATTCGATATCTATCGTTTATCACAAAATCTCATCAATGCCCGATTATATTTCATATACAACAGACTTGGTTCTAGCCGAAGAGTGTTTATATTAATATACCCAGAACTAACCAAATCTACATTTTTTACTACCAGTCTAGTATCTGATTACTACCGTCACTATACGTTTTGATTGATTATCGTCACAAGATTAATTTTCAATGTAACACTTGACCATCACGATCCAAAATTGAACTAAAAATCTAAAAATAGCTATTCTGGAAGTTTTAGACATTTTGTAAAGCCATGATAGGCTTTAGAAAATGTGATGGCTAGGTGCATTACTGCAAACCGCCGTCATAGCGCAGTTCGTGGCGCGTCGGACTGTCAATCTTCTCGAGGTCCCTGATTCGATCTCCGACGGCGGCACTCATCCTTTCAGAATATTTGTCTCTGGAGGCTAGGAAGGGATGTAATGGTAGTACTGGTGAGAGAAATACCAGGATTCCATTGATAGGTGCTCCAGCCGCCGCGATATAACTGAAAAATTGTTGAAAGCGGCGTAAAACCCCATTCAAACAAAGCATTACTGCATAGCGCGCAGGTATATCGTGAAAATGATGTCATAATGCATGTAATAACGTCATCCTAGCAACTTCGTTGTATGATAAAAATATGTAAAACAATTTTCATGATTTATCACAAAAACAAAGTTAGTATTATAAAAAAGGTATTAATCTTGTGCTCATAAGATACAGAATTTATAAAAACTTGTCATCTAAAAGAGATATAACTCGACAAAAGCTCGTTTTTGTCTGTCTTTATATAATAATTTTTTATTCCATGACCCCCGTTTGAATACCCACTATATAGATTTCCCAGCAAAACATTTAAACACTATGTACTATTTACACTGATATTTCTAAGCGCTGTTGAAAAGAATGTCTGATGTAAATTTACTTTCTGTTAAAATAATCATGAATTCCAGGATGAGTAAGTAAGATTACCGTTAGTTTTGGAAGACTGGCTAAACATGCTGGAATCCGTTAGGGATCATAAAGTGTGATATAATACATCACAAGGATCAACATGGGAAAAATGGACAGGTATTTCGTTTGGAACTTTCATTGGACCTTTGGTTTTGATAGACCATTTCCTTTCAAGGAAAAGACTTATGCGATTTTAGAGAGTTCATATGTAAATCCTTGCCACCTAAACTTGGTGTTGGGAGGATGCCTTCCGTTCAATAGAAACCCTTTCTTGTTCACGAGTAGGAACATGCAAACAATTCAACAAGTCTATTTTTCTGAACTTCACATAAAGTGAAAGTACCTTTTACCACAATAGTAGTACAGTTGTGAGAATACCAGGATTCCATTGTTAGGTGCTCCAGCCACCGCGATATAACTGAAAGATTGTTGAAAGCGGCGTAAAACCCCATTAAAACAAACAAAACAAACCTTTAACACGTACCAAACGCGGAACAGAAAACATTAACACGTCCCCATGCAACAAAATTTTAACCGGTCCAATATGAAACAAGTTTCAGAATACAAGCTGATGGAATTTTCGATTGTTTCGATTTTGGATATAAAGCACCGTGGAAAATGCTTCAAAGAAGCAATTTCTTCATTTTCCACAATGTTTTCCAATGCCTTTTTCTCGTGCGGGGTAAAAAGGGGGGGATTTTTAGGGAATGGGTTAGTCAAGCATAGCCTTACGGCATTTTGAGACCTAGGAACTCTCGGCCGAATGGGTCGAATTTGTCACGAGGCGCCTAACCTTGCAGTTGTTTTGATTGTCTGTTTCCGTACATCCCCGATATTGTCTACTATCAAGTTGGATATCAGAGCTGCATTTCTGGTTTATCTTCGGAAAGACACGAACTGTATACTATTTCGCCCGGGATCTGTCGACATCGGACGAGATCGCGAGGTGCGAGTTAGGACAATCGAACCGTAAATCAGTCGCTAGTTATAAGATTGACTGATTGTTGGTCACGCCCACTGTTCTCCGACAGGAAGTTCGACTTAGATATTCAACCGCGTTATTTTGCGAAATTTATGGTCAGTAACATGTAACAAATATGTAAAATGGTTGGTTGATGACATAAGCGTCGTATCTACAGCTTGAATAAGCTGTAGTTACGACTTTTGGTCTCCAAACGACCAAAAATGCTTCACATCAAAATCGGAATCAAAGTTCACTTCCAATCTAAATAAATGATTTAATTGGTAACTCGATTTTTTTATTGACAGCCGCAAAAGTCATTGCACCGCCCCCCCCTTTTTTTTTTAGCTTACCTGAGAGCAAATTGCTCATGGTGATCTTTTGTGATCGTTGAATGTCTGTCGTGCTTCGTGCGTCGTGCGGCGTCAACAATTGAAGTGTTTACACTCTAGAGGCCAAAGTTTTGACCCAATCTTCACGAAACTTGGTCAGAATAATTGTTAGGTCATGAGTATGATTGGGGGGGGTTCTATTTAAAAACACAGGAAAAGGGGCTTTAATGACAATTTCTTCGTTTACACTCTAGGGAGCACAATTTTAGCTCAATTTTCATGAAATTGGCCAGAATAATTGTTTCGTCACAAGGATGCAATTGATTATAGGAAGGTACTTTTGGAAAACATAGGAAAAGGGGCCTTAATGACAATTTCTTTGTTTACACTCTAGAGGCCACAATTTTGGCTTAATCTTCATGAAACTTGGTCAGAATAATTGATTGATCATGAGGTTGAACCCTATCGATTATTGGAGGATTCTATAAGAAAACACAGGAAATGGGGCCTTAATGACAATTTCTTTGTTTACACTCTAGAAGCAACAATTTTGGCTCAATCTTCATGCAACTAGGCCAGAATAATTATTTAGGCATGAGGATGAAGCCTATTGATTATGGGAAGGTTCTTTTGGAAAACACAGGAAAAGGGGCTTCAAAGACAATTTCTTCGTTTACACTCTTAAGACCACAACGTTGGCTAAATTGTCATGAAAATTGACCAGAATAATTGTTTCGTCATAAGGATGAACCCTGTTGATTATAGGAAGGTACTTTTGGAAAACACAAGGGGAAAAAGCTCTAATGCTCTAGAGGTCATCAATTTGGCTCAATCGTCATGAAACTTGGTCAGGATTTCATGTTAGGTCATAAAGATGGACCTTATAGATTACTTGAAGGTTCTATAGGATAACACTAGAAAATGGGCCTAAAGACAATTTCTTTGTTTACAATATGGAAGTCATGGTTTTACCTCAATCTTCATGAAACTGATTATAGTTATTTGTCTCTAGTTGCAAATGTTTAACAGCAGACAGTTCAGGTGAGTGATCTAGGACCATCATGGTCCTCTTGTTTTTTGAAGTGGCGTTTTTGTTTGTTTGTGTTTGTTGTTTTGTTGTTGTTGTTGTTGTTTTCGCCTAGTTGGCGTTTGTAAAAAACTTTATTGCAATAACTACTGTTCCCACTTCTAGAAAATACCGGTAACTGCAACAAGGAAATGACTCAAGCGATAAGAGAGAACAATCTAACATGCCACCGATTCCTTCAAAATTGCGTGATAATCCAAGAGCTTCCAGTAAAAGTAATAGAATTGCTTTTAGAAACATTATCTATTTTGTGCTATAAATTTATAGGTAGAAATGTAATATTTGATCTCGTAGTATTTACTATGTACTATTAACCCTTTCCATGCTTAATCAGGGATATTTCAATTTTGAGCTGGTAGGGCTGCGATCAGCCTGCCAGACTGTGCAGTCTGATCTAAATCTACAAAACCTTTTTGTCCTTTCTAAATGAGAATTGTTTTTCCAAAAAAATGTTGACTAACAGCTAGTGCTCCGAGTGCTTTCAGCCCTTTGATTTCAGTGAAATTCTGAAGAGGAGTATCACCTAGTACCCTGATTTCAACTTTCGTAATTTAGGAACCAAGATATCTTAACCCTTTCCTGGGCAATCCGTAGTTTTTACGTTCCTGTGATTTCTATAATTGAGAAAATATTGTAGAAAAGAAGAAATAAGTTTCTTCATTTTCCACAATATTTTCTACCCTACTGAATGGTTATTTTTCAAATGAAATCCACTTTTCATTTCTGTCTGCAAAAACCTTGAATTTAGGCAAGTCTCAATTTTAGCAAAACAGGAATGGATTAACCCTTGTCACGCTAAACTCGGAATATATTTGCTTTTGGTAAGATATGCCTTCACACATGTCTACAAAACATTTCTTTTTTTTTTTTTTTTTTTTAGATTTATGACCAAAAGAAAGTTTAACCCTAAATTTCGGCCTTTCGGTGGTTTAAATCCTATAATTTTTGTTCAATTCTGAAAACGGACTTTATTTAGAATTACTAGGCTTAAAACAGCCAAATTCTTTGCTACAATGAGAATTAATCAATCGCTGGCCCCGCCCATTGACTCCCTAGGCCAAGCCCATTAACCCCGACAAGAAGTTCCGCTTGGATTTTTAACGGCGTTATTTTGCAAAATGTATGGCCAGTAGCATGAAACAAAAAAGTAAAATGGTTGGTTGGCGACCTAAACGTCGTAACTACAGATTGACTAAGCTTTAGTTACGACGTTTAAGTCGCCAACCAACGAGAACGGTCAACAAAAATGGCGGCCAATGTCGAAGGTGAAAGCTTAGGTCCGGGATGAATAAATGATTTAATTGATCGGTTGAATCCTTGATTGACAGTCGCGAATGGTCAATTTACAAAGCAAAATTTGAGAATGTATTTTATAGGGCCTTTAACCTATTATCCCACGAGATGTCGTCAGATTTTTATATTGACCCATTCCAACACAAAAAAATTTTTAGACTAGTCCAAATTGAAAGAAGCTGCAGACGACAATTTCAAGTTGATGGAATTTCAATTTTTTTCGTCTTTTGGGATAGAAAACATTGTGGATAATGAGGAAATTGCTTGTTACAAGCAATTTCTTCATTGTCCATAATGTTTTCCAAAGCTTTTTTCTTGATGGGCGTAAAAAGGAGGGCTAGAGTTGGAATGGGTTAGGTGAATGGTAGTAAATCTAGTCGCAAAATTTTCGATTAGAAATGAAATTGCTAAACCAGAAACTGCACGAGGAAAAGATTCCAGTCCCCGGAGAAGCTTTCTGGGTGGGCAAAGCAGAAACAGTTAATTGCAATTAATTTATAGAATAAGAAAATATTGATATTGACAGTTACACGTGTTATACAGTTTGCATACGAGTAATGACGAGGGTTCGGCATTTCTCTCCTCGGTAACGCAGTTCATGATAAATCTTGATCGCATTCGAAGATGGATCTGTAAGTATGTTTGTGGATGTCGGAGGTTAAAATCACCGTGTGCTTTTCCTGTAACAGAAGATAAGAATTTTCATCACAATATTTCATACGATATCTTTCACTTATTCTTAAATTTGCACAAATTTTGGGGTATCGTCTTCAATTAATTCAAAACAATTCAATTGTAAGTTTCGTCAAAAAAATTGGACGAAAAAAAAAATCATTCCCCCATGAACAAAATTCTTAGCACGCAGCTATTTTGTATGCCTCCGCACAAAATAGTTCAATGCGAAAAGTATCAAAATATGTAAAATATTTGCTTTTTTCTCTCTATGTCTTTAAATCATAAGACACGAAGAGAATATTTTTGTATTCATGGAGGATGAAACGATAAACCTAATCACATTTATGTATTAATCCGCTTCGCGTTTTAATACAGTGTGGATTTTTTTTTTTTTTAACCAGACTACAAATGACATTTAACAGCTCTTGCAGGAACGGCTCCTTTTATTTTCGCGACAAACACTGCGTGAATTGCACCTTACAATATTGAGAATTCATCCATGAGGTATTTATGTACTGATGATATAAACACATGCTTAATTGCTTTGTGACAACCTATGAAAGAACACAATCAAAACAAACTATCACATGCAGATGCTTCCACAAGCATGTTGTTCCCGTTGTCTTCTTTTACCTTTTCTCAGAAATACCAATTTCCGTATAAGCGAATATGTTCATGCTGCTTCAATATTTATAACTATTATCTTGATAAAAATATTACTTCTTTTAAAATAATACGACAAAAATAATAAGAATAGAATGAGTAAAGTTAAAATAATACAGAGGATGCTTTAAATCAGAGAACATGAAAAGTCATTTAATCTTTGATCCGTTCCGGTGTTATATATACCATCCCTTCCATATTTTAACATGTACACATTGTTCTTTTTTATCGATTTCACAGATTAAATGCAAAATTAAGAATTTCATTCCTTTTCTTTTGATTTTCCTCTCCTTTTCTCAAAAGTCAGATCCTCTCCTACTTGTTCATTTGTCTATCATGTTCGTGTATGTCTATATTTTCTTTATTTTTTTCTTTCAGTCCCTCTTTATGTCTTCATTATTTATCAAATTGTGTCTGTCGTCTCTCTACCTTTCTGTCTGTCCCCTTTTCTAGAAATCTTGAAGAAACATAAGCGTTAAGGTATGCACCTGGCTTCGTCCCTGCATTGTACAACCTATGTATGTTCATGTTTATACCTGTCGCTTAGAGCAACACTGTCGTAAGTGTGTATATTTATATTGACCCTTACGACATTGTTGCAATAAGCTGTTCATATGTTCCTAGCCTACATTGCTTTTACAATCATGCATCGAATGAATAACTTCTTGCTCCCCTCCCAGATTACTTTATTTTTTTATGATCGTAAATTGCATCAAAAAGTAAACAGTTGTTTTTATGATGATCCTTTCTTTACGTAAACACAAATAGTGATTAAATTTATTGGCATGATTAAGGAACAATTTATATCTTTATTGAGATCTGCTATCTAGGCTTAGGTTCTGAAAGCCCCGGAATAATTTTGTGGCTTTACGATATGGACTGCGTCCAAAATTTATGAAATTCAATTTACGACATTAAAACACTTGATATGCTACAGTAAAGCTAGACTCCTTTTGCTATAGGACTAAACTTTTAGCGCGCGCTGTCTGTGAGAGATATTCTAGTATCGATTGATCTAGGGGCAGTAACCCTGTCAAGCTAAAGGACCAGCCTTAGTAAAAGACATTTTCAAACCTTCTTATTCTCTCAGTTTTCTTATTGTAATAGTAGCATGAACATTCATAGCCTGGGTACCAGGGCTTATAAACAGTTAATGATCGGCAATACTTATTCCAGATTTTATTGGCAAATGATTGATCTTGTTTCTGTAAGTGGGAATGGGTAGGGGTAGAGATGGCGGTGGTGCTTGTGATGGTAATGATTATGGTTCTGCGTTTTGGATGATGTGGTGGTTGTAGTGGTAGGATGGTGGTGGGGAGTGTGTGTGTGGGGGGGGGGGGTATTGTGGTGATTAGGGTGGGTTTGGGGTTAGCGGTTGTGGGATTGGGATCGGGGTGATGGTAGAGGTGGTGATGTTAGTGGTGGTTAGGTTGTGGTTGTTGTTGTGGTTGGATGGTTATGTAGTTGGAGGTTATGATGGTGGGTTGAGATGGTGCTTTGCAACTGTTGTCGCTGATTTTATTGCAAGATATATTAAGAGAAAAAAAGAACTTCCTCTTTTAGATCAAACTCTACTTTATTACATTTTAAAATGTGGTTCATAAGGATATTTCAAGACAATACCTTCAAGAGTATGGTAGATTAGAGCATTTTCATTTACCCATTCTGATGCAACAAAGTTTTAGACTAGTCCAAAATCAAAGAGGCTGCAGACGACAAATCAAAGTTGTTGAAAATTTAAAAATCTTTGTCTTTTTGGGTAAAAGACATTTTGGATAACGAAGAAATTGCTTGCAACAAGCAATTTCTTCATTTTCCATAATGTTTTAATGACGTTTTCTGAGGGGCGTAAAGAGGAGGGATTGAGCGGTGTAACAAATACGCTAAAGAAAGCAGATTTTGGTGGAAAACGTCTCTCATTGTTCTCATAGTTAAGCGCCAAAAAGGTTATAATATTCTAAGTTTAGGGTTTGAGTAAGAAAATGAAATATGTAGTTTGAATATTTTTGTGCGGACATGTCGATATCTTCCCCACTTTTAAAGTGCCAAACCAAATAGTCAAGGATATTTTAAACTTGTCTATGAGTGGGTGGACAAATATTTGATAACATACATCACACCCTAAAACAGTGTTATACCCTTCATTTTTAGAAAGGCTTAGGTGCGACAGTTCTGCCGTTTTAGAATTTGGATGTCTTCTGACGTCTCAGAAGTTATTGGTCCCTGTCAAGCGAAAACGGTTTATGTATGTAATTAACAGGCTATTTGGTAATACAGTTTAATAGGCTGGTCCTTCTAATGCTATAGAGTCTAACTTATCAAGTGCCTTTTATATTGAGTTTCATAGTGAATCAAGAGATTGTCTTCCTCGTGATTATGGCTAGATGTTGGTTTTTGATATGCATTGTTTGTAACTTTCCTCAGTTATGATGTTCGTGTATTTTTTGACTTGTGCCCCGAGTCGATAATAAACTTTGTTGAATAATACCCTAAGAGATGAAAAGTTAAACATAGTGGCGATGTACAATTATCATTACCTCATTACCTCAATAAATGTATTAACAAGAAAGTTTCAGCCCTATCTTCAACCAAATCTCCAACCAAATTGCTTACGCAATAAAGAGACGTGTTTGTCTATATATGCAACCAAGTTGACGAAATTAAAAGGAAATGCCTTTCCGAGTAGAAATCATTATAGACATTGAATAAATTGCTTGTTACAAGCATTTTTTCAATGTCCACTCTGTTTTCCAAAGTTTGTTTTTTGTGGGTTTTTTTCATGGGTGGAGTAAAACGTGAAATGAATTTTAGAATTATATTTTTACTCCATAGCTTTAAAACGGGCCACCTAGCCATGGATTCCTAGTATTTCTCATACCAGTACTACATCCTTTCCGAGCCCTCACCTACTCATCCAATTTAGGTTTACGATTATCCACCCATTGATGGGAGACAAATGTCGGAAAGGATTTTTGCCACGACCTGGGATTGAACCCGTGACAAGCTATAATGTCAATTGATCATAGCGATAGTGAAAATAAATCTAATGGTGATGATTATGATTATGATTTTACAAAAACATAATTGTGTAATTAACGAAAATAAAAATGATAAAGACATCTGTGGTTGTGATATAAATGATAATGATAATAATAATAATAATGACAATGATAAAAACATATTTAAAATGTGACTTTCAAAGCGAATTATATTTTCTACCTTAACACAAAATTAGTGTAAATTCTAGCTATCGAAATGTTTCTCTTGTAACGGCGAAAAAGCATTCTTTTAAATGTGTTCATATTGTTGATTTAGAGAATGGTAATAATGTACTTTCCAATATCGTCGATTCTAAAACAAGTAGACTTTGGTATATTTCTGAACAGCCGTTCGGCATAAGATATAGACGAGGTCGACCTTTGCTTTCAAACTATGTCTACACAGTAATCAAACAGATCTGCAATAGATCTTCAAAATTGTTTCGACAGACAAGGTAATACATCTGCCAAAAATATATTACATGATGTACCGTGCTTGCAGCATTTCTCAATCTGTTATAAATAAGTCGATGAAAGCCAAACTATATTCAACAAAAACACCCTGTGACAGCCAGAGAGCGGACTTTTACCCTATTCCAAGAGACAAAGTTTCAGACTGGTCCAAATGGAAAGCGGTTGCAGACGACAAATAAAGATTGGTTTACTTTGAAAAATAAGGGTCATGTGGGGTAGAAAACATTGTGAGAAATGGAGAAATTGCTTATCACAAGCAATTTCTCATTTTCTCGCAATGTCTTCCCAAAGTAATTTTCTTCAGCGCTTAAAAAGGTTGGATTATGTGGGAATGTGTTAAAGGCACTGAAATATGATTAAGGGAACTTTCTTTTTATCTAACCATATTAATTTATCGATTGTATACTTATGATGTACGAAGTCGGTGGAGAGGGGACGAATCTTACGATGCGACAGGGTGTTTTTTGTGTTGTTGTTGTTGTTGTTGTTTTTAACAATGAAGATTTCAACACAATCGTACTTAAACTCGTGGATTATTACATTTTTACCATTATTGTTATTAATATATTTGGGAACAAAAGCAGTATTGATGTTAACCTGGAAGCAATCGAAGAAGAAAAAATGTCTTCAAATAAAATAAAAAGACCCTTAGTTTGACTGAGTAATAATGACACAATTTCGGTGGTCATTGGCGTTAAAGTGGGCAGAATTCCCATTGGCGACCGAAACATCGTAGCTACAGCATCATATAGCTTTATTTACATCATTTAAGTCGCCAAGTCAACATGCTTAACATAAAATTTCGGAGTTAAAAGTTCACTGCGTGTCTATAGGACTTATTATTGGCCGATTGGTTTTTTAATTGACAGAGATGGTCCGTCATTTCTCTTTTTTTATGAGATTATAGCGAATATAGCTTCTTTCTTTTGTATGCTTACTCCAGGAATGGTGGCTAATGGTAAACCTAAGTGGGATAGCAGCTGGTGGTTCGGAAAGGATGTAGCGATAGTACAGTTGTGAGAAATACCAGGAATCCAAGGTTAGATGCTCCAGCCTCCGCGATATCACTGAAATACTGTTAAAAGTGGCTTTAAACCCAAATCAATTAATCAATCAATGATATGTTTGTAGGAAGAGGGGACTGTGTTAATATAACTGCATTTTACTTTTCCTCCATCCAAGTAAAGTGTTCGTTAAATGTGTACCGCATTTCTGGGAGAATTTTGATGACTTTTCTTCCTGACTAGGATGACGGATCGCCGACGTTTATATTGTGGTAATTAGCGAAAAACTGCTCAACCTCATTACCAGAACTATTCATACCTATGATAAATCGTCGTTGGACTTGCAAAATGTCGTAACTACAGCTTTATTCAAGCTGTAGTTACGACATTTTGCATGCTGAAAGACGTTATCTGCATTTCTGAATTAATATTTTGTCATATAATGAAGGCCTATATTTTTGTTCAACTTTTTAACTTATAGTATTTCTCTCTCTCTCCCTTTTGTGTGTGTGTGTGTGTGTTGTGTTTGATGTTGTTGTTGTTGTTGTTGTCGGGGTTTTGTGTGTTTTGGGGAGTTGTTGTTGTTGTTGTTGCTTTTAATGCTTTTGTTTTCAAAGCCTATTGCACATGAAACAATCTGGGTTTACAGCTTTTCTTTTAATCAATCGAATTTGAGAGATGATGACATCAAAAATGTCTATATTCCCGTTATACCGTCGTTGGAGGACCATAAAAAACAAAATTCAGCTAAATTTGAGCTGCAGTTACAAGTTTTTTGGTCACAGACTGACGGTTTGCTAGATTTGTACACACACACACCCCAACTTAAAATCTAAGAACCACATGTGTTTTTCCCACCTCTTCGTATACAGGGAATATCTTAAAGTCCCTGTAACGTCTAGGCTATTTTCCCTTTCCTGTTCATGTTCAATCCCTTGTTTTACGTCACTGTGATTTTATACTTGAGAAACACTGTGGAAAAGGAGAAATTGCTTGTTACCAGCATTTTCAACTTTTTCCACAATGTTTTCTACCACATAGGGTGGTACAATTTCAAATTGAATCATTTTGTTTAATGTGTCTACAACCTCTTTCAGTTTGGACCAGTCTAAAATTTTGAAAAACGGGAAAGTCTTAAAACGAAAAATAGAAATAAATGTAGATTTATTTTGGCGGCATGCCTCTTTCATATTCCGTCAATTGGCCAATCGCGGATGTCAATCAAATAAAAAATGGCAAATCAGATCATTCATTTGATCGGACGTCAAATTTTAACTCCGACATTTTTTTTAATTATTTTAGTTGTTGAACGACTTAAACGTCTGAATAACAGCTTGAATAAGCTGTAATTACGACCTTTAAGTCGTCAGCTTACCATTTTATTCCTTTGTTGCACATTAATGGCTATAAATTTTGCAAAATAGCGCCGTTAAATTTCGAAGTGGAATTCTATGTTGGAGTCAATAGGCGTGGTCAGCGGAGTCAGTGGGCGGGGCCACCGGAGTCAGTGGGCGGGGCCAGCGATCCGCCAATGACACACAAACATTATCATCTTTACTTTCACATGGATCGACCAAAGAAATATACAATGCATTCGTACTCGGTATCACACAATCTATATTGCCAATCTTCTCTCTGAGAAACACAGAATATCACAGTTTTTGTTGTTTTACGCGGAGAAAGTTTGACAGAAATTTGGCTATGTTTGAAATGAAATTACCACATAGCAATGTAGACAGCATTCGTGGAATTCATTTTCTTAGAAAATACCTACATGCAAAGTATATGATTATGTCCTTTTAAAGAGGACCATTGAAAAAATATCGTTGTTGTGCGAGCAAAGTGTCGCAAATACAGCTTGAATAAAGCTGCAGTTACGACATTTTTCTCTCTCACCGACGATATAATAATCAATCAAGAGATGAAGGTGTCTTTTTTCTTTCTCTTTTTTTCTTTCTTTTTTTTTTTTTTTTTTTTTTTTTTGCCGTTAAAGTTTGAAACAAGAAACATAATCACACTGTAATACTAATCTTTTGCTTCTTACCTCAATTATAACAATGAAAATATATTCTTATTATTTCATCAAAATTTTGATAAAAGATATCGGATAGGCAAAACAAACCAGTCGAGACAGTATTTATGGAACTACTTTGTGCGCATGTATAAAAAATAGTTCCTAACTAAAATTGTGTTCACGCAGGTATGATATGCATCTTTCAGCCAATCAGAAATCAGAAACTTTGATAAATAGAATTTAAATTGAATTATTGATCAATATAAAAGATCGGAATAATCAAAGGTTTATCCGGGCCAGTTTTTAATGATGAAGACAAGCGACAAATAAACTCCGACATTGATATTTAACATTTTGTTTTGGCGGTAACTTCAAGCTGTAGTTCCGACGTTTTCGTCGCCAACCGTTGTCGTTGTAGTCCTTGCACATAACTGACCATAAAGTGTGCCGATTTTACATCTAATTCGAACTTCCTGTGGAAGTTAGTTGGCGTTATTATTAACAGCCATGAGGTAGTATTGTGCCACGTTCGATCTTCCATGAACGAAAAGTTTGGGGATGTCTGCTTTACTCATTGTGACTTGCGCAGGATAACCAGTTTAGATATTATTCTAGATTTTTTTGGTGATTTATTTGTAAATCAGGGTCTTAATGGAACCTTCTGCTTGGCTAAGTCACAAAATGACAAATTTTCCAAAGTAGCTGAGTGCTAAAATGCTTAGAAACTTTAGTTTCATCATGAATGAATATATGGGCAGGTAAACCGGTACACAAAACCTTCACATTTTACACCATTTTACTTTCTGCAAGCGAGAGCTCCTTTAGAAGGGAAATAATCCACAAGCTTTGTCTTAAAGCATTCGCTAAGTAAGCTCTCTTTGTTACCTAAAACACCTCACTCCTTTTCCCACCGAAAACAAATCATAGCAGTGTATGACATTTTTGACCTCGCATTTTCGTTGTAGTGGATGAAGAAGATGATGATCATAATTAATTTATTTATTTATTACATCATCACAGCCTAAAAGGCAGATTTCATTTATTTCTAGCAAAATACACGCAACTTTCAAAATCACTATATCAGAGCTCAAGATTTCGATCTTGAATTGTAAAATTCCAAAATTATCTTTACCCACCGAGACCATTTAAGAGATGAAGAGAATATTTTTTGTTTTCATGGAGGTATGAACCGAAAAACCTAATCACACTGTATGAATACGCGAAGCGGATTCATACAGTGTGTGATTAGGTTTTTCGGTTCATACCTCCATGAAAACAAAAAATATTCTCTTCATTTCTTATAATTTAATAGCATCGAGCGAAAAATGCAACAACTTAACAAATTTTGATACCTTTTTGTAGTGAACTATTTTGTGCGGAAGCATTCAAAATGGCTGCGTACTCAAAATTTTGTTCATGGAGGTATATTAAATTTTTCGACCAATCAGATCGCTCGTTTTTGATAGACGAAACTAACAATTAAATTATTCGTGCGTATTCAATGTATTTTTTCCACCAATTCATTCCAATAGATGCATCCAATTAAGGCTTTGTAATAGAAATAATTTGATTAGCATTAAAGACTTATAATTGCTTATCAAATAACGCCACTACGACACGCAGTTGACGTACGGAAAAATTAATTTAACCCATTACCAGACGACAAAATTTCAGCCTGGTCCAAATTGAAAGGAGTTGCAGACGACAATTTAAAGTTTATGAAAATTTAGATTTTTCAACCTTCTGGGTTTTGTGGAAAATAAAGAAATGTGAAAAATAAAGAAATTGTTTGTTATAAGCAATTATTTCGATTTACTTAATGTTTTTTTTCCAGTGGGTTTTCTTAGGGAGCGTCAAAATGCGTCACTGTGACAGCGAATCTTGAAAATCACCTTCTTTTCCAATAGTAATTACTATTATTTTACGATGAATATTCCTTTCTTCCTGTTAAATCTACTAAATTCACTATAAAGTTTAATTTAATGCGACATATTCCCTTTGTTCTACTTTGAAAACATCGGAATTCATCGGGTGATGTCGTTAGTCTTCGGGCTTAAAATGAAACATGGACACATTAGAAATAAACCAATCTTACACAGTGACGCTATTGGACGCCCCTAAAAACAAAAATGGTAAAACATTGTATAAAATAAAGACATTGCTTGAAACAAGTGAAGAAAAAATCTGTATTAAAGATGTACTGAAATGGTACGGATATTGATAGATGGTGAATTTTCCCGGTTAAATGACGTCGCACCAAGAATAACGTATAAGGTATGTTTTAGATTAAAAGGGTAGATTTCGGACAAGTTTGGTAAGCTTCTTTTATAGTCAAAATTCATTTGTATATTAATCACAGAATTCTATGATGTAGTAACAATACACCATCTTTTATTAGATTCTCGGCGCGTAGGCAAATTAAATATTCAATCGCCCTTCAGACTCGTGAATTATCCAATTTTTTTCAATGCGGCACCGCAAGAATCAAATACAAGGTTTCACATTTAAAATATAATATTCCTTTTTAATCGCCAAAATAACGTCGTTTCGGCTTAATATTTATTTCTTCGTGCGTGGCGTATAACGTGAAGCTATTAGAATGCAGATGTGTATTTTATGATCATTATTATTATCATCAACATCATCATTATTTTAAGAGATGAAGAGAATATTTTTTGTTTTCATGGAGGTATGAACCGAAAAAACTAATCACACTGTATGAATACGCGAAGCGGATTCATACATGAGTGTGATTAGGTTTTTCGGTTCATACCTCCATGAAAACAAAAAATATTCTCTTCATCTCTTATAATTTAATATTATCGAGCGAAAAATGGAACAACTTTACAAATTTTGATACCTTTTTGTATGGAACTATTTTTATGCGGAAGCATATAAAATGGCTGCGTGCTCAAAATTTTGTTCATGGAGGTATGAATTAAATTTTTCGACCAATCAGATCGCTCGTTTTTGATAGACGAAATTAACAATTAAATTATATACATATAACATCAATGTATCGAACGTGAGAGGATTATTGTAATATTTTCTCCAAATCTAATTCTACTTTCAAGTTGAGCCCTTAATGTTCAAAGTTTTATGTACCAACTGACCAATCTCGACTGTCAATCAAGAAATATATCAACCAATCAAATCATTCATTCACCCCGGAATCGAGATTTGAACATGGACATTGACTGCCATTTCTGTGAAACATTTTTGTCGGTTTCAAGCTGTAGTTCCGGCGCTAAGGTCGCCAACCAACCATTCCCTTTGTTTTTACAAAGTAGTGACCATAAATTTTGCAAAATAACGCCGTTTAAAATCTATGCGGGACTTCCTTCGGAGTCAGTTGGCAGTTGGCGTAGCTAAAGGAGTAAGTGCGATGGGCCAGCGATTTGTCGATTATATGTACTTTAAATCCGCATACGTTATTATTAGAGGTCTTCTCTTCTTCTTATCAAGTTGATCGTCTTCATCCCATATTCTTCAACCAATGTTTCATTCTTTTCTGATTATCAAGGCTAATGCCGCCTTTACTTTTTCGATTTAAATAAAAGGAAATGTGTGTATTTCCGTTTATTTATCGTCGCTACCGTAGCACATGCCCATATGAGCGACGCCCCCAGAAGACGGTTAGTTGTTACGGGGGATAGTGCAAGGATACAGGACGAAACTGCTGAGAGCTCCGCCTGGTTCTTTAACGTGCTCGATGGATAGCATCGTCACACGGGGCCTCGGTTTAACGTCTCATCCGAAAGACAATTAGTTTTGTTAGTTGATAATATATAATAGGAAACAACACGGCACGTCGTTTTGTATCGTAGGGGAGATCGGGCTCAAATGATCCACGAATAAATATGAACCACATGTACTTATTCTCGCATACTCTTATCTTTGGTATCACTGTTTTTAACATTAATTGCGATTGTTTGAAAAGTTTGTTTGATTGATTTTATTTTACTGCTAGTCTGTTGAGAAGTTTTACAAGAATAGAAACAATACAGTACGAACTAGCATCACACATTAAGAAAACAAATGTGTTACGTCTATGGACGACAAAAGCATTGCAAACATGGCGTTTTTTTCACGCTAACCTTGCGGAGCTTCAGAAGCCCATAAACGCAAAAGAAATGTATTTTCATGCACAAACACACGCGTGCGCGCATACACACACAACCTTACAGATGCAAACACATATAAAATGCATATCCACAAACAAAAACACAAATACCCCCCAACACACACACAACTTCATAGATACAAGCACACATACAAATAGACCCACACATACATACAAACAAACAAACATACAAACAGTCCCCATAAAAATAAAAAAGACAAAAAATACCCCCTACCCCAGACAATACGACAAAGTGAGGTTTTGTTAACAGATCAGGCACAGATCTATTTTGTGTATCGCAAATTTGTTGACACGAAATAGGAGAACAAAGTAAGGGAAAGAACAGATGTACAAACAATGAATGACACACAAAGTAAACAAGTAGACATACAAATTATGAAGATCTTACTGAAAATCGTTTTGGCAAGCCTTGAGACGAAAACCAAGGAAATCCCTGGCGAGAAAATCAAAACAAAAAATGGGACAGACAAACAGACGGAGCCATGCTGAAGAACTAGATGGTGTATTTTTACACTCCTATAAGATTTGCAAAACAGAAAAGGGTTAAATTTTCTTTTGTTTGTAAACAAGTGACATTTCATCCCCGGCGAAGTTGAACGGGATTAGTATAAAACGGTGTCTCCCTTTCGTATACCTGATAAATTTATCGTTCAAGTGATAACATGAAAATTTAAGTAGTGTGTTGAGAGGCATAATGTATTACCAAAACGATTGTATCTTTTATTACAATCCAATTCACTTGTAACAATCTACCGCTTTAATTTCATATACATTATCCTCATGAATAGCGTTAATAGGCTACCATTTAATCGTAACTACAGCTTGGGTAAGCTGTAGTTACGATGTTTTGATTGCCAATCATTGAAATACAGTGTTGATTGATGGGAGTACATAGAAAATTTAACAACGTTTTCTGAACTGATACATCGACCAGATTCACCGCTCCTTTTCCACAACTGTGAAATGTCTTAGCCATGGAAACTGTACGCCAAGATGGGGGCTGGGGTTGGGTGATAGTTGCTGGTTCTCTACTCGTTGGCGTAATTGTTGACGGTATAAAATATTCGTTTGGAATTCTATTTATTGAGCTTCTAGATACGTTCCGTGCTAGTAAGAGTGAAACGTCATGGATTATATCAATACAAGTTGGACTCTCATACTTTACAGGTATGTTAATCCCCCTGTCCCTCAGACCACTCCGTCTCTATCTCTCTGTTTCTCTGTTTGTCTCTCACTGTGCTCTCTCTACCCTCCTTTCTGTCTCTTGTCTATATCTATCCGTCCGTCCCTCCGACCGTCCATCAATCTCTTCTTCTCTTTCTTTATATATGTCTGTCTATCTATCTATCTATCTATCTATCTATCTATCTATCTATCTATCTATCTATCTATCTATCTATCTATCTATCTATCTATCTATCTATCTATCTATCTATCTGTCTATCTATCTATCTATCTATCTATCTATCTATCTATCTTTCTATCTATCTATCTTTCTATCTATATGTCTGTCTGTCTGTCTGTTTATCTATCTATCTATCTATCTATCTATCTATCTATCTTTCTATCTATATATCTATCTCTCTCTCCCTCCCTCCCTCCCTCCCTCCGCCTCCCTCTCTCTTCCACTCTCCCTCGCTCGCTTGTTCCCTCGCTAGCTAGCTAGCTCACTCTAGCTCCACGCGTTACCTTATTATGTCTCTGCATGCCCCTCTTCTCTTGATTTTATGTATCTCTCTTTTAGTCCAGTTTATATTCTTCCATTCCCGCGTGTCATATCACTCTGTGCGAATCGTTGTCTCTATAACACTTGCCGTTTTCTTCATATTTATCTATCTTATAAGTAAGAACAGTATAGCCCACTTCAAAACTCTCTATTACTCGTATATGAATTTGTATAGTTGTGAGAGAATATTTCTTGTCTATTTTAGAGAGATTGTGTTGTTACTTTATTTGCATGAAGATGTGAAAATAATTACCTATTCACACTGTATGGAGACGAGAATAGTATCATTATGTTTTATTGCCATACCGTATATTAGGGCAGAATAAACCCACCTTTATTCATTAAAGGAAACATAAGCGACAATTTCCGGCGTAGGCGATCCTTGTAATTCGTACCTACGACCCATGACTAAGACGCCCTAATAAAAAAAGCCCTGGAAACATATTT
This sequence comes from Fragum fragum, assembly GCA_946902895.1. Classification (NCBI taxonomy): domain Eukaryota; kingdom Metazoa; phylum Mollusca; class Bivalvia; order Cardiida; family Cardiidae; genus Fragum; species Fragum fragum. The sequence goes on from OX336374.1 coordinate 38,224,140, forward strand.
GAAATTGAAGAAAGTGTTTGTGACAAGCGGTTTTTTTATTAACTAGAATTAAACAAAAAGGCAGAGTAATTTAAAATCTCCAAATCAAAAATTTTGGTCCGCAACTTCAGGTCTGAAATTTTCTCTTCTGGTTAAACGTGTTTTTATCGTTGATATTTCAGGACCAGTGACAGGTGCCCTTGTCAATCGGTTCGGGTGTCGTAAAGTAGCGATGATTGGGTCGTTGATCAGTTCTGTTGGATTTGTCATCAGTCCATTCGCCACGTCTACATATTATCTATATATCTCATTCGGAGTGCTCGGAGGTATATGTAATATTCTAATTGACGGGTCGCGACCATCAATCAAAGAGTCAGCCGATCAATCAAATCATTCAAACAGGCCGGAAGTGAACTTCGAACTCTAATATTGGCTAACATTCACGTTAAACACTGTTATTGGTTTGGCGGCCAAACGTCGAAGTAACAGCTTGGTCAAAAAATATGTTTAACCCATTCCAACACAGCAAAATTTTAGACTGGTCCAAATTGAAAGAACCTGCAGACGACAATTTCAAGTTGATGGAATTTTGAATTTTTTTGTCTTTTTGGATAGAAAACATTGTGGATAATGAAGAAATTGCTTAATACAAGCAATTTCTTCATTGTCCACAATGTTTTCCAAAGCTTTTTCGTTGAGGGGCGTAAAAAGGAGGGATTGAGTTGGAATGGGTTAAGCAAGTCGAATATATACGAGGACATAATGTCGCTAACGGGATTTCAACTATGCTGAAAAAAAATCTACACCGCATCTTGCGGAAGTGCTTTTCGTCGTTGTTGTTGTTGTTGTTGTTTTAGCTTTGTTTTCAACGGTTCTTGTTTCGTTTGTTTCTGATGAAGATGCTGTTCTTGTGATTTGTGTTATAATCATTCCTCACATTTACGTTTCCAGGACTGGGGTTTGGTATGATGATGCTACCATTTTGTGTCACCATCGTCCGCTATTTCGACAAGTATTTAGCCTTTGCTACAGGTCTGTCAGCCATGGGCCCTGGACTAGGCACAATTATATTTAATCCTCTGACAAAGGTAAGTGGGGCATTTCATTTGCAATATATATAGGATAACTAAAGTCCAGTTATGGTGTCAGCCCGATTAGCTCAGTTGGTAGAGCACTTGACTTCAAACCTCAAGATCACGGATTCGAGCCCTGGGCTGACCATATCAACTAACTCAACTAATTGTCTTTCGGATGAGACGTTAAACCGAGGCCTCGTGTGACGATGCTATCCATCGAGCACGTTAAAGAACCAGGCGGAGCTCTCAGCAGTTTCGTCCTGTATCCTTGCACTATCCCCCGTAACAACTAACCGTCTTCTGGGGGCGTCGCTCATATGGGCATGTGCTACGGTAGCGACGATAAATAAACGGAAATACACACACCAGTTATGGTGTTCGTGTTCGAGAGGTAGAGCGTCGGCTTCCCGATCCTGAGGTCCTGAGTTCGATTCCCGGGAGCGGCTATCGATCTTGTCATTGGCCCACACTTTCGGCGCGAGTACTGGTGCATTTTCCAGGAAGCAGAATCGAGAGGGATTAATCTAAATTGGAAGAACTTGTTTTCCAATAGATGTAAACTAAATAGGTTTAAAACTTAAAAAAAAACTAAAGTCCACGCTGTACGGCTCATCTCACTCGATTTCGTCAAAATCACTCGTTCACCGTTCGTTTCATATCATTCAAATCACTCTCTCAAATCGTAGAAAACATTCCACAACTTACTTCAAGACACACAACAAAAACAAAAAAAAAAAAAAAAAAAAAAACATCTGATTTACTGACCTGGGTTTGGAGGAACCTTATTGGTCCGAGTAAATCTGTTTATAGAAAAATGTGCATATTTATATATGGGGGTGTAATTAGATATTGTTTATATCATTCAAAACGTCCATGTTGTTCAAAACTCACTCAATCCGTTAATTCCATTCTAAAAGCATTCACTTTGTCAATTTCACGATATTCTTAATTGTAAGTATATATATAAAGTGTCTCGAGAATTGTTTCAGTGTGAACATTTTAAGTTCAAACATTCGGTCCTACTCATTCTTAACGACTAAGAAAAAACGCCTTTCAAAGGTTATCTTGAATATCATGAACTGTTACTTCTTCGAGCTCTCGATATCACTTTACTTGTGCTGCCTTGACTGTCTATGAAAGCTGAAGTTGTTATTTAGACATCTGAAAGATGACAGAAGAAAAGTAAGAGCACGATATGGCTTGAAATGAAACTATGGGCAATTCAAGTAGGCTTGTTTCAATCCCCCTACAATATTTGACACGGTTTGGTCTGATGTCAACAAAACGGGATCTAAGGAAATCGACAGTCGGTGTCACAAAGTTTTTTTGTTTGGTTGTTTTGGTGTTGTTGTTGATTATTTAATGATTAGGAGTCCATGATTTAAACAATGACTTCATTTTAACTTTTGTCTTGGTTTCATATAGATATTGGCATGGTTAAAGGTAAACAAAAAGAAACCGGACAGCTATGACCTTCTGGGGCTCAACTACAGAAAAGGATTGAAGTTTGTTAAAACAGTCTTCATTTTTTATACTGAAGTTGAGGCTCATCTGGTCCATGGGTCTCGCTTAAGACAATCTGGACTTCTAATATGCTAGTCTCATTTCAATAAATCTGCGTCCGTACAAACCGTGCACTTTTTTTACAGATTCTATTAGATAGTTACTCATGGAGGGGGACTTTGTTGGTGGAGGCCGGTCTAGTACTGAATGGTTTGGTATGTGGAGCGATAATAAGGATGCCAGAAATTCATCCAGTCAGTAAGACTGGTGAACGGACAGACGAACCATTCATACATAACAGTGAGGATAGAAAACAAGATATTTTATCAGTCGAAGATGATCCCCATCTGTCCTACGATACAGCAGATGGGGCCAGTGAACAGACGAAATATAGTCTCGTAGGTATAAAGCTTAATCCATTCAATCACGATGGCGCTTTTAAATGCCCCTCAATATATAAGCTTTGTAAAACATTGTGTAAAATGAAGAAATTGCTTGTCACAACCAATTTCTTCATTTTACACAATGTTTTCTATCCAGAAAGCTGAAAAAATCTAAAAAATTCATAAACTTTAAATTATTGTCTGCAACTCCTTTCAATTTGGACCAGTCTAAAATTTTGTCGTCTGGTAATGGGTTACGATGGAGGAATCGTGTAATAGGTCAACACAGATAGTGTAATGTTAACCTCCAATATCAATGTTAAAGGTTTTCGTTTAAGTATGACTTGAACTTTATTACCACAAATTGTCTAATCTGTAGTGACGAGGTTTGGTTTTGATGTCTTACCTCAGTCAAACGTTCTTGTCGGCGATCAGCATTTAATATCTTCGATTATGGGTAACTTACACGTCGTTACAGCAGCTTGGATAAACTGTGCCACGATTTTTGAATCACCTACCAAAGATTTTCCTTTTATGTCCAACCTTTATTATGAAAACTTAAGGACTTTGGTCCCATTAAAACCCTTTCCTGTTCAATAACTGTTTTTTACGTCATAGGTTCTTGTGTTATTACGTCGTTTTTCACATCAGTCAAACTACGTATGTCTGATATTTGTGTTTATGTGTGACTTAAACGTCACGACAACAGTTTGGGAAAAACTGTATTTCGACTTTTAAGTCACTCGCGAAAGGTTAACATGTTGTGTCCGACCATATATCATGAAAACTTGAGACTTTGCTCTAAATAAAATCCTTTCCTTTTCAATCACTGGTTTTTACGTCACAAGTTCTTGTGTTTTATAATTTTATACTTGAGAAAACATTGTGGAAAAATTAGAAATTGCTTGTAACAAACAATTTCTACTTCTTCAACAATATTTTTAACCCTACCGAACGGTTATTATCATTATTTTTCAAATAAGACTTCAGTTTGTCGTCTGAAAAGCTTTTGACTTTGGACCTTTCTAAAAAAATTTAAGACAGAAAAAAAGGCTTAAAAAATCTTTAACGTATTTGTGTCTGCAGTAGAAAAGAGCCACCTTGAATTTGATAGGTATATAATGTAGCGATTGCCTTTTTAATGATGTCGACGTTTTGGGGTAGGTTGGTTGTTTGTTGGGGGTTTTTTTGGGGGGGAGGGGGGGTCTTTTCATTTAAGCAAATTGTTACGCTAAAATGCCCCAAGACTTATTTTAATATCCCATTTGTGTATAGCTAATGATGCAGATCATTTAAAACTATTCCTAAAATGTATTATAGATTAACCGTAATGTAAAATGGTGTAGCCCATTTCCGCTTGACAAAACTTTAGACTGGTCCAAATTCAATGATGTTGCAGACTACAAATTCAGTTGATTTTAAATCTCTTTACCTTTTGGTTTAAAAAAAAACAATGTGGATAATGAAGGAATTGTAAAAAACATTTTTTTTTTTTTTTTTCCACAAAGTTTTCCTTATCCCTTTTTTGAAGGGCGAAAAACGCGGGAATATGAGGGAACGGTGTTAATTATTTGCCCCATCGATACCCCCTTTTATGTTGCAGATAGAATTACAAGAAATGCACAACAACAGCCAAATAGTCCCGACTAAGGAAAGACAATCCAAACCCCCTCAAGGTCAGGGGTACGATTCCAAACAAACCACACAGCATTGGCTGACATTAAAGCCACCCAAAAACGTCGGATTTTTACTTCTCATGCTGTCTACAGTACTAGTCGAGCTATCTCTCATTGTTCCTTTCTCCTACCTCCCGGACATGATGAAGACGGAAGGTTACAGTCGACCACAAGCTGTATGGGTCATCTTTATAATTGGTTTGTATTATTTTATGGATAGTAAATTAAACCCATTATAATACGATTAATACATGTCTATCAATTTAAAAAAAAAGTCACCAAAGACACCAAAAAGTCGAAATCATCTTATCTGTTTCCCTTTCTGGTTTGAAAACACTTTGTGAAATGAAGACGTTGCTTCTTTTATCCCTCCAATGTTTTGCAAAAGTTTGTCTTGCTGTCTGTTAGGTTGTTTGATGTTGTTGTTTTCAGAGTCGTAAAAGCGGGATTTTCTGAGAAAGGGTTGTTTCTAGGAACAGCAAAAAATTTAAATCCTCTCTAGCTGATAGGTTTGACTTGGATCCATCATTCTAAATGAGACCTCGCAGTAAAGCAAAAAAGAATGTTAAAAAAAATTACTGGATCCAGCAGAGGTCAACAAAATTTCGCATTTCAGAAATACTATAATGCAGCGTAGACAGATAATTGACAAATAGCAGCTGTCAATCGAAACATCGATCGATCAATCAAATCCTACATTAAAACCGAAACTGAACTTTGATTCCCGTCATGCGTCTACATTTATGTTCAGCTTTTTTGTTGGTTTTGGCGACTTAAACTTCGTCACTACAGTTTATGTAATCGGAAGTTAAGACGTTTGGTCACCAACCAACCATTTTACTTTTATACTACTGGGCATAATTTTGCAAAGTGACGCCTTGTATTATGTAAATTGAACCTCATGTCGGAATCATTGGGCGTGGCAAGAGGTTCGTCATTTGTAGATTCAGAAAATATGCTTAGGTTAAAATTTTTATTCCGGTCAGTCTGCGCAATGTGCCAAGTCTTACCTGGGTCGATACTTTTCGCATATCCGAGAAGGTCGCTTTTCACCCGATGAATCGTATATAAGGGTAGTTGTTCCACATTAATTTAAATCTAAATTTGAAATTTAAGCGCGAATATATTCACTCTGAAATAGAGCTCTACTACGAATCCTTTGGAATGCTAATCAAATTTTAGCTAACTATTCTTAATCGTCTTTGAAAAAAGCTTGTAAAACAAAACTGCATTTAGGGAGTCTTTTGCAGATCTTTCTTTATCATTGTTATTTTTGTTGTTTTCTTTTCTAGAAAAAAATGAAATTTTCATTATTATTGTTGTTGCTTTCTTTTATAAAAAAATGAAATTATCGTCAACTTTATTCAACTAAATCAGGAGGCATGGTATATGGTCGCTAGTAGGTTTTATCCTTCAACGTCGTCATTCCGTCTTACGGGTCTCGACTGACCCAGGCGGATATTGTGGCGCTGCCTAGCGCTGCGATGTCAGACGTCCTTAACCCTTTCCTGTTCAATCCCTTGTCATAAGCAATTTCTTTTTTCCCACAATATTTTCTAACCTGTAGTTTGGCTAATTTTCAAATTGCATCCAATTTAAATTGTCATCTGCAACTTCTTTCAAATTGGACCACTCTAAAATTTCGAGAAATGGGAAAGAGTTAATTACTGCGCTATGGAGGTAGTAGAAAAAGTGTGAAAAATTGTTGATTTTTAGTTTCAGATCTTTGCACAATTTACGGTCTACCCTAACCTAATTTCAGGTATATGTAGCACGATTAGTCGGGTAATCGCAGGAGCTGTGGGTGATATCAAATATGTTAACCGAGTTGTTTTATGTGTTGTATGTATAATATGGACCGGAGTGGCGGAAGGGTTCTTTCCATTGTGTTCAGATTATACATCTTACATAGTTTTGGCTGTTGTGTTCGGTATTGGTGCAGGTAAGTCACTTAACCCTTTCCCGTTTTTCAAAATTTTAGACCGGTCCAATTTGAGAGAAGTTGCAGACGACAATCAAAAGTTGGACCAATTTGAAAAGTAACCAACCTATTGGTTATAAAATTTTGTGTGAAAAGAAGAAATTGCTTGTCATAAGCATTTTTTTCTTTTTTCCACAATGTTTTCTCACGTATAAAATCAAGGGAACGTAAAACAAGGGATTGTTCAGGAAGGGTTAAAAGAGTTTATCAAAAACTCATTGAAAGTACACTTGAAATTGTGCGTGAAATGCTATATTTCCTTAACGTAAATTTCCCAACTTTAGATATACCGTGAAGTTATAGTGAGTGATCAAAGGTCAGTTTTGTCTATAAAACGTAGAAGACCATCTCAAAAGCGAAAAAGTATCGACACCGCTTAGCCTTGCTCATGGCAAATTTTATGAAACGCCATTCTACTTTTCTGTGTTCAATTTGCATAAATTCTTTCCCCGTTGTCTGGTGCTCGATCAGATTCCTTTTTTGGGCCAGTACCTAGCCGCGAAATCGGGGGTTCCCGGGTTCGAATCCAGCCCGGACCTTCTCAATATTCCTAGTTATAAACTTACGTCGTGGTTGCTTCTTTCCATCAAGGTGTATTAACACATTCCAACACACCAGAATTTTAGACTGGTTCAAATTGAAAGAAGCTGCAGACGACAATTTCAAGTTGATTTATTTCATTTTCTTGTCTCTTTGGATAGGAAACATTATTGACAATTAAGAAATTGTTTTATAAAAGCAATTTCTTCCTTTACCACAATGTTTCCCAAAGCTTTTTTTCTTTAGTGGCGTAGAATTAGGGGCTTGTGTGGGCATAGGTTAAAGGGCACCTGTGAGGGTTGTAAGATAATGCACTCAGGCCACCAGGGTTTACAGCATGACGTCGGTCGATTATTCAAAATCGTAGAACAAGCCATTAAACAACTGATTTCAATTCAATTCTTTTTGTAGAATTCCCATTTGGTTCCTTTTCGCTTGACGGTCATATCGATATTTAGATGGCTCACGCAATGTGAAACATAGCACGCATATTAGGGGCCAAATAGCAATCCTTTATACGACAAAATATTGTCATTCATAAACTTAAAATGCATGTACCTTTAACCCATTCCCACACAATCCTGCTTTTGACACCGCTCAAGAAAACAGCTTAGCAAAACAATTTGGAAAATGAAGAAATTGCTTGTGACTAGCAATTTCTTAATCATCCACATCGTTTTCAGCTCAAAAGACAAAAGTATTCACGATTTCATCAAATAAAGATTGTTGTATGCTACTTCTTTTAATTTGGACCAGTCGAAAATTGGTCGTCTGGTAATAGATTGGAATAAAGATCTCTCATTTCTAGGTAGCTCTTGTTCGTTGCGAGGTATTTTGATCCCAGAATTATTTGGTGTAGACAAGATAGCTGACTGTATGGGGATTTCAATGTTTTTCTCGGGAGCTGCGGCGTTTATAAGTCTGCCATTAGCTGGTAAGGATACAATAATAAGTTCAAGTAAATCCAACTAAATTTACTACTAGATTTTGCAACAAAATTTTTTCGCCTACACCTATAAATTTGATTCTTTTGGTTTTCAAGAACAAGAATAAGGCTCAGTCGCCATTAACCTATTACAAACCGATAAAAGTTAGACTGATCCAAATTGAAAGAAGTTGCAGACGACAATTTTTTGTTGATGATTTTTTTCATTTATTTAATTTTTTTTTTTTGTCTTTTTGGGGAATAAAATGTGGAAAATGAAGAAATTGCTAGTAACAATCGATTTGCAAAAAAGTGCAGTCTGACCAAGGTCCATATTATTTGTAGTTCGATAATTTTTTGCCTATTTTTTGTAAATTTTCTCACATTTCAGGACTAATAACAGACCTGTCTGGTAGTTATACACTGTCATTCATCGTTGCTGGTATAGAAATGGTGTGTGGTGGAGCTTTAACTGGAATTATTTTGTGTTTGAAAGATCGTAAAATTTAAAAAAAGAGTTGAACTTATTTTAGATTATTTTTCCTATTCCGTTATATTTTTATAGCAACCGTATCTCAGTTAACTCTTTCCTGTTTAATCCCTGGTTTTTACGTCCCTGTGTTTTTATACTTGAGAAAATATTGTGGAAAAAGAAGTAATTGCTTGTAAAAAGCAAATTCTTCTTATTCCACAATATTTTCTACTCTACTGATTGATTATTTTTCAATTAATTTCGATTTTAAATTGTCGTCTGTGAAACATCTGAATTTGGACCAGTCTAACATTTCGAAAAACAGGAAAGAGTAAACGAATGGTGGTCAATTAACCCATTATCAGATGGCAAAATTTTAGACTATTCCAAATTGAAAGGAGTTGTAGACGACAAGTTTAAGTTAATCAAAATCTTATTTTTTTCAATTTTCTTGGTAGAAAACTTTGTGTAAAATGAAAAACCGCTTGTAACAAGCATTTTCTTCATTTGCTACAATGTTTTCCAAAACGATTTTCTTGTTGGGCTCCCAAAAACGTCATTGTGTGGAAATGGATTAAAAATCCACAAGTTATAGTCGAGAATTCAAGGTCAGCCTTGAAATACTATTTTGGCCACTATAACTTGTGGATCTATAGATTTGAACTTGTTGTACCTATAGCTGAATGGGTTTTAATTGTGATTATTGCCACACCCACTGGTCTCTGCTATGGCAACTGAGACAACAAGACTATCACTTACCCCAAACCACTCCATGTCACAGAATAGAAAAAATGTCAGTGGAAAAGAGCCCTTTTTTTCAACAAAGTGCCATACATCCAAGAAAGGTCAATGGACTATTACCAAAATGAAATACACATTTGTGGTTGATACTGGGTGCACTTGTGAAGTTTGTGTCAAATCCCTTTTCAGTAGTTGAAGAGAAAATGAGCAGACAAGAATTTTCATTAAAGAGCCATGACTCTGTCAAAAGTAACCGGACTGCAGCCAATTACAATTTGTACATCTCTACTTGATACTATATCTATAAAGTTTGAATCAAATCCATGCAGAAAGCTATAGACAGACCAACCAACCAACAAGATTACTCCTATTCACCATCTAAACAAAGTTTTTTGGGGTATAAGCGTCCTTATTTGTAAAATGTGTAGTCAGGGACAACCATATCATTGCCACTACAGCTTGAATAAGGCCTAACATTGTCAAACCAGCAAAAATACTTAAAATAATTGTCAAATTTCACTTCCTATCTGAAGAAATGATTTGACTGACTAACCCATTTCCATAAAATAAATTTTAGACTGGCCCTAATTGAATAAAGTTGCAGACAGCAATTTAACCTTGATGAATTTTTTTTCAACTTTCTGGGTAAAAAATGTTGTGTAAAATGAAGAAAGTGCTTGTTGCAAGTAATTTCTTCATTTTACACAATGTTTTCCCTATCATTTTTCTTGAGGAGCGTCAAAAAGAATCATTGTGTGGAAATTGATTATTTTTTGTGATCTATAATCCATCAAATGATTTCAAACTCTGTATTGTAGATAATTTCTTTCAAAGCATCTTGTTAAGTCCATTTGAAATAAGGTAAGGAGGAGAAATAACAGACTTAGATTGTCATCACTCGCTCATATCATCAGATCTATTAATCCAGATTTTGAGAAAGCAACATATTAGACTTGTCAAAATTGAAAGGAGTTGCAGGCGACAATTTAAAGTACATGAAATTTAAGATTATTTCAACTGTCTGGTTAGAAAACAATATTGAAAATAGCTTAATTGCATGTTTCAAGCAATTTTTTCATTTCACACAATGTTTCCCAAATTTTCTTTTTGTGCGTGTTTGTGAGTGTGAGAGTAAGGTGTCAAAAAGTGTCAATGTGTGGGAATGGGTTAATCCATTCCCACAAGACAAAATTTTAGACTGGTCCATATTCAAAGAAGTTGCAGATGGCAATTTTTTGTTGATGAGATTGTAAAAGTATTAGTCTTTTCAGGAAGAAAACATAGTGCATAATAAAGGAATTGCTTAAACAAATGATTTCTTCATTTTCGACAATGTTTTCCAAAGCCTTTTATAACGTTAGATTGTGTGGGAATGGGTTATACTATTACTAGACCAATAAATTTGAGGCTCCTCCATAACAAAGCAGTTGCAGGTGACAAATTTAAGTTGATGAATTTTTTGTATTTTTGGATAAAAAACATTGTTGATAATGAAGAACATGCATGTGTCAAATAATTTCTTCATTTTCAACAATGTTTTTATAAAACATTTTACTTCAGGAGTGTTAAAAAGTGGGTTTGTTATGGAATGGGCTATTTAATTTTTAACACCTTTTTATTATTTTACGTCGATTGAGAAGTTCTCTCGATTCTGCTCCCTGGTGAATACACCAGTTCTTGCCCTGATCATGTGAGCCAATGACAGAAAGAAGATTGATAGCTGCTACCGGGACTCTAACTCGGGACTTCTCTCTCCAGAAGCCGACGCTCTACCTCTTGACCATGGATGCCACACATCATAAACCCTTTCCTGTTTTTGGAAATTTTAGACTAGTCCAAATTGAAAGAGGTTGCAGACGACAATGAAAACTGGATGCTATTTGAAATGAAACCATCCTATATGGTAGAAAATATTGTGGAAAAAGGAGAAATTGCTTGTTACAAGCAATTTCTTCTTTTTCCACAATGTTTTCTCGAGTATAAAATCACAGGAACATAAAATCCCGTATTTGAACGGGAAAGGGTTAATCGGGGAAATGATAGACAGACTGTTTTTGTAAATCAAAAAACATCATTGAACAATCAAACCAATAGATCGGAAGTGAAACACTGACCTGACATTCATTCAAAACTTTCGGGAACTAGACATTGTAACAACACTTTAAACAAACAATTTGCTTTTTTGTTTTTTATCTCTATCCAAATGGTTAGGAAGCTAATGTCGATTTATTCCTCCATCAAACTGACTTGTTTCAGGAGAGTGGGTAAGGATAGATAGATAAACTTCTCATGTTAAACCCTTTTCTGTTCAATCCCTTGTCTTCGTCCCTGTGATTTTATAATTGATAAAACATTCTGGAAAAAGAAGAAATTGCTTGTAATAAGCAATTTCTTCTTTTTCTATAATATTTTCTACCTTACAAGGCCATCATTTTTCAAACAAATTCAACTTTAAATTGTCTTCTGCAAAACTTTTAAATCTTGACAGCTCTCAAATTTTGCAATACATTACAGGGTTTAACCCTTTCCCGTTCAAATACGGGATTTTGCGTTCCTGTGATTTTATACTTGAGAAAACATTGTGGAAAAAGAAGGAATTGCTTGTAACAAGCGATTTCTCCTTTTTCCACAATATTTTCTTCCACATAGGATGGGTTCATTTCTAATAGCATCCAATTGTCATTGTCGTCTGCAACCTCTTTCATTTTGGACTAGTCTAAAATTTCCTAAAACGGGAAAGGGTTAACTGACTACATGTATATCACCACAAATGGCAAAGCTTTAAGTGTTGACTAGTTTAATAGGTAATAGCACATGTTAAAACTACATGTAAAATCAAACAACTTGCTAGATTAGAATAACATGTAAAATCAACTAATTTCATAGAAGTACAAACCAACTCTCCCATCAAATTTGATAAAAACTACAAAACAACACTCCATTCTGCTCTCATTATAGAAATAATCTCTTTGGAGCAGTATGATATTTTCAATCACCAAATTCCACTCAGTATATCTTATAAATATTATTTATTTCATTTAAATCCATTACCAGAAAACACTATTATATACTTGTCCTAAAACAATGAGCTTGCAGACAGTTACTTTGATTGTTTGTTTGAATGGGGTTTTACACCGCTTTCAACAATCTTTCAGTTATATCGCGGCGGCTGGAGCACCTAACAAAGGATATCCTGGTATTTCTCACACCAGTACTACCATTACATCCTTTCCTAGCCTACAGCTGCTATCCCACATAGGTCTACGATTATCGACCTATTGGTGAGAGACAAATAGTCGGAAAGGATGAGTGCCGCCGTCGGGTATCGAACCTGGGATTGACAGTCCGACACGCTACCAACTGCCCTATGACGGAGGCGACAGTTATTTGTATTGGTTTAAATATTGAAATAAGTGCCATAGTTGGTAAAGAAAAAAATGTGAGAAAAGGAGAAATTCCCTTTTTTACAATTAATTTGACCTTTCCTACCAACATTTCTTTCTTCAGTGCATAGAAAATGCAGGATTAAGAGGTAACGGATTGAAATAGCAGATACGATACACTAATAGAGAAACATTCTTTTGTCTTAATGCTAATTTGTAGATTGATAGGAACTTAGATGCCTATTCTGATAGTCTGCAATTCTTTGTCTTGAGGTCTAAATTTTAGCCTAATCCAAATTCAAAGAAGATGCAGGTAGTAATTTCTAGTTGACAAATTTTTCAAAATTCCTGTCTTTCTGGGTAGAAAACATTGTTTGAAATGAAAGAATTGTTTGTGATAAGCAATTTCCGCATTCTCCATAATGTTTTCTATCCCAAGACACAATAAGAATTAAAATTTCATCACATAAAAGTTTTCTTCCACAACTGCTATCAAAAAGGACCAATCTAATAATCTGTTGATTTGTAATTGGTTAAATGTCTGTACTATTTTTCAAAAAGAATCCCATCAAATCTGATATGACAGTCTAGCGATTATCTTTTCTCCAATTTTCATTAGTATGTTTTGCATAGATCAAGTTGACTGAATCTTTTCCAATTTCATCATTTATTTTCTGTTTCCAACAGAAACCTGCAAGAAAAAAAAGAAAAATAATTACACAAAACATTTTGTACTTGGCACAAAACTGTAGTAAATGTCAATACAGTGGAATAATCGCAACTCTGATAATAGTAATTCACAGCTTAAATGCAACTCACATTTTGCATAAGCATTAAATTCATGGAACAAATAGCAAAAATCTTTTTGCCAGAGTTTTTCTTGAGGCCCATAAAAAGTGGGATTGTGTGGGTTAAACGGGAATAAAGAATGTCTGTAAAGTTCGCTCGCAAGCAGTTGAGTAAAAAGTGGAAAGTGTCACTGAATCATACTAAAGAAAGAGTTGTCCAATGTTTCATCAACAATACAATCCAGATAACAGTCGATTACAGACCGCATTACACTTGTTCAACAAAAGATAGATACGGACAGTAAAAAGGAAACAAAGGTTAAATCGATTCCAGGCCATACAGATAGATCTTGAACTGAAAAGGAGAATGAGTTTATGTCAAAAGATATGAAATGTTCAGCAGTAAAGGGTTAAGCCAGCCTTTTGACTACAAACGAACACTGGATATAGGAGATAAAGTCCTCTTGATAGGGAGCTCGATATTACAACGTATAAATAAGAGGGGGCTATCTCGCAATGTCGACATCTCAACAAATCGGGGCGCAAATGTTGCAACTATCAAGAGGAAATTGGAATCAATGGATCTTACACCCTACAGTGAAATTGTAATCCAGGCCGGCGGGAACGATCTAGCATCAGGAAGAGACGAAGAAATTTTAGAAACTGATTTCTTGAATGTTATCAACTGTATAAAATTGAAATCACCCAAGACCAAAATATTCATATCCGAAATTACTCCTAGAATAGATACCGATGTGACAGAAATGAATGGGTATATAAATTTTCTGTGCAGGGATAATGGAGCAGGCTGCATTCAATCCAGTCAGCGTTTAGAGCTAAATACAGTTTTGTACTGGAAAGACCAAATACATTTGTCTGATAAAGGGACATCTGTTTTACTAAAAACTTACAACGAATGCATTCCCATTTTTAAACAAGGAGGTTATAAACAAAGAAGGTTTTCTCGACTATCTTGTTTTAATTGTGGACAAAAAGGACACAGTGTTGAAGATTGTGTCGAAAACAATCAAAACAGACTTAGATCAAACAGATTCAATAACTACAATGTTTTCTACCGCCGCTGTTTCAATTGTGGTATGAATAATCATTATACATCAGATTGTAGACATGTTTATTTACATTAGGAAATCACGGACAGATACACAAATTCACATATACCCGTTGATAACATATAAGATGCTTTAAATTCAATATGTTCAAACTGCCACTCATTTCAATGTTCTTGCAAGCTTATGAATGATTTTGCGTCAATTTCAAACTCAATTCTAATTCCAAATTCTAGATCAGATTCTAATTCTAAACTTAAATCTAGTTCTCATTCTAATTATAAGGAAATTGAAGAAAGAATAGTGCCTGCAAACACAAAGTTTAGAAATAGTAAAGATGATCAATTCGTTTGTAGATCAAACAACACCATAGACTCCTCTTCAAAATTTCAACAAAAGGGTTTGCATATTGTTCATCTCAATGTTCAACATTTTCTACCAAAATTTGATTAGATCAAGTATATTTTATCTTCGAATACAATTGACAATTTTGGCTTTTGTGAAACATTTCTTAGTGGTTCCTTAGATGATTTCAATCTTTACATCCCTACGTATATAAGGAAAGATAGAAGTTATAAAAAGGGAGGAGGAGTTTTGGTTTACCTAAAGAATCATATCCCTTTCAAGCATAGATCAGATTTAGAATCAGAGGAAATCGAATCTATATGGATCAAAATATGTTATAAAAAGTCGAAACCCTTTTGACTGTGGTTTGTTTATCGCCCATCTCAATCTAATCAAGAATGGATATCTTCTTTTGATATTCAAGTTAAGAAAGTAGACGGGATTTGCACTGAGTATCACATAATTGGGGACTTTGATATCAATTACACTCCAAGTAAGAAAGACTTTATGCATAAATCGTGGTCGAATTTTGCTTTAAAGTAAGGACTTTCTCAAATGATCAATAAACCAACTCGAATATCTAAAACGTCTTCTTCAATTATTGATCATATCTATACAAATCGAAATGACAGGTTGGCTGAAGTTTTGTTTCGCATCTTTCACTGAGAGATCATTTTCCAATTTGCAAGACACAAAAAAATGAAATTTAAACCCTTTAAAGGAAATAACCATTCGCTTATGACATATAGAAATTTTAAGAACTTCAAAACACCAGAATTTCAAAAAGATTTTAAGTGCCTCACAGATACATTTAATTGAAACTGAGCATGACCCAGAATTAGCTCTTTCGTTGTTTTATAATATTATTCACAAAGTTTTATCCGTCCATGCTCCAATAAAATGTAAACGTATTAAAAGTAAGCATCTTCCCGAATGGATAGATACCGAGGTGAAAAAAGCTATGTACGATCGAGATCGTTTTCATAAATTAAAGGATTGGGTTAACTATAAAACTATGAGAAATAAAGTAGTACACCTTATTCGCAAAAACAAGAAAGGTTTTTACAATAACGCAGTTAATAAAGGCACCAGTAGTAGGGATCTTTGAAAAAACCTTAGAAAAGTACAAAACAATGACAACTTGAATAACGTTTCATCCCCATTACCTTCGGAAATGATATTCAACGGAGAGCATATCCGCAGAATACATCAAATCCTCAGTAATTTTAATGATCATTTCATCAACATAGCAAACATCGTAAAAAAGTCATATTTCAACGAAAATACATTTTCTTGCATGCACACACATTTAAACAATGTATTGAAAGACAATTTTTTTGACATAGATTACATAACACCCTCAGAGGTTTGTCAAATGATACATAAACTTGACATAAAAAAGTTGCTGGTATTGACGGAATAAGCGCCAAAGTTCTGAAAGCCTTTGGTGATCACATAGTTTTACCATTAACTTCTATCATTAACAACAGTATTGCCAAAGGTATATTTCCAAATGCATTAAAAGAAGCATATGTTCTACCTCTACACAAGGGGTCTGAAAAAGAAGATCCAAATAACTAACGCCTAATATCAATATTGCAAACTATTTAAAAAAATTCTGAACGTCATTTATATAAGCAACTATTTTCATTCCTAGATAAAAACAACATATTATCGAAAAATCAATCAGGTTTTAGAGAAAAACATTCTTGTCAAACAGCCCTCATTCGGCTTATCGATGAATGGTCAAAAGAAATTGATTCCGGGAAGATTGTCGGTTCGGTTTTCGTCGACTTAAAAAAGGCATTTGATTTGGTAGATCATAAAATTTTATTATATAAACTCAGGTTATACAATTTCTCAGAAAAAGCCTTACCTTTATTTGAATCTTATTTATCTAACAGGAAACAGTACATGAGATATAATGATATTTATTCTTCTCCGCAAATAATTTCTAGTGGTGTCCCGCAAGGCTCTATTTTAGGGCCTCTTCTGTTTTTAATCTACATAAATGACATGAGTTTGCATGTTAAAGCGTCCAGGTTAGACCTGTATGCGGATGATTCGACACTTTATACATCTGGCATCAACAATGACGAAATACAAGCCAACTTACAAAATAGCTTAAATTCAATACTGACATGGTGTTCTAATAACAATATGCTTGTAAATGCGAATAAAACAAAGTGTATGCTTATTGGACCTAAACATAGAATAAAGAGGTTAAAATTAGATTTAAAGATAAATGACGTTGGTATTGAAATTGTCGAGTCCCATAACATTTTGGGTGTTCACGTTGACAAACACCTGTCATGGAATGTGCATATTGACAAAATTAGTTCTATAATGAATAGTAAAATCTCTCCTAAAAAGAATTTCGGCTTATCTGTCGTTTGAAATGAAACAATTGTTTTACAATTCTTATATATCCTATTTTTAGGTCACCTGACCGAATGGTCATGGTGACCTATTGCAATCATCGTTTGTCCGTCGTCGTGCGTCGTCCGTCGTGCGTCGTCCGTCGTCCGTTAACTTTTAAACATTTCATCTTTTTCTCAAGAACTACTGGGCGGATTTCAACCAAACTTGGTAGAAAGCATCATTGGGGGATGCCAATTCAAGTTTGTGAAAATAGGGTTTCTGGGGGTCATAGGGGCCCAAATAGGGGCCAAAAAGGGGTAATTTTTGGTACTTCTTTAAAAATCTTCTTCTAATAAACCGTTAATGCCAGAGCTTAAATATTTTGTGTGCATGACAACTAGGACAGGTATATTATAAATTGTGAAATTCATGTCCCTGGGGTCATGTATGGGGCCACACCCAGAGGTCAAAGTTCATCATGTTAAAAAATTCAAATTTTCATCTTCTTCTGATGAAGTACAAAGCCAATTTCAAACAAACTTGGTGAAAAGCATTATTTGGTAATGGTTATTCCGATTTGTGAAAATAAAAAGGCTGGGGGTCAGGGGGCCCTAAAATGGGGACCAAAAGGGGGTAATTTTTGGTAACTTTTAAATATTTCATCTTCTTCTCAAGAACTACTGGGCGGATTTCAACCAAACTTGGTAGAAAGCATCATTGGGGGATGCCAATTCAAGTTTGTGAAAAAAGGGGTTCTGGGGGTCATAGGGGCCCAAATAGGGGCTGAAAAGGGGTTATTTTTGGTACTTCTTTAAAAATCTTCTTCTAATAAACCGTTAATGCCAGAGCTTAAATACTTTGTGTGCATGACAACTAGGACAGGTATATTATAAATTGTGAAATTCATGCCCCTGGGGTCATGTATGGGGCCACACCCAGAGGTCAAAGTTCATCATGTTAAAAAATTCACATTTTCATCTTCTTCTGATGAAGTACAAAGCCAATTTCTAACAAACTTGGTGAAAAGCATCATTTGGTAATGGTTATTCCAATTTGTGAAAATAAAAAGGCTGGGGGGTCAGGGGGCCCTAAAATTGGGTCCAAAAGGGGGTAATTTTTGGTAACTTTTAAATATTTCATCTTCTTCTCAAGAACTACTGAGCGGATTTCAACCAAACTTGGTAGAAAGCATCATTGGGGGATGCCAATTCAAGTTTGTGAAAATAGGGGTTCTGGGGGTCATAGGGGCCCAAATAGGGGCCAAAAAGGGGTAATTTTTGGTACTTCTTTAAAAATCTTCTTCTAATAAACCGTTAATGCCAGAGCTTAAATATTCTGTGTGCATGACAACTAGGACAGGTATATTTTAAATTGTGAAATTCATGTCCCTGGGGTCATGTATGGGGCCACACCCAGAGGTCAAAGTTCATCATGTTAAAAAATTCACATTTTCACCTTCTTCTGATGAAGTACTTAGCCAATTTCAAACTAACTTGTTGAAAAGCATCATTGGGTACTGATTATACAGATTTGTGAAAATTAAAAGGCTGGAGGTCATGGGTGCCTAAAATGGGGACCAAAAGGGGGTCATTTTTGGTAACTTTTAAACATTTTCATCTTCTTCTCAAGAACTACTGAGGGGATTTCAACCAAACCTTTATCTAATTCTTTCAAACAAAATCACTTGTCTTGGTGCTCTTTTATTCAGGTGACCGTTAAGGCCCACTGGGCCTCTTGTTTATTTTTGCTGTACAGTTCGGTGGAAAAGTGCTAAATGTAGGATCTCTAAATTGTGTGAGCTCCAGAAAAGAGCAGCCCGTGTTATACGAAGCCTTTCAGCAAGAACAAGTTCGATTGTTCTTTTTTCTACACTTAATTGGTTAACTTTTGATAACCGATGAAATTATCACACAGGTCTTTTAATATATAAATGTAGAAATAACCTTTTGCCAGGGTATATGGCAGACGTCATTTCTTTTAATAAACACATTTACTACAATTTACGATCAATTACTCATCATGACATAACTAACTCAAAGTTTAATAAATTGTACAAGAAAAACTCATTTTCGTACCACAGCATGAGTGTGTGGAACGACATTCCTTTTTCAGTAAGAGATGCAACATCTTTATCCAGTTTTAAAAAACAGTTTAAACAATATTTGCTATTGAAACAATTCTTAAGTCTCACCAGAAGATACCCAAGTAATTTACCTAAAGGTGTATCTGTCCTTAGATTTACTATCTTTTTGAGCATTTCCCTCCATGTTTTTGTTGTTGTTGTTAATCAAACTCTATACGCATGTTTGTATAATTTCAACATTTACAGTAATCATTTTCATAATAGCGAAGGCAACATTGTATAAAAGACTATTCAGGTATTCTAATTTGAAAATGTCTTCATGTTCTACCTTCATGAAATAAAGCCGTTATTATTATTTTTATTATTATAATTATTATACAATCCCACTTTTTATGGGCCTCAAGAAAAACTCTGGCAAAAAGATTTCAGAAAATGATGAAATCATTGGTAACAAGAAATATCTTCATTTTCCACAATGTTTTCTTCGGTAAAAGCTAGATTTTTTTTAAATTTCACAAACTAAAATTGTTGTCTGCAACTTCTTTTCATTTGGACCTAGAAAATTTTAATGTGGGAATGGGTTTATAGCAATTTCTGGTTAATTGCAACAAAAGCTTTGACAAATTGGTGTTGCAATTAACAGCATTTCACTGTGTAAATATAGGCACTTATGGCAGTATTGCACTGAGTCCTTGATATGAGACTCCATAAAATAACTATCATGGAAGTGTTTGTTTGTTTGAATAGGGTTTTAACGCTGCTTTTAACAACTTTTTTCAGTTATATTGCGACTGGAGCACCTTACAATGGATTCCTTGTATATCTAGCACCAGTACCATTACATCCTTTCCTAGCCTCCAGCTGCTATCCCACTTAGGTTTACCATTGTCCACCCATAGGTGAGAGACAAATGTCAGAAAGAATATGTGCCGCCGCGGGAATTCAAACCAATCACACCCATGATTGAAGATCAGGAGTCTGATGTGATACCAATTGCGCTACGATAGCAGCCCGTCATGGAAGTGTATATTGTATCAATCTAAGTCAGATTGCACACACTATGCAAATTGTAAAGGCTACAAAAATTTGGAAATTTTCTGAATCACACCTGCTACCACACAGTCTGGCCCCTTTTTACATGATACTTGATGGATTGTACCCAGTTCGGAAAAGAACCCTTGAAGTGATTGTACAATAATTCTGAGAAATTTTGAAGTGAATCCGGTGAAATCAAGGAACATCATTGTGTTAACCAGAGTATTTAAGACAGATTTTCATAAGGCCACTTTTTATGTGACACTTGCCATAATTAGATCCACTGCCAAAATCAACAATTGGAATGATGGTACAATCAATCTATGTAATCTGTGGAATTTATGTGTTAATGAGTTTATAGTGAAATCTTCATAGGGCCCCTTTTCTCATGATACTTTACAGAACAAACCAAATTTCAAAAGGAACAATTCTAATGAAGGTACAATCATTCTTTAAAGTTAAAGAGAATCAATGAAAACAGTGGACTGAATTGTGTCAAGAATTTTTGTAACAAAATTTTCATAAGGCCCCTTTTTCCGTGAAACTTAACCAATCAGACGCAATATACAAAGGAACAATCCTAATGATAGTTTGAAGAAAATGATAAAGACTGAGGACTTCATTGTAATAATGATGTTTTGTAATAAAATTTTTATAAGGTCCCTTTTCTTGTGTCACTTAACTAATCAGACCTAATATGCAAAGGATCAATCCAAATGATGGTACAATCATTCTATTAAAGCTTGAAGAGATTCTGATAAAGACTGAGGATATTGTTGTGTTTATGAGGATTTTGTAATATTTTTTCATACAGCCCCTTTTCCTATGATACTAGAAAGATCAGGCAAAATTTGGAAAGAAACAATCCTAATGATGGTACAAACATTCTGTGATAGTTTGAACAGAATCTGATGAAAACTACAGACTTTATCTTGGTGTAAAATTTTTAAAATAAAATTTTCATAAGGATCCTTTTCCTTGAAGGATCAGGTCTCATGTCAGCATCAACAACCGTGATTATTGTACAATGATTCTGTGAAGGTTTGAAGAAAATCCAATGAAAGCTCTGGACTTGGTTACAAGGCTTATAGATAAAATCCTCATGAATAATGATTCTGTGAAAGTTTGAACAGAATCTGATGAAAACTGTTGACTTTATTGTGGTACAAGGATTTTAAAATTAAATCTCATAATGCTCCTTTTCCTGTGATACTTGACGGATCAGGTCTGATGCAAATATCAACAATCATTATTATTGTACAATTATTCTGAGAATGTTTGAAGAAAATCCGATGAAAGCTCTGGACTTGGTTACAAGGATTTATAAATGAAATTTTCATAAGGCCCCTTTTCCTGTGTTCCTTGACAGTTCAAACCCTGTTATGAAAAGAATGAAAGTTATGACCTTCCAATCATTCTGTGAAAGTTTCAACAAAATCTGATCAAAGCTGTGGGCTTCATTGTGTTAACAGGGTTTTATTAAATGAATTTTCATATAGCCCCTTCTCCCATGTTACTTGATGGAACTGAACCAATTGCAAAGGGAACTCTTCTTACAAAAGTATAATTATTCTGTTTGAGTATAAAGACAACCCAATTTCATCTATGGACTTACAAGCATCAATTAAGATTTTTTAATTGAATTTTCCTAAGGCCCCTTTTCCTATGTTTCTCAATGGATCAGACCTAATTTGAAAAGAACAATCCTTATGATGGTACAATCATTGTGTGAAAGTTTGAAGTCGATCAGGTGAAATCTAGGGCCATGATGTGTTAACTAAGATTTTTTTATTAAATTTTCACAGTGCCCCTTTTCTCATGAAACTTGATGGATCAAACCTACTTCTGAAAAGAACAATCCATTTAATGTAATATTCTTTCTGTGAATGTTTGAAGAGAATTAGTTGAAAACTATGGACTCCATTGTGTTTACGAGGACTTTTTCAATCGAATTTTTATCAGGCCCCTTTTTCCCGTGGTCCTTGACTGATCATACCAAATTTTGAAAGGAACATTTCTTATGATGGTATAATCATTCTGTGAAAGTTTGAAGTCAAGCAGATGAAAACTGTGGACTCTAGAGTGTTAACAAAGATTATCGAATTAAATCTTAATAAGGCCCCTATTCCTATGTTTCTTGAATCATATCTAATTTCGAATGGAATGATCCTTATGTTGGTACAATCATTCTGTGAAAGTTTGAAGAGAAACTGTTGAAAATTGTTGGCTCTAAATTATTAATAAGGATTTTTTATTAAAATTTTCATAAGGCCCCTTTTTCCTGTGTTTCTTGACAAATCATACCCAATTTCGAAAGGAACAATCCTTATGATAGTAAGGCCCCTTTTCTCGTGTTTCTTGACAGATCATATCCATTTTTGAAAGGAACGATCCTTATAATGGTACAATCATTCTGAGAAAGTTTGAAGAGAATCCGATGAAAACTGTGGACTCTAGAGTGTTAATGAGGATTTTTAATGGAATTTTAAATCAAATTTTCATAAGGCCTCTTTTCCCATGTTTCTTAATAGATCATACCCAATTTGGAAAAAAACAATCCTTACAGAGGTACAATCATTCTGTGAAAGTTTGAATCTGATGAAAACTGTGGACTCTAGAGTGTTAATGAGGATTTTTTTATTAAATTTTTATAAGGCCCCTTTTCTTGTGTTTCTTGACAAATCATACCCATTTTCGAAAGGAATGATCCTTATGATGGTACAATCATTCTGAGAAAGTTTGAAGAGAATCCAATGAAAACTGTGGACTCTATCAGGTAAACGAGGATTTTAAAACGAATTTTTAATTACATTTTCATAAGGCCCCTTTTCCCATGTTTCTTGACAGATTATACCTAATTTTGAAAGAAACGATCCTTATGATGGTACAATCATTCTGTGAAAGTTTGAAGAGAATCCGATGAAAACTGTGGACTCTGTGGCTTAAACAAGGATTTTTTAATTAGGTTTTAGTTAGGCCCCTTTTCCCATGTTTCTTGACGGATCTGACCCAATTTCAAAAGAAACTATCCTTATGATGCTACAATCATTCTGTGAAAGTTTGAAGGGAATCCAATGAAAACTGTGGACTCTATCGCTTAAAAAAGGAAAAGTTTAGCAGACAGATGCGGACGGACGGACGGATGCACGGAAGGATGCACGGACGTCAGACTGGAAAAAGCCATCGCTATAGCTCTAGTGGCCTTCGGCCAGTAGAGCTAAAAAAGAGACAAAATACAATTTTTTAAGGAAAATTTGTCATCTAGCGTGTGCATTACATGGCGACCTGACTATTTCTTCATTTTCTAGTCGTCATGGCTAATGAAGAAATCCTTCATTTTCGAAAGCTCTATTCCAAAGTTCTTTTCATGAAAGGATTGTGTAAGAACCTACCACTCCAGCCTGGTCTCTGCAGCCTTTGCTCTCACAAGACGTTTTTTATCATCTAAAACGGGAGTCAGGGCTCGTGTTACAGACTTCAGGTGGGGCATGATCAAATGGGCTTGTAGTTTGGTCAGCTTACACAAACAATCTAGGGCAGATATTCTTATTTTCTGTAAAAAAAATTCTTAAGAATTTGATTGATTGAATGGGGTTTTACACCACTTTTAACAGTATTTCAGTCATATCGCCGTGGCTGTAGCACCTAACAATGGATTCCTGGTATTTCTCACACCAGTACTACCATTACATCTTTCCTAGCCCCAGCTACTTTCCCACATAGGTTTACGATTAACCACCAATTGGTGAGGGACAATTTTTTGGAAAGAATATGTGCTGCTGCCGGGGATAGAACCCATGATGTCCCATGATTGAAGATTAGGAGTCGGACGCACTACCAACTGCAATATGACGGCTGCTCTTAAGAAATAACCACACAACAAAGTTTTAAACTGGTCCAAGTTAAAAAAATTGCAGACAACAAGTTTTACTTTATGAAATTCTTAAAATCTTTATCTTTTGGGGTAGAAAACATTGTTGATAATGATGGTAACAAGCAATTTCTTCATTCTTTAAGACATTTTCCTAAGCTGTTTACCTTGAATGTGTCAAAAATGGTGGTTTTATGGGGTTGGGTACAGTATGGAACCATGTTATTTTGATAATGATTTCAATCACATTCCTTTCAGTGACCTTCAAACAGTGTTCAGTGTGCAATCAAACAGCAATCATGATTTTCCAATCTGCAATTAATCAATCTTTAAACGAAAGCATTCAATCAACGGAATTAAATAATTCCGAAAATAACATTGCCACATTAGTTTTGAAAACTACAATTTTCTTTAAATTGAATTAGGTAATTCAAATCTTATGAATAATGATAGTTTTTTTTCGTTTAAGACATTTCAATTATCAAACTTGACAGGAGACAGAGATTCCTAAAAAATATTAAGACAATTAGTTCAAAAATGAGCCTTTTAGAGTGCACACAAGGTTTTTATAAGATATGACCTCTAAGTGACCTAGTTTTTGACCTCATGTGACAAAATATAGAAATATACTGAGGTAGCATGAAGACAAACATTCTGACCAAATATCAAGACATTTGAGTCATGAACGTGGCCTCTAAAGTGCTCACAAGATCTTGATGCACGCCAGTTGCCAGACACAGCTTGATCACAAATCTCAACTTTAGCATATTTTGTGTTTAGGTGAGCTAAAAAAACAAAGTATTTACATGTATTTCTTCTTCATCATTTTTAAACTTTCAAAAAATATTTCTTGGTATGTAAAACAAAGAATTGCCTTGAGAAACAGATATTTGCCAAAATACTGCACAAACATTTGCTTTGTCCACACTAGTGGATATATTAACCCTTGTCATGCTGAACCCAAAATATTCCGGTTTTGGCAGGAGGTGCAGGCCAAGATCAGCCTGCACATAAGTGCAGTCTGATCTTAGTCTACACCTCCTGCCTGTACTTTTCTTGTCTGAGTTGTTTATGAAATTGATTTCTAAAAGAAAATACTGATTTTTGAACAACAGTGATTTCAGCCCTTTGATTTTACAGAAATGGAGTAAGATATTTTATACAGCATGACAAGGGTTAATTAATGCACACCTTTTCATCTTTTCAGGTTGTTTAATACCTTAACCAGTTATCACAAACCGGAGCATTTTTACTCATCAAAGGAAAGAAGCTTTGGAATACATCGTGAATCGATAATGTTAATATACATTGTATAATACATAGTTTCATAGTAGTTAAATTAGAGCAATAGTTTGAAAGAGTGAACAGAACACCGTACAGACAGTTTAACAAAACCGTGTGTACGATGCTTTGTTCCAACTCTCGTTATAAAACAAAAATTCAGTTTCTCTTTTCGAATCGTCAGTTGCGTTCGAGGAGGCCGTAACTATGGCTGGTTTCAAAAGCAGTTGCAGCTTTTCCGAGCGAAGCGAGCGATATTGCGCATGGAACAAATAAACGATAACAAAGCAAAATAACAAGGTAAATATAAAAGAAGGGAAAAGAAAACACCCGTTCATAATTGATATATTCCCGCTTTTCTCCAAACGTTTGTATCACAGGTATTTAATATACCTACTAATTACATTATTTATTGTCGTTTTTCAGCAAAAGCCTCGTAACTGCAGCTCAATACAGACTGCAGTTACGAGGTTTTCATTGAAAAGCATCGTTGTATAATATTTTTTCTTAGTCTATACCGTCATCACAGGAACACATTAGTTCATTTGGATAAATGTAATTTGTTTATATATGTATTATGGACAATTTTGTCTCATACAATAAAGAAACTTGAAACATTATGAGAAAAGAAAATTGATTGTAACAAGCAAATTCTCCTTAACCCAAAACATTTTCTAACCTATTTGACAATAAATTGCACTTTATTTTCTGTATGCAACTTCTTTCAATTTGAATAAGTCCAAAACTTGTTGTCTAGGAATTGGTTAAAAATTCTTCTTGTTGTTGCTTTTCACTATGGAAACATTTTGAAATATGGGACTAACATTGGATCTATTCAATTTAGATCAGTCTAACACTTTGCAGCTTTGAAATGAGTTCAATATGGAAGTACATACCATATAATGTTCATGTCTTGCTAATTTCAGTAACTGTGGTAACAATGAGTCTAACTGTTTATCAACAATATCTGGTGAGTTTTCGATAAGGTCAGCCAGGGTTTTCAAGGTTGTTAACTGAAGGTCAAGGTCATCACACAACAGGGAGTGGATAAGTAAAGGATAAATCTGAAATAATCAATATTTCATAGCTATACCAACTGCAAAATGAAAGGTTGCTAATTAAATGTTGGCTTCTGTTAATTAGATATCATTTGGTAGTCTAACTCATTCCCGAGAATCCAGTGTTTGTACGCAACAAAGAAATACAGCTATGGAAAACATTATGAGAAAAGAAGACAAGCAATTTCTTCTTTTATCACAATTTTTTCTACCTCATGTGACTCTCTTTTTTCATTTTAAACCAACTTTGTTTTGTTGTCTGCAAACCTCTTGCAATTTGGACCAGTCTAAAATTTTGTTATCTGGGAATGGGTTGAATCAATCAATTAGTCTGGAAGTGCAATTTTGACCTTCAAAATTTATGTAATATGTTTTGCCAGCAGTCCATCAACTGACAGATCACTGCTTTTACTGGTAAAAAAAAAATCAAATGGCCAATCAAATTGTTCATTCAGACAGGAAGTGAACATTGAAATCTGACATATTTCAAGCAATTTTCTTAGTTTGGCGACTTATATGTCTTAACAACAGCTTTTTCAAGCTGACCCACACCAAGACGAGAACCTGGCCAAAGCATCATCTCCAGTTTTCTCCGAAAACAGATGAACTAAAAGTTATCTCGTTCAAACTGTCTAGAGTCAGTCAGCATTGCAAAGGATCCATAAATTTCCTATGGTTAAAAGGCATTTTGGTAAAATTAATTGAAAGGTGTCTATGTTAACCCATTCCCACACAACAATTTTTTAGACTTGTCCAAATTGAAAGGAGTTGCAGACGACAATTAAAAGTTTATGAAAATTTAGATTTTATAAAATTCCTGGTTAGAAAACATTGTGTAAAATGAAGAAATTGCTTGTTACAAGCAATTTCTTCATTTTACACAATGTTTTCCCTAATGTTTCCTTAGGGGAAACGTCACCGTGTGGGAATGGGTTAAAGGATAAATAAATACTCACTGTAGGCAGCTCTGGCACCAGCACTTGTTTAGATAAGTCTCTGATCATGTAAGACAAACACATCAGATAATATTGTTTTGTCTCTGAAATTAAAAAAAAATCTAACAATATTGTGGACAGGGAAAAAATTGTTTGATAAAGCATTTGTTTTCTACCCTAACAAAGATTTTTTAATTTCACAAGCTTGAAATAATTGTCTGAGTTACAAGCAATTTCTTCATTATTCACAATGTTTTCCATCCCAAAAGTGGACAAGAGCACTGCCTACAGATGCCTATGACTGGCTGTTTGGTGCTGGATAGTGGACAAACTACAATTAGACTTATCCCCATATATAGTATAGGCTGCTCTTTTGATAGTGAACAAGTGTGCCAAGTTTAAAGTGAATGCCTTCAGTAGAACCAGATAAATCACAAAATGTCAAAGTTTTGGCACAACCACGACAAGGACGACAACGACACCAAGGCAATAGCTATACCTCAGGTTTTCTCCTAAAACAGCAGAGCTAAAAAATCTAAAATTTCATCGATCAAAATCTTCAACATCTTTGAAAAATTTTGTTGTCAGGGAATGGTATAACCATGATATATGAATTTCTGGGAAGAAGGAGGCTAATAGTTTATTCAGGCATTTCACAAAATATAATTTTACCTGGATCTGTTGATGATTGATACCCTGATGTTACTTTATGAAAGTTTTCGAGAAAGAATCTCTGCCTGTACATCATTTTGATATTAGCCCTCATTGATTTGATCAGAACATCATCACACTCCGACAATATTACATCAAACCCTTTGGCAGCTTCCTTACCATTTTTTACAGATGTTAATAGATGAAACAGCTGGAACAAAGAAGATAGCATGAATTTAATCTATGAGACAGAAAATAGCTGTTGGTCTTGAGACAAAAACAGAAATGTGTTACAGACATGGTTACCCGTGCATAATATTGCTTGTCTCATGACCTTCAGTTGTGATCTTGAACTTGAGAGTACCCTACAGAACTTTGCATGACACTGGGACTCATCAAGAGGAACAACTCTGCCAAGCTTTTTTTGAAGTCCATTAAATAATGTTGAAGATATGCTCAAGCCAAGAAATGGACAAATGCATACGCACACAGTCGCATCCAATTTAAGAATTAATTGTGAGGGAAACCTTGTTGTAATTTCCCAGTCATGTTGTAAGGGCAGCACCTGTATCTTCCTCAAAATCAGAACAGAACCAGAACAAAACTCAAACTTGTTTTGTAACTCATTGATACAGACTCATATACCGAATTCAACTCAATACCTTTAGAAAAAAAGTTCTGAAAACTGGATTATCTGATTGATGACTGACAAATGGACAGAATGCCAACCTTCAGTCTCCTTCCTTGAAAAAGGTAAATAATTATTTCAACCCCATACCAGATGAATTTTTTATAGACTGGTCCAAGTTCAAAGATGTTGCAGACAAAATTTCAAATTGTTCTAAAATTGTAAGAGCAATAGATAGTGTAATAAACTAGTGGGAACAGAAGAAATTGCGTGTTATATGCAATTTCTTCTTTCCTCACAAAGTTATCCAAAATCGTTGTTCTTCATGTTGTCAAAAAGTGGCACTGTTTTATAATGGCTCAACACCTCTTTAATGTTGGTATTCTCCAAAAGCTGATAAGACTTAAATTTATAGATGCACAAGTCATAACGAGTGATCAAAGGTCAATTTTTCTATACAAGTATAGACAAAATTGACCTTTGATCACTGACTATAATTTGTACATCTATAGTCAATCTCATTTTTTTTGTATATAGTAATGACTTACCACAGAACAAAATTCTGTTCCTAATGGGTGGTTTCTGATGACTACAGCCTTTATTATCCAGGCCAACATCTGTATTTGGTTCACATCAATGGCAGAGGTAGTTTTGATGGCAGTTTGGAATTTTTGCAATAATTTCTTCAAAACTGAGTCAAGATAAGTACCTGTGGATGAAAATCTTATTTTATTGACCTAGTAGGAAAAACAAAATCCAAATTGAATGTTGTATTGCATTGTATCAATGAAACAAATTTTGCAGGCATATAGATTTTCCTTCAATATTTACTTCAAAGTATATTCCAAATTCATATTGAATCAATAATAGTAGTTTTTATCCAGAAGTGATCATGCTTATTTGCAATATTAATCAATTCTCCCACAATCCAGCTCTTTTACCGATCTCAAGAATTGACTGATTAATTCAATTACGTTTAACACCACTTTTAACAGTATTTCAGTCACGACAAACTTATGTGTTCAAGTCAATATTGAATATATTGAATAAAGAATCTGTTCTGTCTGTTCATATCGCAGCGGATGGAGCACCTAACAATGGATTCCTAGTATTTCTCACACCAGTACCACACCTACATCCTTTCCTAGCCTCTAGCTGCTATCCCATTTAGGTTTACAATTATCTACCCATTCGTGATAGACACCAATCTCAAGATAAAAGAATTCAGAAATACACATTAAAATGGGTTAAAGGTATGAATTAACCCACTACCAGATGACACAATTCTAGAATGGTCCAAATTCAAAGAGGGTAAAGAAGATTTTTTAGGTGAGTTAAAATTCAATAATAAATGCCATAAGGGCCAGAAAACAGTGTGAGAAAAGAACAATTTGCTTGTCACATACAATTTCCCCTTTTCTCACAATGTTATTCCAAACAAAATTTGTCAGAGACCTAAAACATGCAGACTTTCGTGGTAATGGTTAAGTAGGTTATCCCATTCCCACACAATCCCTCCTTTTTACTCCCCCAAGAAAAAATGCTTTGGAAAAACATTGTGGACATTGAAGAAATTGCTTGTCTCAAGCCATTTCTTCAGTGTCCACAATGTTTTCTACCACAAAAGACAAAGAATTTCAGAATTTCCAAAAACATATAATTGTCATCTGTATCTTCTTTCAATTTTAACCAGTCTAATATCTCGTCATGTGGGAATGGGTATACAATGTATACATTATAATTTTGAACTTACCTGCCTCCATTTTATTGATGATTCCTGCCAAACATTTGCAAACAGACTGGTTTGCTGCACCATTTAGGGATTGACTCTGTACTTCTAATAGAGCAGTAATGAGGTTGTTTTGATATGGAATGCCAATCTGTGGTTGTAGAAAATAAGATGCATTTGTTTGTTTGTTTGAATGGGGTTTTACGCCGCTTTCAACAATCTTTCAGAGATGCATTTGTAAGGCATAAAATGCTCTCTTAATCTATTACCAAACAATCCCACTTCTGGACGCCCCCAACACCCTTTCCCCAAAAAAAAGGTTTTTAAAACATTGTGGAAAATCAATAAATTGCTTGTTAAAAGCAATTTCTTCATCTCCACAATATTTTCTATCTTGAAAGACAAAGCGCTTTTAATATTTCATCAACTAAAATTGCCGTCTGCAACCAGTCTTAAATTTTGTCGTCTGGTAATGTGTAAACCCAATCCCCCTAAATCCCACATTTTTATGACCCTGAAGAAAATAGTTAATAACAAGAGGCCCAGTGGGCCTTAATGGTCACCTGAGTTAAAGAGCTTCAAGACAAGTGATTTAGGGTTTATTAGAAAAGGATTTTTTAAGAAGTACAAAAATTTACCCCTTTCTGCCCCCGACTGGGGCCCCTTTTACCCCAAGCCCCCCAACCTCTTTTCACAAACTGGAATTGGCATCCCCCAATGATGCTTCTGACCAAGTTTTGTTGAAATCCCCTCAGTAGTTCTTGAGAAGAAGATGAAAATGTTTAAAAGTTACCAAAAATGACCCCCTTTTGGTCCCCATTTTAGGCCCCCCTGACCTCCAGCCTTTTAATTTTTACAAATCTGTATAATCAGTACCAAATGATGCTTTTCACCAAGTTAGTACTTCATCAGAAGAAGATGAAAATGTGAATTTTTTTACATGATGAACTTTGACCTCTGGGTGTGGCCCCATACATGACCCCAGGGACATAATTTCACAATTTATAATATACCTGTCCTAGTTGTCATGTACACTGAATATTTAAGCTCTGGCATTAACGGTTTATTAGAAGAAGATTTGTAAAGAAGTACCAAAAATTACCCCTTTTTGCCCCCTATTTGGGCCCCTTTGACCCCCAGAACCCCTATTTTCACAAACTTGAATTGGCCTCCCCCAATGATGCTTTCTACCAAGTTTGGTTGAAATCCCCTCAGTAGTTCTTGAGAAGAAGATGAAATATTTAAAAGTTACCAAAAATTACCCCCTTTTGGTCCCCATTTTAGGGCCCCCTGACCCCCAAGCCTTTTAATTTTCACAAATCCTAATAACCATTACCAAATGATGCTTTTCAACAAGTTTGTTTGAAATTGGCTAAGTACTTCATCAGAAGAAGATGAAAATGTGAATTTTTTAACATGATGAACTTTGACCTCTGGGTGTGGCCCCATACATGACCCCAGGGGCATGAATTTCACAATTTATGATATACCTGTCCTAGTTGTCATGCACACAAAATATTTAAGCTCTGGCATTAACGGTTTATTAGAAGAAGATTTGTAAAGAAGTACAAAAATTACCCCTTTTTGCCTCCTATTGGGGCCCCTATGACCCCCAGAACCCCTATTTTCACAAACTTGAATTGGCATCCCCCAATGATGCTTTCTACCAAGTTTGGTTGAAATCCCCCCAGTAGTTCTTGAGAAGAAGATGAAAATGTTTAAAAGTTAACGGACAACGGACGACGGACAAAGGATGATTGCAATAGGTCACCATGACCATTCGGTCAGGTGACCTAAAAACATTATTCAAAAATTTCTTGAAGAAAGGTAATTCATTCATTTCTTCCGAGAATTATATAGTCTATCAACTTCAAATTATCATCTGCAACTTCTTTGAAAGTGGACTTGTGTAATCTTTTGTTGTGTGGTGATGGGTTAAATGAACTTGGTCAATTTACCTGACCTTGTGAAACCCTGACACACTTTTTTTAACCATGGTATCTTCTAACTTTTTACCACACACTCATGCACTGTAGAAACATATGTGTAGAAAACATTTGTGAGGAGGGGAGAAATCCCTTGTATTGAAATATTCCATCTTTCTCACAATGTTTTCTAATCTTGCAATTATATTTCAACTAAAAAACACTTTAAAATGTTGCCAGCATCCTCCTTCAATTGACCAAGAATGGCTTTCAATCAAAGAATCGAACAACTGATCAGGTCATTCATTTAGATTGGAAAATGAACATGAAAAATGAACTCAGACATCACCTTACATTAATGTGAAGCATGTTGATGATTTGGTGAAACTACAGCTTATTCAAGCCGTAATTACAATGTTTAGGTCCCCAACCAAACATTTTACTTTATTGTTACATATTTCTGGCCATCAAATTCGCAAAATAGCGCTGTTTAATATCCAAAGTTGAACTGCCTGTTAGAGTCAGTGGGCATTAAATTGAAAAACGTTGAGACATTTAAGAAATTGGTTGTAACAAGAAATTTCTTAAATGTATACAATGTTTTCTATCCTTAAAGGAAAGATTTTTTAAATTTTACCAACTTGAAATTGTCGTCTGTAGTACCTTCCAATTCAGACTTGTCTAAAAAAATTTAGTAATGGGTTAAACAATTCTAAATGTTGAAGAATGATCAAAATCAAGAATAAATTGTCAATACCTTTGGGTCATCGGAGCAGACCAATGGTGTCAATAAACACACAAAATGGGCATCACATTCATTCTGAAAAGAGAAACAATTAAAATTTCAACAAATTTCCAAATAATATGCTTTCTTACAACCTTAAAAAAAAGTCTGAAAAATTGTGAAATGAAGAAATTGCTTGTAAATGTAATTCCTTCATTTCCAACAATGTTTTCTTCCCCAAAGGGCAAGGATTTTTCAGACTTCATCTACTGAAAAAATTAATCCGCATTTTCAAATATTGACCAGTCTATAATTTTGTCACCCGTTTAAATGTAAAATACCCATCTCTGGAAAACACAAGGACTTACTTGGTCCTCCAGGATTCACCTGAATATGTAATAATCATAAAGCCTTCATTGAAGAGCTCAGATTTTACATCGCAGTGATTGTATACTTGGAAAAACATTGTGGAAAAAGAAGAAATTGCTTGTAATAAGCAATTTCTTCTTTTTCCACAATATTTTCTACCACATAGGATAGTTTCATTTCAAATTGCATCAAAGTTTTATTGTCGTCTGAAATCTCTTTCAATTTGGACTGGTCTAAAGTTTCAAAAACGCGAAAGGGGAAATGATCATGGACCTGAATTACTCCTGTGTGTAACAATCTCACACATTTGAATAAAGACCTTGATAATTACATTATACAGTTGTGCCTGGGTGGAGCCAAAATGGAACCTCAGGATGATTATTTCATCAGCTTTTGTAAACAGTAATGCCAAATATAGAATGGAAACTAATGGTTAGTCTAGAAAAGATTTTTTAACAATTTCTTATTTTGTTTCTATATAAAATGGAATGTTATTTTACAGGGCAAAGCCTGCATTTGACCTCTGTACCTTGTTGTTTGTCAGAAACATATTCTCCTTTTCTCTCAATGAAGAAGATTTGGAAAGAATTCCTTCTTTGTTTCAATGTTAACCAGGGGGTGCCTAGGCATAGCCCAAATGGCTAACATATACGCCCGAAGGGGCTTGTCAGTAACCTTGGCTTTTCAGTAACCTGAGCTTGAATGATAGCTAATGATTTTTGTCAAAAAAAAAAGATCTTATCAACTGAATAATACTGTTTACACTTGAGAAACAAGACAGCTTTATAATAACTTATCATTCAACATTATGTACAATAGTTAAATTCTATAATTTGAAAACAATTGACATAAAAAAATGACCTTGACCAATGACCTTGAAACAAGTTTCAACAGAAAGTAATCACCACAAGCAATAAAAATATGACCTTGAAAAACTGATCTTGACAAATAAATTACAATGGTTCTGTTTAGTTTTTAAGAGCTCAAAATGACCTTGACATTTGAATTCAATCAATTCCAGGGCAGATAATTCAAGAAAGACCCAAGCTTTTTGAATTTCTGAACCGAGTCTTATGATACATTATGACAAGATTCAGTTCAATCCAGTAGAATTTTTAAGAGTTGTGCACACACACAAAAAAAAAAAACCTGAAATTTTAAGCTATATTGTTAAGTAAAGGGCAGATAATTCAGTAACAACTTGACAAATCAAACAAATTTTAGTCCTAAGCACAACTAGAATTCATACAGAGTCATTGTGGCAAGTTTAAGTTCATTCCCATTCAAAATGTAGGAGAAATAAAGCTCACAAGAAATAAAGGGGTTTTTCGTTCAATTCAAGGGCAGATTATTCAAGATAACTCAAGAATGACTGGAGCAATTTGAATTTCAAAGGTCTTATGCACAACTAGACATCATAGGGAGTAATTGTGCCAAGTTTCAGCTCATTCCCATTGATAGTTTAGAAGGAGTTACCCACACAATAAACAGTGATTTTCGTCCAATTCAAAGGCAGATAATTCAAGATAACTTAAGAATGACTGGAGCAATTTGAATTTCAAAGGTCTTATGCACAACTAGACATCATAGGGAGTAATTGTGCCAAGTTTCAGCTCATTCCCATTGATAGTTTAGAAGGAGTTGCCCACACAATAAACAGTGATTTTCGTTCAATTCAAGGGCAGATAATTCAAGATAACTTAAGAATGACTGGAGCAATTTGAATTTCAAAGGTCTTATGCATAACTAGACATCATAGGGAGTAATTGTGCCAAGTTTCAGCTCATTCCCATTGATAGTTTTGGAGGAGTTGCGCACAAAAAAATTTCTAACGGACGGACAGACTGACAGACAGACAGACAGAAAGACGGATAGATGACCGGAGCAACAACATAATACGACCCTTTGGGTGTATAAAAATTGGTATTCCTTGGTCTTAGTTCCATCAAAGCTTCATGATTCCAACCTCACCCAGACAAAAAATTTTCAAAAAGCCCATATATAATTACAGAAAACAGTTTCCAATTGGTAGAATTATGGATTTTATAACATTTGTGTAAAGTTCCATGGTCATAAGTCAAATGGCTTATGAGTCAAAGCTCTGAAACTTTTTTTTAAACAAAGTTCAATTTTATGTTGACCTTTGACAATAGGAAACTTCCTTGAATCACTGGCAACAATTGTATTAACCATTGTCATGCTGAACCCAGAATATTCCTGCTTTGGTAGAAGGTATAGTCTGATCTTGGTCTACACTTCCTGTTTGTCCCCTTTAAGCCAGAGTTTAAGTATCAATTTTTTGAAAATATTGACTCACATTAAGATCTTCAAGTACTGTCAGCCCTTTGATTTTAAAGCAATTCTATATAGAATCTTAATTCAGCATGACATGGGTTAAGTTTTATAGTTGTAGGTCAATTGGTTTTAGGCATAAAAGTTTATAGACAGACATGGATGGATGGGCAAACAGACTGACATAATAATATAACTCCCATTCTACTTTGTAGGTGTGTGTTTTGTGTGTTTGGGGGTGGGGGGTGGGGAGAGGGTTAAGGATTACTCTTACTTCCTAAGGAATCTTCTTGAGAAGTTGTGAATTAACCCAGTACCATATGACAAAATTCAAGACAGGTCCATATTTAAAAACTTTGCAGCCAACATTTCAAAAAATGTTTCTTTTTGAAAATAAGTGTCAAGTAGGCAAAAATGTAGAAAACATGAGAAAAGGAAGAAATGCATTTTTTATCAATTAATTTTCTTGAAAGCTTAAAAAAGCAGAAGAGTGTTAGAATTTTATTATCCAGTTTTTTTTTTTGCCCCAGAGACAAATACAATGTACTTTTAAATTTCATGAACTAAAGATTTTGCCTGCAACTTCTTTCAATTTAAATCAGTCTAAAATTTTCAGATATGGTGATGGGTTAAGGGTCCAAGTGATTAAAAGTTACAGGTCATAGGGGTGCAGAGATAAAGTTTTAAAGGTTTAGTTTGACCCTGGGAAAATTGCAGGTTGCAAGATATGGTGTAGGAGGTTAACCCATTCCCAAAAGTAACGCTTTTAAACACCCTTCAATATAACAGCTTTGAAAAAAATGTGGAAAATGAAAAAAATTCTTGTTACAAGCAATTTTCTTCATTGTCCACAATGTTTTCTAACCAATAATACAAGTATTTCTAAAATTTAATTTACTTAAAACTGTTGTCTGCAAATTCTTTGAATTTGGACTGGTCTAAAATTTTATTGTGTGGGAATTGGTTAAGGTTGATATCCCTCCTGTTTTTCATTTCCCTAATTTATTTTTCTATAGTAAGGAAACACTCTGGTTATAGAAGAAATTTCTTATTTCTAGCAATTTCTCCTTTTTCACAATGCCTTTTAAGCTCAATGGTACTAATTTTCAAA
This sequence comes from Fragum fragum, assembly GCA_946902895.1. Lineage (NCBI taxonomy): Eukaryota > Metazoa > Mollusca > Bivalvia > Cardiida > Cardiidae > Fragum > Fragum fragum. The sequence goes on from OX336374.1 coordinate 38,261,052, forward strand.
TCACTTTGGAATGATGTGTAGAACTACTTCCATTTAGATATAATCTAAATTATCATGGTCAAGGGAAAGGGTCAAAGGTCAAGTAAGATATAGGCAGGATAATCTTACATCTTCATTTTAGTTTGAGTTTTTGGACAGAATAGCTTTCACAATTGTAAAGAGGGACTTTGTATCTTCAATTTAAATATGTCTGAGAAAGACACAACAGATGCTGTCACTTGGTATGATGGGATATTTAAAGGGCTTTATACGGAATCTCTGCGGCCCCTTTTCCATGGGGCCAGAAAATATTTTGCAAATGGAGACTTTGGTGCTGGAAAAGAGACCCTAAAAAATGCTCTAAGCTTGGCTAATGATTTTCCAAAGGATAAGAATATTTTAGAAATGATGCTCCGAGAAATAGCACGATACCAGGATTATAAGTTACCAGAAGATATAGTGCCTGCTGATAAAATGGATTGGGGAGCAGTTTCAGAAAGAGGTCTAGAGAGGTTAGACGAGTCATTTTACTGCCTGCCACAGGGAGTTTTCTTTCTGGATATTGGTCGACCAGGGCAGTCTGGGTATGTAAGGTTGGTTGGACGGAAGATTATTTCTGATCTGTGGATTCAGCAAAAGATTCCGGAACTTTTCTGTAGTTATGTGACAGGTGATATGATCCTAGGTTTATATGTAAATCAGAGATTGAGCGATTCTAACATAACTATACATTATCATCCATTAGCAAATACGGAGAAGTTACGTGTAATGCAGGAAATTGTTTACTCAGGTGGTGTCAATGTGGAGCTAACTTTTCCATTTCCACTAATGCGCAAGTCAACTCGGCATGAATGGGGCTCGCCACCAACAGGCTGGCAGGTTGATAATGCGTTTGATGTAATGTTGAGTCATGGAGAAGAAAGGATCAGAGAGTACTCTATCCAATTTCTTCAGAATTCAGGGATGACTAAACCTGTCCTGTATGACCCTGCATGTTCTACTGGTGTGTTTTTATCTACACTACAGAAAGCTATTCCAGACAGTTACACTTTTGCTCAGGATTTAAGTCAACAGATGACGGATATAGCTAGAGAGCGTGTAAATGAGGCTCATTGTGCAAACGCTCTTTATCCACAGATTCAACAAGGTCATGCAGATGTTTGCTATATCCGGTTCCTCAATTCAGAAGTCATCAAAACAGACGAGGCTGAATCCCTGCTCTCTGCTCTCCTGCCTACTGTGAGGATAGGTGGATATGTGATTACATTTGGACATACCCCAGTGTTACTCTCATCTGCAAATTTTCGATGTTTAAAAGGATTCCAGCTCAAACAGAGTGTTGGTGTGGCAACAGATAGAACAGGCATATTTCAATATTATGTTATACAGAGAAAAAACTAGAGAGAAATGATAATACCCTTTACAAGATTGCAAATTTTGGATTGGTCCAAATAGAAAGATGTAACAGAGTACATTTTGAACTGTTTGTAAAGTAAAGTATAAGTGAGAAACATGGTACAAAAGACTGCTAGAAAAGGAGAAATTGCTTTTGACGACCAGATCTTTTTTCCCACAAACATTTTCTATAACTCTTTACCAGACAACAAAATTCTAGACTACTCCAAGTGACAGGAAGTAGCAGACAGCAATGTTGTTGGAATTTTGAAATGACAAAAATTCAAGACTGGTTCAAGTTGAAAGAAGCTGCAGATGACAGTTTTAGCTGATAGAATTTAAAAAGAAATCTTTGTCATCTCGTGTATAAAAAATTATTGATAATGAAGAAGTTGCTTGATATAGCAATTTCTTCATATATCATGAATCGATAGTTCAGTGCGAAACAGTTGTAACTGCCAATAAAGATATTGGCAGTTACAACTGTTTCGCACTGAACCATCGCAATGTTTTCATTTTTCCACTATGTTTTCCAAAAGTTTAGTCTTAAGAGGCGTCAAAATGTGCAACTGTGTAAGAATAAGTTGACTTACTACTAAGAACCATGGATAACTTACTGAAATACTCTTCTCATATTTACCATTAACCCTTGTCATGCTGGGCTCGGAATATTCCTGTTTGAGCAGAAAGGGTAGACAAAGATCAGTCTGCACATAAGTGCAGACTGATCTTAGTCTACACCACCTGTTTATCCTATTCAAACCAAAATTGTTTATAAAAACAGTTTACAAATTAAATATTCACCGGCAAGTAGTACTTCCAGTGATTTTAGACCTTTGATTTTGGTGCAATTTCTAAACAGGATTTTTATTCAGCATGACAAGGGTAATAACAGGCCCAAAAATCTCATTAAACCTCTCTTAGGAAATTTCTCCTTAGTCAAAGTACAACTTTTCAATAGTATGTTGAAAAAATGACAGTTGCATAACATTTTCAAGGTAATCATTTGAATTGAATTTCTTTTATATTCCCAGTATAAAGATACCAACCATTTAAAAAGGCTGTTTTTAGAATTCAATGGTCCATTTATTCTAATTCAATCATATGCTTGTATCAAGATAAAGGTTCCAACAGATTTAGCTATATGTAGAACTCATTTACAACAGCATTTAAGTATGAAACTAGAACTGTTGCAAAGCAGACTTATGCCCCTCCCCCCCCCCCAACACCAGTATTTTGTCACTAAGATGGCACATTTAACCTTGACTTATATTACCCAAAAACGATAGATCACCACCTTGGGTCATTGATAACATTTGTGTAAGGTTTCAAGGTCCTAGATCAAATGGTGTATGAGTTAGAGCACAGAAACAGTGTTTAAGTTCAATTCTGACCTTCACCTCTGACCTACGTGACCCCAAAATAATAGAGCACTAGATCATTTACAATATTTGTATACAGTTTCATGGTTGTACATCAATTGGTTCTTAAGTAAGACAGTTATTTGTAGAATTTGTAACGCCATCTTTTTTTTTTTTTTTTTGCCTTCTGTCAAGACATGTACACACTTAAAAAATATTTAATTTTCTATTCTACACAAGCAAATCAATCAATTTTATCATCAACTCAAGTACATAGAGGTCAAGAATGTTAATAGTCAAGAACTTTAACTATATCAGAATGTTTTTGGTTTTTGTCAATAAAGATGATTAATCCTTGTCATGCTGAACCCTGAATTTTCTGGTTTTAGCAGGAGGTATAGACAAAGATCAGCCTGCACATAAGTGCTGTCTGATCTTGGTCTACACCTCCTGCTTGTCCCCTTTCTGCCCGAGTTGTTTAAAGACTCAATTTTCAAAGAAATATTGACCCCCTTTTAAAGACCTTCCAGTGCTGTCAGTCCTTTGATTTCAAAGCAATTCTGCATAGGATTTTAATTCAGCATGACAAGGGATAAAATTTATTGGAATTTTTCATACTAAGCCCATTACCAATTGACAAATTTTTAGACTGGTCCAAATTGAAAGACGTTGCAGAATAAGATCATTAAGATTTCCATAATATTTCTTCAGGGTGCCAAAAAGTGTCATTGTGTGGTAATGAGTTAAATGGGTTAACCCTATATGAAAACATATGCTGAATACACACAAAAAATTATAACACCTGGCTTATGTCAAACCAATATTAACCCATTATCAGACATCAAATTTTAGACTAGTTCAAATTGAAAGGATTTGCAGATGACAATTTAAAGTTGATTGAGTTTTAGAAATTTTTCAACTTTCTTGATAGGAAATACGAAGTAAAATGAAGGAATTGCTCTTGACAAGCAATTTCTTCATTTTAAACAATGTTTACCCAATCATTTTTCATTAGGGTTGTCGAAAAGCCTCACTGTGTGGGAATGGCTGCTTAATAGCCTGTGGCAAAGCCTGGACTCAAACCCTTCTCTATTATTACCAGTCCATGGCCTTAACCACTGAACCACGCAGGACCCCTTCACAAAATGGAAGAAGTTGCAGAGTAATAAAGTTCAAAATACAACATCTCTTCTGTGAAAAGAGAAATGCCAACAACAGATTTCTTGTGACAAGTAATATCTCATTTCCCTTCATATTTTTTTTCAGAACTTAATACTTTAGGCAATAAATTTAGGGATCAAAAAGGGTTTAACTGTATTATGGAGGTCTTAAAATGTAGCTTTTAACATTAGATTACAAAGAACAACAAATATTTTCAATCACAGCAAAAAAATTAAGGATATAAAGATCGTCTCTACATGATTTGTTTTTTGATTTTAGCTGGTTCAATTCAACCACAAAGCTTTGTAAATGCAGCTCATGAAAAAACATTTTGCTAGAAAATAATATTAATGTTACTTCTCAAATATTTTTAAAAAAATCAAGGTTAAATTTGCAACTGACACTCATTTAGGGGGAAGTTGTTGTTGTCCTCAAAGCTTAAACTTGGACAATTGGAATAAAGCAATAATTAAATACATTCCATCCATTTCATATACATGTATTTGCATTTTGATCCTGTGAAAGCAAACTATTACCAGACAACAAAATTTTGAATTGGTCCAACAAGGGAAATGCAGTCCACAACTGCGCATCAAATAGGCTGGAAATACATTATGGGAAAAGGAGGAATAGGCTGTGGATACAATATGGAAAAAGGAGAATGTCACAAGTGTTTTTTACCATTTATGTTTTTCTATACCCTTCTCATGCTAAATAATTCCCCCATTTTCAGAGTTGCATAGACATCAAAGTGCTAAATGCACTAGAAGGACTGACTGTGTATCAATAAATTTTTTGTGAAATTAATCTTATAAGCAACTTAGTGTAGACTAATGTCAGACTACAAATATGTGCAAGTTAACATATGCACTAGCTGTACAATAATGCAATCTAATCTTTATCTGTGCCTTCTGCCAAATCAGGAATAATCAAGGTTCAGCATGAACAGGGTGGACAGTTTTCATCTGTTGAGTCAAAACAATGGATCTGTTAACTCAGATATTCAAAAGCTATGTTCACTCATGGTTGTTACAAACTACCCTAAGCAACACCTGCTTATATTCATAAAGCCATTATTGGACAATCACTGGCTCTGCTCACTTACTCTGTTAGCCCTGTCCAATGATTCCAACAGGAAGTTTGAATGCGCTGGAATAAGCTGTAAGCTGTACTCATGATGTTTAAGTGATCCATCAACAAAACTATTGACTTAAATGTCAGAGCTAAACATTCCACTTCCAGTCAAAATTAATGATTTGATAGAAAATTGATATTTTGATTAACAAGCACCAACCAATTCCTCTGGTCTTAGACCTATAAGCGTACAGCCCATATTACTATTATAACCATTCATTTGATGCACTTTACACTCAAACTCTATATCCCATGTAATATTCAATTACATTGTAACTCATACCTGCTTTTTCACCACCCTTAAGAATAATTTTAAGAAAACAATTTTGGAAAATGAGGAGAAGTTGATTGTGACAAGCAATTTCTCCATTGTTCATAAATCTTTTCTACCCTAAAAAAAACAAAGATTTTACAAATTTCACCAACTTAAAATTTTTGTCTGTAACTTATTTCAAGACACAATGATATTTTGATGCCCGTAAAAAGTAGGAAAACAATTGGTAAAATGAAGAAAATTGCTTGCTATAAGCAATTTCTTCATTATCTACAATGTTTTCTACCCAGAATATTGAAAAAAATCTAAAGTTTTATAAACTTTAACCCATTCCCACACAACAAAATTTTAGACCAGTCCAAATACAAAGAAGTTGCAGACGACAATTTTAAGTTGATGAAATCTTCAAAAACTTTGTCTTATAGAGTAGAAAACATTGAGGATAATGAAGAAATTGCTTGTAACAAGCAATTTCTTCATTCTCAACAATGTTTTCAAAGCTTTGATATTGAGGGGCGTTTAAAAGCGTCATTGTGTGGGAATGGGTTAAATTGTAGTCTGCTACTCCTTTGGCATAATACTAAAAAAGAAACAAATTTGTCACCAAAACCAGGTTTTCAAAACACTGATAATAATAGCTAGATCAAATGAAGACAAACGTTTGGTGAAAATTTCATTAAATCTTTCAAGAATTGTAGGAGTAGCGATGCCCACAAGAATTTGGCAATAAGTCTCCTTTTTGTATGACACAGTATTAAATCTTAAAATGCTGATAATATACGTTAGGTCACATGAAGACAAACATTTTTTGTGAAAATTTCATCAATATTTATGAAGAATTGTAGGAGTAACGATGCCCACAAGTATTTTGCAATAAGTCTCCTTTTTGTATGACACAGTATTAAATCTTAAAATGCTGATAATATACGTTAGGTCACATGAAGACAAACATTTTTTGTGAAAATTTCATCAATATTTATGAAGAATTGTAGGAGTAGCTATGCCCACAAGAATTTGGCAATAAGTCTCCTTTTTGTATGACACAGTATTAAATCTTAAAATGCTGATAATATATGTTAGGTCACATGAAGACAGACATTTGGTGAAAATTTCATCATTATTTATCAAGAATTGTAGGAAAAGTTGCACACTCTAGAATTTTGGCTATAAGTCTCCTTTTTGCATGATGAAGCATTAAACCACAAAAAGCCAATACTACGCATGAGATAGCATAAAGACAAACATTTTGTGAAATTTCATCAAAATCCATCAAGTATTGTAGGAGTTGTACTCACAAGGTAATGTGAATGCCAGCCCAGCTGACAGACCACCTACCTGCACTTATTAACCCTTTCCCACACAACAAAATTTTAGACTGGTCCAAAATGGAAAGAGTTGCAGACGCCAATTCAAAATTCATGAAATTTTAGATTTTTTCTACTGCCTGGGAAGAAAACATTGTGTAAATTGAAGAAATTGCTTGTAACAAGCAATTTCTTCATTCTGCACAATGTTTTCCAAATTGACTTTCTAGAGCGTTACGGTGGGGAAATTGGGTGAAACATACAATGAATAGAGGATATTAGTTTCAGTGAAAAATTATTTAGATTTCCATTGCTGTATGTTAAAAAAAAAAATTGTTCCCTATCTTTATTGCTAAAATTGGATAAAAAATTAGTTTAAAATCAAATATGAAGAAACAAGAGGACCATGATGGTCCTAAATTGCTCACCTGAGGCATCTGCAAATTACAGTGATTTTTGTATAAAAAAGACACAACTTGAGCAAAATAAATAAAACAAATATAAGATTTTGGGCTTTGTACAAAACAATCCAGAAATGCTTTACAATAAAAATGAATGCATTTGGCTTTTATTGTTTAATCCATTACCAAACTATCCTAGAATTTGTCACCCTCAGGGAAAAAAGATTTAAGAAAGCATTGTGAGAAAGAGAGTGACAAGCCACTTCTCCATTTCTATTTAAAAATTCTATCAATGAAATTTATGCAATTTTCGACAGTAGAAGCAGAGACGTTTTTTATCCTAAGAGTATATTTGCCTGTAACATAGTACAAAATCATTTAGTTATGCTACATACCAAATATGAATGCCCTTCACCTTATATTTCAGAAGAAGACTTTTGAAGTTGCTCTAATTGGATGTTTTCCAAAATTTTGGACCTATAAGGCAGTGCCATGTTTTATCCCAGGGCTAAGATTCTAGATAACATGGTAAAGAACGGTCTGTTCATGCTATATACCAAATATGAATGCCTTAGACTTTGTAGTTTGGGAGGAGAAGACTGTTGAACATTGTCTTATTGAGCATTTTTACGAACTTTGGACACCAAGGGAAGGGGTGTTTTTTAACCTACATGCATAATTTAATCAAAATTTATAGATAACAGCCAGGTTATGCTACACTCAAAATATAAATGCCCTCTGCCTTAAAATGAAGAATTTTTTTTTAAAAAAATACTCAAATTTTGCGTTTTTTCCCCAATTTTTGGACCTCTAGTGCAGGGCCATTTTTGACCCTTGGAGGACAACTTTAAGAGTAACAGTACAAAAACATCTAGTGATGTTACATACTCAATATGAATATCCTCGACCTTATAGTTTAAGAGCAGAAGTCTTTTGAAATTGCTCTAATTAAGCATTTCTCCTAACTTAAGACTTCAGAGGCAGGGCCATTTTTGACCCCAGAGATTAAATATTTAAAAATTGGTAGAGAACCATATGATTAAGCTCTATACAAAATATAAAGGTCTTTGGCGGTGTAGTCTATGAAAAAAACAACAACAAAGATTTACTGAAATTTCCCATTTTCATATGCCGCGGTTACAACAGTTTTTCACGGATTGAAGTTCTCTTAATAACTTTTGAAGAGCTTCACCCACGGAACATCCCGGCAAGATTTCAGCTTGATTGGCCTACTGGTTCAGGAGGAGAAGATTTTTAAAGATATTTAAAGAATTACTAAAGATTCCCAATTTTAAATGCCGCGGCAACCAGAGTTTTTGACAGAATTATATTCTTTTAACAACTTTTGTAGAACTTCACCCAAGGTACATCCCTGCAAAGTTTCAGCTTAATTGGAGTACTGGTTTAGGAGGAGAAGATTTTTAAAGATATTAAAAGAATTACAAGAGATTCCCATTTTCAAATGGCGCAGCAACCAGAGTTTTTGACTGAATTAAATTCTTTTAACAACTTTTGAAGAACTTCACCCAAGGAATTTCCCTGCAAAGTTTCAGCTTGATTGTCCCTACTGGTTTAGGAGAAGATTTTTAAAGAAATTGGACGGACGGACAGACGGACGGACGACAGACAATGACCGATCACAGTAGCTCACCTCGCACTTTGTGCTCAGGTGAGCTAAAAAGCAATATATTACATCTACGTGACAAGGATTACTTAACCCTTGTCAGGCTGAATAAAATCCATCTTAGAACTACAAGAAAATCAAAGAACTGAAGGCAATCGAAGCAACAATTAGGGCCAATAATTCTTTTGTAAATTAATTTCCTAATTATTTCCAGTTTGAAAGGGACTAAAAAGTGAAGACTATGTTTATCTTTGTGTATGCCTTCCTCCAAAACAGCCCAACATGACAAGGGTTAACCCATTACCAGACGACGAAATTTTAGACTGGTCTAAATTGAAAGGATTTGCAGATGACAATTGTGAAGTTTATGAAACTCTAGGTTTTTCAACTTTCTGGACAGAAGACATTGTGTAAAATGAAGAAACTGCTTGTTACAAGCAATTTCTTCATTTTTCACAATTTTTTCCGAATTACTTTTCTTCCAGGGCTTCCAAAAGTGTCACTGTGTTGGAATGGAATTTGCTTGTAGCAAATTTATCATTATCCACAATGTTTTCAAAAGAACATTTCTTGAGGGGCATCTAAAAGGGTCATTGTGTGGCAGTGGGTTAATACAGGTTTTGTTTGAAAAAAATCTAATGTTATTATTAAAAGCTTACCTTTAAAGGAGAAAATTTGACATCTTGATCATAACCAAGGAAGGATTGGATAAACTGTGTTTGTATCTGTGTCCTGATTCTACAATGAAATTTACCTATTACCTCAAAACAAAATTTTAGACTGGTCCAAATGATAGAATTTTGAGAGGACAATTTCAAAATGTGGAATTTAGAAAACCTTCGCCTTTTGGGAAATAAAACACTGTAGACAATGACAAAATTGCTTTTTAAAAGCGATTCATTCATTGAATACAATGTTTTCCAAAGCTTTTTTCATAAGGGTGTCAAAAAGTGGGATTGTGAGAGAATGATTTAACCTATCACCAGACTACACAATTTAGACTTTTCCTAATTGAAAGGAACTACAGATGATAATTCCAAGTTTATCAAATTTTAGATTTTTTAAACTTTCATTGTAGAAAACATTGTGCAAAATGTCAAGCATTTTCAAAGATTTTGTCTCATTCTAACCTGAAAGTCAACAAATTTAAAAAGAGGTACAGCATAATGATATTGATTAACAGTATTTGGATTAGCACAAAGCAAGGTTTTTTGTCATGTTTGATTTTTCCCCCAAGTAAAAATTTCTATATTTCAATATTTGTATGTATGTAGTTTTAGGTGTTTGTCAAGAACTTAAGTGATATGAAAGGTCAAAGGCATTAGTCCCAGTTTAGACTTGTAACAAACACTTACTCTGGAGTCCAGTTGATGGCAACATTCCGTAAATACGAGGACATGTGTTGAAGTACCAATTCATCTGATAATAGTTTTGTCCATTTTTCCAGGTGACCATTTTGTTTCACAAGTTGATGTATAGTCTGGATGCCCTTACACAGACTTGTCATAGAATCAGGAAGACTGGCACACTTTTCACAAATTTCATACAAGCATTTTGAACAAGCTTGATAGTATGTTAGAGATTCTACAAAATAAAAAATTAATTGCAATACCATCATAATCCTGCATTTTGACATGCTACTGGAAAATAACATAAAATTCTCTTGTTGCTGTTTGAATTTGAATAGTTTTTCAACCTCCCTTAAATCAAAATAGTAATATGTTATCCTAGATTTGAAATTTATATACTTTGTTAAAAGCTTAAATAACATTATAACATTTAAGATACCAAACCAACAATAGTACAGTGCATATATGCCCAAAAGGGCTTGTCAGTGAAAAATATAAATGTCAATACTTTATTCTAAATTGTCTCATACACAACTAAACATCGTAGAATTTCTTTGTGGTATGCTTCAGTTCATTCAAATTAACACTGTAAGAGAAGCTGCACAAACAAAAAAGATGGTAGTTTTTAGCTATTTAGCTGTGTCAAGGGCAGTCTCATGCGTCCACGCATTACAGAGACTCATTGTGGCATATTTAAGATCATTCAAATTGGAACTGTTGACAGCGCAAGGCACAAGAAAAAATGCTAATAGGGAGAAGGACAAACCGAGGCGAATAGAAGATTTGTGCTATAACAACCCCTAGAGCATATCAAAATGCTATACAAAACATATATCTTACTGCAATAAGTCACAAAACCAACACAAAATACTTGGAATAAATATTCACTTGAACTTAATATATGATATTACATGTACTAATCAATCTTCAGCAATCCATGAATTTATGATTGTCTAAAAGGACGTTGGTTGCTTAGAGATTAAACTTGTAACCAAGAACATTTTCAAAATCTTATCATGACAAAGGGACCATTATCAGAAGACAACATGTCAGATTGGTTCAAGTTAACCAATAAATGTACAACAAATTCTTAAACTGATCAAAATCAAAAAGAGGTTGTACAAGAAAAATTCACTTTGATAAGAAAATGTTGTAAATGTGGAATTTGTTTGTCCCAGGAACCTTTTCCTTTTATGACAACCGAAGCTTTTTTCTTGGCATAAACAAGAGCTTTGTCCACAGGACACAGATGCCCCCACCAGTAGCTTTGATAATAACAAAGGGCAATAACTCTCAAATTATGCAAGCAAGAGTTGGGGTTCTTGAGCACTTCACTTCTCCTCAATGAGATCTATCCACCAATGAAGTTTCAAGTTGATAGCTCTAATACTTTCAGAGATATGCCTGAGACAAAATGTAAGTCTTTAAAATAACAAAGGGCAATAACTCCAAAATTATGCAAGCAAGAGTTGTGGTTCTTGTGCCCTGCACTTCTTCTCCTTGAGGTCTATCCACCTATCATGTTTCAAGTTGTTAGCTATTATACTTTCAGAGATATGCCCAAGACAAAATGTAAGTTTTTAAAAGAACAAAGGGCAATAACTCCAAAGTTATGCAAGCAAGAGTTGTGGTTCTTGTGCACTGCACTTCTCCTCAATGAGGTCTATCCATATATGAAGTTTCAAGTTGATAGCTATTATACTTTCAGAGATATGCCCTGGACGGTGGGGGCATAAAAACTGGGATTGTGTAGGAATGCATTAAAAGAAACAGAAGTTAACTTTAACCAATTACTTCACAATCCAACATTTTTACAATGGAATGAAAAACAGATCTGAAAAGCACTATAACAAGCCATTTCTTCTTTTCTCATGATGATTTCTAATCTATCTAATACTTATTTTCTCATTATGACATGTCAATTTTCTTATTGTCCATGAAAGTGAATAAAATACACAACAGCCCTAAGTCAAACAAAAATAATCTTTCAACAAAGGGCCATACTCTAAGAAAGTGAATGGACCATAACCAATATAAAATATACCAATTTTAATTTGAATGAAATCTATTTAGTAGTTTAGAGAAAATAAGCCGACACAATTTTTATTCAAAGGGCCATAAGTCCTAAACAAGAGCACCGCCTATGGGTACCTACGCTTGACTGTTGGGTACTGGATAGTGGACAAAATGCATCAAGAGTTATCCCTCTTGATAGTATAGGTTGCTCTTTTAATAGTGAACAAGTGTGCCAAGTTTCAAGTGAATGCCTTTAGTAGAACCAGAGATATCACAAAATGTCAAAGTTTTTGCACGACGACGATGACAACAACGATTTAAAAAAATAATGGAACAAAAAATATACACATCTTTGCTTGATATCGAATGGAAGAAATTTGAATAAAATCTATCAAGTTGTTTCTGTTGTTGACAAACTAACTGACTGACAAGCTGACTCCGAAATATCTCCCAAACACAATTTTAACCCCCTCACATATATATATATATGGGGTTTGGGGAGTAACAAAGAAGAAACTGCATGCTACGACAATGTTTTCCTCAATACTCTTTTCAGGGTATCAACACAAGACAATGCTTTGTAAAGTGTAAAAGCTTATGATGGTATTGAGTTTCAAAACTCCAAAACAATGAGAAGAATAAAGGTCAAATAGTACATTACCTGGTTTAGATAGTAGAGGTAGAAGTTGCCCGATAACCCAGTCTAGAGATTTGGAATCACATGTAATTGTTGATAAAACATTAAACCCTTCAATAGCAGAGATGACTTGAGTGCCATCAACCTCCATATTTTCTGTAAAAATAGAAAGGAACAGATAGAAGTTGCCCTTGACCCAGTCTAGAGATTAGGAATCATATATGATTGTCGATAAAACATTAACCCACACAAGCCCTCCTTTTCACGCCTATGAAAAATAAAATAGAAAGCATTGTGGAAAATGAAGAAATTGCTTGTACAGGGCGTCAACTCAAAATTTTGAAAAAAATATAGTAATATAGGACATTTCAGAGCAAAAATATAGGACAAATATAGGACATTACTCATGGCCTCCACCTTCCCCATAGCCATGCCTTACCACCTTTTTATTGTTATTTCTTTATGCTACTGCCTAATTTTAACATGAATGATTTGCATATTACAAAAACAACAACAACATAACAGAACATTTAAGCCTTTCCAAAGAAATTTCTGGATTTGATGTTGAATAAAGGAAATTCTTCAAAACAATGAGGAAAAACAAGAAAATACTGATAACCAGCACTTTCTCCTTTTGCTTCAATAAATTTTGTGCTTCCTTAAACACAAATTCCATTGAAAAATTCTGTCATCTGCAACATATTTGAAATGTCATTTGGAAAAAGCTTAAGCTCCCAATTCCAAAGATCTCTGGACTTGATGATACATAGAGAAACTACTAAAAAAACATCAAGGAAAAAGAAGAAAATGCTGTAACCAGTGTTTTCTCATTCTGCCTCAATGCTTCTATACACACAAATGCCATTATCAATATTTCTGTCATTTGCAACACCTTTAAAACATCATTTGGGAAAGGCTTAAACATCCAATTGCTTGTTTGAGTTGCATTTGAAGAGCCAGCAATTAGATATCAGAAGTGTAAAACATAATAATGTAATATCTCAAATGACACTGTCTTACACAAAGAAAAAAAACACAAGAACAATACATTTGTTTGAATGCTTGAAACAAGAAACTAATTAAAATTGACAATTTGTGTTTCAGTGTACTGACTGGGTGACTTCTGGGATAGTTTTTCAGAGTTCTCACTAGTCTTTCCTGACTGTTTTTGTGGATTGGGGTTTGCTAGGATGTCCTGTGGCACTTGACTTTCTACTTGTAGATTCAGAGCCCTGTTTAGATGATTTAGATCCAGAAGATCCAGCCTCACTTGATTTTGATGTACTAGGTTGTTCATCAGACTTGGGCCTCTTGGTACATCTACTGTCTATACTTTGGTCAAGTAATTTTCTCTTTTTCTCTTCAACTGTTTTCTGCTCTTTCCTTATTTCTTGTATTTTTTCAGAATACTCCTCAGTCTTTTTGGTTGCTGTTTCTATCATCATCTGAGCAACTTGAATCAAATTAAAATCCTGACTTTCTACTGCTGACTTCATTTTCTCATTACCTTCTTTGAGCAATTCATGTGCTGAATTTAAAGACTCATTTAGTCTTATCTCTTTGGCTTCCAAGGAAGATTCTTTTTCAAGGACAGAACTCTTAAGTGACATCAGTTCATCCCTTTCTCTTTTCCTTTTCTCCTCTTCAGCCCTCTTACTTGCACTCTCTTTTCTCAGCTCTTCTTCCTTCTGTTTCTCTATTTCTAATCTTTTTATGTATTCTGCATGAGAATTCCTTGCTGCTGCCAGTACTTTCTTACTCATTGGCAATTTTTCTGGTCTACACAAATCAGGGTCTGAGAATTTAACAGCATCTTTCAAAACTCTTAGGCCATTTATTGCAGTCTCAGATAGGGATACTCTATCTACTGTAACAACAGAAGTGTTCTCTGACAAGGCCCTCTCAACATCTGCATTCCCATGTGGTAAAACAAGAGCATTCTTGACAATTTCAGTTAAGACCTGATACTTGAGTTTACCATCAGATTGTTTAATATCAAATACATCTCTCCAATAATGGTCTATCCGTCTCTCTGGCGCAGGACATTCAACCTCATCAGCCAAGCTAAAGATCTTCCATTCATCAGAAGCCTTTGCAACCTCTACATCAGGCAAATTGAGTTTCTTTGCCACATACTCAATGTCTTTTGGAGAAGAATGCTTCACCTTCTGAGGATTAAGACAACTAAGGCTTCTCAATAACCTATTATCAAGTGGCAACTTTTGCAGAAGATATGTAACAGTTGAGCAAAAGAATGCTCTCATTCCAAGTAAGGACCTCCTCTGTGTATCTCTCTCTAGCTTCTTAAGCTCTTTCCTGGTAGGTTCTCCAATGGCCATATCATCATCAGATAGCTGCTGTGAGCGCAGACTCACATCCACACGTTTGAGCTCTACTCCATCCCTTTCTGTCACCACATCCCTATTAATGAACCTCAAAAGTAATGTCCTTACAATATTGCACATCTCATCATATAGCCGATGAATCTGTGGTTCTTTACTTTGGAATGACCTTAGGAAGTCTTCAAATATCCTAACGGAGCAATCTAGGAAATGGAGTTGGACCAATGTTGCTTGTTTATTTGTGCCCAGGGATGTTAGTGTTCTCTTGAATGCAGCACTGGTTGGGGCAGTGGAGGAGTCAGACTTTAGAACATTGATGAATTCAGTAATACCAACCCACTGGTCGAGAATACGCCTAATGCTTGGTCCAATTGAAAGCCAGGGAACACTAGTATGCTTCTGAAACATTTGACATTCCAGCTCTAGATCAAGTTGAAGGTCCTTGTAATCTTCTCTTCTTGCAGCTGAGTACTTGAAAAAGGAATGCAGGTCAACAGCTAGCTGTTCTGCAACACTGCCATATTGAGAAAGTCCCTTTGAAAATGCATTATGCATTACATGAATATTACAAGTTCCAACATCAACTAATCCTGGGTATTCCAAATTCTGTGCTTTAAGCCTTATGTCCATCTGTCTCCATATTGTCTTGTTTACATTTGGACCATCACTCCCTAAAGTAATCAATTTCTTCATTGGCACATCATCATGTCTCATCTCCTTTATCATAGTCTGGGCAACTAATTCACCTTTTGCGTGACCAAAGAAAAGTGACTTGTAAAATCTGCACCATACCTCATTGTGGACAGGGGACCAATACCTTATGAGAAGATCCATTTGTTTCTTTACTTGTGTTTGGGTTGTTTTGTCATACTGTAAACTGAACCCACTTCCTGATGTAATGAGATCAGATATCATTTCTTCTCTATAAACAGGACCAAGGCCATCTCCAATCAAGTATGATAATTTGGTCCTGCTTAATGTCATCTTATTTGCTATTGGACATTTAAACATATGACTGAATGTATCCACAATGCCATCACAAGATCTGAAGCTGAAGTTCGAAATAGCCACCTTTCCTGCCCAAATAATCTCAGCAGCTGTTACATCATCTCTTAGTCCAGTACTTACGGCAAGTGTAGTCGACTCATTGGCAGAAGAAGTGCTTGCAAAAGGTACTTTCACAAATTCCAGTCTTGACTGAGTGCTTGAGCTTACTGATCTCATATTCCTGATATGACTCTGTGTTGTTGCATGTTGTTTAATCTGAGATAGTCCTGCATTACTACAACTGAACTCTTTCTTGCATACAAAGCAATACCCATACAGATTAGACTTTCCTTGCTTACACCACTGAGATAGATGATGACCATTAGAGTCTTTCTCCCGAAGCCACTTTTCCTGGAATCTTGATTCTCTTTTATCAGACATAATCACATTTTAGAACTAACAGTCAGGATGAGGTAGGTTATAGATTATTTCCTGCAAATTATAGCACAAAAATTCAAATATTGTAATTGTTTCTCTAGAAACCTTAATGATTGATGAGCATTTCCAACACTATTTCTATATTACTCCTCTAGCTTCCAAAAAGCACCATGTTTTCAGGACTAAATACCACTGTTATTCAACTAGAAAATTCAATTAATGATTCCATTTGTTGAATCCTTGATTTATTTGTTACTGCTGCTGGTGTACCTCTCTGATAGGGGTAGGTAGCAGGCCTCAAACCTTCAGGCTCCTCTTCCACCTAGACATTAACCAGATCATTGGAACTGGCCAAAATAACAATTTTAAATTGCAAAAATTGCAAAAGAATACAACAAAATTGCCTAATAGGGAGAGGTATTTTAAAAACTTGATTTTTCTGCACACCCACTGTAAAAAGAGAAATTGTACTGTATTAGTATGGCATTTTTACTCTCCAAACAGTTTAGTCAGTTTCTTTTATAAAGCTTGTTAAGTTCTAAATGCAGATTTTTTCCTGGTCTATTTTGAATATTATTAAAGTTCATTTTTAAAATTCAATGTTACACTAGTTAAGCTTACAACACTTCATTTCAAGATGAAAGCAAGGCTTTGTCAAATTAAAACTTATCCTTTATATAAGAATAAAAGATAAATGTTCTTGACATGTATATGTTTCACTTAATACTGATGAAGATTGCTAGTGTGCCTGATTGGAGAGTAAAACCAAAAACATATCGCTACAGAGACAAAGTCACAAGCTAAAAAAGCTGCAACATTTAGAATCAAATGTAGCTTATATTCATACATCATTTGTTCTCAATATACACCACTTTAATCTGCATCTTTAACAAGTTTTAACACTATTAATTTTTTTTCCTATATTTTCTCATGAAAATATAGTCTAGATACCTACTATATAGGACACCTTTTAAATATAGGACAATATAGGACAGCCATCAAAATATAGGACAAATATAGGATATAGGACAGAAGTTGACGCCCTGCTTGTATCAACAATGTTTTTCATTCAAATTGATGAAAACATTTAATATTCCGTCAATTTGCAATTGCCGTCTGCAGCTTCTTTCAATTAGGACCAGTCTAAAATTTTGTTGTGTGGGAATGTGTTAAACCTTTCTACAGCAAAGATGACTTGTGTGTTACCAACCAGCATACAGTCCAAAATATATGTAGAGTAGTTAAGGTAGAAGTTTCCCTATATCTGTGTAACAGCCAAATTCTTTCTGCAATAAATCTAAATTTCTGTCTAATATTTTTGTCTTCTGGTAATTGGTCGATGCTTTTCAGTGAATTATAGTTTTCTTGGTGAATTATCACGGCATGATTTCACTTACAGAGCAGTGTAATAATCAAAAGGATAATCTCACTAGTTAGCGTTTAAATCATTACTAGACAACAAAATTCTAGACTGTTCTAAATTGAAAGAAGTTGCCGACAACATTTCAAATTGTGAAAAACTTAAAATAAATGCCATACAGGTTATAAAACATTGTGAGAAATGGAGAAATTGCTTGTTTCAAGCAATTTCTCCCTTTTCCAACATAATTTTCTATGACAGTATTTCCTTGGGGAATTAGAAAGCTACATTGTTTGGTAAAGGATTAAGGGCCAAAACATTTGATAATGTGGATGAATGTGATGCATTCCTCAATTTAGCTTAAAATTTTATATTTCATCTGTATGTTGTTTTTTGGGGGGCCGTGGAGGTGGGGGGGTGAAATAAAGTTATCATTTGTTTTGGAAGTTAGATTGTTGATTATATCACATTTTGACAAGAACAACAACATTTTCACATGGCTCAGGCATAATAACCTTTCGTTCTTCACTCAAATTGACCCAATTGCTAGTAAGGCGAATCAGAACATGCAGTCTGAACTAGATTGAAACTTTGTGATCTTGGAAAATTTCTGAAAGTAAACAGTCATTCAGCCTTATGCTATATTTTCAAATTTTTAAACACTCTTTATGGTTAGGCTCCAATGGAACTGGTCTCGTTTTTGAATACAGTGGAATCCTCTTAATAATAAATTGCACCCTGATAATAGCAATTCCCTGCTTAATTGCAACTCACATTTTGCACAAACATTAGATTTATAAAAGAAATAGCTCCTTTTCATACCAATTTCTGGTTAATTGCAATAAAAGTTTTGACAAATTGATGTTGCTATTAACAGGATTCCACTGTATTTATTTTACTCTTGTTCCTTGTTTTGTGAAAATAAAAAATTTGGAATATTGAAATACTTGAGGTCTCATTTAAGTGCTTTGTTAGCCATAGCACAGTATGACCAGACTCCACTTCAATAGGCTCATATGCATAAAATCTTCTTTAACCCATTCCCACACTTGATTCAAGCATTTTTTTCATTTTACACAATGTTTTTGCAATTGTTTTTCTTGAGGGGCGTCCAAAGGAGTCACTGTGTGGGAATGGGTTAAGCATACTCTTTCATCATTTGATTGTATGGGGATTTGACACCATTTTCAACAGCATTTTAAACATACAGTCGATCTTTATCAAGTGACAACTTCTATTAAATGACCACTTCCATTAAGTGGCCACAAACTAAATCCCCTTTTAAAATTGAAAGCTGTATGTCATGAAGAAGTGGTTGTGGTTGCTAAAAATATATCACACCTATTTCTAATGTTGTTGGAACTCATAAAAATCGTCTCGGTGATATTTTAAGAATGCAATCAAATCAATCTGTCATATATCTAACAAAAAAGTGCTTTAAGTGACCATTCTCTTATGTGACCTCATTTTAGTCATCCAATGAGTGGTTACCTTATAAAACATTTACTGTACTTTGATACCTGGATCTTCTAACATGGTTTCATTTCTCACAACACCATAAACTCAAAACTCAATATGAGCCATCGCTCTTACCTGCAAAATCATTTGCCGACTTGTGAAAGACAAGTGGGACATGATGTGAAGACTTTTGCCCTAAGATAGAAAGATTGTGGCAATACTTAGGATTAAACTCTGGACCCCAGAATGGACGCAGGTTGATTTATGAACCAACACAGCTAGGCTCTTTCCTAAAAGATAGGCATAACTTTGTACGACGAAAATGCAACAGAGCTTTATTCAACCATGATGATACAATTGGCCCTAGTTATGCTGAATAAAATCCTTATCAGAGTTCCATTAAAATCAATGGACTAAAAGCATTAGTTGAGAGTCAATATTTCTCTTAAAAACTAATCTCATAAACACCTCTGGTTTGAAAGAGACAAACAAGTGTTGTAGACTAAGATCAGACTATATAAGTGTGCAGTCTGATCTTTGTCAATACCTCCTGTAAAAACAAGAATGTAGAATCATGACACAGGTTAACATTTTTTCAGCAGAAAAATAACTGTACCTTTTCTTATGGTAGAAAAAATCCCAGGCAAGACATGCTCCTGTCCGATTTCTGGATAAGAAGTTACAACAGTCTGCAGTGTTTCAATGACTGATTGTCTGTAAAACAAGATGATTTTTTTTCAAACCCCTAAAACTAGATACTACCACTGGACGTGATTAACACCCCCACCCCTGTGGCTTAACCCTTTCCTGTTTAAAACCGGGATTTTACGTTGCTGTGATTTAATACATAAGAAAATATTGCGGAAAAATGAGAAATTGCTTGTTACAAGCAATTTCTCCTTTTCCTGCAATATTTTCTACCACATAGTATGGTTTCTTTCAAATTGCAGCCAATTTTCATTGTCGTCTGCAACTTCTTTCAATTTGGACCAGTAGAGGATTTGGAAAAACAGGAATGGCTTATTGTCACAGAAAAACATTTTGCCACTTGAATAAAGCCTTTTCTCAGATTTTTTAACAAAGGCCATTACTCAACTAGAAGTATATCAATAGAATCCAATATGGAACATACAAATCTTTGCTTGATTCCAAGTGCACATAAGGAGTTTGATTCAAATACACTTAATAGTTGAAGAAACAAGAGGGCTGTTGGCCCTGGGGCCCTCACCTGAGATAAAGGCTCTTTTTCTTTCAACAGTCTAATTTCATGTTAAGGTTAGGATTATGAAACAAGTGGGCCACAATTACGTATAAAGACTATGAACCTGGGGATCCAAAAGTCTAAATTACAAATTCCAGACTTTAGTGCTGATTTTAAAGAAGGAAAAAACTTTTTCCATGGGTTATAATTTCAGAAACAAGAAAGAAGTCTGTGAACTGATGCTTTATGCATATACCCCCCCCCCCCTCTGGGTCCGCCCCTGGAGACCCGAGGATCATGATTTTAGCTATTTTGTAAGAGATCAATATACTGATGCTTCATGCAAAATATCATGGCTCTACGCCTTCTGGGTCAGGAGGAGAAGATTCTTAAAGATTATTTTAAAATTTCACTTTTGTTGCAATAGCAACCAGATTTTTAAAACAGATTTCACTTCTTTAGCTAATTTTAGGGGGGATCACCTAAGGAACATTTCTGTAAAATTTGGTTCAAATTGGCCAAGTGGTTTGGGAGGAGATGTCATTTAAAAAATTGTTCTTTATTTCTATATAAACCACACACACCCTGGGGCTCTGCCCCTTTGGACCCGAGGATCATGATTTTAGCTATTTTGAAAGAGGTCAATATACTGATGCTTCATGCAAAATATCAAGGCTCTACGCCTGCTAGGACAGGAGGAGACGGTTTTTAAAGATTATTTTAAAATTTTACTTTTGTTGCCATGGCAACCAGAGATTTTAAAGGATATCAATTCTTTTAGCTATTTTTGAAGGGGACCACCTGAGGAACATTTCTGCCAAATTTGGTTCAAATTGGCCCAGTGGTTTGGGAGGAGATGTCATTTAAAAAATTGTTCTTTATTTCTATATAAACCACACCCCCCTGGGGCTCCGCCCCTTTGGACCCGAGGATCATGATTTTAGCTATTTTGAAAGAGGTCAATATACTTATGCTTCATGCAAAATATCAAGGCTCTATGCCTTGTGGGTCAGGAGGAGAAGATTTTTTAAAGATTATTTTAAAATTTTACTTTTGTTGCCATAGCAACCAGAGTTTTTAACAGATTTCAATTCTTTTAGCTATTTTTTGAAAGGGACCACCTAAGGAACATTTCTGCCAAATTTGGTTCAAATTGGCCCAGAGGTTTGGGAGGAGATGTCGTTTAAAGAAATTGTTGACGGACAACAGACCGACGCCAGACGGTAGCTAGACAAAAGGGGATCACAATAGCTCACTTGAGCATTACGTGCTAAGGCGAGCTAAAAATGAGTAGACAAGACAAAAGGCTATTACATGTACTTCCATAAATATTAATAGAATTTAGCAAACATAAAATGTGCACATCTTTTCTGACACCAAGAAATTTGAAACCATTTCAATCACATAGTTCAGGCAAAAATGGGTGTTTTTATTGATTGATTGGGGTTTAACGCCACTTTTGACAGTATTTCAGTCATATCGCAGCGGCTGGACCACCTAACAATGGATTCTTGTTATTTTTCATACCAGTGCTACCGCTACATCCTTTCCCAGCCTCCAGCTTCTATCCCACTCAGGTTTATCCACCCATTTGTGAGAGACAAATATCAGAAAAGATATGTGCCGCCTCTAGGGATTGAACCCATGACATCCCATGATTGAAGATTAGGAGTCTGACGCGCTACCCACTGCGATATGAGGGCGGCTTGAAAATGGGCAGACAAGAAAAGCTACAGACACATGGACTAACCAACTTCAACCAATCTATGAATAATCTGTTTCCTATATATTCCCCACACAGAGTTCTGGAAAATATAATTTGCCTAATATACAAGTTTTGGAAATCACTGAGTTAATTGCATACTGGACAAGGCTTAGAAACACAAAATTTAACTATGAGAAGGTTCAATTTTAGCAAGCAAGAAAAGCCTACAGTACTAGGACACTATGTCTTTGATCATTTGATATTGAGAGATTATTCAAGCTGTAGTTACTATGTTTAGTTCACAAAACAACAACTTTAGTTTTTTGTGACATGTGACTGACCAAAATACAAACTAGCACCCTTTAATATCAAAGTGGAACTTCCTGTTGTATTCAGTGGCAGTTGCCAGCGGAGTCAGTGGGCGGAGCCAACAATCTGTCAATTCCCGCCTCTCTTATAGGACCTGTTTTGCTATTATTGTTTTTTTTACCCTTTCCTGTTCAAAACCTGGTTTTTACGTCCCTGTGATTTTATACTTTAGAAAACATTGTAGAAAAAGAAGAAATTGCTTGTAACAAGCAATTTCTCCTTTTTCTGCAATATTTTCTACCCTACTGAATTGTTATTTTTCAAATTAAATTCACTTCAAATTTTTGTCTGCAAAACCTTTGAATTTGGACAGGTCTAAATTCTTTAAAACAGGGAAGGGTTAAAGCAAAAGAAAGATTTTTAAAATGTTATACAGAAAATATCATATTCTGTTCATTTTTATTACTTTTAACTAAGTGGTCATTCTTAGCCCATTCCCACACAGTAACACTTTTTGACACCCCTCAAGAATAATAATTTGGAAAACAAATTTATTGTAACAAGTAATTTCTTCATTATCCACAATGTTTTCTAACCAGAAAGTTGAAAAAATCTAAAATTTTATCACTTTAAATTGTTGTCTGCAAGTCCTATCATTTTGGACCAGTCTAAAAAATGTCTTTCTGGTAATGGGTTAAAGCAAACAAAAATTTCCTAAATACAATGCTATACATAGAATATCATATTCTGTTCATTTTTAATACTTGTAACGAAGTTGTCATTCTTAAAGCGTTAAAACCTGACAAAGTCTTATTTGTATCACATACAGAATGACTCATCAGATAATGCTAATGAGCACTCAAGTAATATCCTATGTTTAAATTATCACCTTACCTTACTTCAGAATGAATGGCAGCATTTACAACAACTTGAACAAGTTTACAGGCTATGTCGGTTTTCTCTGAACCTGTCAGAGCATCTGCTGGTAGCCTGAAGAGTGTATGATATCCTTTAATGGCCTGTATTGAGAGAGATATCTCATCTGAGTTTATATCCTGAGTGTACACTGATAGTATGTGTTCCTTGTAGGTTGATAATATTGGATTGGGATCTGAAATATTGAACAAGTTTATACAACTATCAGATGGTTACTATTGCAACTTTTCAATCACAGCTGTCAGTCAAATAATTAGTCGACCAATGAAATGATTCAGTTAAACACTGATATTGGCCGCCATTAATGTGAGTCATTTTTGTTGGTTTGGTGACTTAAACATTCTAACTACAGCTTATTTAAACTGTAATTACCATGTTTAGGTCACTAACCAACCATTCTATTTTTTGTTAATTGGTACAGGTCATAAATTTTGCAAAATACCACCATTAAATATCAAAGAAGAACTTCCTGTTGGAGTTAATGGGCAGGGCAAACAAAGTAAGTGGAAGAGGTCAGCGGTTGGTCAATCATGGCAATTTGTTGGTTGGCGACCTTATCAATTTGGATAAACTGTAGTCACTATTTCTAAGTTGCCAAACCAACATATTTGCTCAACATAAATATCAAAGTTCAATGCTCAGTTCAGGTCCAAATGAACAATTTGATCAGTCTAACAGTTTATTAAACAACAGTGGAACTCTTATCAATTCCTCATGCATCAAACCAATATAACAAACAATAAGTATTGCAAGACTTGAATAACTACATCCAGTACTATTCAAAAATAAGTTGTAAAACAGAAAGTAGATAAAATGAGAACCTAACCCATTCCAACACAATGACCCTTTTAAACACCCTTCGTTATGAAAGCTTTTAGAAAACATTGTGGAAATGAAGAAATTGCTTGTTACAAGCAATTTCTTCATTATCCACAATGTTTTCTTCCCAAGTAGACAAATATTTTAAAGATTTTATCAACTTTAAATTGTCGTCTGCAACTTCTTTGAAATTGGACTGATCTTAATTTCCATCATGAGGGAATGGATTAATTTTGAAAGCATCATGTAGAACCCTAAGTTGAAGCTTAAATTAAAAGTTTCAAGTCAGTGCTATTAGGAATTACTGAAAAAAATGTAACAAAATAATTATACCTATTTATTAGGAAATGAATATCTATATGAATGTGCATCAAGGCTTAACCCTTTCCTGCACAATCCATATTTTCTTTGTCCCTGTGATTTTATACATGGGAAAAGAATCAATTCCTTCTTTTCCCACGGTACTTTCTACCTTGTGGGTTGGTTACTTTTCAAATTGCACAAGACTGAATTTTTGAAAAATGGAAAAGGATTAATACAGTGTGATTAAGTATTTTCATATCACAAGAAAAAAAATGTTTGTCTCTGAATATAAGTAGAATTTAAGTAAATTAAGCTACTAACTTTCTGCAGTATAGTTAAACTTTCTTGTGCATTCCAAGAAACCATCTAGAACTGTGATCACATTGTACTTTGGGGTGGCCTACAAATACAGAAAATAATCTTAGAAAACTGGAATTGCTATAAATG
The DNA here is from genome assembly GCA_946902895.1 of Fragum fragum. Classification (NCBI taxonomy): domain Eukaryota; kingdom Metazoa; phylum Mollusca; class Bivalvia; order Cardiida; family Cardiidae; genus Fragum; species Fragum fragum. The sequence goes on from OX336374.1 coordinate 38,285,992, forward strand.
GAATGCAACATTATAGTCATGATTTAAATTATTTTATGGATTGGAGCTGAGTCGAAAATTTGGATATTTTTCAAGACTAAATTTTTAAGATGACAGAATTTTATACTGGCCCAAACTAAAAGAAGTTTTAGGCAACAATTTAAATGTGGCAAAATCTTTAACCCATTCCCACACAACAAAATTTTAGACTGATTATTAACTGCCTGATATGAAGGTACAAATCATTGATACATATTATGTCAGTTCAACTTGCGAGATCAATGTCACTAACTTGGTTTTGTTTACTTCTTGTTCTCTGATAATAACCTTATACTTAAGAAACAAAATTCATTTTAACCCTGTCTTGAGAAAGAACCAAGTCTCCATCGAAATACAAATCCAATAATTTCAAAATCAAAGCTTACAAGTTTTAAAACAATTGACATAAGTATCATTGCATGAATTATTAAAAAAATCAAAGTAGCAGGCAGTAGTGTTAATACCATAGCATATATGCATACAGTACCAAATCAATTTCAAAGAAACTGATTGTGTAATCGATCATTGGTTTATTTATTCATCCAACTAAAAACCGATAATCGATTATGATTTGAAACCGTTTGCCCAACACTATATAATGAAGAAATTGCTTGTAACCATGAAGAAATTGATTGTACCAAGCAATTTTTTCATTTTCATAATGTTTTCCAAATCTTTTTTCTTTGGATTTGTCCTAACTGAACACTAATTTTTCATTAGGAGTAAATAGTTCACCTGTGTTTGTTTGTTATAGGTCTCAATCAGAGCAGGTATTGCACTTTTTACGATTTGACTACACGCTGACGCTGAACCTTGTGCAGCAGCCTGTAGAAGACGGCCAGAAGACAACATCAACATAAGTTCTGGCTGGAGTAAATGATTCCTACTTTCTGAAATGTAACAATTAAACTATTTTCATATCAATTTCAAAAATATATTTCAACAAGTTAGTCAGCTACGATCAAGATCTAAAGTATATTCAATAACTAAGTTCTTAAAGCATACTGCTAAATAAACCATTCCAACACAGTGACGCCCCTCAAGAAAATTGTTCTTGGTTAGAAAACATTAAGGGAATTGAAGAAATTGCTAGTTACAAGCAATTTCTTCATTATTCACAAGTTTTCTATCCAAAATTACTAAGATTTTTAAAAAATCATCAACTTGGAATTGTCGTCTGCAACTTCTCTTAATTTAGACAATTCTATGATTCTTGTTGTGTGGTAATGGGTTAACAAGCCCTGGGTAACTGGAATGGGTTTGAGCCTCTTGGGTAGAAAAGTTTTTTTCTTGGAAAAGATATCTAATAATCATTTCCTCAGTGAATAAAGCTGTTGACCTGTTACAAGACAACAAAATTTCAAACTGGTCAAAATTGAAAGAAGATGCAAATGATACTTTTAAGTTCATCATATAAATTTTCTTTTCCTCCTTTCAGGGATTGAAACATTGTTGGAAATAAAGAAACTGCTTGTTCCTAGCAAATTCCATCAACCCCTTTATTTCACTTGAGAAAACATTATTGGAAAAAGAAGAAATTGCTTGTAACAAGCAATTTCTTCTTTTCCCACAATATTTTCTATCATATAGGCTGGTTACTTTTTGAATTGTACTTACTTTAAGCAGTGTTGTCTACTACCTCTTTGAATTTTGACAAGTCTAAAATTTTGAAAATCGGTAAAGGGTTAAGCCAATAACTCCATAGGCATAGACACATTGAATAATGAGAGCATTGCAAGCAGACGCCACACTCAGCTGCAGCAGCTAGATAATGAAAAAGGCCCAGTTGAAGAAGAGGGGAATAATTCTTACAAAAGACACTTAGAGTTGTCTCTCTTGATTGTATGGATTGCTCTTTTAATAGCCAAAATAAATACCTAGTTTCACGTAAATACCTTCAATAAAGGATATGATCAAGGTTAAAGTTTGTCAAGCTTGTTACAACTAGAATTGTCACAAAGCAGACTAATGGCCCTTTCCGAAAACGTGGTTTACTTCCCTTTGACCCAAAGTCGTTAGAGTGATTTCCCTTTGTACGGGTAGCAAATTTTGATAGAACTCCGTGAACCACGGAGGATGACGGCTTTCTACCAGACGAAATCATCGACTTTTCAACTTTTAAATTTGCTATTTGAAGAAATACTTGCGTGCCAGTAATTCAAAAAGAAAACTGAAAACTAAGGTGTTTTTAGACCGACAGCTTCATTTCAAATTATGTGTTTCAACCAATATTTCATTAAAGGTAACCTTGACAGATGCATATTATGTCAAAGTTATATTAGAATGAAGTCTTATGTGGAAAGATTATTTATTTTTTTACCAGCCATTTTCCTCAAGATCTTTTCCTTAACATAAGCAATATTTATCTATAACATAGAAAAAGGAATGGATAAAGAATTATACTGTAGAACCCCCCCCAAAAAAAAAACCTCTCCTATCTGAAACAGGATTATTATCATCATATTAACATGTAAAAATATGTCCAGCATCATCAAATACACGTACTTGAAATAGATTAACCTATAAATATGTTACTGTTTTGCCAAATTTTAGACCCGTCTAAAAATCAAAGGCCTTGCAGACGACAATTCAATTTTATCTTAAAAATAATCATTCAGTAGGATAGAAAATATTGTGGAAAAGGAAGAAAGGAAGAACGAAAAAACACAGGGACGAAAAACCAGGGATTGAACAGGAAATTGTTAAGGGGTTGCAAATTAAAACCAATATATATCATTGTGAAGCATTGTCGTGTGTCCTATCAGCATGTCATGTGTGTACTTTACTTTGATCATAAGAAGTCACCTCTTTGTCACATCTGCTGTATTTAAGTTTTCTTGGTAAATAATCCTTGCAAACCCTTTAATATTTTCTTGTTTCAGTTTCGTTTAACTTATTTTGGAAACTTGAATGAGAAGTTCATTTTTTTCAAAAATATTTCCATCAAAACTGTATTTATACATTTTTTCTCTTTTATCGAAGATAACTTATTTTGACAAAGGTCTAAATTTTATCTCTCATTTCTTTTCGTTTACTTTGATGGATTATGTATAAATTTCTCTGGAATAACTTTGTGCTAATAAATTCTGATACAATTTTAAAGAAATAACATGATGTTTATTATTTAAAGGGGTCATCATTAGACTTTGACAACATTTTGTTCAAGTTTAACGTGCAATAATTTCTACATCTCTGCAATGACTTAAGATTTGTTTCGAACATTCGCTCATTTATAATGGGCCTTACAATGTAAGTCAATCTTTTAACCCCCTACCAGGCAAAATCTTAGACTGGTCTTAAATAAAAGTTGCAGAAGGCGATTTATTTCGGGGATGAAAAGGAATTCCTTGCTACAAGTAACTTCTCCTTTTCTCATTATGTTTTCGACTTATTATGTTCTCTAGTGTGTAGAAAAAAAGAGATAAAGAGGTAATGGGTAAACCAATTCCCACTTAATTGCTGCCTTTTGACACCCTTCAAGAAAAGCGATTTGGAGACATTTTGGATAATGAAAAAATTGTTACAAGGTTGGAGCAATTCCTTCATTGTCCATAATGTTTTCTGCCATAAATGAAGAATTATTTAATTTAATCAGCTTAAACTTGTCATCTGCATCTCCTTTGAATTGGGACCAGCATATCAATATTTTCTTGTCTGAGAATGGGTTAACCCATTCCCTCACCATCCTGATTTTGTTATGTGGGAATGTGTCAACTAGCTTCCGCTTATTTACGCCCTAAAGGAAACGACTTTGGAAAACATTGTAGAAAATGGAGAAATTGCTTGAAACAAGCAATTTCTTCATGTTCAACAATGTTTCCTACCCTATACGTGAGATATTTAAATTCTATCAACTTAAAGTTGTTATTTGTAACTTCTTTCAATTTGGACCAGTTATATTGTTTTGTAAAGGGAAAGCAAGGATTTATTACCCAGGCAATCATTGGAGTTGAATCTAATTTTGCTGTTTACAAACAACTCTTATTTGGTATCTTACAAAGGTTCGTTCACCTCTGAGTGTGATTGCAACTTACCTCTAATAAAATGTGTTTGATCTGAGGAAACATTTTGACTTTTTTACTAACATGCGCATTTCAAAGCATTTCAACAAATAAATTACTATATTTCTTTATTTTTCGAAGAAAGCATAAGATTTGTTATTCAAAAACAGATATGGTGTACACAAATGAAATGTGAACTTCAAACGCAGATTTATGTGCAATACAAAGGAAAGTATTTCCTAGGACCATTTTTGAAGTTCACCTATATTATATCTGAAATGTTGTCTGTAACATTAATTTTGACCAGTCTAAAATTGCGTTATTCGGTAATAGGTTAAAGACATAGGACCAATCATTACTAAGATATTATTTACTTTATAATCCTTTTCAGAGACAAGTCACTCTAAGAGGAGATCTTTTTGTACATATTTTATTTATTATATATACTCTTTGTCCCTATAAACAGTGGTTACTCTTATCCGAACTAGAGTTTGAAACTCGCTTTTTTTAGCGGCGAGCTTTAGTGATGGTGCCGTGTCCATCATCTGTCATGATAGATTGGCCATTAACTATTTTCCGTCGATAATTAAAGTATACGGAACAATAAACTCGTTTTTTCTAAGTCGATTTAATTAATGCCTTATTATCTGACATTTCTTTTATCGAAATTTGCTACCCGGAAGTAGAATTGGAACCTTTTTGTAGTTTCACCACGTGGGAGAGTATTCAAGCGCAATAACTCTTTCAACGTATTTTCGGAATGGGCCATACCCTCCCACCAGAGTTTTGTAACTCAAAAAGAACAGTTGATATTTGACCTATATAAAAGACAACAGTATTGACAGCTAAGGTTACATTTAGAAAACATTCTAAGGAAAGAAAGGAAGGCTGGATAACAGGTGTTGTTTTATTTTTCTTTTCAAACAATTGTTCCATTTTTTTCTGATATGAATTTTACTATTTTGGCTTCATAATATGTATGGTCCTTTGAAATTTGGACCAGTTTTAAATTTTGTTTTAATCTTGTAATAGGTTAAATATTTCTACATACCCTGAAGGATCTCTTCAACAAACCCATCTAAACTCTTCTTTTTGTCACCCTGTTAAATATACAAATGTAACAAGAAAATCATCCTGGGAAAAAAAGTCACTCCAGCCAAATATTTGCCCATGAGCAGTGACCTTGAGCCTGGAGCTATCTGAATACTTGCTTCAAATGGCATATCTACCCACAATGGAGATTATTTGTCTAAAATTATTTGGAATCCATGCACAAATGTAGGAGATATGTTCTGCACAAGGTAAACTTAGGCAGTGACCTTGACGCTATCTGACAATATGTTTCAAATGGCACATCTGATCATGACAGAGAACATTTGCGCATAGTTATTTTGAAATAATTCAATTTTCAGTTTCGTCTATCAAAAAGAGCATTCTGACTAGTTAAAAAAAATCATAAATCCATGAAGAAAATTTTGAGCATGCAGCAATTTTGTATGCTTTCACACAAAATAGTTCCATACAAAATGTATCAAAATTTGCAAATTTTGCTTTTCATTTGCTTGATGCTATTAAATTATAATATATATTATATTATAATCACACTTATGTATGAATCCCAATTCATTCACTGTGATTAGTTTTTTTTAGGTTCATACTTCTATGTTAAATCAATCCAAAAATATAGTAGATAAATTCGGACAGCGTGAAATATTAACACACTTAGGCACTAACACCGACTTTGTCGTGGTGACAACAATGTCTCGCTCACTCACTGCAGACGGGCTCAACAAGAATACGCTTTACAAAAGTGCTTATACCATAACATTAAGTGTAGCAGGGGATAACATACTCTGAATAACATTTTATAATCAATGGTTGATGACCTTTTTATGATGATGTAATTGTATATCACTATAGTGAAGAATATTGTTGCTATTTCCTGCCTCTATTTAGGAACTGTTATGTTATTTTTCTTGTTTTTTACAGATAAAACTTCATTTCATTGGGTAGGGTAAAGTAAGAAATCATATTTGAGTTCTTTTCTATTACTTGTTATACTATATGGGGGATTTTTGGGGGGGAGTGCGATTTTCAGCTTGTGTCAAAAAATATTCTAGTATATCTAAGTGAAATATTTTTTTGTAACATTGAAGAAACAGCAAGTTCATGCTAGTTACTACTTTTTATCTACTGGTGTGAGTTAAAAAATACTTTTAGTATTAACTTTCGTAAAATGTTTGTAGAATGATGACCGAACTTTTATCTCTGACCAAAGTGGATATTTATTTAATGTTTCTTGTTTTTAGTTTTCTGGAAGCTTTGGTGACAGATGATAATTGTAAGTTCATGAAATTAAAAAAGATTCCTTGCCTTTTGGGCAGAAAAATTGTTGATAATTGAGAAATTGCTTGTTACAAGCAATCTGTTCATTATCCACAATGTTTTGTTAGTTTCTTTTCATTAGGGTCGTGAAAACATGAGTCTGGGAGGGAATTGTTTAGAAATTCTCAGTGTTTATCATTTGTCATGCTGAATTAAATCCTTGTTCAACAAGATGTGTTTGTGAAACACAATGCCCCCGCAACAGGACTAGACGTTTGACCTTGGTATGTGACCTTGATCTTATCACATGACCTTGACCTTAACATGAGGAGATGCGTATTATGGAGATGTATCATCATGCCAAATAGAGCATTGTATCTTGAATAGGCTGGTAGTAACTGGCTATGTTAAGTTTTTTTGGTTAAGTTTTGCAGACAGACCGACAGACTGAATGACAGCCAGAAGGACAATGGTAAAACAATATCCCCACAATCTTTCGATGCGGGGGCATAAAAATACATTCAAATCAAATGGCTTATGGAACTTGCTTAAAGAGGACACACAGATTGTGTAGACTAAGATCAGGTTGCACATATTTGCAGTCTGATCTTTGTCTATGCCTCCTGTCAAAGCAGGAATATTCCGGGATCAGCATGATGAGAGTTAATTTACTAGACTTTTACACTCTAAAATTCATTGCCATGTAGTTCTGATAAAATTATCTAAGCAATCCCTTTCTGCCACAAATACTTGTTTATATGAATGCATTATTTCATAGGAAGAGCTATCTGGCTGTAAAAAGTTTTCAATCCATATAGATACCTATTTTTTTAATTTTCGCTCATTTCTGTATGTTGTTTGCGATATCTTTAAAATTGGACCAGTCCAACTTTTTGTTGTTTGGTAAAAGGCTCTTAAAACAACCAGATATAAATACCGACAAGATATTATAGATTGAAGAAAAAATTATGTACTTAAGCAAACGAGCACCTACAACATAGGGTTTCATCAAAAAATGATAATTTTACACTGGCAGCAACCCCTTTTATCCAATTAACAAAAATTCAAACAGGTCCGAATTCAAAAAAGTTGTAGCCAGCAATTTCAAGGTATTGAAATTTTAAATCGCTCTGTCTTTAAAGCTAGAAAATAATTTAGAAATTTAGGAAATGCATTTCCTCTTACTTTAGGGTAGTGAAAAACGGGATTGTGTGGAAATGGATAATCTATATCTCCGAAACCCACCTGATTTATTCCAGAAGACAAAGCTTGTACTAAAGCCTGCAGAGCATCTAAAGCTGCCATTTCTACACCTGGATCTCCGGATAAAAACACCTGAAAACAAAGCAAACCTTAACAAGGTTATCCTAATACCAGCTTAGCTGATCCAAACTGAATGAAGTTGCAGACAAATCTTTGTCTTTCTGGGTAAAAAAACAATGATGGAAATCAAGAAATAACGTACATTCTATTTTGAGGGGCATAAAATATTGGGATTGTATGGGAATGGATTTACAGAAAGCTTGATTCATAAAAATCTCTGTCATCGAGTTGTATATTCAATTTTTTGTTTAACAATTACTACACAATCCCTCATTTTGACACAATGAAGAAAAATAGCCTTGGAAAGCAACGCAAAACAAATGTGTTTGTGAAACAGTAATGCCCAATTACAGCATTTTTTTCAGACATTTTACTTTGATAGATGACTTTCACCTTGTTAGATGACCTTGACCTTGGTATCAGCAGATGCATATGAATAATGTCAAATGTGAGCATTATCGTATGAAAGTTATAATAAGTATTACACGAATATAGCTTTTTTAGAAGACTGACAGAGGGACAGACAGGAGGTAAAACAAGATGCACCATGATATAAGCGATTTCTGTTCTTTTTCCACAATGTTTTCTTAAGTATAAAATGAGCCTATGCATGACATTTCTAACAATTTCTCATGTGCGCAACTCGCACACATTGAGCACCCTGGACAGTCAATTAGGGGCAATTAGAACATCCGCTGACTGTTTAAAGAAGCTTTGGGTCTGTATCTATCTATAGAGCGCAGAGTGAAGACTCTGATCAGACTGAGCAGATGCACAGGCTGATCTGTGTCTTTACTTGGCGCACATGTGTAATGTTTGTAATTGTCGTGCATGTGCTCAAATTATAGTGGCGTAAAATCCAGGGCTTGTACAGGAAATGGTTAAATGAATGTGACTGACCATGTATTACATGAAATAATTAACAAATAACACATGTCATTGCGGGCGATATGCAAGTTTATGGAAGCTTCGGTCCATATAACATCTGAGGTCCGACAGACCAGTCCATAAACTTGCATGTCGCCCGCAATGACGTGTTATTTGTTATATTATACCGAATACAAATTATCCAACATGAAAAAAACTAAGAAACAGACAAAATATTTTTCAATGGTTTTAAGCAAATCCAATACGTTTTCGTGAATATAATTGGTTTTTCTGGGTAGAAAACATTGTGAAAAATGAAGAAACTGTTTGTATCAAGCACTTTCTTCATATTCCACAACGCTTTCCAATTATCTTTTAGAGAATTATTGTCTTGTAATGGGTAATATTTTCGTAGCTGTGTTTGTTGCTCTTTTGGTGTTTTTCGAGTCCTTGTCGTTTATCAGCTTCTACAAGTCTCCCTCGTCAAGAGTAGCGAATCTATTTTGAGGTTTTGACAGCGACATGTTCGAACGCTGAATAAGACGAATGACATCATAAGCGTGCTAATTACCTCATCGTAAAAAATACACGACGCGCGCCGGTCAATATAATGATATATCGCCCGGGGCTCCGGGCCCATAAACTGATTTATGGACCGGCCGCCGTTACAATGAAAATAGAAGGAATCGGTGTCGATGAGGTATAATATTGTCATTTATCACTTCAATGGAACTGCCGTGTTGGAGGTCAGTGGTTGGGTCCAGTGCTCTGTCATATATCCCGTAACTAATCAATACCACTTTTATACGCCCCTCAAGAGAAAAGCTTTGGTAAACATTGTGGAAAAAGAAGAAATTGTTTGTAAGAAGCAATTTCTTCATTTTCAACAATGTTTTCTACCCAGAAATGTAAAAAAAAATTTAGAATTTTATACACTTAAAGGTGTCGTCTGCAACCTCTTACAATTTGGACAAGTCCAATATTTTGCCGTGTGGTAATAGGCTAAAGATGAGCACAAAGTTCAGACTCCAACTCAAATGTCCACACATTAGAAAAGCCTGAACTGATTCTTCACTATGCACTTCATGCAAATATATGCTAACTCAGTGTTATGTAGACTACCAGCAAATGTTTTTAATGAACTGTGATGATGTCAAGTTGCTTTGTGTCTTTTCTCAAAGCCATTCACACATTATGGATATAATATCGGCAAGTATTGTGGATATTTTGTTAGCAAGCAAAATAGATATTTTGTTAGCAAGTAAAATGGATATGTTGTTAGCAAATAATATCGATATACTGTTTACATTAAATATGGATATACTATAAACAAGTACACTGCAGCTCCACTATAACGCTGTTGGTGGGGTCCAAGAAATGAAACAGCGGAAGAAGTGGAGTTATTATGCTATAACCCTGTCCCCCCCCCCTGCCATAACTGAAATTTTCAACCGTCGGAATCGGAACTAAACACCCGATAATTCGTGATAAAATTCCTGTAACAAGATTAATTCTGTACAAGTCACTAGTCGGGAAATGAAAAACAACTGTAGTTACGAGATTTTGGTAGAAACCGACGAAAATCAGCGTGCGGAGAATTAATTTCTAACCTTACCTTCCCGGTCTATCAGGATTGAATAATCCGTAAATTTCTACAGGTCTATAAATTGTGGTTCTCTTTCTCCCAATATTAAGAAGCTAGAACTTTTACCCAAGACATGTTTTATTATTATGCTAGTCGTCGGCATTAATCTAATGGAATTTAGTTTTACACGGACGTAAAATATTTCCATCCTTAGACAAAAGGGATAAAATCTAAGTATTCCGCATAGCGACGTCTCCTTGGAGACCGACGAGTTGTTGAACACCTGGGGTTACTGAAGCGTTGAGAAAATGTCGCGTGGATCGACCTTCGAACCTCTTTCACCGTAATGGACTTGGTCTAATTTCTTTACCATTGTTAAAAATACGGTAACAATAAACCGACATAGAACTCTATCTGAACCTAGTCATTTACGAATCGGGAATTTAAACCGACCAGTTGCACGTATACAAAACTGGATTAAACTTTGTAGCAACTAACTTTTAATCGTAAAAATGAAGGTCATAATAATCGAAAAATATCCGAGACGGCGGAATGTCTGGTTTCATAACGACAAGAGTAAAAAATTCGGTCAGCAAGAATTCTCACGGGGTACGTGTCTGGCACGTGTCAACTCCGGAAACTCTCCCATAAATAGCTGAACATCTGGCGGCGGCACCTTTGATCACCTTTCCTCCCTCAGAATAAAATAAACTGTTCCCGAAAAACCCTGACTTCAAATTTATCGACGAGCTTTTTGCCGTGTGTTTGATCATACAGAATGGCAAAAAATTTTCGGATTATTGAAAGAAATGCGGAAAAATAACGGTATTTTATTTTAATCTACTTATATTATCTATCTCGTTTTGGATGAGAATCTTCCGATATTGTGACATTTACAATTCAGATTCACATATTTTCTGTATTTTGGGAAAACGTCGCAACTACAACTGATTGTTTTCAAAGCACATTGTTGCGTTTTTATCTTGAAGCCATTATCCTCTACGAGCTTTGGATACCAGCAAACTATGAAGTGATATAAATAGTAGGCTCAAGTCAATTTGTCTAATTTCACGCTCGCGCATTACTTTAAGAACACGTCCTACCGGGGACTAAAGAAAATTAAGAACGCCGAGAGTGAAACAGTCTGATATTTTAATCGCACCACCTTCAAGGTTTGTAACTGAAGGATACCGAGGTGCGTGCCTATTCTCTATTGATTTAAAAAATATAAAAGACCAAAGGCATTGATCATCTCAATGTCAAACAGTAAGACCAAATAATCCAACTGATTGTGTAAATTGAAACACTACGCGTGTCATCAATCAAACAAGGCAATTACCTCTGAAGTAATGCATTAATGACCAGGACTGTCCACGTAAGGTGTTAAAAACTTATCTGGCATCGGGTAATTATCGATTTTTATGTGCAACCCTTTTTCTTCGAGCGGGCCGAAGACGGGATGAAAAAATCGCGGACAAATCAGCATTAGCATCGTATCTCAGCATCTGCAACCCGAAATGACCCCCCCCCTCCAAAATTTTTGGAGCCAAGCGGACCCCGCGTTATAATGGAGTCAGCGCTGTGCCCGGTAGCGTTATAGAGGAGTTGCAGTGTAATATGGATATACTATAAGCAAGTAATATGCATATACTATAAGCAAGTAATATGGATATACTATAAGCAAGTAATATGGATATACTATAAGCAAGTAATATGGATATACTATAAGCAAGTAATATGGATATACTATAAGAAAGTAATATGGATATTTTTTTTTAGTAATATGGATATCTTATTTGCAAGTAATTATGAATACTTAAAGAATGTATTAATCAATCCCCAATCAGTCCAACTTTTTTATGACCCTAAAGAAAATTGTTCTGGAAAACATTCTCAAAAATGAGGAAATTACTTGTCACATGCAACTTCCTCATTTTCCATGTTTTTTACTGATCAAACAGACTGAGATGATCAGACAGACTGAGATAATTAGAATCCTATGAACTTGAAATTGTCATATGCAATTTCTTAATACTTAGAAAGTCTAAAATTTTGCAATCTGGTAATTCATAAATATTAACTCTAAAATATTTACCTCTTTTTTAATACAGTTGAAAAACTGACTTTGAAATTCATTTAGTGATTCTGTACTGTATGTCTTAGTACATTCTGTCTGAAAATGAGAAAAAAATTATTTGCTATATTTCATTTATTGGCATTGGATTCATGAAACTATTAACAAGAACTTTGAAAAGAAGGTTGACCAGGCAAGCATATGAGTTTACATTACTAGTGGAGTATACAAATTACAGGAATTGTGTTTATGTATCAGCAATAGCCTTCATGCTAAGTCATACCCACACAATCCCGTTTTTTGATACCCCTCATGGAAATAGCTTTGGAAAACATTGTGGATAATGAGGAACTGCTTGTAATAAGCAATTTCTTCAATATTAAATGTTTTCAACACTTAAAGTCAAAAGTTATCTAAATGCCACCAACTTGAATTTGTTGTCTGAAACTTTTTTCTATTTGGACCAGTCTAAAATTCTGTAATGTGATAATGGATTTACGTCTAATTAATTTATTGATTATATGCCATTTACCACCATTTAAAAAAGTATTTCAGATATACCGCCGTGGCTGTTGCACATAACCATAGTTTCACAATGTTTCAAACCTGTACAACCTCATATTTGATCCAAGCTACCAACTGCACATCTCACTTAACCCTTGTCATGCTGAACCTGGAATATTCCTAGTTTGGCAGGAGGCAAAGACAAAGATCAGCCTGCACATACATGCAGTCTGATCTTAGTCTACACGACCTGCTTGTCACTATTGAGCAGGAGTTGTTCATAAAATTATTTGTCGAAAGAGTATTAGTCCTCTGTAAGAGCCTCCAGTGGTTACAGTTTTTTTATGCAAATGTATCTTTTTTAAACAGATTTTATTCATCTTGACAAGGGTTAAGCACTTTACTTATTATTTTCTTATTGGTGAGAGACACTAATGATATCCTATGTTGTTTTTCTCCAAAGCTTAAAAATGTGGGATCCTGTGTTAATGGGTTAAGTCAGAAAAGTTTTTCTTAACCCTTTCCTGTTCTGCAAAATTTTAGACTTTTCTAAATTCAAAATGGATTTAATCTTTAAAATAACAATTCAGTAGGGTAGCAAATAATGATGAAAGGGAAGAAATTTCAACACAGGGATTGAAAACCAGGTATTCAACAGGAAAGGGTTATCAATCATGTAATCATACTACCAGAGTTTCCAGTGCATCAATCTTGGCACTCTTCAAATCGGAGGTGAGTTTCTCCATCAACAAAGGGAGACAATACTTGGCAAACTGTGGGCTGGCTGACATACATCTTCTTAATCCCAAGATTAAGTCTTCTTTCTTTATACCACTAGGATCATTGGCTGACTGAATAATTTAATATTAATGCTTTCAACAGATACTCTTAAAATAATTCTCTATTTAGAAAATTACTAAAATTGTTAAGGCTTTAAGGAGTGTTTCTTCTAGATTTGTTATTTCTAATAACTTTTAATCCTTTCCTGTACAAATCCAGGATTTAACGACTCTGTGACTTTATACTTGAGAAAAGATTGTGGAAAAGGGAGAAATTACCAGCAACAAGCAATTTCTCCTTTTCCCACAATATTTTCTACCAGATAGGATGGTTTTCTTTCAAATTGCATCTACTTTTAATTGTTGTCTGCAACCTCTTCCAATTCGGACCAGTCTAAAATTTCTATAAATTGGAAAGGGTTAAAATAGTATACTCCTACATAATGAACAAGGTGCCAAATTGTCACAAGATACGCCCGTCACACTGCTTAATATTAACTGGAGGTTTGAATAGAACTGAGGTTATTTTGAATGAATATTTTTTCTCAAACAAAGTATGGAAAACAACAAAGGACAAAAACTCAAATGATACGCTAGGTTGAGTTATGGTTCTTGTACACTGCACACACCCCCCCCCCCCCCCTGGTGAGATCTATCCATCCATGAAGTTTCATGTTTCTAGCTATTTTACTTTTAGAGATATACTCCAGACAAGATTCAAGTATGAAAAACAACAAAGGGCAATAACTCAAATAATAGGCTTGGTAGAGTTATGGTTCTTGTACACTGCACTCCCACTTGGTGAGCTCTATCCATCCATAAAATTTCATTATTCTAGCTATTATACTTTTAGAGATATACGCCGGACAAGATTTAAGTATGAAAAACAACAAAGGGCAATAACTAAAAAAATAGGCCAGGTAGAGTTATGGTTTTTGTGCACTGCACTCCCCCTTGGTGAGATCTATACACCCATAAAGTTTCATGATTCTAGCTATAATACTTTTAGAGATATACTTCGGACAAGATTCAAGTATGAAGAACAACAAAGGGCAATAACTCAAAAAATTGGCTAGGTAGAGTTATGGTTCTTGTACACTGCACTCCCACTTGGTGAGATCTATCCATCCATAAAATTTCATGATCCTAGCTATAATACTTTTAGAGATATACTCCGGACAAGATTCAAGTATGAAAAACAACAAAGGGCAATAACTCAAAAAATTGGCTAGGTAGAGTTATGGTTCTTGTACACTGCACTCCCCCTTGGTAAGCTCTATCCATCCGTGTAATTTCATGATTCTAGCTATTATACTTTTAGAGATATACTCCGGACAAGATTCAAGTATAAAAAACAACAAAGGGCAATAACTCAAAAAATTGGCTAGGTAGAGTTATGGTTCTTGTACACTGCACTCCCACTTGGTGAGCTCTATCCATCCATGTAATTTCATGATTCTAGCTATTATACTTTTAGAGATATATTTCGGACAAGATTCAAGTATAAAAAACAACAAGGGCAATAACTCAAAAAATAGGCCAGGTTGAGTTATGGTTCTTGTACACTGCACTCCCACTTGGTGTGATCTATCCATCCATGAAATTTCATGATTCTAGCTATTATTCTTTTAGAGATATACTCCGGACAAGATTCAAGTATGAAAAACAACAAAGGGCAATAACTCAAAAAATTTGCTAGGTAGAGTTATGGTTCTTGTACACTGCACTCCCCCTTGGTAAGCTCTATCCATCCATGTAATTTCATGATTCTAGCTATCATACTTTTAGAGATATACTCCGGACAAGATTCAAGTATGAAAAACAACAAAGGGCAATAACTCCAAAAATAGGCCAGGTAGAGTTATGGTTCTTGTGCACTGCACTCCCCCTTGGTGAGATCTATACACCCATGAAGTATCATGATCCTAGCTATAATACTTTTAGAGATATACTCCGGACAAGATTCAAGTATGAAAAACAACAAAGGGCAATAACTCAAAAAATAGGCCAGGTAGAGTTATGGTTATTGAGCACTGCACTCCGTATTGATGAGAAGAATATAACTGCCAAGTTTAAAGTCAATCGGACTTACAGTGACAGAGTTATGCTCCGGACAAAGATGTGGACACCGCCCGGACAACCAGACGCCCGGACGACCGGACGACCGGATGCCCGGACGCCACGGGTGATCCCATAATACGTCCCGTCTTCGACGGGCGTATAAAAATGAGGACTTTGATTTTAGAATAAACAAACATTATCTGTTAAAATGAACATCCCAGTATCTGCAATTTTCATTCATTAAATATGACATTCATATTTAACATGAAGAATTACAACAAGATAAAAAGAAATCAAATATGAAGGTCCTGTCTACTTGAATTCAAATAATGCCAAATGCCAAAATTAATTTGCATTAAAATTACCTAAATTAAATTTACCTTCAAAAGTAACCTTTACCTCAAAAGATAACATTGAGCTTCAAACCAGCAAAGATGGTCTTACCATAAGGAAAATTTGTGTGAAATAAGAATACCCTGTCTTTTGCATCAAAAGTTTATGCCAATACATGTATTAACCCATTCCTGTTTTTTTTAAATTTTAGACTAGTCCAAATTGAAAGAGGTTGCAGACAACAATGAAAACTGGATGCCTTTTGAAAAGAAAACATCCTATGTGGTAGAAAACATTGTGGAAAAAGGAGAAATTGCTTGTTACAAGCAATTTCTTCTTTTTCCACAATGTTTTCTTGAGTATTAAATCACAGGTTTGTAAAATCCCGTATTTGAACAGGAAAGGGTTAAAGATTTTCAATGAGATATACAGAATTGCAGATAACTGAAGATAAATGGAATAGGCCCAAAACTACCAATACAGAGGTTTCTGACAAGCAACTACCTGTTTTCTTACAATGTTTTCTACATTATTCAAGACATATTTTCACCTTTAGAACACTTTGAAATGCAGTCTTCAATTTCTTTCAATTTGGACCAGACTGAAAGTTTTTCTTCTGGTTATGGTGTAGACAAGGCTATTTTTCACACACATCCATCAATATGACGTTAACCAACTGCCAGATGACGAAACTTTAGACAGGTCCTAATTCAAAGAAGCTTCAGACAACAATTCTTAGTTCTTGAAATTTTAATGATATTGACTTTTAGAGTAGAAAACATTGTGGAAAATAAAGAAATTACTTGTGACAAGCAATTTCCTTATCTTCCAATGTTTTTCAAATCTTTTACATGAGGGGCATCAAAATGTGGGATTATGTGGGAATAAGTTAACTTGAAGATCGTTGGTTGTGCTTGTTTTGTAGATTACTTACTGGAGTAAAATCTATGGGAAAGTAGCATGAAACCACTTCGAAGAATTCCTCAACAAAGACACCAAGTGAGAAGTTCTGAATGATCACCAGGGCGCATGTGAAGGCTAAGATCAGATTCCTTGGATCTTTCTCTGCATCCATTGCCTGCATGAACCCATACACAAAATCTCTCTCAAGCTTTTGGACATCTGAAAGTAATCAAAAACACATAAACCTTTCAGTTTTAATTACCTTAATTACAAGACTATCAAAGAACTGCTAGAGAATTGATTGGCTAATGGCCATGCCCACTCGCCTCCAAAAGGTAATTTGACTGCATTAGTTTTTCATAATTTATGGTCAAGAATATGCAACAAAAGGCAAATAGTTGGTTGGTACCTAATTGTTATTTCAACTTGAAAAAAGCTGTAGTTACAACACTTAAGTTGCCAAACCAACAAAAATACCATACATTTATGTTGGATATCTGACCTGAACAAATGATTTCAGCAAACTCATTTAACCCACTCACACACATTGACACTTTTAGAAGCCCATCAAGAAAACAGTTAGGAAAACATAGTGTAAAATGTGACAAGCAACTCCTTCATTTCCACAATGTTTTCTACAGAGAAAGTTGAAAAAACTATACTTTCATCAACTTTAATTTGTCGTCTGTGACTCCTTTCAATTTGGACAACTCTAAAATTTTGCCGTCTGGTAATAGGTAAATTATTCAAAAGAAGTTGTATTTACTATAATAATACCCAAAATGATGACGTGAGATCAAACCCCAGCAAGGTCTTCTGTTAACCCTTTCCTGCTCAATCCCTGGTTTTTACATCCCTGTGTTTTATACTTAAGAAAATACAAGCAATTTCTTCTTTTTCCTCAATATTTTCTACCCTATTGAATGATTATTTTTCAAATAAGTTGGACTTTAAATTTTCGTCTGCTAAACCTTTGAATTCGGACCAGTCTAAAATTTTGCAAAACAGTAAAAGGTTAAACATTGGACAAATGTCATCCCAACATACGTCATTTGTATCTCACTAATAGGCAAATGATAATTCACCTATATGATAATTCACCTATATGATAATTCACCTATATGATAATTCACCTTTATGATAATTCACCTATATGATAATTCACCTTTATGATAATTCACCTAAGAAGGATGAGAAGCTGGTGTCCTAATTGAATGTTGTGGTTGTGAGAAATGAAATGAAGCCATGGCAAGGTGCACCTGACCAAAACAGAAGTGTTAACCCATCCCACACAATGATGCTTTTAAACGCCAAACATTCAGAAAACATTGTGGAAAATGAAGAAATTGATTGTTACAACCAAATTCTTCATTTTCCACAATGTTTTCTAACTTGAAAGTTGAAAAAATTAAAATTTCATTAACCTTAACCCTTGTAATGCTGAATTAATTACCTTACTGAATTGCTGTAAAATCAAAGGTCTGAAAGCACTTATAGATTTTGTTGTTAAAAAACGAATATTTCTTTAGAAATAAATTTCAAAAATAGCTCTGGCAGGAAAAGTACAGACAGGAGGTGTAGACCAAAATCAGACTGTACTTATGTGCAGGCTGATAATGGTCTTCACCTCCTGGCAAAACCAGAATATTCCAGGTTCAGCGTGACATTGGTTAAATTGTGGTCTTAAACTCATTCAATTTGGTACAGTCTAATATTTTGCTATCTGGTAATGGGTTCAACCTCACATAACCAATCAACCCATAATGATGACCATTTTACCTGTAAATCTTTTATTCAGGAAAACTAAGAAAAGCTCAAACACTGTTCTTCTGTCACCCTGGGGCAAGGACTGAGTGTGAACCTCTCTGAAAATAGTCTGACATATTGTCTTTACAACTTCCTCTGTCAGTTGCTCACAATTTGCCTGAAAAAAAGAACAAGATTTCATGAATGAGACAATGCTTTGTTTTAGGTATCCAAAGTATATATATGTTAGAGAAATATGACCTTTACTTGGTCAGATGATCCGGACCTTGTAATAAGCATGTGTGTAGCTGCTGAAAAAGTATATATACTGTTTACCAGGGGTTTTCTTACCTTTTCAAAACAGGGACCTGGGACCCATGATTTTGGGAAAAATAGCGCATAAATCAGCCAAATTGGGAAATGTCAAAACATGTTGTCTCAGGTGGATTTTAACCCTTGTCATGCTGTATAAATAACCTTACTGGAATTCTGCAAATCAAAGAGCTGAAAGCACTAATAGAACTTACTGTTCAAAAATCAATATTTCTTTCAGAAATCAACTTCATAAACAACTCTGGCAGGAAAAGTACAAGCAGGAGATGTAGACTAAGATCAGCCTGCACATAAGTGCAGTCTGATCTTAGTCTACACCTCCTGCCAAAACCGGAATATTCCGGGTTCAGCATGACAAGGGTTAAGTACCATCTAACACATCTCTAGGTCAGTGAGGTTACCGAAACTGGGTTTCAATGATAGGTATTTTAAGGTTGTATTACAGCCTTAAAATACTTATCATTTAACCTATCACCCAATTGACGATTTTTGAAGCCCTCAATTAAACAAATTTGAGTAAACCTTGTTAAGAATGGAGAAATTGCTTTTAACAAGCAATTTCTTCATTCTACACAATGATTTCTACCGAGAAAGTGAAAAAAATCAAATTTTTCTTCAACTTTGAATTGTTGGCTTCAACTTCCTTGAATTTGGACCGGTCCAAAATTTCGGGAAATGGGAATGGGTTAAACCCAGTTTGGTTATAAGGGGTATCATAAAATTTGACCATAAATATTTGATCGGACAATTAAGCTCATTCCCAAACAAAGAAGCTTTTTGACAACCCTCGAGAGGAAGGTGTGAGAAATCATTGTAAAAATGGGTGAATAGCTTGTGACAATTAATTTCTTTATTTTCTACAATGTTTCCCAAGACTTTTACAAAAAGATAAAGATTTTTAAAATGTCTAAAACAAGAAATTGTTGTCTGCAACTTCTTTGAATTTGGATCAGTCTATCATTCCGTTGTAGACCGGGTTATACATGTAGGTTAAACCAGGGTTAAACAAGTGAAAGTGTATAACAATGTAATCTATGGTTGAAGGGAAAAAACCAATCAAAATGCAGTTACGAAATTTTGGTCCATGTTTTTGTCTTTAAAATTGGTAATTAAATCATTTTAATAAGGAAAGGTTGTAACTGAAAAGTCATTTCTATCATCCTCTATATCTTTTTGACCTCGAGAACAGTAGATAATCGAAATCGTAGGTGTCAACATGAATGCATTTTGCCAATCTCGATCGATGTCTGCTTTTACTAGTATTTGTTACAAAAAAATCAAAAGTATAAAGAAATTCAAATTTGAGGTTCATATTTTTCGTTCAAAAAATACCCTGAAATTTTTCTGAAGATTGTGGTTTGCTGCAAATTTAAAGTTCGGCCGTTCATAAACGAAAATACGGTATCGTAGAAGGTCGGAATCAAAATAAATTGGATTTATAACATAATATTTGATTATAATATCCTTTATACAGTTTTATAAGATTGACCAGTACACGCGAGGAAAGTGTGTCACTGTGAGAACACAACACAGTTGCCTAGACAGTCGGCCCCTTTTAAGTGAGTTGAACCTCGGAGAAATTTACAGAGTGGGCAAGGAATTATGCGATTTTTTTAGCTTAAATAATATTATATATTATCTCGGATATGATTTGATATTAAAAGTAAGTAATTAGAGCTAATTTTCTCGGAAGCTTTGAATTTTAATCCTTTAAATTTCATCTGGCTTTGTTTATAATGTACGCACGCTTACAATAGTTTGTTTGAATGGGGTTTAACGCCGCTTTTAACAATCTTTCAGTTATAACGCGGCGGCTGGAGCACCTAACAATGGATTCCTGGTATTTCTCGCACCAGTACTACCACTACACCCTTTCCTAGCCTCCAGCTGCTATCCCACATAGGCTTACGATTATCTGCCCATTGGTGGTAGACAAATGTCGGAAAGAGTATTGCCGCCGTCGGGGATCGAACCCGGGACCCTTTGAATGATAGTCCGACGCGCTACCAACTGCGCTATGACGGCGGCACGCTTACAATAGCCTAATCCAATTAGCGCATGCGCGAGTGACACAATCTCGTTGTCTGATAGATAAACAGCGGTCAATAAACAGTATCTGTGTGGTTTGTTTTGGTTTTTTTAGAAGTATTAGAGAAATCGGCGAGCGTAACCAATATTATACAAACTCAAATGATGGCTCCCCATTTTACCAGTTTTCGGCAGCCGGAATTGGGGGAATTTCACTCATAATTCCGGGAATTTTTACCTGAAAATTGGGAAATTTTATACGTTTTTCCGATTGGGAAAGGGTCCGGTATTCGGCCCCAAAATCGAAGTAGGAAAATCCCTGTTTACTGGTAAGTGGAAATCTGTGACATGGAAATTTTCAAGGGGAAGGGAATTGATATACATTGTATTTTCAAAAAAAAATTTGCACACATATTTTACAACACCTTAAATTGAAGACTGGCCAAAAATTGAAAGAGGTTGGCTTTAATTTGAAAAAAAAAAACACACATCATTTATGGTAGAATTTTTTGGGGGAAAAGAAGAAATGGCTTGTAACATACATGTACAATTTCTTCTTATTCCACAATACACATGTATTTTCTTTAACATAACATCCAGAGGGGGGTCATAAAAAGTGGGATGGTTTGGAAATGGGTTGAGGCTTATATTCAGTACCCACAGAGAAAGTACATTAGTTGACATATCATCGCCATAACTCATAGTCAATTGACAAAACCAAATAATTTACTAAGACCAGAAGGGAGCTTTGAACTACAACATTGGCTGACATTTATGTGAAACTTTCTCTTGGTTTGACATCTTAACCCTTTCCTGGACAAACACGGGATTTTACGTTGCTATAATTTTATACTTGAGAAAACATTGTGGAGAACGAAGAAATTGCTTGTAACAAGCAATTTCTTTTTCCACAATATTTTCTACCACATAGGATGGTTTCGTTTCAAATTGTATCCAATATTCATTGTCGTCTGCAACCTCTTTCAATTTGGACATGTCTAAAATTTCAAAAAACAGGAAAGGGTTAAACATTGTGACTGCTGTAGTTATGACGTTTAGGTTGCCAATCAACCATTTTATTTTTTTCTTACCTGACATAGGGCATGGCCAGCAATCAGCCAATTAGCAATTTAGTGACAGTCCACGGTTTGCCATCATCTCAATCACAGGACACCACTATGTTTACTGTAGCTTGGCATTGTCAACCAAAAAGACTATCAAAACATTTTCATCTTATCATTATTACCATAAGCAACATTTTTATAAGCTTTCTGGTGATTGACTAAAACTAAGACACTGTCACTACTAGGAATTCAATCCATTCCCACACAATCCCACTTTTTGACGTCCCATAGAAAAAAGCTTTGGGAGAACATTTTAGAAAATGAAGAAATTGCATGATATTTTCTACCTCAAAAGAAAAAAAAAAGTTACTTACCACTGCTAGAAGACCATACAGAGCATGAGCATGAATTGAGTGATGATCTGCTAGTTTCTCATTCAGAAAATTAGAAAGTAAACCAACTGAAACAAAAAGTCAATGACATACATTTCTTATGTTTATTAACCCATTACCACTTGACAAAATTTTGGACTGGTCCAAATTAAAAGGAGATGCTAAGGAATAATTAAAATTTATGAAATTTAAGACTTTCTGGGCAGAAAATGTTGTTTAAAATGAAGAAATTGCTTGTTGCATTTATACAATGTTTCCCAATTGTCTTTCTTGAGGCACGACAAAAAGCCTCATTGTGTGGGAATGGCATAACTCTTTACTGTATAATCACTGGTTTTTACGTCCATGCAATTTTATGCTTAAGAAAATATTGTGATAAAAGAAGAAATTGCTTGATACAAGCAATTTCTTCTTTTATTACAATATTTTCTACCACATACAATGGTTTTTCGTTTCAAATTGCAATCACTTAAATTGTCGTCTGCAACATGTTTCGAATTGGGCCAGTCTAAAGTTTCGAGAAACAGGGAAAGGGTTAATATCATTGATAAGGACTGCTACATCATTTTGAAAAAACTTCCATCTTATGAGAAACAAGATCACCACATGTTGATGCCAACACTCGCCTGTTCAAGTGCTTGATAGTGGGTGAAAATTCTTTTCAAAGTCAAAAATTTGACATAATTCATTCAAAAGTGTATTAACCCATTCCCACACAATAAAGTTTTAGACCAGTCCAAATTCAAAGAAGCTGCAAACCACAATTTCAAGTTGATGGAATTTTTAAAATTTTTGTCCCTTGGGATAGAAAACATTGTGAATAATGAAGAAATTGCTTGTAACAAGCAATTTCTTCATTTTCCACAATGTTTTCCAAAGTTTTATATTGAGGAGCCTTTTTAAAGCGTCACTGTGTGGGAATGGGTCAAGAGTTATTATTATATTCCTAGCTGTGAAATATTGGGATTTCCCAGTGTAATAAATTTTGATATCATCACTAGTGATAATATCAACTTTCACTCCGAAAATATAGAACTACTTTTATTTTCAAAGGGCCAGCTCGCTGGTTGACCTTACATTCAATTTCTTAGGCTAAAAATCAATTAAAAAACAGTAGAATAAGAAGAAATTAACGAACATAACTACAACACCAAAATAACCGTTTTGTTAACAACTGGTTTGAAACAATAGTGAACCTTGATGTTTGTGTTATCACAGATGCATGATTTTCCGTAACGTCCAAAATTATTCCTCTAATACTGATGATATTGCAGTTAAAGTGATAGACACTCAAACCTAACCCGCATAAGCTTGTTTTGTATGCCCAAGTCAGGAGACTAAATGATCACAGACTGCCTATCCTATAATTCTGTCCAAGTCCAAGTCATGAATCGTCGATCGATGTTGTTACAAGCAATTTCTTCTTTTCCCACAATGTTTTCTCGAGTATACAATCACAAATACGTAAAATCCAGTGTTTGAACAGAAAAGGGTTAAGCATGACAAGGGTTAAGTCTAATACTGTATAAATTGATAAATCTGCAAGTCAATTTTTTTTGAAAATTCTTGATTGTACACCTTTTGCACGCAGTAAAATTTGTTATTCTAAAATAATGAAACATAGGAGAATATATACAAATATTGTGGTTTTTTTTTTACTTTTATGAAACATCTAAAATTTCCACATTTCAAACTTTTCCGAGCCAAGTAATTTATTTTCAAATAGGCAGTTATTTGATATAACCCATTACAAGGGGGAAAATTTTAGACTGGTCCAAACTGAAAGGAGCTTCAGACAACAAATCAATGCTTATTAAATTTTAGATTGTTTCAACTTGATGGGCAGAAAACATTGTTGAAAAAGAAGAAATTGCTTGTTGCAAGCAATTGTTTCATATTGCAAAATGTTTTCTCTACTGTTTTTCTTAGGGGGCGTCATTGTGTTGGAATGGGATAATAAAACAAGTTCGACTCTACCTTCTTTTTGTGAAAGAAAGTCTGTGGGCAAACTATGCAACACATTGGCAATTAGTCTGGTAGCCCTGGCTCTTGTGGCTGTGTCTGAACTCGTGAGGTGAATCCTGAAATCAGACACTGATTGATAAGAATGAATGCAACTCCAACATATTTTCCTGTTACATTTTGGAAATTTGACCCTTGCAATATTCTTCAAAAGTAGAGCTAAAATAATATAAAGGATCTATGGAAAACTATATATAGATTTTAGAGATATGTATATTTTGAGGGATTAGGAAAAAATAAGGTTCATATTCATTTCATTTACCATCTACTTATGAAGGAGAGCAACATGTAAAATTACTATGAAATCCATTAGCATGCATATGTTTAACCCATTACCAGACAGCAAAATTTTAGACTGGTCCAAATTTAAAGGAGTTGCAGACATCAATGTAAAGTTTATGAAATTTTATAAACTTTCTGGATAGATAACATTGTATAAAATGAAGAAATTGCTTGTAAAAAGCAATTTCTTCATTTACACAATGTTTTCCCAATCGTTTTTCCTGAGGGGCATTCAAAAACATCACTGTGTGGGAATGGGATAGGGTTCAAAAGAAAGTTGAAAAAATCATAAAATCCATAAACTTTAAATTATCTTCTGCAACTTTTTTCAATCGGGACCAGTCTAAAATTTTGTTGTCTGATAATTGGTTAATAACAAATTTTCTTGTCTTAACTCTTGTCAAAATATCATACCCAGTAAAAGCTGTAAATGACAGCCATCTAAGGACCTAATCCAAAGTGGTTCTCTTACACAGGTGGCTGTTTCATCACGATTCGTGATTTGGACAGATCTTTTGCACAGACCAAGCGATTCATATTATAAATATATCTTGAGGGGAACAGCCAATAGGGACAAGAAATCTCGCTCTGATTAATATAAGTGGGGTGTATTTTGAATAGTTTAACCATTTATTACAAAACAAAATTTTAGACTTGTTTGAATTGAAAAGTTGCAGACAGCAATTCAAAGTTTATGAATTTTTTCAATATTCTAAGTAGAAAACAAATCACATTGACTTGCATATTTTATACAATGGTTTTACAATTGTTTTTCTTGAGTAGTGTCAAAAAGCGTCATTGTGTGGGAAAGGGTGAAAACATGCAAAATTTAATGTTCTGTTCCAATATAAAGAGATTTTGCAAATCTTGTGACCTATAGTACCATCCCATGGATGAGTAAAACAGGTGCAGCTCTGATACATGCTCATTAATGTGTTTGCCCTGAAGTGGCTCACCTAGGCAGGTGGAACTCTTAACCCATTCCCACTAAATCCCACAAAATTTCATGATCCTCAAACAAACTTTGAAAAACATGTTTTTAAAAGGAAGACATTGTTTGTAAAAGGTAATTTCTTCGTTTCCACAATTTTTTCGATACTGAAAGACAGAAAAAACTTAAGATTCGTAACTTTTAAAAAGTTGTCTCCAACCTCTTTCAATCTGGAGCAGTCTAAAATATTATCACCTGATAATGGGTATAACAGTTGCCAACCAAGCAGGTCCATCTCTGCTATAAAAGTTTGTAGGAAAAGGAGGCAATGATTACAAGATACTCATTTCCACACAATGCCACTTTTTTAACGCCAGAAGAATATTAAAGAAAAGAATGTGGGAAAATGAGAAATTGCTTGTATCGAGCCATTTCTCCTTTTCTCATGATGTTTTCTACCTGATCTGACCCTTAGTTCATATTTGAAATGTCATTTGCAACCTCTCTCAATTTGGACCAGTCCAGAATTTCATCTTATGGTAATGGGCTAAAATACTCTCATTTTGAATTCATTTTGATTCTGCAGGCTCTATCAGAATGGACTAGCAGTGATCTACCAAGGCTGCATTTTTGCACCATCGTCTCCAAAAATCATAAATGTCAGACCCTGGTAGCTAAATTATTGAAGTGATCTATCAATTTTGTAAAATGTACGATTTTCTTTTAAACCATGAGGACGCTGTCCCCTTACTTCTAAAATCTTGGCAGATCAATGTATTAGTCAATGAATTGAATCCTATGAATTGGTTAACCCACTACCAGAAGGCAATTTTTTAGACTGGCCCAAATTGAAAGGAGTAAGAGTTGCAGTCAACAATTTAAAGCTTATGGTATTTTGTTGTTTTTTTTCTTTGGGATAGAAAACAACGTAGATAATGAAGAATTTGCTTGTAACAAGCAATTTCTTCATTTTCCGCGATGTTTTCCATGCTTTTTTTCTTTGGGGTGTCTAAAATCATCATTGAGTAGGAATGGGTTAAATCCTTTGCCACATAATGCTGAACCTACATTTAGAAAAAACTTACCCTAAGCTTTCTATGAAAGTCAGTAATGAGGTCTTTTTCTCTTGTATTCCTGTTAAATACAAATACATATAAGATTAAAATGCAAAATGCTTATAATCATAGTCAATTGTAATAGAGTGCAAATCAAGCTAGCAACTAAGCTAGGACATACAAACAACATATACTACCTTTGTTAACCAATTACCAGGCGACAAAATTTTAGACTAGCCCAAATTGAAAGAAGTTTCAGACGACAATTTTTAGTTGATGGAATGTAAACAAGAGGGAGATGATAGCCCTAAACTGCTTACTTGAGTGACTTTTATCAAATTCAGGCCTTGAATTTCCCTGAAAATTTGACTCACAATTTTTTGCAAGTGGCTTTTGAAACAACTCGCAAAAAGTCAAATTCATGTGCAATTTTATTATTAGGTATTATTTAATCAGGGTGCCCATTCACGTACGGCAGTACGTAAGTACGTACAATTAGCTTGGTTCACATACAAATCTTACACCAAGATTTGTATAAAAATTCCCTTTTTTATGTGTGCATTCAGAATTATTAGTGTTTAAAACAAGAAACTATATGTGCGTATTTTTTCCTAAAAGTAGAACAAAATCCTATTTCCCTTTCATGCAATGGGAACCATCGCTTCATTCTGGTCTCTTTTCAACTATATAGAGAATGGGCGAAACAGCAGGTGGAAAAGTTCATATGGCCTCACCAGTTTGTTTTGAAATAAGTCCAAAAACTTAAGTTGCGCTAT
The DNA here is from genome assembly GCA_946902895.1 of Fragum fragum. Classification (NCBI taxonomy): domain Eukaryota; kingdom Metazoa; phylum Mollusca; class Bivalvia; order Cardiida; family Cardiidae; genus Fragum; species Fragum fragum. The sequence continues at coordinate 38,313,394 of OX336374.1, forward strand.
TTTTCAAACAAAACGCAAGATATTCACATATTTTTGGCGAGAAACTGACAAGAATTTGTACTATAGAATTTGATTTTGAAATTGGTTTCTCTTGTAATTTCCATTGTACATGTAAGTCGGGCGTGACAAAATGGAGACGTTTATTTGACATTGTAGTTTTGTTTTAGCTACAAAACCTGTTCTATTTCTCCTGCAATGGTGACTTTTGGACAATAATAAGGCCATTTGATATTTTCTGTACCAGAATCGTTTCAATACCAGAGTTTGAGTTAACAATGAGCTGACATGACTGGTATGGCCTGCTCTAAAAATGCCATCCCCACCCTCGTAATAAACTTGTTAGAGTTGTTTAGCCATTGCTCTCATATCCCATTTAACCTTTCCAAAACCCAATAGTTAAGAAATTGAATTGTCATAAATCAGCTTTTCAAAAAAAGTTTGCTATCCTTTGCTCTAAGTTTATCTGAAACTTGCACATGACATGTGGCACTTATTTACTAATCATTAACATATTATATTACTAAAACATTGTCATTTGGTAAAGGGTTGAGATTTGTATAGTGTACCCATAACTCTGAAAGTGAAGGGTACACTGTACCCCCAGATTTTTTCTTTGTACCCCCATTTCAAAACCTAAGGGGTGCATGTACCCTCTAAATGATAACCCAGTGGGCATGCTGATTATACAAGTTTATTGTTATAGAAAAAACATATATAATTCATTGAGTTATTCTTTAAGTCATTCCAACTCAGTGACGCTTTTAAACGCCCCTCAATATGAAAGCTCAGGAAAACATTGTAGATAATGAAGAAATTGCTTGTTACAAGCAATTTCTTCAATATCCACAATGTTTCCTACCAAAAAAGACAAAGATTTGAAAGATTTCAATAACTTAAAATTGTCGTCTGCAACTTCTTTCAATTTGGACAAGTCTTAAATTTTGTCGTCTGGTAATGGGTTAATGTGAATAAATCTTCAAACAACATAACTTTAGACTTGTCTTAATTAGTAGGTCACTGACAACAGTTTAAAGTTGATGAAATTGTTTAGAAATCTGAAAAAATAACTTGTCTGACTGGGAATGAGAACTATAAGCAGGGAATGAGCAAAGCACAGGGGAGAGCAAAAATGCAAGGATTCAAGGGCATGTTTGAGAATGTCCGCATATTGCTAAAATCAGTTGAATTTTACAGCTACACTTCCAGTGCTTTAATCCATTTGATTTTAATGCAATTATGAAAAGGATTTTATCCAGCATAACAAAGGTTAGCTGCAATATCGTAGCCCTCTTTTTGATAATCTGCCACAGAATGAGAATGAGGGCTACGATATCGCAGCTAGGCAAAGGACAAATGGCAAGTGCCTTGGTTACAAAATCTTATCATAAAATATAATGAAAGAGTGGGTGGATTTTCTAGGTAATGTTGCTGAATCTTACATTTATTGCCATTCTAAGCAGTGCATAGTGTTTGCATAGTGTACACAACCTCTCTGAAATTTACTATTTCAGATTGAAATAGATATCTAAATCTCAGTCACATCCATTTCCGTATGCATTCTTTTCACTAGCCACAGAGCTAGACTTTTCTGAAAGATTTTTGGACTTAATGGTGGATTGCAAACTTTTTCATTCCAACTCAGTTTCTGTACGCTGATTTTTTAACTTCAAACTTATTCATTTTGACATGTTAATGATAAAAGTTACAAAATACATAAAGCTCAGAAGCGATCACTAAAATATGGGACATTGTCATTGGTTTCTTGTGGGAGTTGATAAGACCTAGTATGTTTCTGGTTGGGTCAGTGACCAATGATAATTTTTTTATACTTTGAAATATAATGAAATGTTAAATGACTTTTTTTGTATTTCAATAATTGATGAGAAACAAATGACTACAGTATACTGGAATTTACCGGGATCGGATCTTGGGAATTGATTTCGTATCTAGAATTCCTGTCTAGGAAAAAAATGTAAACAAAACAAGATCCGAAGGCAAAAGCATAAACCATGATACTTGCATTACGTGACATCTTTTCCTACTGATTTATTTCACTTGCAGAAAAATCGAGTTTCAGAAAAAATCACTTGCAATCTTAATTCTTAACTCGCAAATTGCAAGTATGTGAGCAGAAATTCAAGCCCTGAAATTCCAGAATGTAGGGTTCAGTAGTAACATTGTGGTGAATCACATGTTTTGATGATGTCAATGGTAAGTGATGAGACAATATAATCATAATTAAACAATAAAAACATTTTTCTATTAGCTAAGGGGCTTCTTCAAAATTTCCTAGAGAGAGATTTGAACCCCAAGTAGTGAAATGTCCCTAGTTAATATGGAAGTCACTGGCTGCTAAGGAAGCCACTGGTTGCTAAAGAAGTTATTGTTTGCATGCTAAGAAAGCCATCTGTTTTACAAAGATATCCTTGGTTGCTAATATGACAAGAAATAAAAAGATGCTTTTCTTTATAACTGAAGTAAGTTGGAAGTAAAACGAATTGAGTAAAATGACCCCAAAGGCGGCACTAGTCCTCGACCAGAGCCAGTATGACCCCAGGGGTCATGATTTCAGCCAAAGGTCTACTAGGCACTGCTTCATGCAAAATATCTACGCTCTAGGTTTAGTGGTTCTCGAAGAGAAGATTTTTGAAGTTTTCTTATATAAATTCTACATAAAACTAAGTGACCCCTTGGATGGGACCCAGGGGTCATGATTTCAGCAAACATGGTAGAGATCTACTAGGTTATGCTTTACAATTATCCATCTATTGGTGAGAGACAAATGTCAGAAAGGATATTTGCCTAGGCTGGGGATTCAACCTGGAAACCTACACATGACTAGGAGTCCTATGCGCTACCATTGCACCATGGCCATGGCATAAAGGAGGCCTGGAGAGGATGAAGTGGTAGTACTTGTCTGAGAAATACCAGGAATCCATGGTTAGGAGCTCCAGCTGTTGCAATATGACTGTGTAAAAACCCCTAGCTGCAATATTGTAGCCCTCTATCTGGTAATCTGCTAGCAAGTGCTACGACTCCCTCCTTTGATGTGAGTCCTAATATTATATGTTTTGTGATCAGCGATTATGTACGGATCAATTTCATCCATATGTTAATATTATGGACAAATTCTATCAAAATATTAATAATATCAATGGTATTAATCATACCGGTTTCTTTTCAGTTTATATAAAAAAAATTCCTTAGTTTGGCAGCCATGACATTTGGTTGGTCATGTGATCTTTTATTATGTCACGTTGTTTAATGTTCAATGTCATGCTGTCAAAATAAGACTGGTGTGCATTATAAATTATAGTATCAACAATGATACTGAATCGTCAACATTTTTAATATTTCTATCAAAGTCAATTAACACTTGAATCACTTTCATACACCTTTGTTATTTTCTATAACTGTTATGTTTTCAAAAAATACTATGTCTCCAAAATTTGATGACCTAAATTTTCATTTGCTATCCTTTTGGCAGGAAAAGCGAGATCTCCCTGTCAAACAGCAATAATGGTTGATATTTAATTCAAAATGCCGAAAAACTTTGATTTTTCCGATATAGTAACAAATCGAGACTAAAATGCATGAATACCTGTCTTTTTGGAAATAAATATTTATTTAGAAGGATAGATAAATTGTTAAGGTAGAGTCTGGTATTAAACTTGCATTTGTACTATTTACACTGCTTCCAATAAATTACCTCAAATTTCCCGGAGTGAAACACGCCGGGCAATGCAACAAAGGGCAAAGAAGGAGGGTGTTGTAGCCCTCGCCAGCAGATTATCAGTAAGAGGGCTACAATATTGCAGCTAAAAAAAAATCAGTCAATCAAAATATTTCAACCAAGAAAGGTTCATGTGAAAAATACTGTCAAACAAAAGAATGAAAAAAAGGTGAAAAAGTTCTATTATTCCCCCTGCCTCAATTGATTTATTTAGTGCATGTTTAAACTTCCATGACATTTGCCTGTATTGTCTTGCCAAAAATAGCATTTGATAAGAATGAAAAGTTTAGTTTTACTAATCAAAACAAAATATTATGAAAAAATTAAAGGGCGAAATTTACAGTGTACGACATAAAGGTCGACTGGCAAATAGTACCACCCAGAATTTAAATCTGACTTAATTGTAGCATGACAACCCTTTAAAAATGAGAGAAAATTGTTAATCTATAACCAAAGTACTTCACGCACCGAGTGCTAAGGTGTTCGCTGCAGAATCGTCAAAACCTTTCACAAAATTTTCTATTTCGTTTTCCAAGGGCGCAGCCATTTTTTGCTCTGCACTAAATAATTAATCCTCAAGATATAATTAATTCTTATAATTTTTCATCTTTTCGGATATCATACAAAACGAATGACCGTTGATGAATTTCGTGTATATTATCCGAATTTCAAATTTTGATAACAATTTCTACCAGGTATATTCATCTTTGAATTCACCCCGAGTCATATGACGTCATCAATCAGCAAAGGAGTTAGGAAGCGAGATCTGTCAAATAGTGACTTATTTGACATTTTCTCATATATCCCGTCACTGATCGGTGCAGGATGGGAGGGTGTCTTGGCTCCAATCGACACCACGATCCATCCTCGAGAGAGTCATCAGACGTCGCAGGAAGTATGTGGCTTTGTAGCAGTTTTTCGACGCAGAAAAAGGATGTTGACATTTTTTTATCTATTGTTGCTGTTTATACATGATATCGATATCTAACCAAACACAATTGCCAATATTAACTTTCGTATACCGACCCCTAGACATATAAAGGGCACCTGATATGATTTTTAATAAACAACTTTTGGGGAAAAGCCTGTTTTTGTAAACTTGCATGATTTAAAATAAGGAAGAAAATGATTTATTACCAACATATCTTTGATTTGATAGCCATTAACAAATATTAAAAGATTTTGAATGCTCCAATAGGAAAAAATGTTGCAGTTGCCTATTGAAAATGATTCAGAGTGTTATGTATTCGGGGGCAGAGGGGTCTTCTCTTCAATATAATTCTAGGCTTGTGGATCTTTTTTGGCATTTGTGCAACTACATTGGGATCAAAGACAGAAAAGAGTAATTTGTATATGTCCCTGGAATACTGTTTTAAGTGTCTGTCTCTTTAGGATTAGTTTTTACGTTGCTTAATCCTTAATTATTTCAGAATATCCCTGTAGTATGCCAGGCAGCATGCAAAAAAATCAGTTTGCTCTTACACGCTGTCTTGTCTTTGTCTGTATATATGAATTTCTCCTCAGCAGGACAATTGATTTTTTATTCATCTTAAAATTGTTTCAGTACAGTCTGTCACAAAATAATTTCATATGATATGATTTCATATGATTTTCTGCTGCATCAGTCTGATAAAGTGCATAAAAAATCATTCAACTTTTTTTATAAGAAGTTATGGCCTAGATCCTTACAATTTTACATAATTTTGACATTGACCATAAAAGGTACCATTTTTCAGGACGGGATGGCGGCTTGTAAGTCAAGGTCACAAATCAATTCTTATTTTTAGCTCACCTGAGCACAACGTGCTCAAGGTGAGCTTTTGGTATCACCTTTTGTCCGTCGTGCGTCGGAAGTCGGAAGTCGTCAACAATTCTTTAAACATCTTCTCCTCAGTACCCACTGGGCGGAATTCAACCAAACTTGGTAGGAATGTTCCTTGGGTCACCCTTTTCAAAAGTTGTTCGCGGATTTTTGATTGACCCCCAAATATGGGCGTGGCAGGGCGTGGCAGTTTTTAACTTAGAAATCTTTAAACATCTTCTCCTCAGTAACCATTGGGCCAATTTCAACCAAATTTGGTATGAATGTTCCTTGGGTCACCCTTTTCAAAAGTTGTTCGTTGAATTTTGATTTACGCCCAAATATGGGCGTGGCAGGGCGTGGTAGTTTTTGACTTAGGAATCTTTAAACATCTTCTCCTCAGTAACCATTGGGCCAATTTCAACCAAATTTGGCATGAATGTTCCTTTGGTGACCCTTTTCAAAAGTTGTTCGTGGAATTTTGATTCATGCCCAAATATGGGCGTGGCAGGGCGTGGCAGTTTTTGATTTAGATATCTTTTAAACATCTTCTCCTCAGTAACTATTGGGCCAATTTCATCCAAACTTGGCATGAATGTTCCTTGGATGACCCTTTTCAAAAGTTGTTCGCAGAATTTTGATTTATGCCCAAATATGGGCGTGGCCGCATTGCAGCTTTTGACTTTGAAATCTTTAAACATCTACACCTCAGGAACCATTGGGCCAATTTCAACCAAACTTGGTATGAATGTTCCTTGGGTGACCCTTTTCAAAAGTTGTTCGTGGAATTTCGTTTCACGCCCAAATATGGGCGTGGCAGTTTTTGACTTTGAAATCTTTAAACATCTTCTCCTCAGTAACTATTGGGCCAATTACAACCAAATTTGGTATGAACGTTCCTTGGGTGACCCTTTTCAAAAGTTGTTCGCAGAATTTTGATTTATGCCCAAATATGGGCGTGGCAGTTTTTTTAACTTTGAAATCTTTTAACATCTTATCCTCAGTAACAGTTGGTTCAATTTCAACCAAACTTTGCATGAATGTTCCTTTGGTGACCCTTTTCAAAAGTTGTTCCTGGAATTTTTGATTTATGCCCAAATATGGGCGTGGCAGGGTCAGGCACTTTTTTGACTTTGAAATCTTTAAACATCTTCTCCTCAGTAACTATTGGGCAAATTTCAACCAAATTTGGTATGAATGTTCCTTGAGTGACCCTTTTCAAAAGTTGTTCTAGAATTTTGATTGATTACCAAATAAGGGCTTGGAAGGGTAGGGCAGTTTTTGACTTTGAAATCTTTAAACATCTTCTCCTCAGTAACCATTTGGCCAATTTCAATTTTGAATCATCTTACATTAGTCAGGTGAGCGATTTTAGGGCCATTCTGGCCCTCTTGTTATAGAAATACATCCGAATTTGGAAAGTACTGCTTGTGCGACAAAGTGCTGGTGGGATAATTATTAGTTTTCTTTTTGACAGTTCTAATTCTTTTTCATACAAATATTGTTGCTAAAAATATTCTGAAAAAAAAAGCCATGTGATATCAGTTGCACATATTTTAAGGTTTTTTTAAGGTCAATCACTATATGAGCATATAAAAGAAGAAACGGTAATTTGAATTATCTGTGTTGACCTAATCTGAAAAAAAATCATTATCCCTCTCGGTCTCTCATCTGAGTATGTTTTCTTTGAGCTTGCTATTAGGTTACAACGAATGTGTTTTCTTATTAGAATCTGCAGTGAATGCTTTGAACCAATTGCAACTAATTGTCATACCTACTTTAGCCAGTTTGATTAGAACTTGATGATTTTGGTGCCTTAAAAAAGCTATAGAAAACCCTCTGATGAAAGGAAAATTGGCTGGAATCCAGAGATAAATCTCTATTTCTAACAGGGTTTCTACCCATTATGACACTTATTTTTGAATACAATGAATGTTTTAGTTGTTGTCTCTTTGTGTTTCTATTTGGAACAAGTTGAATTTTGTTGACTGACAATGGATGAAAAGCATGATGTTTAGAGTAAAATGCATTTCTTTATACAGTCGAATACCTATACGTCGAAGTTCAGGGGACTTACGAGAAAACTTCCACGTAGAGATAGTTCGACGTGTAGATAATCGAATATTTTCCATGTACGACCAAAATGTTGGCGAAATACCGTCGGTAAATAGGGCCATAAATGATTTGTACTAGTATGATTATCTAATCGAAAGAAAGATATAACGACGTTGTATTTATCGTAATTTCTTTTATTAATATTACGATATTATTGTAATTTGTAGCTTAAGTTTTGTTTAGACTTCTCTTTTTGTTGTTGTTTTGTTTTTCTTCTTCTATTATTGCTTATTCTTCGTGTCGATTGCATAGTTTGACTACATGTATTTTCTCTTTCCTGTCGAGAAACCCAAGTATCCGTCTTGACTGGTTACCGGGTTCTTCCTTTAGCGCGTCCCATCGATCGAAGTTGCTGGCCATCCCCTTGATCGACCAGATCCTGCGCCAAACAAGTCCTGCTTGGTATGGGCGTAAGATGCCTCTTTATTCATTGTAAAATTCGTCTGTAACATTGTCTCCACTTCATGCAATCTTTCAAATTATCAGATCGTAGAAAACAATCAAACAAAATCAAGTTAGCAATCGATATCCGATACTGTAACGCACCAATCTCCTTAACTGCGTTGACACGTCGAAATGTGTGAAAAACTTAGTTGATTGCAAAAATCGACCTTTGTGATTAAGGTTCGTCTTAAAGTGGTGTGAATATGTGCAAACAATAGTGATGGGACTTTGCAATTGATTCGACGTAGGGGTAGTTTACGAGATATAGAGAACGACGTATGGAGGTTCAAATACATAGAACTAAAGAGTAATAAGATCGGGACTTTAGAATAACTTCGACGTAGAGAGAACTTCGGCTAAGGGACGTTCGAGGTAAAGGTATTCGACTGTAGATGATTTTGATGACTATATTCTAGTCTTAAGGGCTGTTTCAACTTCATTGATTATGTTATCCTAATTGACACAATTGGTGTAACAATCACATTAAAACTTATAGGTTCATTATCATGGCTGATCAAAACTGTCAAATATTTTATGCAACTTAAACTTTTTCTTGGAACTACTTTACTCCTTTGATTTTGATTCACATAACATCAAAGCTCCAGCTAAACAGATGGATTTCATTTTCAAAAGGCTTATTTTCATCAGTGATGCATCTTACATTGTTGGTACAAACTCATTGAAATTGTCTAGTCTTGACAATTTCAAGGAGTACAAACAGCACAGGGTTTAGATGAGAAATGAGAGATTTTTTTAGATATCCGAAGCTCTATAACATAGCAGATGACGTCAATGAAGCTTTGTTATGTGAAAAGGTTGATTTGATTGATCTTACATAAACAAGGACATCAAAGAAAGTGTCACAATCCATTGATGATTAATTAGATTTTAGACAGACAGTTGTATAAGCTTCCTTGCCACATTACTTTGAATGTTGTATAACTTGTAAAGTATTTGGAAAAATCCAATTTTAAAGTTTTTTACCTTACACTGTGGGTATCGGGAACTTTTTAACCCATTTCTGTACAATGCTGCCTTTTTACATCCCTATAAAAAAATCAAAGTACCAAAAGTACTGTAAGCTAGCAAAGCATTGTTTTGTTATGTAATCTTCTTTGCCTTTTTTTAGGGTAGAAAAACATGTGGACACTGAAGAAATTGCTTGTAACTAGCAATTTCTTCATTGTCCACAATGTTTTTCAAAGCCTTTTTGGTGGATTCTTAAAAAAAGCAGGATAGAATGAGTTGTATAGCTTGCTTTTGAAGGAGTTCTCTACAATTTGAATAAAGTTAATTCATGTGGCTTGTCTTTTTGAATTTAGTGGTTGAGTTTCCAGTGGCAGTTTGCACTCGTTTGAACTCTGAGAAGACCTCAAAATTTTGTCTGTTTACTTAAGCTATCAAAGATGACTCTTTGCTAGCTAAAAATCTTGGTAAAATGTTTTGGAAAACAAAGATGTTGCTTTTGAAATGCAATTTCTACATTTACACAATGTTTCTCCCCCAAAAGATAAAGATTTTTTAAAGAATTTCATCAACTTGAATATGTTATCTGCATTTTCTTTCAATTTGGACATGTTCAAAATTCTGTTGAGTGGGAATGGGTTAAGATATGTTCACAAACACATCAATTTCATTATAAGACATAATGAGAATTTTATTTGACCCTTGTCATGCTGAATGAAATTTGTACCATAAAATACATTTAAATCAAAGCACTAGGCGCTCTTACATGGTACTAATATTTCTTTCTTTCTGTCATGGGTTCGATCCCCAGCGGCATTCATATCTTTCGGACATTTGTCTCTCACCAATCGGTTGATAATAGTAAGCCTAAGTGGGATAGCAGCTGGAGGCTAGGAAAGGATGTAGTGGTAGCACTGTAGTGAGAAATACGATGAAACCCATTGTTAGGTGCTCCAGCTTCTGCAATATGACTGAAATACTTTTAGAAGTGGTGTTAAACCCCATTCAATAAATCAATATTTTGTTATATGATTTTAAAAACACCAAGGGCTTAACAGGGACAAGCAGGTTGTGTAGACTAAGATTAGGCTGCACATATGTGCAGTCTGATCTTTGTCTATACCACCTGCCCAAACAGGAATACTTTGGGTTCAGCATGACGAGGGTTAATATTTGTGAAAACATCTTGTTTTTGTATACATGAGGGAGTGCAGTTTTTAGGTAACTCGTTAAACAATTCGACTGCTTATTGGAAAACTATTGTAACTGACATATTTTTCAAATTGATTTTTTCACATATTTTACCTTTTCTTTATACAATACACAATGTCCCAAAACATTGGGCAAAGTTTCCTACTACAAGTATAGGAAAATGATCAGTAGTCCAAGTATTGTATCTCTAAGCACCGTTTCGGTAAATGGTAAACTATTGTAACTTAAGATACAATAGTTTATCAATAACATTCTACTGATAAACAGTTGTACATTGTGAATGGTAAACTATTGTAACTTTAGATACAATAGTTTCCCATTGAATTTCTACAGATAAGTGGTCATATTGTTCAATGAAAAACTATTGTATTTCAATAAAGAATGTAACCAAGAACATTAAAATAACTTCATGATCTTTTAAATAACAATTTATCACTAAAATTAAAATGCTGTTACAATTTCATACATCTAAATAGTCTTTAAAATATATTGTGTGTCATATTTTTCAAGATTTTGAACAAAAAATAGTGGCAATTAATTGAACTTTATGATGTCACTTGATGGATTCACTTGATGATGTCATCAGTCTTTTTAATGATGTCATACTTGAAGAAACACAGATTCCAGATCTTGATAGATTTGACAAAATAAAACCAAAACAGAAACCAAATTAATTTAATGATTTTTAAACAAAACTTATCTTTTATACTGAAAATATTATGAATTGGCTTTTTTCAGTTTTCTTTATTTCTTTAAAATATTGGTACATTGACATAACAGTTTTTCATGTAATTCTGAAATTTAAGTATCTGGAAATGATATTTTGGATATAGATCTGTATCATAATGTGCAACTATTGGTAATTTCTTTTTTTGCATTTTGAAAATGAATTTAGAAATTTAAGTAGCTTGAAATGATATCTGTATCATAATATCGATGGCTTAAAGCAAAAACATAGTATGGCTCTATACATTGTATAGAGCCAAACTATGTTTTTGCTCTAAGCCCTCGATATGCAGCTATTGGTAGTTCCTTTTTTTCATTTTGAAAATGAATTAAGTAACTTTCTTTTCATATATTTCATAAAAACCTGGCTCATAGATTCATGATTTGTATCTCAATGCATCCTGGATGATTTTAGAATGTGGACTGATAAGTTACAAAAACATAAATTGTTGGATTTTTATGACAATTCCTGGTAAAATTTAAAGCCCTATTTTGGTGTACAGGAAGTCATGTATATATACCTAAGTAGCGATGGTGACAAGAAGATGGAATTTCAAAGTCAACCAAAGATATTGAATCATATGGCTGCAGTTTTACAATGGGAGATTCATTTTAAAGCACAGTGACTCTTATTACTTTTTTGATCCACACAGTAGGAATGATGATGGTTTGATTTGTGCAGATGGTCTTGCAACAATGACCCAGCATCACAGTACATTTGAACTAGTCTTATTTATAAGACATTTAGCTGTATCAATGAATCTAAAAGGTGATGGAATTCCTTATGAAATTACCAAATTTTCTCCACTACAAACTTATGAGTTTAAAAATCTGTCTGTTCTTTCTGGATTAAGCACTATGAGCGAAGGTGAATATGCATGTAGATTTTATCTTTCAAAAAACATTGAAGTTTCTGAACCAGGTTTTTTTTTCCTGTTCAGAATCATCAGTAGAGTTGTCTTATGTTTCATCCTGTTCAATATCCTCTGAAGAAAGCATTTGCAGTATCGACATAGAGCAGCTTAATAATAGAGACTGTTTTTCTATCTCAAATTAACACGGATTCTTTTGATCTTCTAAAAAATGAAGTGTTGAAATCTGAAACTTCTATTCAGGGTGAATTTAATGATGTTCAGAATGTTAATGTGGCAGAAGGAATCGCAGATGATTTTGATTCAAAAGTCGATTCACTGTCAAATTGTCATTATGATGATGATTATAATGATAAGGATATGTTTAGGAAAGTAATCCTAATGATAATGATACCCATTATGATTCTGATCTTGATAATTATGATGAAAAGTATGACTTAATTGACGATAAAGATGACATTCTGCTAAGTCACTTAAATTTTTTTTCTTCAATGGGTAATAGAGGTAAAAATTAAAAAAATGATGAGAAGAAAAACTGACGGTAAGAAACATTAGAACCTTTGAACAGATTGGAATGACATAGATATAGTAAGACAAAGGAGAGTTGCCTAGATTTTGGTAGTACAGAGGTGGGTTGGCAAGGATAGTGGTGGGACAGAGAGGGGTGGCTTGAACAGCAGTGGGACAGGGATAGGTGGTGTGGATAATGGTAGGATAGGAGAGAGTGGCTTAGATAGTGGTAGGGCAGAGTTGAATGGATTAGATAGTTAAAGGACAGAGCTGGGTGGCGTGGATATTGGAGGGACAGAGGGGATGGCTTGAATAGCAGTGGGAGAGGGATAAGTTGTGTGGATAATGGTAGGATATAAGAGAATGGCTTAGATAGTTGTAGTCCAGGTGTGAGTGGGTTTGATAGAAGTAGGACAGGGGGGAGTGGCTTCAATAATGTTAGATTAGAGTGGATTGGCACAGACAGTTCTAGGACAGGAATAAGTGGCATAGGTAGGACAGAGGGGAGTGGCTTAAAAAGTCGTAGGACAGAGGAGGAGGCATGGACAGTTCCAGAACAGGAAGTAGTGGCTTAGTTAGGACAGAGGGGAGTGATGTTGTCAGTGGCAGAACACAGGGGATAGAAGAGAGTGGCTTACAAAGTTGTAGGCCAGGGGTAAGTGGGTTTGATAGTGTTAGGAGAGAGTGGAGTGGCTTAAATAATGATAGGATAGAGGGGAGTGGCATGGACAGTTCTACAACAGGAAGGAGTGGCTTAGGTAATACTGAGGTGAACTACTTTGATAGTTGTAGGACGGAGGGGAGTGGCGTTGATAGTTGTAGGACAGAGGGGTGTGGCATTGATAGTTGTAGGACAGAGGGGTGTGGCATTGATAGTGGTAGGACAGAGGAGAGTAGCATTGATAGTGGTGGAACAGAGATGGATGATATTAGTAGTTTTGTTAAGAGGCTTAGTAGAAAGAGGACAAGAAATGAAAGTGAATGGAAGTGTAACATTAGAAAAAGGCTGAGGAATCATGGGGAAGAGTACAATGTATGTATCAAAAAGTGGGAGAGTAATTCGTTCCAGAAAAATGGGAAAAGGTTGTGGTTAGGTTTGCAAATTTAGCTGTTGTAAAATTATATCAGAATAGGAAAGAAAAGAATTTTTTTAATCACTTTGAGACATTACACAACAAAGAATTTTATAACAAAGTTTGCAAAGTCAAATAAAAAGCGGTGTGCAAATTCCATATTGTGGAATCTACCTTCTTCTAATGGCAATGTAAGAGTATGTAAAACTTTTTTTTTGCAAACTCTTGACATTCCTGATGAAATGGTAATTACTGCAAATGTGAAAGCATCAGATATAACCATGAGCAAGGGGGGGAGAGAGGGGGATGGGAAAGCATTGAAACCATCCTCATACTATTAAAAATACATGAAAACTGTTGCTGGGCTGGGCTCAATATTGCAACATGTTTCAGCCGACAAATATCTTTGTCATACTGAGGGAAAAGATTGATTGATTTACAGTATTTCAGTCATATTGTGGAAGCTAGCACACAATTACAATAGATTCCTGGTATATCTTGCACCAGTACTACCATAACATCCTTTCCTAGCCTCTAGTTGCTATCCCACTTAGGTTTACAATTATCCATCCATTGGTGAGAGACAAATGTCGGAAAGGATATGTGCTGCCACCCCATGATTGAAGATTGGGAGTCTGATGTGCTACAAACTGTGCTATGACGGCAGTTCTGAGGGAAAAAAACCTGTCCATCTTCATAGCAATAGAAAAATATTTGATAATGAATTTAACTTAGCGTTCCACAAACCAATAAAAGATATTTGTGACTTTTGCTCAGCTATAACCCATTCCAACACAGCAAAATTTTAGACTGGTCCAAATTGAAAGAAGCTGCAGACGATAATTTCAAGTTGATGGAATTTTGAATTTTTTCGTCTTTTTGGATAGAAAACATTGTGGATAATGAAGAAATTGCTTGATACAAGCAATTTCTTCATTTTCCACAATGTTTTCCAAAGCTTTTTTCTAGAGGGGCGTAAAAAGGAGGGATTGAGTTGGAATGGGTTAAAAAGAGTTGCAAAAGTTATAGGGAAATTATGAAAGAAAAGATGAAGCTTCATATTTAAAACAAAAATATAACACATGAAAACAAAGCTAGAGATAAAGAGGCATCTAAAAACAGCAATGATATTATAGCTGCTTGCTTTGATCTTCCAGAAGTTCTGGCTACACCAAAAAGCAATGAATCTATATTGTGTTACAGAAGAAAACTTTGCATATATAATTTGAGTATTTAAAGTATGAGAACAGCAGATGCTTATTGTTACATATGGAATGAAACAATCCCAAAAGGGGTTCTTCTAAAATTAGTTCATGTATGTTTGATTTTATTAAAAAATCAAATTCATCCAGCTAAACAAAATTCAAATTTTATTCAGATAATTGGTTAATCGGTTAGCATAATTAAAATCAGCAATACATTTCAATGTTTGTATTGTTTCAGAAGTTTTTCATTCAGTCAGTGGAACATAGCTATTTGGAAAAAGGGCATACACAAAATGAAGGTAGTCAACCACTACCTTTGTCTTCAGACAAGTTAAATGATCTAGGGTCACTCTGTGAAAAAGGCATTATTTAACCAGTGTATCATCAGTCTTTTGCACTCCTTCCTCATGAATGAAGTTTATTGTACATGTACATTTCAAATTACATTCCTGCATAACAATCCAAACATCAAAACTCTCCCTGAATCTTCTGATAAAAATGAAACGATATCATGTTCTTTGAAATATATTTGTCATTTCACATCACACCGCATTTCATATACTGTCATGTCATACTTAGGCAAGTTACCAGATAACAAAGTTTTGGACTGGTCTAAATTGATAGAAGTTGCAGAAGATAACATTTTGTAGTTGAAATTTAAAAAATGTAGATAGAAAACAATGTGGCTAATGAAAAAAGTACTTGTAACAAGCAATTTCTTCATTTTCCACAATGTTTTCCAAGTTTTTATCTCTTTGGGGTATCATAACGTGTTATTGTGTGGCAAAGGGTTCTCTGAACTATTGAGATACTTGTATAAAGTGGAAAAATCATAAAATGCGTTGTTGATTATAGATTCAAACGCAAAACACAAGAACCATAACTATTCTTTGCATTTTTTCTGAGTTATTAACCTTTGTAATTTTTCAGACATAATTTTTGTCTGGGATATACTTTTTAAGTAAAAGAGGCTTTATGTGTGGAGATCAGTGAAAGGTACTTATAGTCTACAAAAACCCTACCTTTCTGAGTAATTTCTCATTGATAATTTTTCACACTTTATTTTTGTCTATGCAATTTTTTTAAACTGTAATTATTAGGTATCAACTCTGAATTTATGTGGATAGATATAAATGACAGGAATTATTCTAGCTTCCAACATTTTAAAGTTTGTGCCCTTTAAATTGGGTGCTAAATTCGAGTCACATTCATTGTGTCACATCATATCCTATATATCTGTGACAAGGCAGCATTTGTCTGCATTAATGACTGTTTAAACTAGATCTAGTTTGTATTATAAACAGTATTATGAAATACATTTTTTTTCTTACAATAGTTTTCCATTAACATTGGACAGACAAGATATATTAGAAATTAGTGGTAAACTATTGTATCATGGAAAAATTTATTGTATGCTTTCTAATTTAATAAACATTGTTATTGTTTGAAATTATTTCACTTTTAGACTGAATTTACTCAATGATCCCTTACTTTTTGAATTCAAAATACTATAATTTTACGTAAAATTATTACATGAATAGATTACCTACCCTTTTCTCCTACAACAGTATCTTCCCTTAGTAAGAATTAGTATTTTATTCTTTGACACAATTTGGTAACTTCAAAAAAAGCTGTTTGAAACAAGAATATCAGATACAATACTAAATTGTCTTAAATTTCATTGAATATTCAATGGAAAACTATTGTATTTATCCATACAATACTTTTCCATTAACATATAATTGCAATGCATCCCATTTTGAATTGAATACTATTGTATTACAGAAAATGATCAATATTTTAATAATTAAAATTCCTTTTCTTCAAATTCTTATCATAATTAGTTTCAAATGCCATTTTATTGAATTTAACTGCAAAAAGTGTGAAAAGTTGATGATAATTGAAGTTTAAGGAAGTTTTTTGTTTCTCCTGAAAATTTTTGAAAAACATAGTTACAATAGTTTTCCAATAAGCAGTCGAATTGGCAAACAGTGGAAGGATATATTTGGCATTATTAGTACGTCATGAATCATCAATTCAATTAGGAAATCAAATTCATTCTTTTGATAAACAACAAGGATGATTCTCTCCTCGAAAAAACATGTTTTATCACATGATGATTTCCCAAGCACATTGAAAAACACATGATTAATTTGGTTATATAAAGGCATTAGCTCTGAGAATGTTGATCTATTTTGACCTTCTATACAGAACAGAACTGAATACTTTTTGGAAGTGAATTCTTTGTTGTAGTTGAATGTGTGAAATTTGTTAAAGTCACTGCTTTTATTCATACCAATCAGAAAGTGGTTCAATTTCATGTGATATAAACTTGGTACTTAAAGTGGTGTGTGTTTGTGTTAAATTGAATTTTATTAAATTCATTACTTTATGGTAAAAAATGTATACACCAAGTAGAGTTCATCGTCCTTCTGCAAACAAAACTGAGCAATGTTTCTTTCCTTTCAGGAAGTTATTATTGAAGGGTATGCTTTATAAAATGTCCTAAGATAAGTTACCAGATTGTAAAACATTTTTCAAGTAGTATCTTGAATGAAGATAATTTTTAAAATTTCAGAAGAATATTTTTTGCCTTTGTTCGTTTTAACAAATTAAAACTTTCCAGTTATGAAAAATCTAACCTGTCCATATTCATAGATTTTACAGACAAAAATTTAACCCTTTCCCAAACGGCAAAATTTTAGACTGGCCCAAATTGGAAGAAGTCGCAGACAACAATATAAAGTTGATGAAATTTTGGATTTTTTCAACTTTCTGGGTAGAAAACATTGTGGAAAATGAAGAAATTGCTTGTTATAAGCAATTTCTTCATTGTACACAATGTTTTCCATAGCTTTTTCCCTAGGGGCGTCCAAAAGTGTCACTGAGTGGGAAAGGGTTAAAGTGGATTTATTTTGAAAAATAACCATTCTTTAGGGTAGAAATAATATGGAAAAAGAAGAAATTGCTTGTTACAAGCGATTTCTTCCTTTTCTACATTATATTCTCAATCATAAAATCACAGGGATGTAAAATCCAGGGAATATTGAAGATATTTACTTGAAACTTAGTGCTGTTTAGACCAGGAAGCCTATGACTGTATGTACATGCTGCACATATCCTTTCTGACATTTTGTCTCCCACCAATGGGTGGATATTGTAAACCTAAGTGGGATAGCAGCTTGAGGCTAGGAAAAGATGTAATGGTGGTACTGGTATGGATATACCAGGATCCCATTATTAGGTGGTCCAGCTGCCACAATACAGCGAAATATGTATACTCCTTCTAGCCATTTAATTTGAGGAGCTTTTGACTCCTTAATCATGAAATTGTAGGGATCAAAAACAGATTTTGAAGGGTAAAGAGCAATTTCTTCATTTTACACAATGTTTTCCACAGCTTTTTCCCTAGGGGTGTCCAAAAGCATCACTGAGTGGGAAAGGGTTAAAGTGGATTTATTTTGAAAAATAACCGTTCATTAGGGTAGGACTAATATGGAAAAAGAAGAAATTGCCTGTTACAAGCAATTTCTTCCTTTTCTACAATATTTTCTCATTCATAAAATCACAGGGATGTAAAATCTATGGAATATTGAAGATATTTACTTGAAACTTAGTGCTGTTTAGACCAGGAAGCCTATGACTGTATGTACATGCTGCACATATCCTTTCTGACATTTGTCTCCCACCAATTGGTGGATATCGTAAGCCTAAGTGGGATAGCAGCTTGAGGCTAGGAAAAGATGTAATGGTGGTACTGGTATGGGATATACCAGGAACCCATTATTAGGTGGTCCAGCTGCCACGATACAGCGAAATATGTATACTCCTTCTAGCCATTGAATTTGAGGAGCTTTTGACTCCTTAATCATGAAATTGTAGGGATCAAAAACAGATTTTGAAGGGGTAAAGAAAAAATTTTGGATGTAAATTTTTAACGTCAACAGCCCTTTTGTTGTGTTTTGAGCACTTTTTTTATGTCTCTTTTAAAGACCGATTAGCAATTAATTTGTATCCTCACCTATTGACCCTTTACCAAAATACTTAAGTATTCTGAAAATAGGCCCTTTTTGGTGTGATCCCTGATTTTACAAAGGAATACTTCTCCCTAACCATTAGTATATATTGTCACCTATTGACCCTCTTCCAAAATACTTCAAAGAATAATGATTCTAAAAATTAACCCTTTTTCTGTGTGATCCCTGATTTTACAAAGGAATAAAGAAGGAAATCTTAAAAAATCTTCTAGAGCTTTTATATTTTGTATGTACCAGTATCATCATCTATTGTCCTTCTACCAAATTATTTCAAAGAATTACTGTATTCTAAAGATTAACCGCTTTCTGTGTGATCCCTGACTTTACATAGGATTAAAGAAGGAAATCTTTGAAAATCTTCTTTTCCCAAACCATATTGCCTAGAGCTTTGATGTTTGGAAAAAAATCATCATCTTTTGACCCTTTACTTTAATACTTCATAGAATTATCTTAATCTGAAAATCAGTTTTTTCTGTGCAATTCCTGAATAAAGAATGATATCTGAAAATCTTCTCTTCCTAAACCATTAGGCCTAGAGCTTTGATATTTGGTATGTATTGATGTCTATTGGCCCTCTAACAAAATACTTCAAATCACTACTGTATTCAGGAAATTAACGCTATAATTATGGCGGGATCATCAATATACCTAGGATTAAATGAGAAAATCCTTAAACATCTTCTCAAAAATAATTAGACAGAGGGCTTTGCTATTTTGTATACATCATAAAGCCATGAACTATCATACTTAGGGGAGCGATTTAGGAATAACATGGTCCTCTTGTTTAACAGAATTTATAGTGTTTCTTATTTTATAGTACACAATTTACAAGGTAATTAAATTAGAGACTGTTCCAAAATCATAATTCAATGTGTGTTTAAAAAGCCAAATAGAATCATTGGAATCATTGTTAGAAATGAAGATTTTTCTATTTCCATCCTTGTGTTAAAATTCTGTATAATGAGGAGTTGCATTGAATCATACTTAATTCCTTTTCCAGTATCCATTGGGAGAAATCAACCCCTCAGACCAGAAAAACCAAAGTGGAAGAGTGATGTTCCCTTGACAGAGGGTCAGTTACGGAGCAAAAGGGACGAGTTTTGGGACACGGCCCCAGCGTTTGAGGGGAGAAAAGAGATCTGGGATGCACTGAAAGCTGCTGCTTATGCCCTAGAAACAGGGGACCATGCACTTGCACAAGCCATCATAGATGGGGCCAATATCACCTTACCACATGGTAACAATTTGATCATATTATTAGATTTGATCAACTCCACAAGTATATTCCATCAATATTCAATATATCTAAATTTTTCAGTCAGCTCAACTTTTATCTGTTCATACACAATCATGTTTTTTAGCCTCTAAAGAATAACATTAAAGTAAACATGAGAAAAGGAGAAATTGCTTGTATAACTATTAAGGAATTTCTCCTTTTTCACAATGTCCTATACCCATTTTTGCCCCAAGTTTTCATTTTCAAAGTAATCTAAAATGTCATCTGCAACCTCTTTCAATTTGAACCAGTCCAAAATTTTGTTGTATGGTAATGGTTTTACCCATTCCTACACAGTGATTCTTTTTGACACCCCAAAGAAAGAAAGCTTTAGAAAACATTCTGGAAAATGAAGAAATTCCTTGTTATAAGCAATTTCTTCATTATCCACACTCTATTCAACCTCAAAAACAAAAAAGATCTAAATTTCATCAACTAAAACATTCTGGAAAATGAAGAAATTCCTTGTTATAAGCAATTTCTTCATTATCCACACTCTATTCTACCTCAAAAACAAAAAAAGATCTAAATTTCATCAACTAAAAGTTGCTGCCACCAACATCTTTAAAATTGGACCACTTTAAAAAAAATTGTGTGGTAATTAGTTAACATAGTTAACCCTTTCCTATTCAATCCCTGGTTTGTACACCCTGTGATTTTATAACTGAGAAAAGATTGTGGGAAGAGAAGAAATTGCTTTGAAAAAGCAATTCCTTTTTTTCCCACAATATTTTCTAACCTATAGGTTGGTTACATTTTAAATTGTACTCACTTTTCTTTCAAATTGGACAAGTCTAAAATTTTGAAAACAGGAAAGGGTTAATTGATGGATTTCTGGCCACTGTGACCTCCAACAAGGCAGATTGAATCAGATATCAATGGATGTTAGTTTACAAAATATTTGGGACTTAAAAGGAAAAACAAATGATTAGTGGGCATTTAAAATGTCATAACTAGTTTGTAATTAGGTTTAAATTACCTACCAAAATAATTACATGTATTGTATAAATGTTGGGAGGTCAACAATTTATTCCAGGCCAACCATCATTTGATGTCCTGTTTTGATAACTTTTTGAAAAATACCTCTGAACTCCTAACAAAAACTGTTGGTCAAGAATTTGAAGAAAATAAATTGATGTTAGTTTTAAATTTTTGGTGGTTTTAATTCACCAGTTTTACTTTTGTACTTAATGAGAAAGGAAATAATCTGCCTCTTTCCTGAAATATTTTTAGCTTGGCTGTTTTCTGAGAAATCCCGAGGTACTACTATAGCCTTGGTGTCGTTGTTGTTGTCGTCGTCATGCGAAAATTTTGACATTTTGAGATATCTCTTGTTCTACTAAAGGCATTCACTTGAAACTTGGCACACTTGTTCACTATCAAAAGACCAACCTATACTGTCAAGGGGTTCTCTAGATGCATTTGTTCACTATCCAGCACCCAACAGCCGAGTGTAGGCACCCATAGGGAGTTTTCATGTTGAAAGTTGTCTATCCTTAAGTATCTAAAACTCTGAGTTTAATGGTCATCATTTAAAGTTTGAGTTGGTTATTTGTGCTTTACAGGAACATTAATGGACTGCTATGATGAACTAGGTAATCGTTATCAGTTGCCAGTGTATGTGCTTGGAACTCCAACAAATATCCTGGAGGATACAAGTGAAAGTGACATGGGACAGGATGCGGAAAATAGCCCACCAGGAGTGGAGATTGTGATAAAATTCAGACTGTCTACGACAAATAAAGATGTCAAACTTAAAGTACGAACTACAGATTCAGTGTTGAAAATCAAAAAGAAATTATTTGAGCTAGAGAAAGTTGAACCTTCAAGACAGCGCTGGTTTTATGCAGGGAAGCTGCTAAATGATAAACTGAGAATCGAAGATGTGAAAATTCCAAAAGGTTTTGTTATACAAGTGATTGTCTCCCCGTCGGAGACAGAAGAGATTAGTTGAGGTTGTCTTCACGTGTCAGAGAGCTAGATAAGAGAGAGATTTAAATTGACGGATTGCTGACCACACCCACTGACCTCCGACAGGAGGTTTCGATTTATATGTAAAACAGATTTTGCAAAATTTATTGTCAGCTATATGGAGCAAAAATGTAAAAAATGGTTGTTTGTCGACCCAAAAATTGTAATGTAAGCTTAAGTTACTGCATATTATTTGCAAAACTAACAAACACAAACATGCTGAACATAAATGTCAGAGTTCAAAGCTTTCTTCTCATCTAAATGAATGACTTAACCTATTCCCACACAGTAAAATTTTAGACTGGCCCAAATTGAAGGGAGTTTCAGACAACAATTTTTTCAACTTTCTGGATAGAAAACATTTTCTTTAATGCTTTCAGGTGGATTATCTAGAAATAACGGTAGATTATCATTTGATAAACTCACTGTCTATCCAGTGAAATTATCAAAAACTTATGCCCCACTTTCGTTCATTTCACCCTATCTGGCGTTATCTAAGCAGAGCCAAATAAGTGACGTCATCATAAGCGTTGCATAGCAGTCCCGTGCAAAATGAAGCGCTTTAAGAAAATTTGTCATGTAATTTTCGCATTTTGTCTAATTTTTGCATTAAAGAAATAGAACGTTCGTTTGTTTTTCGAGTAAGATTGATTTATATTTCATTTCGTGAACAACAAAAGCTTTATTTTCACTCGTGGCTTTGCCACTTGTGAAAATAAAGCTTTTGTTGTTCATTCAATGAAATATAAATCGATCTTACACTGAAACAAACAATTATCCTCTATGTATTAAAGGAAGAAATTGCTAGTTACAAGCAATTTCTTCTTTTTACACAATATTTTCCCAATTTCTTTTCTTGAGGGGCGTCAAAAAGCGTCACTGTGTGGGTGTTGGTTAATTGGTCAATCCATCTGTTGATTCACAACAGTTATCCATCATTTGAACAGATTTCATTTCTTATTTCTTTTTTCAACTGTATCATATACCTACTTTTTAGAATTTTCTTAAGAGACTTGAAGTGTTTTTAGTTTATACTTAAGTGATTTAACCCATTTGCAGACAGAAAATGTTTAGATTGGTCCAAATTGAAAGGAGTTGCCGACAATTTAAAGTTTATGAAATTTTAGATTATTTTAACTTTCTTGATAGAAAACATTGTGTAAAATGCAGAAATTGCTTGTTACATTCAATTTCTTCATTTTACACAATGTTTTGCCAATTGCTTTTGTTGAGGTGCCTTCAAAAGTGTCATTGTTTGGGAATGGGTTAAATGGCAATAGCTGAAAAAAGCTTCTTCTTCATGTGAGACCAAGTATTGGATGAAAGCTTTCGTCATTCACAAAATTTACAAAATTAAATTTTATGCATGGACAAAAATGGAAAAAACATGCAAATTTTTCTGTGAAATCTTCAGAAAACGTGTCATTTCTCTAAAGCTTGACATTCACATTACATTGGAAAGTTTTTTGTATCCCCTTTTAACTTTGTCTGGACTTTTTGATATTAATGGAAACTTAGGCAACAATGTTTGTCTCTTATCTCTCAAATAAGATCCTGTGTGTGACATTTTCAACAAATCACCTCCGCTTAACCCATTAATAGTCGACAAATTCAAGACTTGTATAAATTCAAAAATGTTGCAGACAACAACCTTTACTTGATGAAATATTATTTTGCTTTTGTGATTGTGATTAATGAGAAAATCAATCATATCTAGCAATTTCTTCATTCTCTCCTATGTTGTAGTAAGCTTTATATCTTGATGTCAAAAAAGTGATTATATGGGAATCGGTTAACCCATTCCCACACAAGCTCTCCTTTTTACGCTCCTCAAGAAAAAGGCCTTAGAAATGTGTGGAAAATGAAGAAATTGCTTGTTTCAAGCAATTTCTTCATTATACACAATGTTTTCTATCCCAAAAAGATGAAAAAGAATAAAATTCCATCAACTAGAATTTTTTGTCTGCAGCTTCATTCAAGTCTTTTTGTTGAGTGAAATTGCAATCACTGAACAGCTTAAACAACCACAAAGTACATTCCTGATTGTATAAAAAAAAACATTTAGTAATTGGCTAATTGCAAAAAGTGTATGGTGAAGATTCAGCTCTGGCTGTGCAAATGCACAGATTGATCTGGGGATTTTTTTTTTAGGGGGGGGGGGGCGGCATACATGTGTAATTAACCATTATGCTAGTTACACCTACTAACTCCGTTGCCTCACCCCCCTCGACAGAAGTTCCACTGCGATTTTAAACTGTGTTATTTTGCAAACCTTATGGCCAGTAGCATAAAACAAAAAAGTAGATTAGTTGCTTGGCAACTACTACAACATTTTAGTAGCCAAACCAGCAAAAATACTCCACATAAATGACGGCCAATGTTCGAGTTTGAATTCAACTTCCAATCAAAATGAATGATTTGATTGGCTCTTTTTTTTCTTTGATTGACAGCCACAATTGGTTAATTGTTAGAAATGTCTGACACTGCCTCATATTTGTTTTATTCCATTGCCTTTGTTGTCACAAATTGATGCATTTATCTCTTGCTGGATTGTAACTTACCTTTAAATTCCATCTGGGAAATATGTTTAGGAAAACACCATGTAATTCCTAGTTTCATGTACTTCTCACATTTCTGAACTTTTTTAATTTTAGTCTGAAATTTTCAGTTTGACTCTTCTAAAAGTTTGTTATCTGATAGTGGTTTGAATTATGTCTGACATTGAAAGAGCCCATTGGGACTCAGTTATGTAACAACTGTTAAAGATCAAATGAAATAATGTTTTAAAAAGCTGAATTTCAACATTACCAGATGAACTGTACTCTAGTTTAATTCAAAAACAGTTTGCAGAACTACTGCAATCTTTTCTTGGGAATGTGGTATTGATGAATCTAAGATTTTTATACCTTTGACCAGACAAAAAATTCTAAGGTCGAAATTCAAAGATGTTGCAGAAGACAACTGATATTGAGTATTTAGCAAGATAACAAAAATTTAGACTGGTCCAAATTAAACAAGTTTCAGACAACAACTTCAAGACAATAGAATTTCAAAATTTCAATCTTTCTAGGTAGAAAATTACATAGAAATGCAGAAATAGTTTATAATAAGCCATTTCTGCATATTTTCACAAAATACCCTGAACCTTTTTCATGAGAGGCATCGAAAAGCGACATTGTGCGATTAGGGTTTAATTGAAAATATGTATCTCATTGGAAAGAAAACAATTTCTTCTGTTTTCAAAATATTTTCATTATTATAATTCATATGGGTTGTAAATGGGAATGGTACATTCCTCTACAATTGATAGCATGAATCGAAGAGTCACATTAAAGCCTCCAAACTATACAACTGATTATTGTTGTAGCAATTTATACCTTCAAAAATGACTTTTCAAAAAGTGGTTTTATTGAACCCTTTACTGTTCAAACACGGGATTTTATGACGCTGTTATTTTATACTTGAGAAAACATTGTGGAAAAAGAAGAAATTGCTTATAACAAGCAATTTCTCCTTTTCCCATAATATTTTCTACCACATAGGATGGTTTCATTTCAAGTTGAATCCCATCTTTATAGAAGTCTGCATCCTCTTTTAATTCGGTCCAGTCTAAAATTTCAAAAAACAGGAAAGGGTTAACCTTCCCTTGGAAATATACAATGACAAAAATTCCAATCTGATTACATGTGTTCATCAGTGTTGTTACCGCTAAGCTAAGGCTAACTGCACAATGCAGATTTCACATCATATTAACATGTCCTTATTATTGTGTCTTTTTGCGTAATTAACTTAACCAATTACCAGACAACAAATTATTGGGCTTGTCGGAACAGATAGAAATTGAAGACACTTATTTCAAGTAAATAGCGTTTTGAATATATGTATTTCTGGTTACATAAAATGTAGAAAATGAAGAAATTGCTTGTACATTCTTCATTTTTCACATTGTTTTCCCAAAAACTTTTCTTCTTGAGGGAGAGTAAAAAAGTGGGGGTTTGTGGGATTTGGTTTAGAACCTCTTCCTTGCAACACTACAAAAAGATTTTTTTTTTCTATAAAGTTTTTTTTTTATATTGGCTACAGTTTACTTATTCATACTTTTCATCGCTTATTACTGGACTAGGAATATGGCTCTAAAGTGACTTTCCTCATGACACACGTGATAAGTGATTCTACTGTGAAGCAAACCCATTGCCTGTAACAGTCCAAAACAAGTACACTTTCTCATGCCATGAAGGATTGGGATTATGAAAAACTTTATGGGAAAAGGAGAAATTGCATGGAGCAAGTAGTTGGTCCTTTTCTCACAATGTTTTCTACCCTACTTGGCACTTGTTTTCTAATGTTAAGGCAATTTGAATTGCTGTCTGCAACTAGTTTCAAATTTGATCAGTTGAAAATTTATCAAATGGTAATGGGTTAACATCTAGAGTATGATCAAGTAATTATTATATTAGACAACCAATTTCATGTCTGAATCCATAAAAGCCTTTATTATCGCAAAAATTAGATGTTCCAAAATCACTTATTATGCTTTTGACCCCCAAATAGCAAATATTTGCACCCATTAAATTACAATTACATGTATATGTTATTGAGACTGAAAATACGGTTCTTTATTATCTCATTATGTAGAGGTATGTTGATGGCAGTTTTATTTCAAAGCTACAAGAACCTAGAGAAGACCAAAAATTTTAGACCGGTCCAAATTAACTCATTAACAGACGGCTAAATTTAAGACTGGCCAAATGGAAGAAGTTGAAGAGGGCAGTTTAAAATTTTTGAATTTTATTTATTTTTTAACTTTCTGGAGAGAGAAAAAGTTTTATTCCTTTGTGGTGTCTAAGCATCTTTGAGTGAGAATGGCTTATAGGAAATTGCAGACAACAATTTAAAATTTGCCAAATTTGTTGAAAAAAAAATGTCAAATTTTGTTGAAAAAATTGTGAGAAAAAGGGAAATTGTTTGAAGCAAGCAATTTTTCTTTTCCCACAATAGTCCAAAACCATAACGCTGCTGAGCCTCAAAACTTGTGATGAGTTGTAATGGTTAAAAGGATTTTAAAACAATTTTATGTCTAGTTTGCCAAAACCTTTCCAACTCATAACACTCAAGAAAAAAACAACTTAGAAAGCAATCAAGCTAAATGAGGAAATCACTTTGTAACATGCAATATCTGTGTTGTCCATAATATTTTTTTACCCATAAAAGACTTAGACTTTTTAGCTTAGAAATGTTATCTTCAGCTCCTTTTAGTTTTTTACCGATCTGAAATTTTGTTTTCTCATGAAGGGTTGATAAAAGTTGTAGCTTAACACATTCCCATCTTTTTTTGCTCCTCTTGAAAAAAGCTTTGAAAACCATTGTGGAAAATGAAGAAATTGCTTGTCTCAAGAGATTGTCTATACCAAATCAAACAAATATTCTTAAAATTTCACCAACTTGAAATTGTTATGTTCAACATCTTTCAATTTGGACCAGTCTAAAATTTTGTCTTTTTGGAATAGGTTAATACAGGTGATTGTTCCTGCAAGGTGATTGTCAGCAGACTTCTGTGTCGTTCTGTTTAACAGAGTTAATCAAATCCCACACAATCACACTTTTCGACACTTTGTAAGAAAAAATTGTTTGAAAAACATTATAGAAAATGAAGAAATTGCATGTTACAAGTTAATTCTTCATTAGCCACAATCTTTCCTACCCTCAGATAAAAATTCTATCAACTTGAAATTGTCTGCAAAATCTTCTAATATGGTTAAGTCTGAAAATTTTATCCTGTGGTAACTGGTTGAAATATACTTGTATATTGTGTGTGAAGAGAATGTACTGTTTGAATGCACTACACATATCATAATATACGTAATCAGACTTTGTCATTTTATATGTGTTTGAATTTCTGGTAGAATTATCCCAGCATTCAACTTTTATGTGTCCTCAAGCTTTCAATTCAACCCTTGTCACACTGAACAAAATTCTATTCTGATATGTTTTTAAAATCAAAGGGCAAAAAACACTCTAGTAGTAGTTTTCAGTCATTATTTCCTTTGAAAATTAATGTTATAAACAAAACTGGTTTGGATGGGCCAAGCACATAGCGTAGACAAAGATCAGACTGCAGATATGTGCATGCTGATCTTTGCCTATACCTCATGCCAAAACAGTAATATTCCAGGTTCAGCATGACAAGGGCTATGTAGTTGTTATCCTCTATTTAGAAAAGTGTGACTCATCATTAAAAGGGACCCTGCAGCTAAACTGAATTAAAAGGGATTGGAATAAATGTATGTCAATATGCAAGGTTTTTAGCTCACCTGAGCACGTAGTGCTCAAGTGAGCTATTGTGATCCCCTTTTGTCCGGCGTCCGTCCGTCGTGCGTCGTGTGTCGTCCGTCGTGCGTCGTCTGTCAACAATTTCTTTAAACAACATCTCCTCCCAAACCACTTGGCCAATTTGAACCAAATTTGGCAGAAATGTTCCTTAGGTGGTCCCCTTCAAAAAAAGCTAAAAGAATTGAAATCTGTTAAAAACTCTGGTTGCCATGGCAACAAAAGTGAAATTTTAAAAAAATCTTTAAAAATCTTCTCCTCCTGACCCAGAAGGCGTAGAGCCTTGATATTTTGCATGAAGCATCAGTATATTGACCTCTTTCAAAATAGCTAAAATCATGATCCTCGGGTCCCCAGGGGTGGAGCCCCAGGGGGGTGGGGTTTATATAGAAATAAAGAACGATTTTTTAAATGACATCTCCTCCCAAACCACTGGGCCAATTTGAACCAAATTTGGCAGAAATGTTCCTTAGGTGGTCCCCCTCAAAAAAAGTAAAGGATTTGAAATCCGTTAAAAACTCTGGTTGCCATGGCAACAAAAGTAAAATTTTAAAATAATCTTTAAAAATCTTCTCCTCCTGACCCAGAAGGCATAGAGCCTTGATATTTTGCATGAAGCATCAGTATATTGACCTCTTTCAAAATAGCTAAAATCATGATCCTCTAGTCCCCAGGGGCGGAGCCCCAGGGGGGGAGGGGGTTATAAAGAAATAAAGAACGATTTTTTTAAATGACATCTCCTCCAAAACCACTGGGTCGATTGGTACCAAATTTGGCAGAAATGTTCCTTAGGTGGTCCCCTTCAAAAATAGCTAAAAGAATTGAAATCCGTTAAAAACTCTGGTTGCCATGACAACAAAAGTAATATTTAAAATAATCTTTAAAAATCTTCTCCTCCTGACCCAGAAGGCGTAGAGCCTTGATATTTTGCATGAAGCATCAGTTTATTGACCTCTTTCAAGATCGCTTAAATCATGATCCTCAGGTCCCCAGGGGGGGAAACCGAGGGGGGGGGGGTTGTAATATAGAAATAAAGAACGATTTTTTAAATGACATCTCCTCCCAAACCACTGGGCCAATTTGAACCAAATTTGGCAGAAATGACCTTAGGTGGTCCCCCTTAAAATTAGCTAAAAGAATTGAAATCCGTTTAAAACTCTGGTTGCCATGGCAACAAAAGTGAAATTTCATCATAATCTTTAAGAATCTTCTCCTCCTGACCCAAAAGGCATAGAGCCTTGATATTTTGCATGAAGCATCAGTTTATTGATCTCTTACAAAATAGCTCAAATTATGATCCTCGGGTCTCCTGGGGCGGACCCAGTGGGGGGGGGG
Source organism: Fragum fragum (assembly GCA_946902895.1). NCBI lineage: Eukaryota > Metazoa > Mollusca > Bivalvia > Cardiida > Cardiidae > Fragum > Fragum fragum. The sequence continues at coordinate 38,342,997 of OX336374.1, forward strand.
GGAATAGGCATGAAGCATCAGTTCACAGACTTCTTTCTTATTTCTGAAATTGTAACCCATGGAAAAGTTTTTTCCCTCTTTCAAATCAGCACTAAAGCCTTGGAATTTGTAATTTAGACTTTTGGATCCCCAGGTTCATAGTCTTTATATGTAATTGTGGCCCACTTGTTTCATAATCCTAACCTTAACATGAAATTAGACTGTTGAAAGGAAAAGAGCCTTTATCTCAGGTGAGCGCCCCAGGGCCAACGGCCCTCTTGTTTATGTTTTATAGCAATTTGGATTTCCTATTTATTTCCAAGAGTCCTCAAAAGGATCAGTAGTTTAGTGGAACTGATCATGAATCTGTTCCCTTTTTGCCTAAATGGACAGAAATGCGTCAAAACCTGGTTCAACTGATTTGTTTTCCTGGGTCAAAAGTGTCAAATCAATTCAACCATTCCCACACAAACTTTCTTTTTTACAATACTCAAGAAAATTCCTTTTAGAAAATTTTGTGGAAATGGAAAACATCCTTGCAATAATCTCATCAATATCTTATTTCAATGCTAATTGCTAGACAACAATTACACTAATTGCTAAATAGCTTTATAGTAAGAACTGACAACAAGCGAAAAAAAAAACCCCAAAATATCAGAGCTATGGATGAATACAATAGTGGATAGGAAACTGTATTTATTGAAAGTAATTTCCCCTTTCTGGTTCTGTTCCCCAAATTTTCTTCAGTAGTGTCAGAACAAAGGATTGTGTATTGCAGTCACATCTAAATATGGAATGGATGGTAAAGAAATAATTATCACTTACACTTGTTTATAGGACTATCAATATATGTTTCAGTTTATTTGTATTTGTACTGTCTATTGATTTTCCTTTTTTTATGTGCAATACTTTTAAAAGGAATATGAATAAAATGGATATAATTTAAGAATTGGCTGTCTATGTTTGCCTTACAACTCTCAAGACAAAAGCTTTGGAAAATGTTATAGAAATGAAGCGATTGCTTAAAATGGGCAATTTCTTAATTTTCCAAAATACATTACAAAGATTTGAAGAGATTTAAAGATTTAAAAGATTTTTTGAATTTTAGTAACTAAAACTTGTCTGCAACATCTTTGATTTTGGACAAGTATAAGATTTTGTCATCTGGTAACTGGTTATAGAGCCTTTTGTCACTGCTGTGAATCTCCTAATGCCTCAGGAAAAGTAGGTAGATCCTTTGAAAAGAATTCCGAAATCAGTCCAAATAATGGTCCTAGACTCGAGATTATTGAGACATTGTATAAACAGCTTGAATATTTGACTAGAAAACTGGAAGTTCTTCCCAGAAAAGTTGGCATAAAGTTCAAGCCACAATAACATACAGTCTGACCAGTGCAGGGTGAATGTCAAACTTCTGACCAGTCTCTATAGTTCCTGCACATCTTTTTTTCTGCAGGATGAATGTCAAACAACATACATTCACTCAATGTTTGGAATAATCCAAGGTAAATTATACTTCTCCTACGATGAATGATTTTATCATGCCTGTCCAGAGGGATTTAAAGGTTTCCACTCAAGAATCATTCTTCAATTTCTAAATCCACTTGCCGAAACCCAGCGAGCTATTGTCATGGTCATATCCGAAGCGCGTCCTGCCTGTCCGTAAACCATTTCTTTAAAAATCTACTCCTCAGAAAGTACAGAATTCAACCAAATTTCACAGTAAAGATCTTTGGGTGACCCTTTATCAGATTTCTTCAAAGAATTTAGATCTGATGATAAACATGGTTTTAATGGGTGGGGCTAATTTCCATTTATGGTAAACCTTAAAAAATTCTTCTCAGAAACCATTTGATGGATTTCAACCAAATTTCACAGAAATGATCCTTTGATAGATTCCTTCAAAGAATTTTGATCGGATGAAAAACATGGCTTCTATGGTCGTAACTTATGTCCTTATGTGGTATCTAGTGATTTTTTTTTTTAAAGAATTGTGAATACCATTTTCATGTGACTTGGTAAATGACATTGAAAGGTTGAAGTATTAAAAGATTTCATTGACAAGTTTATTTGCCACATATGGTGAATATGATTCATGAAAACAACATCTACTACATCAGTACAATCAGACCCCTAGAGTACAGGCCCTCAAGTGCCTCTAGTTTATAATTTTGTTGTCTAGTAATGGATTGGAGACAGCAATGGACTGGTAGATATACAACCAAGAACTGGACACAGTATATGTTAAGACTTTAATTCAAGACTGCTTACTTTCACAAAATTATGAGAATGCTTTAGAAATACTGTATTTTTGAAAATATGTTACATTTACATTATTTAACCCATTCCCACACAATGACACTTTTTGATACCCTAAAGAAAAATAACTTGGAAAACATTGTATAAACAAAGCAATTTCTTCATTTTACACAATCTTTCCTATCCAGAAAATTGAAATAACCTAAAATTTCATGAACTTTGAATTATCATCTGCAACGACTTTCCATTTCATATTCTTTAAATTCTACAGAGGGTAACAAGCAATTTCTTCATTATCCACAATGTTTTCTATCCAAAAAGATGAAGAAATTTAAAATTCCATCAACTTGAAATTGTCGTCTGCAGCTTCTTTTAATTTGGACTAGTCTAAAATTTCACCATGTGGGAATGGGTTAAAGGCATCTAAATAATGCAAAGCTAATCAAAGCAACAGACATTTAACCCATTACCAGACGGCAAAATTTAAGACTGGTCCAAACTGAAAGGAGTTGCAGATGACAATTTAAAACATATGAAATTTTAGATGTCTTTTACTTTTAGGGTAGAAAACATTGTGGATAATGAAGAAATTGCTTGTAACTTGGCTTGTGACAAGCAATTTCTTCTTTTTCCACAATGTTTTCCTAAGCTTTTTCTCTTAGGGGCATCTAAAAGCATCACTGAGTGGGAATGGGATAACCCAATTAACCCAATACCAAATGACAAAATTTAAGACTGGTCTAATTTGAATTGAAGTTACAGACAAAATCTTTTTCCTTATTGATAGAAAACATTTTGGGAAATGAAGAAATTGTTTGTCACAAGCAATCTTTTTATTTTTCAATATGTTTTCTGAAGCTTTTTTCATGGCAATATCTGAAAATGGTTATAGTGTGAAAATGGATTAAAGGCCATTGACATAATTGAGATTTATTAATTAATTGATAATGGCCATTCTGAATAACTGAATTCTCACCTTAACGTTTCTGAAAACTTTATAAGTTGTTCTATCAAGTGTTTTTTTATCATTTTGTAACAAAGGCTTTATATTCTTAATCCATGGCGGGCTGAATAAAATCCTTTTCAGAATTGTTTTTAAAGCACTGGAGCACCTAACTATGGATTCCTGGTATTTCTCACACCAGTACTACCACTTCAGCCTTTCAAAGCCTCCAGCTGCTCATTCCACTTAGGCATATGATTATCCATTGTGGGAGACAAATGTAAGAAAGGAAATTTACCATAACTGGGGATCGAATCTTGGACCGTATGATTTAATATCCAACATGCTACCAACTGCACTATGGGAGGTCTTGGTCACTGAAATTTAGGAGCATTTAAAACAAAAATACATTCTGATACTTTGATGCATGCCAGCAGTTAACCCCTTCCTTTTTTGCAAAGTTTAGACCTGTTCAATTTGCAGACGAAAATTAAAAGTGGATTTATTTTGGAAAAAACCTTTTACTTGGTTAGAAAATGTTAAGGAAAAGGAAGAAATTGCTTGTTACAAGCAATTTTTTCTTTTCTACAATGTTTTCTCAATTACAAAATTACAGGGATGTCAAAACCTGGAAATGAACAGGCAATGGTTAAGTTCTGACTTGCCTTTGATTTGGTAAGTTTGCACTTATTACAACAGCAAAGATAAACAAGAGCCGTCAGAGACGGATTATGCTCCCCGAATAAGGCTTTGTCACAAAACTGTACGCCATTATTGTACAAAAAACTTATTGAATGCAATAATAGTGTGAGAATTCAGTTCACAAGAAATTTGGAAGTTTGACAAACATTAAAGGAATCTGTTTGGCTTCACAGGCCTGATTCTAGTAAAATTCAATATTATTGTATGGTAAAGGGTTAAATATTTTACCTTGACCATCACAGTTATCAATGAAAATGTCTACATACAAAAAATGCTGACTCTAACTTGAGTAGTCTTAAAGATACAATAGACTGATTTATTTTAGAGTAGGAAATATACAAAATGAAAATTACATGGCATTAAGCCCCCTTTTAGTATGGTAAGGTTCAATGATTCAAAAATTGAAATAAACATTACCTAGAGCACTAAATAAACAACATTTATGTGAAGTAAAAAGAAATTTTGGCAATTGGTAAAGGAGGTGTATTTGAAAATTAATGACCTTTACAATTTGACCTTGACCAATGACCTTGATTTTGTTATCTGCTGAAAAGTCTTGTCACAAGTAATAAACATTTGAAATATGAAGGCTGTGTAACATACCATTTTAAAATTACGGACAATGTTAAAATTAAGTTTTTCGAAATTTTAACATTGAGAAATGACCTCTACCTTAGCTAATGACCTTGAACATAGTACCAACAGAAAGGTCAGGTCATAAGCATTGCACATGTAAAATATGAAGGCTATATCACTTAATATTGTATACTTATGGGCGATGTTAAAGTTATTTTTTTCGAAATTTTAACATTGAGAAATGACCCTGATCTTGACAGATGACCTTGCACTTAATACCAACAAAAAGGCTATGTCATAAGCAATGCACATGACAAATATGAAGGCTATACCACATACCATTGTAAACTTATGGACAATGCTATAGTTAAGATGTTCGAAATTTGACCTTGAGAAATTATCTTGACCTTGACAAATGACCTTGAACTTAGTACCAACAGAAAGGTCATGTAACGAGCAATGCTAGTCTGAAATATGAAGGCTATATCACTTACCATTGTAAGCTTATGGACAATGTAAGTTAAAAACTTTGAAATTTTGACCTAGACAAACAATCTTGACCTTAACAGATGACCTTGACCTTAGTACCAACAGAAAGGTCATGTCATAAGCAGGGCACGTGTGAAATATGAAGGCGACATCTCTTATTAATCAAAAGTTATGGCCAATGTAAGTTTGTTGCAGAGAAATGGAGAAATAACGTAAGGCTATAAAACACTAAGCCCCCTTTTTCCATGACACATCTTATTTCCGCAAATTTCAAATAGTTTATAGTCAAGGGCATCTGATTTGCTACTCAAGTATGAAGTTTTATTAAATTCTGACCATTAGACTAGGAGAAATTTGAGAAAACTATGTTTTACCCTAAGTCCCCTTTTTCTGTGACGAGGCTTTAAATCCAAAAATCAGGAAAATCATAGGGAGCTCACATGGTAAGTTTCATTTGATTTGGTCAAAGGGTTATGAAGAAATCGCTATGGACAGACAGAGGGACAGACAAAGCAGCGACTATATGCTCTCCCTTCAGGTAGCATAAGTTCCTTAGTCGAGCAATTAGTCATTATATACTCTTTTTAATACATGTAGTTAACTGAAATATATCAGACACCTCATAATAAAGTTTTGAAGAAGAAAAATCTGTAAATATATTGCTCACCCCTGGTCTTAACATACAATTTGTCTCCAGTCTAATGTAAAGAAACAAGAATCATACAAAAAAAATCAAATATTTACTGTCCATCAGCGAAAACATTCATGGGTTATCTCATTGAATGAACAAAATAGCAATTCAAACAGCTCTGTTTGGTTCTCTATCTAACGAGTTGCACAGAGACTAGCATTGTACAAAAACAACAACTTTGTATTCTGTACAGATCATAGCACTTAACCAATTCCCACACAATGACACTTAGATGCCCCCCCGAGATTAACATTTGGGAAAACATTGTGTTAAATGAAAATATTGCTTGTAACAAGAAATTTTTTTCATATTTCTTAGACAGAAAGTTGAAAAAATCCAAAATTCCATTTAGGTTAAATTGTCGTCTGCAACTCCTTTGAGTTTTCACCAGTCTACAATTTTGCTGTGTGGTAATGGGTTAAATCAATCAAGACTTAACAAAATAAAAGATTATTCTGTAAAAACAGTATAATTAACCCTTTCCTGTTTTGCAAAATTTTAGACCTGTCCAAATTAAAAGGATTTGCAGCCGACAATATCAAATCAATTTTATTTGAAAGATAATCATTCAATATGGTAGAAAAATTTTGTGGAAAATGAAGAAATTGCTTGTTACAAGCAATTTCTTCTTTTTCCACAATGTTTTCTTAAGTATAAAAAAACAGGGACGTAAAAACCAGGGATTAAACGGGACAGGGTTAATCTGACATTGACCTTCCTTCTAGCACTGCTCACAAGCAACTATTAACTCATTGATGACAAAATTTTAGACTGGTCAAAATTGAAAGAATTTACAGATGGAAATTTCAAATTAGTGAAATAAAAAAAATAATATCTTGTTACAACCAATTTCTTCATTTCCACTAATTTTTCCAAAGCTTTTTTCTAGAGGGGCATAAAAAAGTAAAATTGTGGGGGAATGGCTAAATCGAAGAACATCCTTCCTCGTTAAAATAAGTAATATTTTGAGAAATTTTAAGTTCCCTTCATCCTATTTAACGGATTTTGTTGAACACATAAATTTTCTCTCAGTATATTAACCAAAGAAGAACCAAATTTGTCCTGCATTGCTCATCTGAATATCATAGCTTAACCAATTACCGCTTGAAATTTTTTTAGACTGGTCCAAATTGAAAATAGTTGTAGACTACAATATTTAGTGGAATAAATTTTAAAATTCTTTGTCTTCTGGGTGGAAAAACATTTTGAATGATGAAAAAATTGCTTATAAAGTTCTTCATTTTTGACAACATTTTCCCCAAACATTTTCGGCAATGTTTTCCAAAACTGTTTTCTGGGGGGGGGGGGTCAAAAAGCATCATTGTGTAGGAATGGGTTAAGACTTGAAAGTTTTGAATAAAAATTATCATGTATCCATGTGTAGTAACAACACATCATAGGGCTAACAGACAGTTTGCAGCTGTCAATCAAAAAAAGAATTGACCGTCAGATTATTCATTTGGAGAGGAATTTAATGATGAAATCTGACATTTTTAACATTTTTGTTGATTCGGCTACTGTATCTGCAGCCTATTCAAGCTGTAGTTACAATGTTTATGTCGCAAACCAACAATTTGCTTTTTGTTTCATGTTCCTGACAGTAAGTTAACCCTTTCCTGTTTTCAAAATTTTAGACTTGTCCAAATTCAAAGGTTTTGCAGACAGAAATTCAAATTGGATTTATTTTGAAAAATAATCATTCAGTAGGATAGAAAAAAATGTGCAAAAAGAAGAAATTGCTAGTTACAAGCAATTTCTTCTTTTTCTACAATGTTTTCTCAAATATTAAGTGGCAGGGACTTAAAAACCAGGGATTAACCAGGAAAGGGTTCAAGATCAGTTGACCTGTGAGAGGTCAGTTGGGGTGGCCAGTCATTTGTCAATTCACCTCTAGGAGTAATAATTTGAATCAAATTTGAAGACAATCAAAAGGCAAAGCTACTTGCTAAGTTTCAAAAGTCTATGCCTTAACATTTGGCTGAGGATGAAAGATATCCTTTTTAACTCAAAGAAAAATAAGTGATCCAAACATGTAAAATCTAAGAGCAATAGTTTGAGGTACTTTAGTAGGGCAATGCTGCAGACCTACTTAGCTAAATGTTAAATCCAAATTTAACAACATACAAATTATTTGATTCAACAGTATGAGATGATTCTTATAAGTGCCAACAACATAGAATTTCTGTAATTATGTGTAGAGTTTCTGTAATTATTTATACAATCGAATAAAAAAAAAAGCAAAAAAGTATACTAAACCACCAATCTCTTAACCCATTCCCATACAATGACTCTTTTTGACGCCCTTCAAAACAAATTGGGAAAATAGTATGTAGAATGAAGAAATTGCTTGCAACAAGTAATTTCTTCGTTTTCCCACAAAGTTATCACCTAAAAAGTTGGAAAAATATAAAATTCCATCAAGTTTAAATTGTCCTCTACAACTTCTTTCAATTTGGCCTACTGTAAAATTTTCTCATGTTGTAATGGGTTAAATGACAACTATTTGGTTGTCCCTTGAGTAATTTCTTAACCCATTCCCACACAATGACACTTTTAAACACCTCTCAATACAAAAGCTTTGGAAAACATTGTGGAAAATGAAGAAATTGCTTGTCACAAGCAATGTCTTCATTATCCACAATGTTTTCTACCCCCATAGACAAAGATTTTAAAGATTTCATGAACTTTAAATTTTTGTCTGCAAACTCTTTGAATTCGGACTGGTCTACAATTTTATTGTGCGGGAAAGGGTTAATACAAGATTTACTGTAAGTTTGATCCCCCTTGACAGAAATCCTGGATCTGCCATTGTCAGGTGAGCTAAATATTTTGAAAATATATCACATAGTAGCATAACAAAACATACCCTGAAGTAAGCATTAGAACAACATTTGGTGAGTAGGATAGCTCTCTTGCTCTATTATTTAACCCATCTCCACACAATGATGCTTTTTGATGCCCCTCAAGAAAAATGCTTTAGAAAACATTATGGAGAATGAAGAAATTGCTGGTTACAACCAAATCCTTCATTATCCACAAATGTTTTCTAACCCGAAATACCATGAGTTTTAAAATTTCATCAAGTTGAAATTGTTGTCCGCAAAGTATTCCATTTTTGACAAGTCTAAAATGTTGTGTGGTAGATGTAATGGATTATTTTACTGTCAGCCCGATTAGCTCAGTTGGTAGAGCACTTGACTTCAAACCTCAAGGTCACGGGTTCGAGCCCTGGGCTGACCATATCAACTAACTAGCTAATTGTCTTTCGGATGAGACGTTAAACCGAGGCCCCGTGTGACGATGCTATCCATCGAGCACGTTAAAGAACCAGGCGGAGCTCTCAGTAGTTTCGTCCTGTATCCTTGCACTATCCCCCGTAACAACTAACCGTCTTCTGGGGGCGTCGCTCATATGGGCATGTGCTACGGTAGCGACGATAAATAAACGGAAAAAAAAAAGTAATGGATTTTATGCCCCACAACAAGATTCCTCCACAAGATTGAAAAAAAATATTTTGCATATAAATCAGGCTATACTCAGTCTTGGAAATTATTTACACTTAACCCATAACCAGACGGCGACATTTTAGACTGGTCCAAATTGAAAGAAGTTGCAGACGACAATTTATCATCTTTGAAATTAAAGATTTTTTCAACTATCTGGGAAGAAAATATTGTGTAAAATGAAGAAATTGATTGTTACAAACAATTTCTTCATTTTACACAATGTTTTCCCAATTATTTTTCTTGAGGGGCGTCAAAAATAGTCACTGTATGGGAATGGGTTAAATACTACTGAAAAAAACCTGTTATCAGGTATAAGATTATGCTTCTAGAAGCATAATTGCTACATTTACAGCAGGATATTAGCTTAAATAAAGCTTTTAATTATTTTTGTAGTTAGGTGTAAATTCTCAGTAAAGTACAAAAAAGTTTAACAATGTTGAACCCTAAAGTTTCATCCTCCTTCTGTTCAGTCTAATCTAGAATTGTTGCAAAGCAGACTTATACCCACCACCGGCATATTTTCATTCAAGTAGCACAGTTGATCTTTGACCTATGTTGACCCATAACGATAGGGCACCTTCTTGAGTCATGCATAGCATTTGTATAAATTTTCAAGGTCCTAATTCAAATGGCTTACAAGTAAGAGCATGAAAATGGTTTTCAATCAAAGTTGGGCAATTCCTTGAATTATTGGCAACAATTGTATGAAGTTTCATAGTTCAGTTGTATGTCACTTAGTTCTAAAGTTAGAACACAGAAACAGAAAGACTGACAGATATGATGAACCAGTATACCCCCCTCTACTTCTTAGGTTGGGATATAATAAAACGATTTCAACTTGGCAGTGACTTTGAAAATGAGAACTATACTTTAAAGGGCTATAGAAGGGCATTTAAGAAACATCCTATTTAACGGATAACCTTCCCCTCCCTTCAGAAAATTTTTGTTGGAAACAAAGTGTACAGGCTAACTATTATATATTTTAAACGGGTTTACCTTTTGATATTGTCCTGTCCAAATTCAAAGGTTTTGCAGACAAAAAGTTAAGGTGGATTTAATTTGAAACAATGGCCATTCAGTAGGCAAGAAAACATTGTGGAAAAGAAGAAATTGCTTGTCACAAGCAATTTCTTCTTTTTCTATAATAATTTCTCAATTTTAGAATCACTGGGATGTAAAAACAAGAAATTGAACAGGAATTGGCTCATCCTTATAATGCTAATCATAATTTCTATACAGAATTACATTTAAATCAAAGGCGGATAGCACTGGAAGCACCAATTACGGGATGATTTTCATGCATGAAAAACTCTGGCTTATAAGGGACAAGACTAAGCTGAGACTTATGCGCAGGCTGATTTTTATCTACTTCCTGCCAAAGCTGGAATATGACAAGGGTTAATTGCAGTCAAGATTTTGAAGTATATTTGAACACAAAATAAGCATCACATCAGGTAGACAAAAATATATGCCTGTGCCTTTCTAGGCTGTAAGTGCTGAAAAGCTGGAGATTTTCTTAAAATAACAACAATAAAACTATCAAAATATTTGACACCCAGAACATAACCAAAATAACACCAAGGCTATAACAAAATATCTGTCAGACAAAAACATTGTGAGAAAGTGAATTATTGTTTAAGATTTGTCTGTTACAATCATTTTCTTCTTTTTCAATAAAATTTTGTCAATACAATTACAATATAAATCAAGGCTATGAAAGCCTTTAGTCGTGTTGGAAAGGGTTAACCAGCTTTCATTTGTTACAAAATCTTTAACAACCTTCAACAATAAAAGAACAATCACAGTGATTAACCCTTTCCCGTTTTTGGAAATTTTAGACTAGTCCAAATTGAAAGAGGTTGCAGACAACAATGAAAACTGGATGCAATTTGAAATGGAAATCCTATGTGGTAGAAAATATTGTGATAAAAAGGAGAAAATGCTTGTTACAAAATGTTTTCTCAAGTATAAAATCCCAGGAACGTAAAATCCCGTGTTTGAACAGGAAAGGGTTAAATTCTAATCATCTACATAATTTTCTACATTTTACGTTAAAAAAATTAGTCTTTCTGTCAATTTGACCCCATACACAGGTGACAACTTTTTAGACAGGTCATTCTATACAAGAAGTTGCAGAAGACAATTGACCTATAAGTGCCAAGTAAGATAGAAAATATCGTAAGAAAAGGAGATATTACCTGTTACAAGCCATTTCTACTTTCCTGAGATTTTTCAAAGAGTCAAGAAGGGGTATTGTATGGCATTTAAAGTTAGAATGAAACGTTTCAGTATTGAGAAAGCATTGTGGTTAATTACTTGTTAAACTTAAATTCTTCTTTTTTCCCTATGTTTTACCAAACTTTTTCATCAGTAGGTCAATCAACTAGAGGCACTTCAGATCTGTATTGCTCAACAGGCCTGAACCGAATAATGTTTTCATGAATTCAATGTAATCTGAGTCATCTTTGCCATACCCAGTACTGTAAATCTAATTACTGGAGTTCTTGAGTAGAGAAAAAACTTTTCATAGTTATACAGAAGTTGAGCCAGGTCATCTGAAATTCATTTACAAAGTCAGATCAGGCACAAGTGGAATAAAAAACAGCAAAAGCTCCTCAGAGCTGGAAGTGCTCTTAACCCATTACCAGGGGACAAAATTCAAGGCTTGTCCAAATTCAGAGATGTTGCTGGCAACAATTTTTAGTTGATGAAGTTTGAATCTATTTTTGTCTTCTGAAATAGAAAACAATGTGGATAATGAAGAAATTGCTGGTATCCACATTGTTTTCTAACAAGCAATTTCTTCATTTTCCATAATGGTTTCCAAAGTTTTTTTTCATTTTGGGGGGTGTCAAAAAAAAAGTCACTATGTGGGAATGGGTCAAGACCATCTTGGGTGAATATTCTACACAACAGATAGAAAACATAGATAAGTACTGTATTCCTATGGAGAAATATTTCCTGCCTCCAAAAAATGTTTTTCAGTGATTCTGATAAAGGGTCACCCAAGGACCATTTCTGTGAAATTTGGTTGAAATCTATAGAGGGTCACCCAAAGATCATTTCCATGACAGCTGATGATAAATCAACCAGTGAGTTCTACAGAACTATTTATATAAGCCGCAAATATTAAAGCTATATTTTGAAGGAATCTGACTAAGGTTCGCCCAAGGAACATTCCTGCGACGTTTGGTTGAATTCCAGCTGTAGTTTCTGGAAATTTTTTTACAAAAAAAGAAAACTGATGGAGTGTTGCATGCATGACAGACACAACTCCATGACAATTGACGGATCGCTGGCTCTGCCCACTGTGCCCCCGAATGAAGTTCCACTTAGATATCAAACAGAGTTATTTTTCAAAATATTATGGCATGTAACATTTAACCCTTTCCTGTTTTTCAAAATTTTAGACCAGTCTGAATTCAAAGAATTTGCAGATGACAATATAGAATAGATTTTACTTGAAAAGTAATCATTCAATAGAGTAGAAAACATTGTGGAAAATGAAGAAATTGCTTGTATCAAGCAATTTCTTCTTTTTCCACAATGTTTTCTTAAGTATAAAAACAAGGGGATGTAAAAACCAGGGATTGAACGGGAAAGGGTTAACAACAAAGTTAAATAGGTTGGCAGCCTAAGCATCGTAAATACAGCTTGAAAAAGCTGTAGATACCATCTTTAAAGTTGCCAAACGAACAAAAATATGTCAGATAAATGTCCCAAATGTCATAGTTCAAAGCTCACTTCCGTTCAAAGTGATTGATTTGTTTGGTCAAATGATTCTTTGATTGATAGCCACTATTTCAGTCAATAGCACAATTAGCTTTTGGCAAGTGCAGCTAAATTGCAGGAATATCAGCCATGATTGTTAAATATTATCTAGTACATGTCCTCAGTATATTCAGATGAAGGCTGCATTCCTCTATCTATCAATGCCTTTTTTTTCTTTTCTTCCTCTTGCTGTTTGATGATTTGTTCATCCCTCTGCATTTCTAGAATCTCGTCAATCGGAACTTCTTCTAGTGCCGTATTGTTTTCGTTCTCCAAGTCCTGAAAATAAATGCATTTTACCCTATTTAGGCTTGTCAAACTGTAAGACAAGTCTAAATTCAAAGAGGCTGCAGATGGCAATTTCAATTTGAAGAAATTTTTAAAATCTTTGTTTCTCGGCAGAAAACGATATTGGAAACGAAGAAATATCTTGTCACAAGTATTTTCTTTATTTTTCACTATGTTTTCCAGAACTACTTTATATTGAGGGGCATCAAAAGGCATTTTTGTGTGGAGTTGGGCTAATTCCTTAACCCATTTTTAGACTCTCCATCTTACATGTAAAAATATGAATTCCCGGTATTCTATTTCTTCAACGCATAAGAAACAAAATATTGAAACTTTCGACAAAACCACCTAAAACCCTTCATTTCAAAAATCAATTACTCTGCATTTTTTTTAAATAATTACAAATGTTTCACGGACATGGATGCCCCAACATGATTGTCTGGTAAATGACCTTCAGTTGTGACCTTGAACTTTAAATAACTACAAATGTTTCACGGACATGGATGCCCCAACATGATTGTCTGGTAAATGACCTTCAGTTGTGACCTTGAACTTTAAATAAATACAAATGTTTCACAGACATGGATGCCCCAACATGATTGTCTGGTAAATGACCTTCAGTTGTGACCTTGAACTTAGGAGAAGCCAATATAACTTTACACATGACACTAGTACTCTTCCAGGGGCACAACTATGGCAAGTTATCTTGAAATCCATAAATCAATGTAAAAGATATGCTCTAGAAAAAGAAGTGGACACAAACCACTAACACACACATCCACAAGTTTTCATATGTATTAATTTGTAAATTCTAATCAAGGATAAATTTTTAAAGCTAATACCAGACGTCAAAATATTAGACTGGCCCAAATTGAAATGAGCTGCAGACAACAATTTCAAGTTAATGAAATTTTAAAGATTTTTAACTTTCTGGTTAGAAAACATTGTGGAAAATTAAGAAATTGCTTGTAACAAGCAATTTCTTCATTTTCCTCTATGTTTTAGAAGGTATTATATTGAGGTAGCTTTTAAAAGTGTCATTGTGTGGGAATGGGTTAAAAGAAATAAGCTCGAGAATACTAACCACTTCTCCCAGTAATACCACATTTTCTCCTCTCACTATGAATATCCCGCGAGGAATATCTCCATACTTTTTTCCAACATGTATTCTCTCTATTGTTCTATGCAATACTAAGTTTGCTGGAAAGTACATATATAACAAGATATCATAATATAACCTATCGCATGGAAGTGATATAAATTTGTTTAGCCCATTCTAACACAATCCCATTTTTAGGCTCTTAATGAAAGAAGCTTGAAAAAACATTGTGGAAAATATAGAAATTGCTTCTACATGCAATGTCTTCACAATATATTTACCTTAAAAGACAAAGAATTTTAAAATGTCACAAACCTCAGCAACTCCTTTAAATTTGGACCAGTCTTAAATTGTGATGCCTTGTAATTGTTAATACTTTCTTTATAATATACTGGTGATTTTTGCCCTAGAGTAGTAACAACACAAGTTAGTTGACATCTAAAGGACCTGCGAAAATGATGAAACAGCCCAGGCTTAAAATGGATAAGCAGGTGGTGTATACTGAGATAAGACTGCACACAAATGCAGGCTGATCTTTGTCTATGCCTCCTACCAAAATAGAAATATTCCAGGCTTAGCATGACATAGTTTAATATTATTTAGTGTGGGATTTTCCCTATGTTACAGATCAAATTGAAAAGGCAAAAAATTATGGCCATTGGGTGAAATATTAGGGTACCTTCTTTAGAGACAGATCATTAAGATTCTTGTTGAAGATATTAGAACATAGCATTCTTTGACCTAGATTTCTAAATAAGAATTAGAAGATCTTTTATTTTGGATAGTAAGTACAGTATTTACAGTGTGTTCACTCATCATTTCTAAAGCTATTTTCCAACTAAGATATTCCGCTAATTTTTGCTGACCAATTAGAGATCAGGTTATAGTGTTGATCTGGTTCTTTGATTTTTGACCACATATTGGGTTTTGAATTTAACCCTTTCCTGCTCAATCCCTGGTTTCTAAGTCCCTGTAATTTTATAATTAAGAAAACATTTTGGGAAAAAAGTAATTGCTTTTATCAAGTAATTTCTTTTTTTATCCACACTATTTTCCATCCTACTAAATTTAAATTTTCAAATTAAATCCAATTATAATTTTTGTCTGCAAAACCTTTGAATTTGGACAGGTCTAAAATTTAGCCAAAGAGGAAAGGGTTAAAGGGATTAAAGGATTCTTGGGAATACCTATGATCAAAATTTCTTGCTTTAAGTGTCTGAGACCCTTTCCCAAAAAGTATGCGTTGTGAAGTCAGTCAAATAATTTGTACTTAGACTGCCAGCAATATCAGCCTTTGATTTGTTAACCCTTTCCTGTACAATCCCTGCTTTTCACGTCCCTGTAATTTTATCCTTGAGAAAACATTGTGGAAAAAGAAAAAATTGCTTGTAACAAGCATTTTTTTCTTTTTCCACAATATTTTCTACCCTACTAAATGGTTATTTTTCAAATTGAAGCCATTTTAAATTTTCGTCTGCAAAACCCTTGAATTTGGACAGGTCTAATATTTTGCAAAACAGGAAAGGGTTAAAAAAAAACATGGCCAGTGTTCCATAAAACAATTATTTGTTAAATCTGTCCAACACAATGACACTTTTTGACGTCCCCAAGATAAAAAGCTTTGGAAAACATTGTGGAAAATGAAGAAACAAACAATTTCTTTATTATTCACAATGTTTCTACCCCAAAAGTAAAAAAAAAATCAAGAAAAACATTAACGGAAATTTGTTTTCTGAAACATCTTCAATTTGGACCAGTCAAAAACTTGTCCATGTGGTAATGGGTTAAAGAGATAAGTTCCAGAAGAGGTCAATTAGATATATCTGATAAGAAAGAATGATTATTCTAGATTCAGAAAAGATTGAGAAAAGCTACCAAGAAAATAAAGTATCCACCCAGGTCAGCCTGTGCAAGCCACACACCCTGGCAAGGATTGATACTTTTCGCACTTCTAGATTCAAGTAGTAATCTAAGTAATGCCAACACAGAGCCAACTTTGCACCTCTAAGGTTTCTTTCATGCTTCACAGGTCAAATTTATTCCATTCCCACACAATACCGGTTTTTTATGCCCAACAAGAAAGAAGCTTTCTCTACAATGTTTCTACCCTAAAAATCAGAATTCTTAGAATTTTGACAATTTATAATTGTTGTCTACAACTTCTAATTTGGACTAGTCTTAAATTGAGTGTCTGGTAATGGGTTAATATCTATGCATACCAAATTGATCAATGCTTCGTAATATTCCTATCAAGGTTCTGCCATCCCTCAGAACTACCAAGAGTTTTTCTGAAAAGAAAACAAGATGTTTGTGAAACACAATTCCCCCGAAATATAAGCATTGATTCTTGAAAAGCCTTGAAGTATTTGGAAATGTTAACTTGGTACGTGATCTTGACCTTATCACATGACCTTGACATTAGGAGATGCATCATCATGCCAAATATGAGCATTGTATCTTGAATAGGCAGGTAGTAATTGGCAATGTTAAGTTTTTTGGTTAAGTTTTGCTGACAGACAGACAGACGAAAAGACGGACAGACAAATGGACAGACATACAATGATAAAACAATGTGCCCCGATCTTTCGATGTGGGGCATAAAAATACATTAGAGCCTGCGCATGACATTTTCAACTATATAACATGTCGACAGTTTAGTGTAAAAACATCTTAAGTGTCTATACATAGTATAGACACTTATGATGTTTTTACACTAAGCCATCGATGTGTGTGCAGGGCTCGTGATAGCATTTGAAATAGAGGAGTAATTGACTCTTTCACCATTTAATTTCAAAACATGGCTTTGAACGGCCAAAACATCAAAAAAAGAGCAAATCTTAACATGAACTACGGCACTGAAGTGAAATAAATTTGTTTAGCACATTCTAACACAATCCCATTTTTAGGCTCTTAACCCTTTCCTGTTCAAACCCTGGTTTTTACGTCCTTGTGATTTTGTAATTGAGAAAACATTGTTGAAAAAGAAGAAATTGCTTGTAACAAGCAATTGCTTCTTTTTCAACAATATTTTCTACACTACTGAATGGTAATTTTTAAAATTGTATCAACTTTAAATTTTTCGTCTGCAAAATCATTGAATTTGGACGGGTCTAAAATTTTGAAAAACAGAAAAGGGTTAATGAAAGAATCTTGAAAAAACATTGCGGTAAATATAGGCTGTGTGTAAGCACAGTCTGATCAGAGACTTTACTTGGTGCATGTTTACAATGGTTGAAAATGTCACACACAGGTTAGTATATTGATTGGTTTTTATGGGATTTTAGGCCACTGCCACCAGTGTTTATATTACTTTACTACATCTGGTGAACCTAACCATTCGTTCCCAATTCTCACACCAGTACAACCGCAGTATTAAATTTCAGTAACCAGTGACTCTCCTTAGGCAAACTAGTTACAAATCATTAAGCACTGATATGTTGAGGTTTTGGAAGTAAGAGGACAACGTCCCCATGGTCTAAAAAGTGGGGGCATTTTAAAAAATTAATATATCACAAGAACAATCTAGCTACCAAGGTTTGGAACCAAGGGGACATTGGGACACACTAGCACACCCACTCACACATGGAACAAGGTAAATCTATACATCTGTCACAATCATATGGCGGAAGCATAAAAACTGGCCTGTATGTGATATTTCAAACAACTGATAGATTGCACCCGACAGGAAGTTCCACTTCGATATTAAACATAGTTATTTTGCAAAATTTATGGCATATGTAACATAAAAGTAAAATAATTGGTTGACAACCCAAATGCTGTAACTATAGCTTATTCAAGCTGAAGTTACAATATTTTAGCCGCCAAACCAACAAAAATGTTTAATATGAATGTTACCAATGTAATACAGCTGTAATACCGGGTATGTCGATTACATACGTGCAACAAGAAAAGACTTGGATAAACAGTCTTCTCTGTGCACTCTGTAGATAGGTCCTTAATCAAAGTATCTGATATCAAACAGATATTGTCAATTGATTTCTTTAACCCATTGCCAGATGACAAAATTCCAGACTGGTCCAAATCAAAAGAGGCTGCAGACTTCAATTCAAAGAAAGTGAAATTAAAAATGAGTATCTAAAAGGGAAGGAAACAATATGAGTAAAGGAGAAATTGAATCTAGCAAGTAATTTCTCCTTTCCTCATAATAGTCTTGTTAACCCATTCTATTCAATTTTGTTTTCCCACAACCCAACAGCCTCAATGGGCAGGTGGTATAGGTGCTTGACTTGTGATCTGAAGGTCATGGGTTTGAGCTCCGCAGGCACCGGGGTGTGTTCATGGGCAAGACGCTTGTTAGCCAGCCCAAGTCTACCTAGCTTTAGAATTGGGTATCAGTGGGCTTAAATGACTGCCTCTCTTTCAGAGACGTGAAAACAATTGGGTTGTGAGTGTTTGAGAGCGACTCTATAAGCCGAGGGCTTTCCTCACAATCGAACTAAAATGTAGAGTAGAGATTAAGCAATTGAAACTTTGGGTAACATATGGGATTTACTCCTTGAATAAAATGTAGGCTATAAATAACCATGAAATACAGTCGCCAGCCAGTAAACTCTTAATATATGGAAACCCATTTAATTCTAACAAGGTAAAATAATATAAGATATTGAATGATTTTGGTTTGCAAATTATACATGTAGGACATAGAACAAAAGGTAAATCCTTAGTAAAAGAAGCAGAAGCTACTTTAAAGTTACCAAGAAAGCAAATTAATGTGAAGGTCTGACTTCAATGACTTAAGTCCAAATATTTTGACATCCAGCAGTTACCTAGCTGTCAAAATTAGGAGGACTGGTCTATTGCATTGACTTTTATTGTTTTAGTGCCATCCTAAAATGTGACCACTGCTGCAAACAGGACTAAAATCTTAACCTGCTGGACCTAGGACCGAGTGCTCTTGAAACTGAGCTTTCAAGATAGCCTTAATTATTTGTTGCCCTTTAGCCTGTGTGATGATAATTGCTTCGACATTCTTACATTTTAAAAAGCAATATGCAATGTTTTTTGCTTGAAAACATAAATGCAGAAATATTAACTAAAAAATATTACTATCTATTTCTTCAATGAGACTTGCAGTTCCTGGCATGTAATTCATTGTCAAAACATGTAAGATTTATGTTTAATCAATCTAAAGCTCATTTGTTCATCAAAATTGCGTCTCGGTGATAGTGATCAATCTCTATCCCCAACCGCTTACAATTAGACCGGAAAAATTACTTTAAAGGCTTTAGACTGGAGGTTTATATATCTAGCCCCGACGGACAGAGGATTGTCGCAAGATAAAACAAAATGAGAGGGACAAAAATGAGACGGTAGTTAAAGCTGACATTTAAAGTGAAACAACAGCTTAACATGGTGCACCTAGAACATTACTTTATAAAGGGGGAGAGTTAGCTGCGACATCGTAGCCTTCTTTCTGACGATTATCGCAGCTAAGAAAAGTACAAATGTATCGGATAGTCTACCCTTGATTGTGAGCCTGTCCTTATCCAACGATACCAATATCAGAGAGCAGCGTAGATGGGACAGGCTCTACAGTTTAAATATACCCTACCGTGAGTGACCGGTCGAACCTGGAATAAAGTTGCCCAAAAATATTTTGATAGCCTACTTAACATAAACTTGAGTAGACATCGTTCTCGTGGTTATCTGAAAAGCGAAAGTTGCTTTTAGAAGTTATCTAACAAAGCTTTTTTATTTCAGAACTGAAGTCATTTACGTCATTCCGGCGCCGGGTCATTCTCGTGATACCAGGTGAGCTCATTTGCATATGGCACAAATTCAACCCGAAGAAAACCGTTGAAAGAGACAAGGACAACGACAAACTCTATGAATGTTGTCACATCATGGGGTTAGCGCAAAACAGGCTTTATGGAAAGTGCCTACACGCATGCCCTCTTACCGCCTCGAGGTACAGATTTTATCGAATCGAAAATCGGCTAGCTAATCGTGACAACCGTCCCGATAACGTTGATCGTGGCGCATCAGTTCGAAATGAGTTAAACCGTTTGACGCACCACCAAACTGACTCAGCAACTCTACGACCGAAATCTTAAATAGATAAACTTGAAATTGAACCAGTTAAGAAAATAGGCTACCATATTTTATTGTCGAGCCCGCTTGCGGTGAGCGAGACATAGGTAGTTGTCACTATGAGATGTCGGTTTATGTGAGTAAGGCCGTCCGTATTTTTCCAGACAATTACTCCTACATTTATGGATGGATTTCAAAATACTTGGCACAATTATTCTCTATCATGAGTAGATGTGCCATTTGAAATAAATGTTCGGATAGTTCTAATGTCAAGGTCACAGCTCAAGGTCATTTACTAAAATTCCATTAGTCCATCCGTCCGAATTTGTCCGGACAATTACTCCTACATTTATGGATGGATTTCAAAATAGCTTAGCACAATTATCCTCCACCATCTGTATATGGGCCATTTGAAAGAATTTTCGGATAATTCTAATGTCAAGGTCACAGCTCAAGGTTAAACACTACAGTTGTGCTTGTCCGGAGCATGATGCCTACAAAACTTTGCTGGCTCAACAGCAGTTGTCATTGGGCAACCATCTTTTAGATAAACGACCTCAGATTTGTAAAAAAATACTTTTTAGGATATTTGTATTCACTGTTTATAAACGGTGTGTTTAGGTTTTTAGTTTCATACCTCAATGAAAACAAAAATATTACCCTAATTGTTCTTAACTAATCCTCTAGTATGATTAAAAGAGGCTTAAAATTATCTCTTCTAATAGAAAGAAGGCCATAACGAAGGCTTCCCGTAAATCATTATGCCCAAAACTTTTTGAATGTAAGATGGTGGTGTATCAAAATAAGTAAAATGATTTCTCTT
This sequence comes from Fragum fragum, assembly GCA_946902895.1. Classification (NCBI taxonomy): domain Eukaryota; kingdom Metazoa; phylum Mollusca; class Bivalvia; order Cardiida; family Cardiidae; genus Fragum; species Fragum fragum. Next base: position 38,364,174 of record OX336374.1, read on the forward strand.
AGATCAAAATTAGCCCTATTGTTTTGAGATCCCAGATTTTTTTACTTCGAACTTTACATTCAAATATGATTACGGTTTGTATATATGAAAACTCACCATAAATTGTAGATACGAATCTCCAATAAAGCATCACCTCTACCAGTTATAAAAAAGTTTGTGCATTATTTGGTTATTCTAGAGGACTAAAGACCCATTTCCCGCCGTTTTCCACTTAAAGAGAGAGAGAGAGAGAAAGAATACAGAATAGGTGCTTTTCGGCCTTCATTTTTGAGTTTGCGTCATTTTATTTAATTTCTTAATTAATTTTGAAGGCAATCGCACTGAAGTGAAAGCTAAAAATAGCTACAACATGAAGCCGCGCGAATCTATTCATATCTTTAAGGTTGATTTCTTATGATCTTACCGCGAAAAAAAATTAAGAAAAATAAGACGTTAATAGTTATCGATTAAAGTGTGGAATTCAAACGTGCCCCGGACACCCCTACTTGGGGTTGTTAGGAAATGGTCATAATTACATTTGTCGATTTGTATTTTGTATCATATCACATATTAATAAAATTAGTAAAAAAACAAGGTAGTCTGACATAAAAAGAATTAAACATAATTAGAACTACTAACGGAAAAGTTAGTATTTTAACCTATTACCACATAATCCCATTTAAACCATTACCACATAATCCCACGTTTTTACGCGCCAAAAAATAAAAAGGATCATATGAGGTAGAAAACATTGTGAGAAAAGAAGAAATTGCTTTTTGACGAACAATTTCTTCTTTTCTCACAATATTTTCTACCTCATATGACCCTTTAATATTTCAAACAAACTTTGTTTTGTCGTCTGCAGCCTCATTCAATTTGTACCAGTTTAAAATTTTATTGTTTGGGAATGGGTTAAACTTGTTTGTTACCAGAAGAGAAAGAAAATGGCCTTAAAATTCATTGTGGAGGTGGAGAAATTGCTTATGACAAGCAATTCATTCATTTTCCACAACGTTTTCTACCCCATAGGACAAACATTTCAGAATTGCAATAATTAAAATTTGCCTTCTGCAACCTCCATGAGTATGGACCAGTCTAAAATTTTGTCGTCTGGTAATGGATTAAAATACAGCATTTAAAGCCTCCCTTTTCGGAGCCGGCTTGTATGATAATCTGGTAGAGTGTTCAGCTGGTTTGTTGAAGTATCATTAAGCAACATATTTCTTGATTAGTACCTGTGTTGGTGATTGATCGATTGAATCGGGTTGAACGCCACTTTAAATAGTATTTAAGTCATATCGCGGCGGCTGAAGCATCTAACAATCGGTTCCTGGTATCTCTCACACCAGTACTACCACTACATCCTTTCCTTGCCTCCAGCTGCTATCCCACTTAGGTTTACGATTATCCGCCCGTTGGTGAGAGAGAAATGTCGGAAAGGATATGTAGATAGATAGATAGATAGATAGATTCTTTATTGACACAAACTTATACAAAGTTTCTGGTCATTTTACAAATAATACATTGAACAAAGAATAACATGTGAAAGGTTAGCAATATCATTTGACAATTTCTCGAGCAATAGAAATTGAATTCCCTGGTTATATTTGCGTAGAAAAATAAGAAGGCAAAAGAATAAAATGTTGTTTACCGGCATTTTATGCTTTCCCCTAAATATTCATCACTGCAACGGTAACACAAGATTTTGTCATCTGAACTAGCTTTCAAAATGAGATTGACCTGATAATTAGACGTAAGGGAAACGGTTAACAAATTTAATTTGTAATCAAAAAGTAAACAAAAGCGGAAATGTTGTTTACTTGTTGGAGGAAGAACATGTTCAATATATGAAAATTTAAGAGTTGTTTAACAGCAAAGAATTGCGTAAGATGAATGACTCGTAAATGAATTTACTAGCTTTTCTAATAGTACGTTTATCATTTGAACCCATAAGTGAAATGAATTTGAAAACATTGGGTCTAACATGGAAAGAAGTTGAAATATATTTCTTTCTAATGTCATCGTAAACAGGACAAACTAGCATAAAGTGGTATTCGTCTTCTATATCCATAGAGTTGCACATGAAACAGTGTCTAAGCGAACGGTCAGATGTATCAGCATTGTAACGGCCAGATTCAATTCTTAATTTATGGGAACTAAGTCTTAATTTCGTAAATGCATTTCTAAACTTCTTTGGTAAGTTATCTAAATACTGTTCAAATTCAAAATTTGCCTTATATTCCTTGTATAATGTTAATGATCTGCAGATTTGAATGCTATTAATCCAATTTTGTCTAAAAACATCTAAAAGTCTAGTTTTAAATTCTACATGGAAAGACTTTTAATTTACGCCAGAAGGATTTTTCCATACATATGAAAAAACATAGGAGTCTAAAAGATGTTTGACCTGACTGCACCAGTTAGTTTTGTTGTTTAAAGTGTCCGAGCGTAATGTAAGATATGTCGTTTTTAACAATATGCTTTCACTACTTTGAATTTTACACCAATATTTGATTATTTTTACATAGCGGTGAATATAAAGAGGATAGCGTCCCAACTCCCCATAAACTGCCATGCTCGATGTTGATTTTTTCACATTAAGTAGTTGTTTACAAAACCTGAGGTGCAGACATTCAACACTTTTGTTTTTACTAAACCCATTTAATTCACAGCCAAAGTTTAAAATAGATCCTACGAATGCATCAAAAAGTTGCATCATGGTTGATGGTTTTAAATTGAGTTTTCTTGTATTATTTAGAAGAACGTTCATAGCTTTAAGTCCTTTTCCGTTTAGTGTCTCAATATTTAAATTGTAAGAACCCGTGTAATAAAAGACTGTTCCTAAATAGTTAAAATTGTCTACTATTTCAAGGTCATTATCATTATACGTCCATCTTTCGTCATTTGTAATATTTCCGCGTTTTCTAAAGACCATGACCTTAATTTTATCTGTGTTGACTTCTAAACCCCATCTGCTACAATAGTTGGATAGTAAATTCAAACTGTTTTGAAGATCATTTACACTGTTACCAAGAATTACCATGTCGTCTGCAAATAGGAGTAAAATGAAAGTGATATCCTCTATAGTCAATCCAGAAGAAGGCTTATTCAAAAGAAACATTTCAAGGTCCTATATAAAAAATGAGAAAAGTAGAGGAGAGATTACCTCCCCTTGTTTGAGACCGACTGCGCAGTCAAAGAACTCTGAGTACGAATTACAGCCTTTGATACAAACTTTTACATTTTCATAAATACTCCGTAATACCCTTAGTAATTTGCCATTTATTCCAAGACAATGTAGTTTATACCATAAGCCGTTGAGATAGACGCTATCGAATGCTTTTTTAAGATCGATAAAGGCACAATATAATCTTTTCTTATCGCTTAAATATTTTTGAATAATTCCATTTAAAACAAAACTTGCATCGATTGTTGATAATCCTTTACGGAAACCAAATTGAGCATCACTAAGAACATTATTTGAATCAGCCCATGAGCTTAGCCTTTTATTTAATATACTGGTAAATATTTTCGAAAAAGTACTTACTAAAGTGATACCTCTATAATTATTAACATTATTCTTATCTCCCTTTTTGGGAATGGGAATAATGAAACCCTCAGACCAACTTGTAGGAAAGTATCCGGATTCTAATATAGAATTGAATATATCAACTAAATGACATGATAGAATATCAACTGTAGAAATGAAATACTCATTTAGTAAATTGTCGCCTGCATAGGCTTTGTTACATTTAAGGGAACGAATTGCAGATTCCACTTCGGCGATAGTAATACGCATGTCTAACTCATCGAAATTACACTTATTAGAATTAAAATCATGACTCTTACAAAAATCTTCACTCGTTTGATCCGATGCTTTGGAGAGTTCATTTTGCAACTGTGAAAAATGTGTAAAAAATTCTTGCAAAGAGATATCAGAATTAGCCGATTTCTTTTTACTAAAGAGTTTCCAAAAATCTCTGGGTTTAGAATGCCTTAAACTTTCGAGATATTCAACTTTTTTTGCTTCAGACTGGTGTTTCTTTTTTCTTACAAGTTTCTTGTAGGACGATTTTAGATCCAACATTGATATTCTATTATCCCGAGTTTTAGAACGAATGAAGTTATTTCGTGCTTTTATATAGGAATTTTTGGCATTTTTACAGTCATTGTCGAACCAAGACGCCTTATTTACCAAACGTACATCATAAGCAGACGACGTAATCGAAGGTTTATGCTTAAACTCCTTCTGAAATAAAGGATTTGCCACATCATTCAAAATTTTACAAAACTTGTCGATACAAACATCAATACTTGAATTATCATTATTGTCAATGCTGGTTACGGTTAAATTAATATCATTTAATCTACCAATAATCCCACGCCTAAAATTGTCCCGCAAAGAGTTATCCCAGTTGATTTTACTGTATGTATATTCAGAATAATCCGCGCTCGCTCGGCCCGTGCAATTCAACATAAACGATAAAGGGGCGTGGTCAGACCATTCACAAAAATTATGTACCGTGAAATTACTGACAATGTCAAAGTCGTTATGGTTTAATATTAGATAATCAATAACACTCATGCCAGCAAACGATGCGTATGTATATGTTCCAACTGGTTGATCAGAACCAATTCGACCATTTGCTATACGCATCTCTGTCGCTTTACAAAAATCTAAGAGCCTGAGTCCATAGGAATTGCAAGAAGAATCCAACGAGGAACGAGTTAACGTACAATCGGGGACGTAATCGTCATAATCAATAAAGTCTACGTTTGAATCATAACGAATATAATCTGGTTTTGACCCATTACCAACACGCGCGTTTAAGTCACCAATTAGAATAACACTGCCGAGAGTTTGATAATTATGACAATCATTTTCCAAAATAGAGAAAAAATCAACATCTTGAATTTGATAAGCTGGTGAATTTTCTGGCCAGATATAGACACCGGCAATATAAACATCACGGTTTAACTGGAAAAATGATTTATCTAACTTAATCCAAATTATGCTGTCAAAATGGTTTTGTACAATAGTAACACCGTTACCAATGGACTCTTTGACGTATAAAACAGTACCGCCGCTACATCGCTTAGCTCTTCTATTTTGAAATTTTCGATAGAAATTGAAATGCTTATAACTTTGAATATCAATCGTTGAAGATGAGTTAGTCAATGTTTCAAAAAGGAATATGATATCGTGACTAATAATATTTTGGATAAAGTCCGAGTCCTCTAGCTTATTTTGGGTGAGTCCGTGCACATTCCACGAGAAAACACTGGGTCCCGCCTCCTGCCCGTCCTACTTATTAACCTGAGGAACTGGTCGACCGTCAATAAACAACGTGTCGTAGCTAAGCCACGCCTTCTTTTTGTCGCTTATGGCCTTCTTCATCTGAGGAACGAGAGCACGCCTACGATCAGCGATTTCTTTGGGAAATTGTTCATTTATGTAACAGTTGGTGCCTGCCAATCCAAATCGAGCCCGTCTGACAATTTCTCTATCCTTGAAATTGGTGAATTTCGCTACTATTGCTCTGGTACCAGGTCGCGAGTAATCCCCCATTCTGTGTACGCGCTCCAAACTGAGGCTAGTGACGTAATCCTGAGCTAATTTTAGTTTCTCCACGAGGAAGTCGCGCAGTAAAATTTCCGTTTGCTCGGGAGTCTCGTGCTTGACCCGATTAGAATGGCCTCGTTGAGACGATAATAATGGGTCCTGACAACATAGGATTTAGTTATGAGTTTACTTTTAGCGAAATACATTCACTTCTTAACCCTTTCCTGGTTAAACCCTGGATTTTACGTCCCTGGGTTTTTATACTTGAGAAAATATTAAGGGAAAAGAAGAAATTGCTTGTAACAAGCAATTTCTTCTTTTCCCACAATATTCTCTACCACATAGGTTGGTTACTTTTCAAATTGCACTCACTTTTAATTATCGTCTGCAACTTCTTTGAATTTGAACAAGTCTAAAATTTTGTAAAACAGGAAAGGGTCAAGAGTTTTTGCTTTTTAAAGGGGGATTTCGATTATGATCGCTTAATGGACGTGTTCGCTCAATAAAAGTGGTCGCTCGAGCAAGATCAATCGTACTTTTGAACTTATACCTAAAATATCGCCTTTTGAATTACTTCCAACCTATACTTTTTTTTACATCTAAGATTTTGTTAGAATTCTCACAATGAATTGTAGTACTCGTGATAAGTTTGCTTTGAATATACAATTGAGTTTTGTCATTTCCTAGCTGGTAAAGGCTGGTATGATAAGATATAAGCTGTGAGTTTAAGCTTTGTACCAATGGGGTTTGTCTTTGCCAGGTTCTAAATGTTACATTTTGCGCCCACCGGGGGGGGGGGACAATGAAAATTGCAATACCGGAATTCTTGTTCAATTGACGGATCGATGGCCCCGCGCAATGAGCTAAGACAGGAAATTTCACTTCGATATAATTTAATTGTTAGTTTCGTCTATCAAAAACGAGCGATCTGATTGGTCGAAAAATTTAATTCATACCTCCATGAACAAAATTTTGAGTACGCAACCATTTTGAACTTCCGCACAAAATAGTTTACTACAAAAAAGGTATCAAAATTTGTTAAGTTGTTGCATTTTTCGCTCGATGCTATTAAATTATAAGAAATGAAGATAATATTTTTTGTTTTCATGGAGGTATGGAGGCTTCGCGCATTCATACAGTGTGATTAGGTTTTTCGGTTCATACCTCCGTGAAAACAAAAGATATTCTCTTCATCTCTTAAATAAAACAGCGTCAATTTTCAAAATGTGTAGAAGGTTACAAACAAGGGAAATTGTTGGTTGGCGACCTAAATGTCGTAACCAATGCTTGAATAAGCTTTAATTACGATGTTTAAAAGGCAGAACCAAAAAGAATGTTTCATATAATTTTCAGTCAATGTTGGAATCAGAACTCGCTTCCATTCTATATGAATGACTTGATTTTTCTCTCTTTTTTATCAATCTATCTTATTTTAAGCGAACTATCATTACTCTAAATTTGACTGAAATTGACAACCGAGTCAAAAACTTGAAAAATGTTCAGCATCAGGAACTCAAGTTCTTAAATATGGAAACATCAGTTAAACTGTGAAAATGGACCATCTCGTAAGCGCAAAAAGTTTCTATCTTACCCAGATTTAAGAATACATGTAAAACGGTCGCTCATATTTAACCATTTAAAGCCACGAAAAGATACAGCTGTAAAACACTGTAAGAGAAGGGAAAATTGATTGCAACCAACAATTTCTATTTTACTCACACCGATTCCTACCCTATCTATATTTATTTCAATTTTAACCCAGTTTGATGTTGTCTTCAAACTCTTTTGATTAGAACCAGTCTAAAATTTGACAAGCATAAGAAAGCGGGATTGTATGAGATTGGATAAAATCTGTAGTTACAACGCTTAGGTCGCAAAACAACGATTTGACTTTTATTTTATGTCCCTGGTCTTATATCTTACAAATTAATACGTGTATCTGTTATAACATCAGTCGAACTGCCATGTTAGAGGTCAGTGGGCGTAACCCCCGATCCGTTATTTAACCTTTTCCTGTTTTGTAAGACTTTAGACCTGTCCAAGTTCAAAGGTTTTGCAGACTGAAATTTAAAGTGGATTTAATTTGAAAAATAACAATTCAGTAGGTTAGAAAATATTGTGTAAAAAGAAGAAATTGCTTGTTACAAGTAATTTCTTCTTTTTCTACAATGTTTTCTCATTCATAGGGACGTAAAAACCAGGGATTGAACAGGAAAGGGTTGACGGGGTCATGGAGCGACTGTATATATGTAAATTATGGCTTATCGGATACTCTGTATACTCAGAGTATATATATACTCTATATATATATGTTGAAAGCGACGTTTAACGCAAACATATTGATTCAACCAGCTCTGCCACGTTCTGCAGCATTACGGGTGGAGGGACAGCGTATGTCTAAAATGTGGTTTACCTATATCGGATATTAGCTATGATCGATCGATCGATAGGTGTGCGAGACTCTACCTTGATTGAACACGCCGGCACTTATGTATTATTGATTGAGATCCAATACTTGACTGGAGTTGTTCACGGGGAACTGTCCCATTAATGGAATGTTTTTGTTCGTGTGTATAATTTGTTAATATTCAAATAACTTACAGGTTGTATCGACCAAAGACTTAAACCACGATAAAACATGCAGGGCGAAAGGATTCAAGTTTTACAAGGCAATAAATCAGTGTATGGGTATTTCTATATGAATAATATATAGTCGAAGTGTAAATAACCTGAAACTACCCAACTAATTAACGTGGATCGATTGAGAAATCTTCGAGGCTCTTAATGGTTTCGCAACACTGACTTGTTGTGAAATTGCCAGATACGGTGATATAGACTGTTAATAAACCACCATGAGGTTACATGCTAGTTTTCAGTTGGCGTCAATGAACAATGAAAGGAATTTATAAATGGATTAATATTTAATATTATAGAGTATAAAAAATGGAGACACAAGACAATGTAGGAGTAACATACATGCGCTGACTTGATAGTTCAAACGAACTCATAGACAGTGTGGCCAATGCGACCAAAATAAGCCACTGGATTGTTAATATTTAAATTCATGTTCAAATAAACGGAGATGAATGCATCGTGACATGTCAGTTTTTGACAGTCCGTGTTGAAAGTCACGTTCAATATTTGAAGAGGATTTATGTACAATGTGACTTAACGATATCTGGCCGACAAGTTTACCAAATTAAGGTAGTTAAAAGAACGTGGAGTCCAGTCGAGATGACCACCAGCACGACCATGTCCACCACGATGACCAACACGACAAGCTCCGAGGTTCAGGACGAGTCGGATAAGTGGGAGGACTCATCCACACCGAGAATCACTTTCCTCTCGGTATTCATTTGTATAGGCTTCCTCGGTAATCTGTTTCTTATCATAACCGTCTGTCACTCACGACGATTCAGGTCCGTGGCATTTTACATCTTCGTATCGAACTTGGCGATCACAAACATCTGTGAAAGTTTGTTAAACATGACGGTCTTATTGACTGTGACCATTACAAATGCCTGGACCTTCGGCAACGTAGCTTGTAGAGTTAGCGCATTCTTCTTACATCTCATCTGTATCGAAGTCATTTTATCCCTCACTATTCTCACCACAGATAGACTGATCGCCGTACGTTTCAAAGAGAAATACGACCATGTGTTTTCGACGCCGCGAATTTCCATCATGATTTGTTACACTTGGTTTCAGTCTCTCGCATTTAGTTTACCAGTCGCAGTTGGCGCTGTTCCGTCGTCGGCAAACAACTACATCAAACATTGTTCGATTGCTAAAGGCGGTTCTATCGCTTATGGAATTATTTCAACTTTAGCATGTGTTATAGTGCCATTAATTTTGATGATTGTATTTTTCGTAAAAATCATACGCACGGGTTATAAGGACAGAACGTTAATACGGAGTTTGATATCCCAACATAATTATAAAGACGAGTCCCAACCTGAACCAAGAATCAAAACTGAGATTAGATACACAAACATTACGGGTACATTGTGTATAGCTTGGCTTGTCGTACATGGCCCGTACGTAGTGACACTGTATTTCAACATGCTGCAGAGTAGTTCTGAACTTGACGAGGTTTCTAATAAAGAGGTCAAGTATGTATGGTATGTAGATTTAGTCCTATTATGGCTTCGATTTAGTTTTACTCTAGTGCTGCCCATAGCTGCTTTCACATGGAATAAAGAACTATGGAAAAGTTTTAAGGATATGATATTGTGTCGAAAGAATAATGCCATAGTTGATGAAAGTTTTAGAAAGAATGAAACTGATACACAAAAGTTGGAAAGAAAAATCAACGAAGAACATAACCGCGAAAAGGAGAAAGAAAAACAGGTAATAATACCGACTCCGCGTGAAACGCATGTGTTTCATGTACCAGTGCTATTCGCGACGTCAGATGGTGTCCATGTAAGAACCCAAGAAGATGATTCAGAATCGGAAAATTCTGACAGTAAAAATGACGGAACTTTGCGCGGTAAAAAATGTGACGTTCTAGGCTCCCAAGATCAACTGAATAACATTGGGGATGATACAAGTGATTACGACACAGGAACGGAAATGGACCCATTTTCGGTATCACATCCGGTATCTGGAATGAGGAAAATTATTGACAGGTCACAAAGTCTGTCCGGGCGACACAGATCTGCCTCACAGCCAGAGGTTAGGGATAAAACGAAGAAAGATAATTCAATTGGAACTGTGACAGTTGGAAGTACAAGTGCGGCTGATTCTGGTTTGGATTTAAGCATAATAAATAATATTTCACCGAGTCAGGATCATAATCAAATGTCAAAAAGTACACAAAAAGAAGCATTTATTCACACAGAATCGCTTGATTCAGGAATTCCTATTCAACAATCGGAATCGGATACAAGTTATAAACCAGTATCACGCCAGGTAAATCTAGATCAAATGAACATGTACTCCGAAAACAAAGTTTGTGAAGTGGAATCTAATGATTTTCCAACCGTTAAAGATATCAATTGTAGTGATAACAAAAACAACCAATTTATAGATTTAAAAAGTGCTAGTGAAATAAGCATGGATTCCCCGATACCCAAACGCAGAAAGAAGAAACGAAGACAAGATAAATCTGACTTGTCAAGTCAAGGAACGGCATCTCCAATACTCCCTCCCAGGCCTCCTCCCCGCCTGGCTCCAATCACATCTAACATCAAAACACAAAATTCTGGACCGGGGAGACCGGGATCAAGTTGCTCAAGTCAAATGTCATCACTAGACATAGAAACTATGCACACAGCTGAACCATGTGCTGATAACGCAGACTTCACAAAAGCAGACCTCACCTCACTTGACAATTTGTCACTATCGTCTTTCACATCTCGCAATATTAAAACAACTGTGAATACTCTAACCTCACTTGAAAAAGATAACTTTTGCTTAGAAACCAAGAGAACAATTCCAAGTGTTCCAGAGGAAGTGACGACATACAATGATGATCACCAATCTGACGATAAACATGTTTCCGGTGAAAACGAAAAGCAAATGAACAGTGAAATAAGTGCTGACTATTCAAATGAAAGGATAGAAAATAAGCCTCCTTCAATGGGAAGAAATTCTGACGCTAGAAAAAAACGAAGAGAGAAAATTGCAGGAAACTCCATTTTGAACGAGGGTAAAGGCTACACGAGACTTAAATCTGATAGTTAAGGCAATGTCGGGTGTACAATAAAATAGTTTAACCCATTTTCTCACCATCCCGTTTTCATGCCAATCGAGAAAAGCTTTAGTCACCATTGTGGATATGAGGAAATTCCTTGTCCACAAGGTTTTCTATCTGATAAGAGAAAGACTGTTCAAATTCTATCAACTTACTAGTCTGTAAAGTCTTGCAATTTGGACAAAAGTAAAATCGTGTCGTTTGGTATTTGATTAAAACTTGAAAAATTATATAGATCTTGTCCCATTTTAGTTCATATTTGCTTCCAATTGCCCATTTTTCCGTTGTCTATTGTTGGGTAACAAAATATTTAAAAAAGGTACTATAGTATTTGAGACAAATGTTAAAATTGTCTAATTATGTCTATTTACAAGAATGATAGTGACGATATACCATGCGGTGACTTTGCTTTTGTTATTTCACGGATATTGAGGGGTTAGGGCAAAACAGTTGTAAGTGCTTACAAACATAAACGCACGTACGATAGTTTTGCTCTGATAATCCTATATGTTTGGTTGATACTGTGCATAAACCAATTAATTGTGAAATGTTCAGTTTCATATGTGATGCTTTACCCTTACACAAAATGATTTGATAAAAATGTTCACATTTCAAGATTTTACTCAAACCTGGTGTAAGTGTGCACAGAAGTGTAAGCAATTATGACAGTTTTGTAATAGACCATTGCAAAAAAAAACTACATTATTTTGTCTGTCACAGAAATCAGACTATTGATCGAAAATACCAATATTTGGTTTGAAGCTCTTTCATAAAGATAATGCCATTACAATGTTATGTTCCAAGTTAAGGTAATGTATAAATTTCTCAAAGGAAATAAGCATCTCATAGTAGACGATAAAGGTCACGTATAAAGTTCTCAAAAATGAGTATGCTATATTACCAGGTAAAGGTCACGTAGGAAGTACTCAGAAAAATGAGTATAAGTATTTTCATTATTGACCAATCGCCGTTGTAAATGAATCTAAAATGACCGATCAAATCATTCATTTAGAAGGGGGTTGAACTTTGAACTCCGTCATTTATTCTAAGCATGCATGTCTCTTTGGCGGCATAAACGTCGTAGCAACAGCTCGTTGAAGTTACGTAGTTTAAGTCGCCAACCAGTTATTCAATTTTTCGTTACATGTTACTGATCGCAAAATTTGCAAAATAACGTCGTTTAATATCTTGGTCTAACTTCCTGTCGGAGGTCAGTGGGTGGGCCAGCGATCTGCCAAATTCAAGAAACATATACTTCACTTAGTCGCATGATTACTGGTTGAAACTTAAAAGCTGTATTTTTGGCGTCTCTTTTGCATCATTTTAACTTATTTATTTTCAGTGAAAACTTTCATTCTTTTTGATGAACTAGGTTAGAGTTTTATGCCGTTGAAATTACATGTATATTTCAATGTACCTCTGTACTTAACTTTGATAGGGCTAAATCAAGGTTATCGCGTATATGCTCTCACTACCTGCTCGTTACAGATCTTCAGTACAGATAATTGCGCCTCCAGGAATTCGCTTATTACTTATTTACACTGAATTGATAGCCAAAAACGCAAGGCAATCTTTTAGACACTGCAAATCTTTTTGTCTGTATATATGAAAAATTTGCACAAATGTTGTCCACAACTATAATTTCCTTTAGTATGTCTCCAAAGATGAAAGTTTTTCAAGACTTTTCTTTCGAAGAATTTTTCCATTCTTTTTTCTTTATGCGGCATTCAAATGCTCTTTTAATTCGTTACCAGATGGCAGAATTTTAGACTGGTCCAAATTGAAAGAGGTTGCAGCAGGCAAAATTAAGGCAAAACAAATCTTAAGTTTTTGCCTTTGAGGTAGAGAACGTCGTGGATAATGAAGAAATTGCTTTTAACAACCAATTTATTCATTTCCTGCAATAATTTTCATAGGTTTTTGTTTGTTTGTTTCGTTGTTGTTGGAGGCGTCAAAATGCGTCATTGTTTGGGAATGGATTTGATACCATGAACTCACATCTATTCTCCGCTATATTTTGAAATTGTGAAAAAAGAAAAAAAAACAGATAAGAAATATGAAGGCAAAAACATAAATTTTTATTTCTGCAGGAAAAAAATTTCTACGAAACCTCACTTTTTTATCGTCTGGTAATGGAATAAGGGATTGTATGGTATTTGTTTAACGGCAAAGTTATTCTTTATCGATTTTTGACCTTTTAACGATTTATGAATGCCGATATTATTCACTGGTACAAAGAGAAACATGTCAATCATTATGAAGCAGTTTCGTGGACTTCTATCGAGTTTATTCTAGGCAGGTGGTGGGGGATTCCCCCACTTTTTTCTAAAGATCCCCTTTATTTTCAAAATTCTTTTCCTATACAAAGAGCAAAGAATAACAAACATTTCTCAATTCTGTAGATTTTACGCCAAAATCCGACACATTTTTGAAATCCTAGAATAAACACTGATTCGATAAATCCCAAATACAAATTCTTCCATCTCAGACTCGTTATCCCATTACCAGACGACAAAGTTTTATACTTGTCCGAATTGTGAGAAGTTACAGACGACAATTTAACGTTTGTGAAATTTTAGATTTTTTTCACATGAACTTTATATATAGGTAGAGAAAACGTTATAACTTAATTGTTAGTTTCGTCTATCAAAAACGAGCGTTCTGATTGGTCGAAAAATTTAATTCATACCTCCATGAACAAAATTTTGAGCACGCAGTGATTTTGTATGCTTCCGCACAAAATAGTCCCATATAAAAAGGTATCAAAAGATGTATGTTTTTAATGCTTTTTCGCTCGATACTATTAAATTATAAGAAATGAAGCGACTATTTTTTGTTTTCATGGAGGTATGAACCGAAAAACCTAATCACACAATGTATGAATCCGCTTCGCGTATTCATACAGTGTGATTAGGTTTTTCGGTTCATACCTCCATGAAAACAAAAAAAAATCTCTTCGTCTCTTAAGTGTAAAATGTTTTTACAAAATGTTTTTTTCCGATCGTTTTTTCTCGAGTGGCGTCATGTGCTACATAATGGGTTATCAAGAAGTCAGGACTCTGAAAATTGTCTTATCCGAGTCCCATGGATCCTCCTGGACTCAACCTCGGGTAAAAAAATAAAGACTAATCTCACATTCCTTCTGAAGTATACTGATCATTTCCGATAGAGTAGCAGTGTTAGAAATTGTCTCTGCAATGTTCGGTATATCGTGAAAACGGCGCATCCAAACGTTAACGTGAACGCACTTGCTCCCCACTAGCCGTTGTAACAGTGAAGCTGTATAAAAGTTTAACCTATTCCCATACAGCAACATTTTAGGCTGGTCGAAATTGAAAGAAGATTCAGACGACAATTTCAAGATGGTGAAATTTTTAATTTTTGGATAGAAAACGTTGTGGATAACGAAGAAATTGCTTGATACAAGCAATTTCTTCATTTTCCACAATGTTTTCGTAAGCTTTGATTGAGTGGGAATGGGTTAAGCAAATTACACGTCGACCCTTAAAAGCCCGTATATCGCCATCACACGCCGAACGGATTTGAAATGTCCAAATTCTGATTTAGTACAATTCAACCAATTTTAAAAGCTGTAATTAGGACATTTTGTTCGCTAGCCAACGATTTAATATTTGTCCACTCTTTTTCGCGATCTTATTAATCTTTTAATAGAGTATTAAGTAAGAATGTTTGATTTAGCCTTGGTCTGTTTTGTTGGGCCAGAATTAAGCTCTTTATTTGAGGTCAAGTGGGGGATTTGAAGGATTCCGATGTCATAATGTTATATCATTGAGATCGTGATTGAACTTGTACATACATGTACCCTTTTTATCGCTACATCGTCGTTATGTGTGCAAAATATCTTAACTACAGCTTAAATGAAGCTGTAGTTACGATATTTTGCTAGCCAAGCGACAACACGGTCCATCAAAACCATAACATTCTAGTCGGTTGTAAAATTGTTTTAAACAGCCACAATGAAATAAAACAAATAAATAGATTTAAAAAAATTGTATGATTGCTCATCAAAAAGTTCTTTAGTCCATTCAGAAAGGACAAAATTTTAGACTCGTATAAATTGAAAGAGGCTGCATACGTCAAAATAAAACTGGTTTAAATTGAAAATAGGGGTTATTTGATGTAGAAAGCGTAGTGGGAAGAGAATAAATCGATTGTTACAAGCGATTTCTTCTTTTCTCACAATGTTTCCATAGCTAAATTTCTTCGGCGCGTAAAAATGCGGGACCGTGTGGTAATGTATTTCAAATGTCTCAAACTCATAAAATATTCGCTTATTTGACATCTTTTTGTGATGATATATCCCTATGACTTCCAGTAAGAAGGGGCTTTCTCGGGAATACGTAAAGAATCGACCTGGTCAGACTGCGCGAATTGCGCAGGCAGACCAGAGTTGAAAGATTTCGCCTATTTTTTAAAATTCCTGAATATAGAATGATCAGTCTATCTCATAATCTGTTTATTTCCAAAAACCTATATCTCTGATTGAACTCTGCTTGATATTTTCTCTTTTCTTTTTTCAAATAATTTCACTGGGTTTCCAGGAGGTCTTTTTTTTCAATTGGCTGGAAAAAAACAAAACAACAGTTTTTGAATATTTCCGGTTTATGTAAAATCTGTCTCTGTTTACCACTTTTCCAACCATTACACGTGTGCGCCAAGTAAAGACTCAGATCAGACTGTGCAGATGCACAGTCTGATCAGAGTCTTCACTTTGCGCTCTATAGATAGATCCTGACTCAATGTTTCTTTACGCGATCAGTGGGTACTAGTATTCTAAATACCCCGACTGGCAGTCCAGGCTGCTCAGTGTCTAAACTTCAGCGCATGTGCTATAGCTGGAAATGTCACGCAAAGGATCAACTATTATTTTCTTACAGGATTTGACTTGAAAGGCATTTTTAACGATGCACTTGTTTTCTCGTTGTTAAATCCCCTGTATATTTCCCCTCCCATGCTATAAAACCTTAATATACACTTGCATAATCTAATTGATTTGTATGTTTTATTTATTTTTGTACTCGTTGTTAATCAATGTTGATTGTGTGATGTCAAAGCACATTAAAGAATTTGTTTTTGTAAAAATTGATTCTGTACTGTATCCTTTCTTTCTCCGGTTCTTACAGTTTTGCCTTACTATTCCTAGGTTAGAGATTATAAGAGACAATCTTAACCCATGAGCCAAAAAGTTTATCGCAACTTTGAGTTCATGGGATCAAATGTTGGATGGTCGAGTGGTATAAGTGCTTGACCCGTGATCTGGTCACGGGTTCGAGCCCCATCGTCACCGGGGTGTGATCATGGGCAAGACACTTAATAGCCAGCCCCAAAACCTAGCCGTAAAAGTGGGTAGCGGTGGTATTCAGCCACTGCCTCTCTTTCAGGGGCGTGAAAACATCTGGATTGCGAGTGTTCGAGAGCGACTCTATAAGCTTAAAGCTTCCGTCGCAGCTGAACAAAAATAAATTAGTATAAACTAAATGTTCGATACGCTGTTTTTCTCGTCTCTCGGATTTGCCACCGTTTAATCCATTACCATGGCAGGCGACTAAATTCTAGACTAGTTCAAATTCAAAGATATTGCAGACGACAAATTTTAGTCGATATAAATATGGATTCTTTTCTTTTGGGGCTAGGAAACTAAGTGGGTAATGAATAAATTGCTTCTAACAGGTAATTTCTTCATTTTCCACCATGTTATCCAAAGCTTTTTTCCTAGGGGGCGTCAAAAAGCGTCACTGTGTGGGAATGGGTTAAGCTTCTTCTATGGTTGTCAAAACCCTTGCGCTCATTATTATTACATGTGGATAAAAAGAGATTGAAATCGTACTTCAATCGTGCAAACCATGGAATTGGTATAATACTGTACTAATTGTGAATACAATGCAATGGTACATAGTACTGTCTTGCAGGCTAAGTCAAAGATAAGTCGACTAATTGTAAATATGAAAGATTTCTATCTTATTTTCATAAAAGAATGTGTTATTTGGAACTGTATACTTTTAGGCCTTGTTTGAAAATGAGAAAACATTAAAAAAAATCCTCAAACAGCCCTTTTCTTATATGCAATGTTTAAGTCTGCTACCTTTGAACACATTTTATAGATTTTTCTGTAGATAGCAAAAAATGCGCTAATTGTGACAAAATAGTGAAGTCTGCCAATTTTCTATTACTTCGGTGTTCAAAAATCGTGATCAAAACAACTGGTCCATATAATTACTTCGATCATATCGGACTAACAGACAATGCACTTTGTACGCCAATACTTGCAAGTGCAAATAACTCCTAAATTGACCAATCGCGAATGTCAACCAAAGAATTTAACGACATTGGCCGAGATTTATTCGCAAATTTTATTGGTTTGGCGACTTAAACGTTGTAACTGCAGTTTATTCAAGCTGTAGTTACGATGTTAAGGTGGCCAACCAACTATTTTACGTTTCTGTTATCTGTTTCTGATTTTAAAAAAGGGGGAATGACGCAGTTTAATGGAGGCATTCGGCGGGGCCAGCGGAGTCAGTGGGCGGGGCCAGCAATCCGTCAATTGTAAGCCCATACTCGTATATGCAGATGTGATAGACTCATACTGATTGATCGAATTGTAAATTATCTGGCTCTAATAATTACTATCTTCATATCAATCCCGGATCGCCGCGGTCAACATAAAAAATCCAGAATCGCCCATGGGAGAGAGTAGTCATAGAGAAAGCAGGAAAATGGACTGACTTTGAAAACGCGAAAGAGCTTCACTTGTTAGTCCTTGCTGAATAAAATCCTCTACAGAGTTGCATTAAAATCAAAGAACTGAAAGTACTGGATGCAAGCACTGTGGGTTAATAATTTCTTTGGAAAAATATTTTAAGAACAACTCTGGTTTAAAAGTGATAGGCATGAGGTGTAGACTAAGATCAGACTGCACTTATGTGCAGTCTGATCTTTGTGTATACCTCCTGCCAAAACAGGAATATTCCGGGTTTAGCATGGCAAGTGTAAACACTATGGCGCTGGAAGCATATTCGTTTGAGCGGGTAAAGACATGATACATGTATATCGCCTATTAGGGTGCAAAAGACAAGCTGTGGTAGTCTTTCTTGTACAAAATACAAGACGATGACCTGATGGTGTGATTATTCCTATGACTTATATAGTATTTGAATTAAATTTTCGCTTAACCCATTCCCACATTATGACGCTTTTTGACAAACCCCTAAAAGGCCAAAAACAATTCAGAATTTCATCAACAAAAACTGTCCTCGGCAACATTTTTGAATTTTGACCAGTCTAAAATATTGTTGTCTGGTAATGGGTTAAATATTCCGATTTTTAATAATGATTTTAAGAAAAAAATTCTGGCACCAATCAGATCGTTTACATATTATTTATGTTAATCCAGTTTCGATTTATGCACGTACGAAAATAAATTCCTGAATTCATTTATATATTTAAACTATTTGAAAAAAAGTAAGCTAAGAAAGATATCTTTTACTGTCATTAAATGGTAACTCAATACTTCAACTATGTTCTACTGGCTTACGATAACTTGTATAACACGTGTTTACAATGGCACATGATAATATATGTGTACATTTGTATTTGTTTTTAGTTTTGTCTCATGCGGATATGGCCATTCCACCCTATCAAAGGTCTTTTTTTAAATACTGATGTCGATTCATATTCACTAGATCAGATCCCTTTTTGTAGAAGGTTGCTTAACATTCACCAGAAAACAAAGTTTTGGACAGGTCTCAATTCGAAAGAGTTTCACACGACAACTTTATGTTCATAGAACTGGATATTTGAAATTTTTGTTAGAAAATATCGTAGAAAATGAAAGATATACTTGTTGCAAGCAATTCCTGTGTTTTTTCATATAGTTTTCCCATTTTCCTTAAGGATCGAAAAAAAGCTCTTATCGTTATCGCTCAGTCTATTCCCAAACAAGTTTACTTTGTACTACCCCAAGAAAAAAACACTAGAAAACATTGTGGATAATGAAAAAATCGATTGTAACAATCAATTTCTTCATTAATCTCTTTTTTTTCTACCCAAGAAATCTAAGATCTTTAAAATTACATCATGTAAAATTGTCGTCTGCAACATCTTTGAATTTTTGACCAGCCTAAAATTTTGTCGTCTGGTAATGGGAAGTACAATATATCTCTTATAACACAGATGTCGAGGTCTCTTTGTATGAAAAGTCAGTTGATTATAACGATATTCTGATATAACGATATTCATTATCCTGTTTAAACGACAAAAATGTGTTTACTATTCTCTCACACTTAGATTAAGCTAATTTTCCTAATCACAAAACTGAAAAAAGGCAAGTATTCTCAAAATTGACAGAGTTACAACTGTTATCGATCCATTACCAGACGACAAATTTCAGTCTGATGCAAATTTAAAGAAGTTGCGGATGACACTTTTCAGTTGATGAAATTTTGATAATCTGTATTTGGGAAGAAAACTTAGTGGATAATGCAGAGATTGCCGTAACGCTTCGAAACCTATGTTTGACTTGACAACTTCAAAATTACACAGTGATGGGCAATGTATAAGCTTTATTTACGACGTCTAAATCGCCAGACTAACGACACCTAACTGTCGATCAGTGTTGAAAGTCAAAGTTCAAATCCAGTCTAAATGATTGTTTTGATTGGTCGATTGATTCTTTGATTAACAGCGGAGATCCGTCCATTTTGATTAAATGTCGGAGTCATTTATACTGGAAAATAGAATAATATAACCCAACTATGTATATGTCCTAGATTTTGATTTTTTTTCTATAAGTGTATTGTGATCTAGTTGGTATTCAAAGTATATTGGCCAGCTTAACCTGACTCTTTATTCTTGATATCCGAGATATCTGAGGTAAAACTTAACCAATTCCAAAACGAACAATTTTAGACTCGTCCAGATTGAAAGAAGTTGCAGTCGAGAGTTTAAAGTTGATAAAATCTGAAACAAGGTTTGGTTTGTTTATTGTAGAAGCCGTTGTTAAAGCAATTTCTTCATTTTTACCATGTTTTCCAAAGGATTTTTCTTCAAATGCGTAAAAAGCGGAATTGTGTGAGAATTGGTTAAAAAAACAACTCGAAATTCCGTTAGGACCACTCTTATCATGCATTCTCAGACATGCGAGGTTATAAAGATTTTCTAAAAATTCTCGTAAGTCAAATTTTAGACTGGTCCAAATTGAAAGAAGTTGCATGTGACATTTTTCATTCGAAGAAATTAGAAAGAAATGCCTTTTATGTTATGAAATATTGTTGGAAAAGAAGAAATTTCTTGTAACAAGAAATTTCTTCATTATCTACGATGTAAGCGGTTTTTTCTTTTTTCTTTTTTTTTTTTTTTTTTCTTTCTTCCTTCTTTTTGTTTTGTTTTTGGAATTTTTAAAAAAAAAAAAAAAACCGTGTAAAAATCAAACATAACGAAGATAAGTGTAGCATTCCAAATCACACATAAATTGTCACCCGTCACGCAAAAATATTTTTCAAGTCAACTTTGCAAGTTAAATATTGTGAAATGGAGACAGAGGTAAAGTTGAGAAAGTACTTCGAGAATAAACATGTATCAAGATTGAATGGCCATTCCAGAACCAGAGAATTTTCAATGGGATAACAGTTTCGATTCTGATCACCTTGCGCAGCTCTTGACAAGGTTGATCATTTTTTGCACTTAACATATGAGACCCCTTTTCATTTGACGGGTCATATTTCGTAATGTTGAAATCGATCAAGACTGGCAAGGTTTAGAATGGGATTCATATTTCTGTTTAAACCTGGCAACGTAGACGAAGAATGGATGAAATTCTATCCAGTCAATTATACCGATTTCGAAATGAATTTTAATGTTGAAATGAATGTTGTTTGTATTAGTATGTTAATTCAAAGCACACGCTTGATAAGCACTTAAGCTCGACAATAATCCTGAATTATCCTGAATTCGTTTAATGGTTACTCTCATTTTATTAATTTCTGTATTATCATAATAGTCTTCTTTTTGTCAAAAGAATAAAGGTTCTTAAAATTGTTTAAATTGGTTAACCCATTCCCACACAACAAAAGTTTAGACCGGGTTAATTTGAAAAAAGTTGCAGATGACAGTTCAAAGAGTGTGCAAATGCAAGGTCAGTGCCACAAAGTATAGAAAACATTGTGAGAAAAGAAGAAATTGCATGTGACAATTCATTTCTCACAGTGTTTTCTTGAACTATATTTTCTCAGTGCGTAAAAGATCGGAATTTTGTGTATATTTGAATATTAATAGATCTCTGAATGACTTGAAATGTCATAGCCGAATCATTGGGATCTGGACCCATTACAACTCGCGTATTGACGCACTGAAGAAATATGGCTTTTGAAAACGTGTGAAAATGAGAAATTGCTTCTAACAAGCAGTTTCATCTTTCCTTCAAATGGTTTCGACCCAATCTTACATTCATTTCCAAATTTGGCACTAACTTCTTTGAAATTGACCATTCTTAAATGTTAGCGTCTGGTTATGGGTTAATAGACGGATTGCTGGACACGCCAACTGAGATCCGACACTAAGTTCTGCTATGATATATATATATTAGGAAAAAATCTATGATCAGTTACATGTAACAAAAAGTAAAATGGTTAGTTGACTTGAATAAGTTGTAGTAATGGCGTTTAAGTCGCAAAAATACGAAAATGCTTCGCATAAATGTCGTCCAATGTTGGAGTTCAAAGTTAACCGAATAATTTGATTGGTCGAGTTATTCTTTGATTGACAACTGCTACAGCTATTACTATAACTATAGTTTGTACTCGTGCTTTGTCTAATTTACAAATCAAGGTAAAAGATTCAATTAAAGGGTTCTGATTGGACAAAACATATGTTTCAGCAAATCAGAACCCTTGAAGTAAAATTCAGACAAAACGTTGATTTAGTCTTATTGGTGAATATGGATTATCATTTGACAGATCGATGAAGTCAACTAAAAAGTCGATAAACGAGTCAAATCGTACATTTAAGCTAAAGTTACATAAAAAAGATCGGTGACGCCAACATGTCAGCGATTCCTATTTTCATCGGCCGATCGGCAAAAGGGTCTCGAACCGACGTCGGCGATTGCAGAAAAGAATGTTTATCTTGCACTCACATTAAACCGCCGACGAGATGATATCTTATTTCTTGGCTATCGATAACGCAGGTCGATTAAACATTCCATGCTATCGATAGTCGATACGCGGGGCGAGGCGTCGACAACTTGCCGCCGATACGTCGGCGAGATGTCGGTGACTATAAACGCCGATTTCTAAAGGAAGTGAAGGGCCAGAAAAGAATTAAAAATACGTCTCTGATATGTACAAAAACGGCCGGCGTCCGTAAAATAATCGACTTTAGTCCAACCGATCGTTGGCGATCAGACGCAGCCGATGCAATACCGATTTCCATAAATCCATAAGACGTCGGCATATTTCAACTTGGAGGTAAAGTTCATCGACGCATCGCCGATCTTCGAAAACCCGACTGTTAAACTGGGCGATGCACCGATCAGTCGCCGACGTGTCGTCGATTTAGTCGGCGATTTTATGTCCGATTCTGCTAAAAGACGTCGGTAACGCATCGCCGATTCGTTGGAGCATTTATGTGACAAAATAGCTGTAGACTTGAACTGAACTCGAACTCCGACCTTTGTTGACCTTTATATTTAGCATTTTGTTGGTTTGGCGACCTAAATTTCTTAACTGCAGTTTATTCAAGCTGTAGATACGACGCTTAGGTGGCAAACGTACAATTTTATTTGGTTTCAATTTGCCGACCATAAATCTTGCAAATTAACGCCGTTTAAAGCGTTTCGTCAATTGAGTCTTAGTTATAGATTTCTTCGTATAACGCCGAAGATGTTTACGGACTCCAGCTGTCAAACCTTGTATAGCTCCATGTTATTTTCGAGTTAGAGGTCAAAACGACAAGTTTGTCAAATTTCTTTTACAATTAAATCTAGATAACACGGCTCATTAGTCATGTCTGAATTGAAGACCAGGATTTGCGTAAGATGTCCGCTTTGTGAAAAAGGAGTTAACAATTACCTCAAAACACAATTTTGCACTTGTCTAAATTGAAAGAAGTTTCAGACGACAACTTAAAGTTTATGAAATTTTAGATTTTTGCAACTTTATGGGTAAAAGACATTGTGTAAAATGATGAAATTGCTTGTTGCAAGCAATTTCATCATTTGACACAAACAATTCCATATTGTTTTTCTTACGTCAAAAAGCGTCATTGTAAGAGAACGGTTAGGAGCCTGTCATTTTATAATAATGTATACAGAAAGATCGTGGACATGAAAGAGAAGAGGAGACTTACATTTGTAATATTCTAGTAAAATATATACATTCTACAAAGACAAAATCGGATACGACAGAAGAAAAAAACGTATCTGACAGTGTCAAATACCGTTTCATGTCTAAGATGATGACATTTTTATTCTATATGACGTCATAATGCGTCATAACCCGAATCTTGTACAGGAGAATGGAAATACATGTATGAATTGAGATCTATACTTATTGTTCATAATTTCATCGATTTTACTTTTTAAAAACATGAAGTTATATAATAAATGGAATAGTTCATTACAATAGCAATACAACATTTTTTGTTTGCTTCTGCCGAGGAAAATTTGATAATCCACTAGACCTTCAGTCTCGTGAAATATCAAAAATTTCCTCCGCGGCAAATACAAGATGTTGTATCGCTATCATAACATGATATTCCCTTTTTCTTTCGAAAGTCACAATATGGCAAAATGTGGAGGATCTTTATGAGTTCGGGATCGTATGTTGATTTAATACGTGCATTCGTGTGCAATGGTAAATCATTGACAATAAAGAACAATTCTTGTTATGCTTTTCAAAAATACAAACTCATTGAAAATTACCTCACTCACCAATATAAATTTGAAAATAGTGGTGTTACAAAACACATACCCAAAAAGAAAAATTCCCTAGGATATTTCGATGCAATTTGGATTTAGGATTCACCTTGGATGTTTGTTCTACGTATCCTCAACAACAGATTGGTTAACCCTTTCCTGTTTTGCAAAATTTTAGACCTGTCCAAATTCAAAAGTTTTTCAGACGAAAATTTAAAGTGGTTTTAATTTGAAAAAGAACGAGTCTGTAGGACAGAAAAATATGGTGGAAAAAAGAAGAAATTGCTTGTTATAAGCAATTTCTTCTTTTTTTTACAATGTTTTCTCATTTATAAAATCACAGGAGCGTAAAGACCAGGGATTAAACAGGAAAGAGTTAAAAAACGACAACTAATAAGTCTATACATTAAACATAAAGTGTAGGTTTTAAAGTTTGGTTGAGTGTAAATCAAGAAAGCTTTAAAACAACGGATTATCAGACGACAAAAATTTTAGACTAGTCCAAAATCCATAGACGTTCCAGACGACCCTTTTTTTAATAAGGACTAAATCTTAAAGTTCTTTGTCTTTCTATAACAAGTAATTTCTTCATTTTCCATAATGTTTTAGAGAACTATTTTTCTTGTGGGCGTAAAAAACAGAGTTGTGTGGGGATTGGTTAAGAAAAGATCGGCCCTTTGAACTACCCGGTACCTTTGTTTGATTATGAATATTTGAAGACATTTGCTTTGTCATTTTATTATCGCATTTCACGTCAGTTCGGCACAAATGAGATATAATTAGCATAAGATATGTATATCTTGCTCTACAAAAAAACGGACTTGTTTAAATCCCATGCTTTTACGCCCCTGTTATTTTATAATTGAGAAATTATCGTGGAAAAAGAATATATTTCTCGTTATGAGCAACTTCTTCGTTTCACACAATAATTCTACCCTGTAGACTTGTTACTTATTCCAACTGTATTTACTTTCAATTGTCGTCTTCAACTTTTTTTCAAATTCGACAAGTCTAAATTTCGGTTGGGAGGGGTGGGAGTTGAAAGTGTATTAACTCATTCCCACACAATGACGCTTTGAAACACCTCTCAAAAATGAAAGCTTTGGAAAACATTGTGGAAAATGAAGAAATTGCTTGTTATAAGCAATTTCTTCATTATCCACAATATTTAATACCACAAAAGACAAAGATTCTAAAGATTTCATCAACTTAAATTTGTCGTCTGCAGCTTCTTTGAAATTAGCATTGTCTAAATTAGTATTGTGTGGGAATGGGTTAAAGGCGTTGTTTTGATTTGTCGGGTTTACAGTACATTCAGAAAAGTCCAATTACTTTGACCTTTCGTTGGCAGGTTAACAACATGCTGCTTCCTTTTAACTCTAACCCGTAAAATTTCTGATTTTTATGTCCCTGCTGTATCACAGCTGAGAAAACATTGTGTAAAAAGAATAAGTTAATTTAAACAAGCCATTTCTTCTTTTTCCACAGTGTTTTCTATCATATTAGATGACAATTTTTTAAATGCACTTACTTTTAACTATCGTCTACTATCTTTGAATTTTAACAAGTCCAAAATTTTGAAAAACTATTAAGGGGTAATTTTAATCCATTTCCACACAATTCCGCATTTTTACGCCACTCAAGAAAAAGGCTTTGTAAGACATTGTGGAAAATGAAGAAAATATCCACAAACGCTTTAAACGTCACTTTTTTTAATAGAGTCCGAGTACTTGTCTCATAATATGATTCTACATAGAATTCGTCAGTGTAATTATAAAACCTCGTAAGTACAGCTTTATTCAAGCTATATATAGTTAAGATATTTTAGAATTACATCGACGAATTACTAAACATTTTTAATCGCCTCTTGTCATCACAGACGCATTTCCATATTTCTAGATATTTGATCCTTGCACCGAACAATATTATCTATCACAAAATGCAAAGATTTTGTTAACTAAAAATTATTGTCTTTTAATTTGGACCATTGTAAAGTTTTGTCGTCTTCACGGGAAACACTTCATCAAATACAAGTCAACGGCTTTTCATGCTTACATGGGTATTTATGGTTTTTAACACCAGATGATTGTAGATCAATAGCCAATGTCTTTTTTTTTTAGTTGACTGATCTCTGGCCCCGCCCACTGACTCCGATGACCCTCCCAATGACTCCTACAGGAAGTTCCACTGTCAATTCAATCGTTGTTATTTTGCAAAATTTATGAATGGTAACCTGTGACGAAAAATAAATGGTTGTTTGGCGACCTCAAAGTCGTAACTACGTCTTGAATAAGCTGTAGTTAAGATGTTTTAAGTCGCTTAAGCAACAAAAACACTCAACATATATATCCGCCGATGTTGGAGTTTTAAGTTCACTTCTGGTCGAAAAGAATTATTTGATTGGTCCAATGACTGTTTGACTGACAGCGTGATCCGTCTTTAACTACTTATGTTTGAAAGTGACCTCTAAGCCCATGAGGGATTGGGTGTTCATACATACACATGTGATTTGTTATACCCTGTGTTATTAATTCTCACACATATCACCATAAAACAAAATGATGTTCTTATAGACAATGTCCGAGCAACTTGGGGCAATTTACAGAAGTTTGAACAGGGCATCTATACATAGATAAACAGCAGAATGCGCTACAAACTCAGCTGCTCAGTCTCATATGTATGTAATGTATTCATTTTGCTAAAAATCGCAAAATTATACAACTGGTTTTAACCCACTCCCACACAATCCCTACTTTTACGACAGTCGAGAAATGAGGAAGAAAAACAATGTGGAATGTGGAACGCATCGCCGATCTTCGAAAACCCGGCTGTTAAACTGGGCGATGCACCGATAAGTCGCCGACGTGTCGACGATTTAGTCGGCGATTTTATGTCCGAGCAACTTGGGGCAATTAACAGAAGTTCGAACAGGGCATCTATACATAGATAAACAGCAGAATGCGCTACAAACTCAGCTGCTCAGTCTCATATGTATGTAATTATATTCATTTTGCTAAAAATCGCAAAATTATACAACTGGTTTTAACCCACTCCCACACAATCCCTACTTTTTACGACCGTCGAGAAATGAGGAAGAAAAACAATGTGGAATTTTGAGAAATTACTCAAAGATCAACCATCCCTATGCCTTTATATGAAAGACTGACTTTAGATCACTCCATGTGGAGGCTCGTTTATCTATCGTTGCTGCCGTAGCAATTTGTCAATATGACGACGCCCCAAGAAGACGGTTAGTTGTTACAGTGGATGGTGCAAGAATACAAAACGAAACTGTCGAGAGCTCCGCATGGAAGCACCGTCACACCGGCTCTAGGTTAAGCGTCTCATCCGAAGGATAATTTGTTTGTTAGTTTGGCTGGAACCCGTTTTCTTGAGTGCGCTACCAACTGAGTTAATCGGACTGACAGATCACCCCACGTCTCTTGTTAATCTATAAACACCCAAGTATCCAAACGAGGGCGGCCCTGACGTTCAGTGGTAAAACGCAGGTCTACCAATCCTACCAGGTCCTTGGTTCGAACCAAAAAAGAAGTAAACGGTCAGGAAACAAAGAGATAACTTCACGAGTATCGGTGCTTTATGCTCGGCACGATTAAGAACCAATGCGTACTCCGACATTGGCTGCCATTTTTGTAAACGATTTGTTGGTTTGGCGACCTAAACGTCGTAACAACAGCTTATTCAAGCTGTAGTTACGACGTTTATGTCGTCAACCAACCATTCTACTTATTTGTAACATGCTACTGGCCATAAAAGATCGATGCGGAACTTCTTGTCGGAGTCACTGGGAGGGGCCAAAGTAGTAAGCGGGCGGGGCCAGCGATTGGTCAGTTACGGACTTATGAACTTGTATCTCCTTATATCCATTTCTTTCTCTGTCATGGTCCATACTATATATAATTGACGGATCGCTGGCCACGCCTACTTAACTCAGACAGGAAGTTCAAGTTGTGTTATTAACGGTGTTATTTTGCAAAATTTATGGTCAGTAACATGTTACAAAAACGTAAAATGGTTGGCTGGCAACCTAAACGTCGTAACTACAGCTTGAATCAGTGTACTTACGACGTTTAAGTCGACAAAAAACAACAAACACACACATACCGCTTTATATTAATATCGGAGTTGAATGTGAACACCTAGTATTTACGTTTATTTATCGTCGCTACAGTAGCACATGCCCATATGAGCGACCCCCCCCCCCCCCAAGAAGACAGTTAGTTGTTACGGGACGGGGAATAGTGCAAGGATACAGGACGAAACTGCTGGGAGCTCCGCCTGGTTCTTTAACATGCTCGATGGATAGCACCGTCACACGGGGCCTCGGTTTATAGTCTCATCCGAAGGACAATTAGTTTGATAGTTGACATGGTCAGCCCAGGGCTCGGACCCGTCATCTTGAAGTTTGAAGTCAAGTGCTCTACTAACTGAGCTAATCGGGCTGACTAACATGTAGAAGAAACAAATCACTTTATTTGTCTATCGTTTTTATGGTGGTGGTGGTGGTTGATGTTGTTGTTTTGAGTGGGGCGGGGGTATTGTCAGTCTCGATCCGACAAGTGTGCCTAGAAAGCACGAAGGGACCTAAATCCTACAATTCCAAACGAATTAAATATTTTGCTAAACAAGATTTTGAATCACAGTGTTTCGTTTTCCGTGTCATTTCTGAAACGGATCTTTTACTCATTCTATTTTCATTATTCTGTCCTCTCTTATTTTTTTATATTAAGTTATAACCAAACAACCCCGCGCAGAACATTTTTAGTAATGGCAAACATTTTGGGAAAAAGAGAAAATATTGTTATAAGCAATATCTCATTTTCTCGCAACGCTATCTGCCCTGTGTGGTATCTATTTTCTAATTTCATTTAAGAGGTGAAGAGAATATTTTTGTTTTCACGGAGGTATGAGCCGAAAAAACTAATCACACTGTATGAATACGCGTAAGCGGATTCATACGTAAGTGTGATAAGGTTTTTTCGGTTCATACCTCCATAAAAATAAAAACAAATGTTCTCTTATTTCTTATAATTTAATAGCATCGAGCGAAAAAATAAAAAACTTTACAAATTTTCATAATTTTTTGTATTAAACTATTTTTTGCGGAAGCAAACAAACTGGCTGCGCGCTCAAAATTTTGATCGTGGAGAAATGAATAATCTTTTTTTGTTGTTGTTGTTGTTCTCGACCAATCAGAACGCCCGTTATTCATAGACGAAGCTAAAAATTAAATCATAGCAATTATCATCTACCCGAGGAACTTCTTTGAATTCATTGTAAAGAGGGATATGATACTAAACCAATATATACACAATATTTGACGAACACATAGAATCTGGACTAATCGTTTATGCATATATTTGCAAAGCAATTGTGACACTTTGTTGACTTTTTTAAAACTTAGTATTTTTCATGTTTTGACCTGTCTGTAATATGCCCGTTACTTTACAGTCCAGTTCAGAAAAATGTGTCGATAGATACTAGTATGGAATTGATTGATTGATTGATTTGTTTACTGATTGATTGATTGATTGATTACATGAATGGGGTTGCACACCGCTTTTTAAAAGTATTTCAGTCATATCGCGGCGGTGGAGCACCTAACCGTGGATTCCCGGTATTTCTCACACCAGTAATACCACTACATCCACTATTATGTTAGAAGAAAATGATTTAACCGGTATTTGCTTTGTATGCTATATTTCATGTCTCTTTTATGACAATTTTTTGCTGCTTTTTCGTATTGAATGCCATTTATCTCCCTTTCGAATTTTGTCAAAAACTGTCTGATTTGATGATGCAAATGACGGAGATCGCTTGCCACGCCCATTGACTCCACTGACCACACCCACTGACCCCAACTGCGAAATCCACTTCGATATTAAACGGCATTATTTCCCAAAATTAACGGCCAGTAAAATGTAACAAAAAAGTAAAACGGCTTGTTTGCGACCTAGATGTCGAAATTACAGATTGAATAAGCTGTAGTTACAACCTTTAAGTCGCCAAACGAACAAAAATATTTTCCATAAATATCGGGAGTTCAAAACTCGCTTGCCGTCTAAATGAATTGACTGATGGATTGATTGATTCTGGGATTGATTGATTGATTCTGAGATTGATTGATTGGTTGATTGGTTGATTAATTGATTCTTGGATTCATTGATTCTGGGATTGATGCTAGGATTGATTGATTGATTGATTGATCGATTAATTGATTCTGGATTGATACTGGGATTGATTGAGTTTGGGATTGATTCATTCTGGGATTGATTTATTATAGGATTGATTCATTCTTGGATTGAGTGTCGCGATACGTCAATTAAAGTCATTTGATCAGGACAAACGTGTCTGCGCCTATCTTGCCGTTCCATGGGTCGCGAACATTCTAACTGGAATTCGAGAAAAAGATTGTCTCACTACCCTTTCACTCGTCACGGTGATCTGCATCGAGTTTTGTTAAATCTCAACATTATTCGACTTTTGTAAAAACGAGAACATTTTAGACTGGTCCAAATTGAGAGAAGTTGCAGACGACAATTTCGAGTTGGTGGAATTTAAAAAGGATTAGCCTTTAAGGGTAGAAAACATTGTGGACAATGAAGCAATTGCTTGTAACAAGCAATTTCTTCATAGTCCAGAATGTTTCCCAAGTTGTTTTCTTGAGGGGCGTCAAAAAGTTCCATTGTGTGGTAAAAGGTTAACCCATTCCAACTCAAGAAAATTATAGACTGGTCCAAATTAAAAGAAGATGCAGACGATATTTTTAAGGTGATGAAATTCTAAAATCCTTTGTCTATTAGGGTAGAAAACATTGTGGACATTGAAGAAATTGCTTGCATCAAGCAATTTCTGCAATGTCCACAATGTTTTCCTAAGCTTTTTTGTTGAGAGGCGTAAAAAGGAGGGCTTATGTGGGAATGGGTTAAATCGTACAATGGAAGTCCAGAAAATGGTAAATCATAAAGTGAACGTAGAGTAACATTCGAAGAAAAGAAATATTTGAAGAAGCGTAAAAACTCCATCAATATACAAAATTCGTTCGAAAAACATCGTCAGATAACCAATTGCATTGTGTGACCTCTCACGCGAAGAATGACCATCTGGATAATGCGAAAAGTGTCGACCTATGAACTCATTAGAAGACCACAAAATCTTAGACTGGTTCATATTGAAAGACGTTGTATAAGCTGTAGATATGACGTTTAAATAGCTAAACCAACAAAAAAATGCTTGGCACAATGTCCAAGTTCAACAATCACTTCCAGTCTACATGAATGATCGATGGTCCAATCGATGCTTTATTGACACCGACGATCAGCTTGACATACTATAGATGTAAATGATACTAATTTCTGTATCTCATAAGGAGTGGAAATTGATTTATTGCTGACCCCGCCCACATAGCTCAACAGGAAGTTCCACTGCGATAATAAACGCCAGGGTTTTTTTTTTTTTTTTTTTTTTTATTTACTTTATGTTGTTGTTGTTGTTGTTGGGTTTGTGTGTATGTGTTTCGTCAAATTTTATGATCAATAGCTTGTAATTAGCTGCAAAGGGGTCCGTAATTCGAGTTCCCTCCACCCCAAAGACAAATATTATAAACTAATGTTGGTCTGTGGGGTGGAGGGAACTCGAATTACGGACCCCTATGATTAGCAGTAGTAATTGCATTTAAATCGCCAAACCACCAAAAGGCTTACACAATTCACGGTCAACCAATGCTGGAGTTGGAAGTTCACTTCCTGTCTGAAAGTATCATTTGATTGATTTATCAAATTTTTGATTGACAAACACGATCTGTCAATGACCTATACAGAGGCTGAATATCGATGGAGTAATTACTAAACGATACGCTATTTTCCTAACCATTTGAGTTCGATTTTAGCCATGTAGTGCTACACCGGTCCGGAAACGCCTCATTACAGTCTTCCTGGACAACGCATAAAAAATTAACGATAAGTCTCCAATAATAGCATTGATATTGAACTTGTTCTATTGATTGTGTTACGACTGAAGCATGCCTCACAGTGGTCACTGGTCTTTTTTCCCCGTGATACTTCGTTCTATGTTTTCAATCCCCCCCCCCAAAAAAAAATCATCAATTTGAAATTGTCGTCTGCAGCTTCTTTCAATTTGTCCAGTCTAAAATATCTTTCAGTGGGAAATGATTAAGCCTGTTGGAATGCGGGAACTTTGTTAGACGAAACAAAAAATGCATTATAGATAATGAACAAACGAGAGGAGAAGTGAATATTTTTTCTTGTTTCTTTGAGGTATGAAGTAAAAACCAACCGGCTCACTATATGAACACTTGAATGTAAAAAAAAAGACTGCCAGAGGACTTCGGTCTATGTATTTACTGTCGGATCAATTGATCAATCGCACCTGTCAATCAAGAAATTAATCGACCAATCAAATCATTCATACAGGCCGGAATTGAGCTTAGCACTCAAACATTGGTCGTCAATTTTATGAAACGTTTTTGTTGGTTTGACTACTAAAACGTCGTAACTACAGCTTATTCAAGCTGTAGTTACGACACATAAGTCGCCAACGAACTATTCTTTTTCTTTTTATTTTTTTTTCTTTTGTTAAATGTTACCGGTCCTAAACTTTGCAAGCAAAAAAACAAAAACAAAAAACTATATAAAATTGAAATCGGACTTCCTGTTGGAATCAATGGGCTAGGCAAAAAGAGTACTGGGGCAGGGCCAGCGATTTGTCCATTGTCGGACAACTGGCAACCGCAATGATGAATCCTATTGATATCGGGTCCATCGATTGATTGGTAGACGGAATAATGAAGTGATTTATGCCAGTCTAGACTGTTGAAGACTGAACAGGGTCTACTCTTGCTAATTTATGTTCACCGTTCAAATCTTATTCTATGGGGGCCTATTCGGTCTCTAATGCTCGTGCTATATGTTATACACGCAAGAGAATAGTGTGGATCTTAGGATCGTTGGGCGGATTAAAATGGATCCGGCCATCGCGGGCGGCCGAGATCCGGCGGGGTGACATGCAAAATGGATGGACAGACAAACCGGTTTGTTGGCTGGTTAATTTTCGATTGATTAGATGGTTGCTGCGTTGTCAGGGTGATCGATCGTTTGGTAAATTGGCCGGATTGGTTGACTGAATGGATGATTGATTGCTGGATTCGTTGATTGTCGGTTGATTGGTTCCTTTAATAGGTTGATTGCTTAGATTGATCAATTGAAAGACTGATTACTTGATTGATTGTGTAACCGGACGCATACGGACAGACAGAGGGGCGACCACAAAAGGCGTCCGATAACGGATTCTTTTGAATAAACACTGGGAACTAGATACTAGTTTGAATTTTATTCAGTTCTCAAAAACCAGACTGTATAATTTAATCTACCCCCCCCCCCCCAAAAAAAATAAATAACGAAACATTAGAATAGGACGGGAAAGAGAAGATAGGAAGATTTTAGGAAAGGAAGCTCAGAGAAGTCAGCCCGAAGGTAGGCACTACCTGTATGGCTCTTTTCAACTGAGAAAGCACACAGGGTAGAACCCGGCTTATATAGTCATACTTGGCTTGGGTGCACGTGCAGTGTGTAAAATGACATATAAATATAGTCCGACGACAATAATCCGGTAGTGCAAGTCGGAGTGTTGGAATAACTAAGTTTCTCAATTATATAGCGATTAAAGGAAAGTACGAAAGGTGGAGAAACATCAGAGTTGCATATGTGCAAAAAGTATAGACACAGAAATGCAGTAATAATTCGGAAATATGTCGGAGTTATTACAAGGAGAAACACGTGCGCAATGCCGAGTTAAACTGGTACCACAGTAATAGGGAAAAGGTGACGGGTCATCAGAAAATAAAAATGAAATGAACAGAGTAAATGTGACGCCACTACAGATTTTCTGAACCGAGTTAAGTCGTTTCCGTTACATTCCCCCCTCCTTAAGATCCATTGTTCCTAGGAACAATGGGTCGAAACAAGCAGGAAATGACTTGAATTAACCACGTATATTGTATGACATGCAGATGACAACACCATCACTTGCAATATAAGCAACCAGATCTTGACTTTTTCTACGTCGACAGAGGAGTGATGTTCATACAAATACTGTTTTAAAGTAAATGCTGCAGATGACAAACGGCGTCATAAATAACAGTTTTTAAAGATAAAACAAGAAAAAAAACTGAAAACACTAAACACTAAAAATGACGTCTACAGTCTCTTCGACTTTTTAAAAACTTTAGTCCCATCCTCTTGGAACTCCTGGTCCCTACACACCGTGCCACCCCTGACTAGAACATTCGCAGTTTGTGTTAGTGAATGCCTCTTCTTGGCGATCTTCTCCCGAAAGTTGGGTCGATAGGGCAAAACGTCCTTAGGGTCCTGGAAGTGGCGATTCGAGACTGTAGATACTACTAGGTCCTGCGTGGACTTAGGCAGTGTTTCACCATCATGAGTCGCTTGATGTTGTCCGCTCTCAATGACGTCTCCGAACAACAAGGACAGCTGAACATTTTCACCATGGCCTCATGCATGTTGCTCCAGTGTCGATAAAAACTCGAGAAGGAGTTGTACACACATGGACATCCTACAACCGGGCAGGGAACCTCACCACCAGGCCAGATAGGCCTTCCATTCTTTGTGAAGGCGTTAATTTCGTCTTTGACTCCTTCCAAAACTTCTGGAATCGACATCTTGGTCTGGAGAAATAAAGGTCGAATGAATCAGGAAACAGAAACAGAAGAGATAAGGATCGAGAAGGATGAAGGAATTGTAAGGTATTGGACCTCTCAGACCGGTCACTACGATTCCCGAGTTGAATCCTATCGTAAGAAAATCCATTCCTAAGCTTTAAAATGAGATCACAGCATACATAAGAGGAAGGATAAGCTATTTCCTTATAACTCTTGTGTTGTGTCTTGATAAAGGTAATGACCTTGACCAAAAGCTTAACAAAATAACTTCAATCATTGACCCTATCCCTAATGCTTGAATTCTGAATTATTTATTTGGTAATCAATTAAGATCGAGAGAGAGAGGGAAGGAGAGAGAGACGGAGAGAGAGAGAGAGAGAGAGAGAGAGAGAGAGAGAGAGAGAGAGAGAGAGAGAGAGAGAGAGAGAGAGAGACCCGTCCTATTCTTAGCTGTTGCCTACAGCAAATACACAAATAACAACATTTCAAGTACTTACAAGAACAAAGTGTTACTAAAACGAACTTAAAGCTAGGGTCTTATAAATAACCCAAATTACTCACTGTTACAAAGGTTAAGTCTGCTAAATAATTAGTTAAGAAGGAGAAAATATCTCCTTTGGTTTGATGCGTCGTCCAGCCCGAGTGAAATACCCTGGGGTATCATAACCCCGAGCCCCATCAGGAAAGAATCAGTCATATTTTCGATAATTTAATTATCGGTCTGATCCATATCTGAATTGTTTACAGATGAGTCATCATTTTGATAAGGGATTGCTTCCGGTTCAAAATGTCTGTCTCCCCTGTATGGTTTTAAATGGTCAACATGCACTACTAATTGTTTGCGATTTCCAACATGTTCAATTTTGTAAGTGACATCCGTTAACTTTTCTATTATTTTGTATGGTCCAACCCAACCCATTGCCAATTTTTGATTTCCTAGAGGACGGTACCAACAACAAACGACGTCATCTGAATTGAATTTCCTTGGTTTAAGACCAACATCATATGCTCTTTTCTGTTTTGTAGCCGATGTTTGGAGATTTTGAAAGGCGATATCAAATGAATTTTCGAGAGATGTTGTTAACCATTGAACGTATTGCGATTGACAAACGCGTTCCACGTGTCCATAACAACTATTGAACATGACGTCAATTGGAAAAGGAACTTCCCTTCCAAACATAAGTTTATTTGGACTAAAGCCAGTACTGGAATGACACGTGGCTCGGTAAGCCATCATGACAAATGGAATGTGGTCATCCCAGTCGTCCCTATTTTCATTAACAAACATGGATAACATCTGGAGAACTGTTCTATTTAGCCGTTCAATCATACCGCCAGACTTAGGATTATAAGGCGTAGTCCTTGTCTTTTCAATATTAAGCAGCTTACACATTTCACTGAACAATTGAGATTCAAACTCTCGACCTTGATCTGAATGTATGATTGAAGGTACTCCATACCTGGCTACGAACTCATTAACCAGTTTATCTGCGACGGTTAATGCGGTATGGTTAGGAATTGCATAAGCTTCGGAGAACTTCGTAAAATAGTCTCCGACAATTAGTAAGTACTCGTTCCCATTTGACGTAATTGGAAGGGGACCGAGTATATCCAATGCTATCCTGTCCATAACATTACTTGATCAATCCTGTTTAAGAGGAGATTTTCCTAGCCCTGGTCCGGGTTTTCGTCGAGAACATAGGTCACAGGCATTACATCAAGCCTTTATATCTCTACCCATTCCTGGCCAATAAAACCTTCTCTGAATGGATTTCAAAGTCCGTTCTCTTCCAAGATGACAAGCTGTTTTATTTACATGCAATTCATAGAATATTTCCTCTTTTAAAGCATCGGAACTATAAATTGTAATCTCTCACTTTCATCTCTCCCTGTTTGAACACATTTCCTATACAGGAAACCATTTTCAACAAAAAGAGATTCCCACATGCTTCACAAGCGGACTCTAAATGGACAGTTCTTTACAAAGTGCCTAGGAGGCTTTACTGTAAACCTTTCCTTAAGATTCATTAAAACCATAATAACATTGTCTGATTGTTGCATCTGTTTGATTTCATTTGACGTTAAGTTATCTAACCAATTA
Organism: Fragum fragum; assembly: GCA_946902895.1. NCBI lineage: Eukaryota > Metazoa > Mollusca > Bivalvia > Cardiida > Cardiidae > Fragum > Fragum fragum. The sequence goes on from OX336374.1 coordinate 38,401,160, forward strand.
GAATTAGGATTATTTTGGTTGTCTCATAATGGAAAAATTGAAAGGGTTTCTTTTGCATTAGACATGGGGTCATCCGAATAAATACAATCTGGACAATCAGATCTTTTACATTTCCTCCTAGGTAACCTAGATAAAGCATCAGCGTTGCCATGTAAAGAACCTTTCCTGTGTTGAATTTTGAAATCGTAAGTTTCTAAGATAGTCAACCATCGGGCAATCATTCCCTCTGGATCTTTAAAATTTCTAAGCCATGTCAAGGAAGAATGGTCAGTTCTAACGAGAAAATGTCTTCCCCAGAGATACTGCCTGAAATGCCTAATAAAAGTTACTACAGCAAGTAGCTCAATGTATGTAGTGCAATACCTCTGTTATGATTTGTTAAGATTCTTGCTTGCATAGGCTATGACGCGTTCTTCGCCATTTTGAACTTGAGACAATACAGCCCCAATTCCAAATTGACTTCCATCAGTGTCTACAATGAAATCACCATCCGTTTCCGGATAACCAAGAATAGGTGCTGACACTAGTAACTTCTTTAAAGTTTCAAAACTTTCCTGACAGTCAGTATCCCATAAGAAATTGCTTCTTTTCTGGGTAAGGCGTGTCAAAGGATATGCAATTGCAGCAAGATCTTTAATGTATCTCCTGTAATAATTAATAAGCCCTAGAAAGCTTCTTAATTCTGTTTTATTCGTGGGAATAGGCCAATTTAATACGGCATTTACTTTATCTGGTGAACAACTAATACCATCTTCAGAAACGGTGTGACCTAAATACTGGATTGATTTCTTGAACAGATGGCATTTCTTAGGTTTAAGGGTTAATCCAGCTTCTTTAAATCTACGAAGAACAAGCTGAAGATTTTCAAAAGTCTCATCAAATGTTCTACCAAATACGATTATATCGTCAAGATAACATAAACACTTTTCCCATTGTAATCCAAAAAGAACTTTTTCTATCAACCTTTCGAAGGTTGCAGGGGCATTGGTTAATCCGAAAGACATGACCTTGAACTGATACAACCCAAGATGAGTGCTAAAAGCGGTATACTGTTTGTGATTTTCAGCCATTGGAATTTGCCAATAACCTGAGGCTAAGTCCAGGGTACAAACGAATTTTGAATTTGATAGAGTATCAAGCGATTCATTTATTTTCGGAAGTGGATATGCATCTTTTCTTGTGACTGAATTAAGTTTCCTGTAATCAAGGCAAAAGCGAATTGAGTTATCGGCCTTGGTTACCAGTACAACTGGAGAGGCCCAAGGACTATTACTAGGCTCTATTATGTCTTGTTTCAACATCTTAGTGATTTCTTCTTTAATAATGTTTTTCTGTGCAAATGGAACTCTACGAGGAGGAATTTTAATTGGATTGGCATCGCCAACATTAATAGTGTGTTCAGCCAATTTCGTTTGACCTTATTTACCAGATCCATCAGCGAACACATCACTGAATTCAAAAAGCAAAGTCTTAACTTTCTCAGTTTGAAGTTCACTTAAGTTGTCTGAAGCTTCCTCCAGCAATGGCTTTAAATGATCTGGAAGGTCTCGTTTGCTTTCATTTCCCTTATCAGGACAAAGAGATGCTATTACACAAGCACTTTGAAGACTGGCAACAGATGTCCCTTTTCTTACTTTTAAATTCCTATCAGTAAAATTTATGAAAGACAACGGCACGGTAGTCTGATCAGAATTAATAACAGATTTTGACATCATCAGTCCTTTCTTAGATAAATTCTGAAATGGTTCAACAATACAAGTGCCTTTATCGAAATTGCCTTCTATTGAACCCTTTACAAACAGTTCCTTGTTCGGAGGAATAGTAATTGTTTCTGCTAATCTTATTCTACACACCTTATCTGATCTTAATTGTTCTAGTTTCACTTTGTGCTTGCCAATAGTCATAAGACCTTTTCCAAATTTATTGAAACATCAAAGTCTTCCAAAAAGTCACTACCGAGAATGCAATCTACATCACAAAGTTCTGCAATTAAGAAATCATATCTGAATGCTTCGTTATCTGTTTCAAAATCTAAAGTGATCTTCCCAGCAATGGTTACTTCGCTACCATTTGCGGCACTAAGTTCAATATCACTCTTTTGAACATCCTCTTTGTTGAGTTTCAAGTGCCTAAACGCTTTATCAGAAATGATAGTCCTAACAGAACCTGAATCTACTAAAGCAGTACAGTTGAAATCGTTTATGACTACCTTTGTAAACTGACATGCTCTGTTTTGATTCCTTTTATTATCATATATTTTTGCCCATTTTTTAAAATTTTGTTTTAGGCCGACGCTTCGGGCGTAAGATCAGCCTTCTTTAGTTTAACTGTTTTGCTGGACAATTACAAGCTATATGTCCCTTTTTATGACAATGATAACACTCAGTATTTTTTAAGTCATTTCACCTATCTGCACTGTTTGATCTTGACCTTGAGGAGGTACTATTTCTACTATTGGACCCCTTAATTTCAATCATAAGATCTTGAAGTAGTCTAGCAATATCATGTAAGGTAATAGAATCAGTCCTACTTGATCGCTCCCTTGGCTGAGTGTTTTCGGAAGTATTTATTGCATTTATTTTCTCTTCCTTTTCGAAATGAGGCTTCTTCAATATGCCATGCGAACCCTCAAATGCCTCGAACTCTATAGCTAAAGCAATTGCAGAATTTATAGATGTGGGATGGCGATATTGGACATGGCTGCGGAGTTCAGGACGCAACAGTCCATAAATAAACTGGTCAATTAAATATATTTCCCTAGCCTCTGCATTTATATTTGGGAATGCTTGGAGACAAAGTCGCTGCAACGCGTAACCGAAATCAGAGGCAGACTCGTGTCTTTGTTGTTTTCTGTTGCGAAATTGACACCTAAATGCGGTCTCGCGTTCCACGGGGTTAAATCTCTTTCCAATGAAATCCCTTACTTGTTCATAGCTTCTGAATTGCTCTATGCTTAATTCACTTAATATTTTCTGTGTCTGACCTCTTAAGCTCATAACAAGTTGTTGTAGTTTCTCATAGTTATTCCAACCATTCCAAGACGCTACATACTCAAAGTGAATGATATAGTCTCTCCACTCTGACGATTTCCCATCAAAGGTATTAGGCTCCTTAGATTTCCTATGCAAGGGCAATTCATGATATGAAATGGAAGGCCTAGGCGCCTGATATCGATTGCCTTGGTCTTGAGTTAAAGAATGCGTTTGTTGACTACTAGGTATATTAGGCCTTTGCGAATGATCTCCAATAACACCTTTTGGTCGGGCCTGTACTGCATTATTATTCCCTTTGTTTCCGATAACACGCGGTGTATGTATTAAATTATCACCAAGTAAATTATCATTAAAACAGACACTTTTGTTTGCAGCCTGAATCGGAATAGAGGGATAGGTACTTGAACCACCCTGTACGTCAGTAAAGTTCACATTACTTTTGGGAACAGACTGTACTTGCGGATAGAACGCATTACTTTTGGGAACAGACTGTACTTGCGGATAGAACGCATTACTTTTGGGAACAGACTGTACTTGCGAATAACACGCATTACTTTTGGGAACAGACTGTACCTGCGAATAACACGCATTACTTTTAGGAACAGACTGTACTTGCGAATAATACGCATTACTTTTAGAATCAAACTGTACATGCGAATATATTTGATTATCCCAAGGGTCTCCCCCTTCTTGAAGGTGCAAGTCCTCATACCGGTTTCTACCAGCGGGTTCTGGAAAGTTATCAATGCTTTCCGGCAAAGCCTGACCTTAGCTGACATGTACTATCGACACTTGCAAAGTCTCCATTGGCACCAAATACTTTGCTGTCAAAATTTATTAGATTTTCATGACATGATAACCCATCGTTAATAAGATTCAGATCCCCTACATTAGGCTTCAAATCCCAACTAGACCCTTCAGCCATTACGAAAACAAGAAAATTTAGGATGAAAGTACGAAGTCCCCTGAAGTGTTTATCCGGCTCGCCCGACCAAAATGTAACCGGACGCATACGGACAGACAGAGGGGCGACCACAAAAGGCGTCCGATAACGGATTCTTTTGAATAAACACTGGGAACTAGATACTAGTTTGAATTTTATTCAGTTCTCAAAAACCAGACTGTATTATTTAATCACCCCCCCCCCCAAAAAAAAAAAAAAAAATAAATAACGAAACATTAGAATAGGACGGGAAAGAGAAGATAGGAAGATTTTAGGAAAGGAAGCTCAGAGAAGTCAGCCCGAAGGTAGGCACTACCTGTATGGCTCTTTTCAACTGAGAAAGCACACAGGGTAGAACCCGGCTTATATAGTCATACTTGGCTTGGGTGCACGTGCAGTGTGTAAAATGACATATAAATATAGTCCGACGACAATAATCCGGTAGTACAAGTCGGAGTGTTGGAATAACTAAGTTTCTCAATTATATAGCGATTAAAGGAAAGTACGAAAGGTGGAGAAACATCAGAGTTGCATGATGTGCAAAAAGTATAGACACAGAAATGCAGTATCGTAATAATTCGGAAATATGTCGGAGTTATTACAAGGAGAAACACGTGCGCAATGCCGAGTTAAACTGGTACCACAGTAATAGGGAAAAGGTGACGGGTCATCAGAAAATAAAAATGAAATGAACAGAGTAAATGTGACGCCACTACAGATTTTCTGAACCGAGTTAAGTCGTTTCCGTTACAATTGATTGATTTTCCACCCACCTGATCATTTTAAGTTGTTTGGTTCACAGATTAATTTGATCAATTTGATCGATTGATTGGTCAATTTGAAGATTGATTGGTTTGATTGAATGATCGAATGATTGGGTTCTACCAACCTGATCATTTGAAGTTGTTTGGCAGTAGGAAATGTAGAATTCCTTTATCTTCATTATTGCCATTCGGGTAATATTTTCCAAAACATTGGGAAAAGCTGAATTAAGACTAATTTATTTTTTAAAGATATGATTTCGTGAAGGTATTGCTTTAGTCTCAAGACTTATCAGGATCTTTATTATAATTTGAAGACCCGAAATACATTTAATTTTTGCTCGATTCATCGCGACAATTTCGTAATCTAACCTATTTTTTTTACTTTTGTTGTTCTCCAGATCAGACTGCTACTGTAACATTGAATCGCATGAAATTACTTTTCCTATTGCACTTAAAATATTTTCTAAATATTATCTTTTCGTTAAAATTTACTGTGCTTTAAAAGGTGGTGTCGATCCTCTGACTGAAATGCCCATATTGATGTATTTATGACACATTTTCTAAAAATAGCAACAATATTCTCAGTCTACATATATAAACTGAATACATGATTGAATGATAAGTAGTTCATGATTTGGTATAAGTGAAACAATGGTAAGAATTATTTCAATTTTTGTATTAAAAAATTTAGCTTGACAATTTTAAGCTTGAGGGAGATCATGACATGGCCTAACACAAGAGAAAATTTCTTTTAGATAACCATTTAAACTGTGACCAACTTATAAACCATCACAGAAATACAGGGCTCTGCAGAGTGGGCGACTCAGGCGAAAAAGTCGCCTGGTTTCATAAAACTTCGCCTGATTTGCTGATCAAAGCGAAGTCGAAGTCGCCTGGAATTTTCAGGAAGTCGCCTGGATACGATAGGTGATAACCTATCTGGCCCAGTGGCTATAAAAGTAAGTGACAGTGTGCAATTATACAACTATTGATCGGAAGCCCTTTGATCGTAATTCAAGCGTGTATCGATAGTCGCGAGGCCAGCAGATTATCAGAAAGAGGGGTATGTTCCGGCAGCTAATAGTCAACATGCTTGCTTCATTCACACCTACGCTGATAGGTTTCTGCAATGCTTTGTATACTATCGGCACCAGAAATCTTTATTTAAAACCCTTTCCTTTCTGAAGTTTTAATTGTTTCTGTAAATTAGGTTATCATCAGTCTACGAGATTTGTTGCTTACTTTCACATAATAAGAATAATGGCCGACATTTACGGACACTGTGTCATTTACCAGAAGTCAAAATTTTGTTAAAAATTTGAAATCTTGATGAAAAATAATTCTGCCGCAAAATCTACGTAGAGTGAAATCATTTTTCATTAGAATCCTTCAATTTGAGTTATCTGCTTTAATTGTAACAAGTGAAGAAAATTATGGCAAACAATTTAAAGGCTGCTACGATTTTTTCCTGAGATTCTTGTACATTCTTTCCAAAAACTAAATTTCACTTACTTGTGTTGGTAATAATTCCTTCAAATAACATGTAATCCTATAAAATGGAGCAAATTATCCTGTGTTAACTTTAAACCTCTGCATGTACAGAGTCTGGTTTTGTGTACTCAGCAGTAACCCTTACCCTTTACACACTATAACTGACTTAATCACAGAGGACCACTTTTGACCCAATAATGACAACTTTTATCCATTTATACGTTATCAGGTAAAGTGGACAGACTTTAACTCATTACAACACAATCCCCCATTTTGACATCTTGAAATAGTTTTATGGGAAACTGTGGAAAAAGGAGGAAATGATTGCAGCAAGCATTTTATCCTTTCCCCACATGTTTCTACCCTCTTTGGCACCTTCTTTCTTATTTAAGCTCACTGTGAAATGTCTTATTTAGCTTTTTTCAATTTGTACCAGTTTATTTTTTTTTTCTAGTTATGGTTTGATCAAATACATGTTGTTACAATAAAATCTTTTCTCATTTTTTGCTTCAAATAGGAACACTACTCATTTCATTCAGACCACCTATACACTATTTGCATTTTTTTTATTAGTTGACTATTTTTATCATATATGAATCTATTATGAAGTATTAAAAAATAAATAAATTCAGAATCAAACTCTTGAATTCTCAAACCTAAAAAAAAGAAAATACAAAGGTATTTGTTCACAGGAATAAGATCTTTTTTGAGGACTGAAAGGATAAGCAGTATTTTCTATGTTTACTGCATAATACATAATATAAAATGCAACTACTTGGTTGTAAAGCTATTTCATTTTTTGATAGAAATGAGGAATATGCGCAAAAACTTAATTTTTAACGCGATCCACTTCTCCTGAAAGTCTCTCCACTTCTCCCATTTTTGAAAAACTTCTTCCAATTCTCAGACTAGTGAGAAGTGACTTCTCCCCAAATTCTGGGAGTCTGCAGAGCCCTGAAATATTCATTTTTTTCAAATAAATTTCTTCAAGAATTTAACCTTTGGACAGCAGCTGCATAACTCGCTAGTATTAAGTTGCCTGCTTGCAAAGGTGGTCTGAGAATCCCCCCCCCCCCCGAAATGTTTTAGATACAGACGGTTATTCTTGGTTATCCTAACATTAGTTGGTAAGAGAATTCTATATAGCCTGACTTGACTTTCTTAAAAACATGAAAGTTTTAAATGCATCTTTAGAACTGTTTCATAGATTTCAGTGACTAGATTTATTTGCCAGGTGCCAAGATGATTCGGTTTATAACCCTTAAAACACCATTTGCTTAATCAGTAAATTCAGGGCTGTGGAGCAATAAAGGTGCTCAAGCACCTCTAGTCCACATCGTTTTCCTGAACTTTTTGTGTTTTAACAAAATACATTGTACTTGTATTCAAATTATTACTTCAGAAGAATTAGCTCATTGTCTTAGATCTAACATAGAGATGTTATAGGAAAGTAAACTTCAAAAACTTCTATATCCTTTGGCATAGAGAATGAAGTTTTGTTTTATGTTTGTTTACCAAAATAGCTCTTTCCTGTTTTTTTAAAATTTAGACTGGTCCAAGCCTAAAGAGATCTATTGCAAGCAACATTGAAAATTGGATGTAATTTGAAATGCAACAAAACTATCTGGTAGAAAATATTGTGGGAAAAACAGAAATTGCTTGTAACAAGCAATTACTTCTTTTTCCATAATGGTTTCTCAAGCATACAATTACAATAATGTAAAATCCTGGGTTCAAACAGGAAAGGGTTTATTCAGACTTTCCCTCAAGATCAAATAAGCCATTTGTTGCAGGATCCAAGTTTTCAGATAGAGATTTACATGTATAAGGAAATTTTATAGAATCTTCTCCAGAAAATAAAGCTTTCATTCTCAGGTTAGTGTCACAAGACCATCATGGTCCTCTTGATTGTAGAAGTTGCTAATTAACCCATTCCCAGACAAGAAACTTTAAAACTGGACAAAGTTCAAAGAATTTGCTGACAATTTCAAATATCTCTGTCTTGTAGGGTAGAAAAAATGAGGAAACTGCAGAATTTGATTTTTTAGAGAGGAGTAAAGGAGCATGATTGTTTAGAAAATGAGGTAACCCTTCTATGTATTTCAAAATCTTAAATTTGTCCAAATTCAAAGCGTAGCAGACAACATGACAAAGTAAGTACAATTCAAAAAGTAGCCATCCTATATGATAGAAAATAGTGTGTGAAAAGAAGAAATTATTTCAACAAGCAATTTCTTCCTTTTCAACGATGTTTTTTCAAGTATAATGTAATAGGGACGTAAAAATCAGGTGTTGTACGGGAAAGGGTTAAATTAAGGAAGTATGAATTATTTCCTATTGTATAGATTTTTTTTTGGTCAAAATTCAGGTTTCAGATTGACTGAATTTCGATAAAGGCAACAGAATGGTGAAATCATTATGCGATATATGCTTGCTCACAATACAAGGAAACCTAGATAGTCTACCAAATATCGGACACAATATTCCCACCATCTACAAAGAAGTGTTGATCAAGAGACTTGGGTTTCACGATCATTACCAGTCGGAGTACGTCCAGTATATATCCAGGAACTTGTTTTGTGCCAATTTGAAGCATGTGAACTTTTACAAATGTGAACAGATAGATGACAAAGTGTTAAAACTGCTGGGTCAGTCAGGCTGTAGATTACTCACATTAACTATTCATGGATGTAATTCAGTGACAGGTAATAAACTTGCAATTAACTTAATTGGGTACTAGTTGTAACTGAAATCTTTATCTGATTAAAAAAACAAAAAGCAGGGTGAGTTTTTTTTGTTGGTTTTTTTTTTTTTAGTTTTAGAAGTTTAGTAGGACTCATGTTTGACTTATACACCACGGTTTAGACCTTCAAAAATGTGAAAATACCACTTTTTGACCCTTAAAAATTTCTCCCAATGGGTTCATTCTGACCAGTCTAAATTTTTGTTGTTTTGTAATGGGGTAAAGGGTAAAGGAAGCGTCGAAAAGCCCTGATTGTTGGTCAAAATTTCTTTTGTTAATGATTTTAATCAATTTTAATAACAACTCTGACTGGCAAATAGATAGTGTAGACTAAGATCATATGTGCAGACTAATCTATGTCTATATCTCCTACCAAACAGAAATATTCCAGGTTTAGCTTGAATTTAATTAATATCAAATTGGTCTGTTTATATTTCAGATGTTGGTGTCCAAAGTATAACAAAAGACCAAACAGATTTGTCCAGCTTAAAGCTAAAGAATCTCAAAAGAATTTCTAATTCTAGTTTGTCACATGTCTCCTCAGAACACCTGAAAATAGTAGATTTAAAAGGCTCATCCAATGTGCATTTTGAAGGTAAGTAATGTTAGAGTTAATATTAAGTTTACAGTTATAACTAGTGAATGTTAATCAATATGTATGAAAATGACGGAATGTGGCTATCAATCAACTAATAAATTGACAAATCAAATCATTCATTTAGTAGGCATGCTGTGAACTTTGACATTGGCAGACATTTATGTGAGCTTTTTCGTTGGTTTGGTGACATCATACTCGTCAAGGATTTTCAGTATATACTGACTATCTAAAAAGTTTATAGGCAATATGTATTTTTATAGTACATAGTGAAGATTCTGATCAGACTGCGTGGCTCGTTTATTTAATCAAGTTTCTTTTTACATTGCATGAGATATTTCTTCAAATGCAGGAGTGACCAAACTATCTGAGAGAAATCCGTCCATACAGGAGCTGTACTTGTCAGGTATTGATGAAATAGTAGGTGAGACGGCTCGAAGCCCTAAAGCGTTAGAGAGACAAATAGCTAAACATGCAGAATTGATTAAAATAATACAGTGCCTTGGTCATAGCTTGGTAAGTTTTTTAGTCTTTTTGTAAACAAGGATCAAGACGACAAAATATTAGTTTAGATTAGACTAATTTATTTTAGTTCGATTGCGAAGAAAGCTGATAGAATGGCTCTTGAACACTCTTGAGGGTGTCCGAAAGCCACATTGTGTGGGAATAGGTTAACCAATATGAAAGCAGTTTTGACAATTTTCATCAGATGAAAAGTTTAATTAACTCACAATTTTCTCAAGAAAAAATGATATATTTTTTTTCATATTGTGACCAGAGTTGTCGTGATAAATTGTTATAACTTTTGTTTGAAATGAAATGAACATTTTGTAAAATAGATCATAAAATACATTATGACATAACTTAGACAGTAATAAAAAGATGTTACGCTAGGCTTCAGTATAAATGCATTGTTTGTTATTTGGCTAGAACCCATTACCATACAGTCCTACCTTTTTATGTGCCAAACAAATATAGCTCTAAAAAAGCATTTGTGAGGAAAGAGAAAATCGCAATCAATTTTTTCTTTTCTCAGAATGTTTTCCACCTCGTATGGCCCTTGCTTTTCAATTTTGAACAAACTTAATTTTGTTGTTTGCAACCTCTATCAATTTGGACAACTTATTGGTTGCAGGAAATTCTTCATACAGAGCTCAACCAAGTTAATGATGATTGTCTTTTGAATTTGTCAACTTACTGTCCTAATTTAAAAAGGTAAGTATGGAAGCCCTATATTGTTTTGTCTTTCTGTCCATCTTGCCATTGGTACAGATTTTTACACTCACATCATTCTTGTACCTGCAATATTTACATTGAAATTATGACTAGATTTGAAGTTGGACTTTCCTTGACCAGCTGTTACCAAGATGCCTAACAAAATGGACATTTTTATGTATATTCTTGACTTTGACACACCATAGCTGAAATATTTCAAAATGGATTTCGTTCAAATTTCGTTGGGCTTTCCAAGATGGATGACAATTGCCACCATTAATCATATTCTGGACTTTGACTTGTGATATATGTTATTTCTCGGCCGCCGCCATAGCGTAGTCATTAGCGCATCAGACTCCTAATCTTCACTCATGGGATGTCATGGGTTCGATCCCCTGCGGCAGCACGTATCCTTTCAAACATTTGTCTCTAACCAATGGGTGGATAATCGTAAACCTAAGTGGGATAGCAGGTGGAGGCTAGGAAAGGATGTAGTGGTAGTACTGGTGTGAGAAATACCAGGAATCAATTGTTAGGTGCTCCAGCTGCCACTATATGACTGAAATACTGTTAGAAGTGGTGTTAAACCCCATTCAATCAATCAATATGTTATTTCTGAACAGATTTTGTTCAAATTTCATAAATTTCATTTCCCTCATTGATATCTAGTAGCTGCTTAGAAGCAGTTGCTCAAGCTAAAATCTTCTGTAAAATTATAGCCTTGATTTTGACACACACCATTTTTAGCTCAACTTGCTGAAAGCCAGCAAGCTATTGTCATGGCCTTGTGTCTGTCATGCGTGCGCCCATCTGTCTGTAAACTTTTACTTAAAAAATCTTCTCCTAAGAAAGTACTGAACAGAATTCAACCAAATTTCACAGTAATTATCATTTTTGACAGTTTATGAAAACATTGTGGGCAATGAAGACATTGCTTGTAACAAGCAATTTCTTCAATGTCCAAAATGTTTTCTACTCTAAAAGGCAAACATTTCCTACATTTCGACAACTAAAATTTGTAATCGGCAACTTCTTATAATTTGGACAAGTCTAACACATTTATGTGTAGTAATGGGATAATTGAAAAATAATCATTAAGTAGGATAGAAAATACTTTGCAAAAAGAAGGAATTGCTTGTTACAAGCAATTTCTTCTTAATGCACAATATTTTTCTCAAGTTTAAAAACCAGGGATTGAACAGGAAAAGGTTGACAATTTTAAAAGAAAATGTTTGACTTTCAATTTTGAATGATATCTAATACTTTATTTCTTTTTAGGTTAAACCTCCATGGAAGCTCAAAAATTACAGGAGAGGCCCTAACAAAAGTAAGAACCCTTAACAAAAAAATATATTCTTAGAATCCTATTGCAGAATTCTTAAACTCTTAGTGAACCTATACCAGACAACAAAATTTAAGACTAATCGAAAGTGAAAGAGGTAGCAGATCACAATTTCAAGATTATGAAATTTAGATTTGGTTCTGGGGAAAAAGCGACATCATGGAATTGAAGAAAACATAATTTTAGATTAGTCCAAAGTGGAATAGCTTGCAGACGAATAATTCAATTTTCAGGGAAATAGAGAAATTAATGCATTTTTTTGTTACATGCCATTTCTTCATTTTCCACAATCTTTTCCAAAGCTGATGTCATGGGGGCGTCAGAAAAAAGGCAGGATTGTGTAGGAATGGGTTAAATTCTTGACAGAACCTATTGATCTTTGACCTTTCACAATCCTACCCTTTTAATCGTTTCCCACACAATCCTATTTTTAGCTCACCTGAGCACAAAGTGCTCATGGTGAGGTATTTTGATCATCCTCATCCTCAGTCCATCGTGCGTCGTCTGTCGCGTGTCAACAATCTCAAAATGACATCTCCTCCCAAATCGCAGGGCGGATTTCAATCAAATTTGGCAGGAATGTTCAGTTGAAAACTCTGGTTGCTATGACAACAAGAGTAAAATTGAAAAAAAAAAATGAAAAAAACCCATCTTCTCCTGACCCAGAAGCATCAGTACATTGACCTCTTTCAAAATTGATAAAATTTTAGAGCCACAGGCTTATCAGGCTTAAATAGAAATAAAGATGGCAACCCTTTCAATAAGTTAGCCCCCTTTAAATGATTACTGAAATATATAAAATCTGTTGAAAGCATTGGTTGGTATGGTAACGTAAGTTAAATTCATTAATTTCATTTTCGTTAAATGTTAAAGGAAATCTTCTCCCGACCCAGTTTGTATTAGGCCTTGAACAAAAAAAGAGCCTTATCTCAGGTGAGCGCCAGGGCCACTGGCCCTCTTGTTAAAGGTACCTTCTGAAGCTTTGGAAAAAATCACTATTACTTTGGAAAATTACGAAATTACTTGTTACATGCAATTTTTTCATTATCACAATGTCTTCTATGGTACCCATATTTTGAAATTTCATCAAATAAGAATGGTCGGTTGTAACTTCTTTGAATTTGGACCAGTTTAGATTTGTATTGTCTGGTAATAGACTAAAGGAAATCAAGTTATGTGTTAGACCTGCATGAAGTATTTGTACACAAATGACTGGGAGATGTGGATAAATCATGGCTGTAATTTTTTTTAAATTAGATATTAACCCATTCCCACACAATGACGCTTTTAAATGCCCCGTCAATACTTAAGCTTTGTAAAACAGTGTGCAGAATAAAGAAATTGCTTGATACAAGCCATTTCTTCATTATCCACAATGTTTTCTACGCTAAAAGACAAAGATTTTGAAGATTTCATCAATTTAAAATTGTCATCTGCAACCTGTTTGAATTTTGACTTGTCTAAAATTTTATCATATGGGAATGGGTCAATATACAAAGGATATTCACTTAGTGATCATGAGTGATCAAGACTACCGGTATGAATAGATAAAAACGAAGCTTACCAGAGTTTTAAAACAGATGAAAATTGAAAATTCTTGGAATTTCTAGATATATGATATTCTTCAAAAATGTAGTCCCCAGGTGTTAAATAACGTCATTACATGCCTTATTACATCACTTTAACAAAAATGCCTCACTACAGGCTTAAGCTGATAGTTACATTATCCATGTAATACAAAAATATTCACTTCCATGCCATAGGTCATGTCATAAATTCATAGAAAATTATATACATGTATAAGATTTAAAGTGGAGATGGTATAAAATAGATCCCCATGATAGACATGTATTTATATCTCAAGGTTCTTTGAAATAAACATTTATTTTGAAAGAAAATGAACTGGAAAGATGTGGGAATATTGTGTAATTCTTTTACGTCTGCATGACTTTCCGTTTATTGATTAATCCATTACCAAAAACTCATACGATTCGAAAGGAGTTTGCAGACAAAATTTTAGATCTTGTCAAATCTTTGAATTTTGTATTGGATAGATAGGATGGAAAAATGCTGGTTACCGTTATTTTTTATTGTTTTTCAGTTTTCTATGGGCTGTATGTCACTAGAGAGTTTAGATCTGTCGTTTTGCAATGGTTTATCCAAACCTCCATGTTGTGAGTCACTGTGGACGTTACCAACTTCCCTGTCGGAGATATCACTGTGTGGGCTGTTACTGACAGATGAAACCATTCTAGTCGAGTGTTTTATGCGATTGCGCTGTCTTAAGTCGGCTAGATTGTGTGGTATACCTGCATTAAATGATACAACACTCTCACAGGTAATGCATGTAAACTAACCAATTCCCACTCGATAAAATTTGAGACCAGTCCTAATACGAAGAAGTTGCAGACAACAATTTTAAGTTGATGAAATCTTGAAAATCTTAGTCTTTTAGGGTAGAAAACATTGTGGATAATGAAGAAATTGCTTGTAACAAGCAATTTCTTCATTACCCACAATGTTTTCTAAAGCTGTCATATTAAGGGGCATTTAATAGCATCATTAGTTTACACCTATTTAATTTGGTTCGATTGCGACAAAAGCTTTAAGCTTATAGGATTGCTCTCGAACACACAAAACAGATGATTTCACGGCCCTGAAAGAGAGGCAGTGGCTTAACCTCACTGCTACCCACTTCTACAGCTAGGTAGAATGGAGCTGGCTATTAAGTGTCTTGCCCATGAACACATCTTGGTGACGGTGGGGCTCAAACCTTCAGATCACGAGTAAAGCACCTATACCACATTGCCATCGAGGCAGTCAATAGCCTCATTGAGTGGGAATGGTTTCAGACACCCAGTTAGATTGATGTTGCTTTGAAGTATGAGGATGTAAAAAAAGATTCATCAATCTGTGGGAAAAAAAGAAAATGTCTGTTATAAATACTAAAATATGATTACATAAATACCCCTGCTTTGAAGAACAGAAGAGTTTTCTGGTTTACCTTTGTCCAGACTTCTATCCATACGTCTGTAACCAATTTTTCGTGGCATTTACTCATCAATAATAAATAGCATATACTTTAAAATTGGTATGGATGTTCAACTGGGTGCCCTACATGTTGCTTACCTAATCTAGGTCCTTAAATTAACTGTTTCCTGTTTTACTTCTTACTTAGTTTATTTTCGGACATTGTCGGCAATATTGTACAAAGAGTTTATCAAGTCTGTTTGTTCCATATGGATAGTATTTTAAGTGGTAGTGCAAGTGGAGGTATACTCAGTTGGTTTTGACTCACAGATTTCTTGTTTCAGTTGATTGTTAGAATACGTCATTGTACAAGAAATGGTGGAAAATAGCATGTGTGCAAGATATCTCCACTAGTCTCACATGTGTGTTTACCCATTATCATACGGCAACATTCTGGACTGATTTAAATTGAAAGAGGTTGCAGACAACATTTTCAATTGCAGTAAATTTAAAAAATAAGTGTCAAAAAGGACAGAAAACATAGTAAAAATAGGGAAATTGCTTATTACAAGCATTCTTGCTTTTCTGACAAAGTTTTCTATAATCATATTACTAGATGTTGTGAAAAAGCTTCATTGTATGGTATTTGGTTAAATGCAGGAAGTTCTTAGTGACCCTTTTGAGTACCTTGGTATGTGAAATTCAGATATCTCAGAAAACATTGTCAGAAAAGAAGAAGTTACTTTCTATAAGCGATTTCTTCTTTTTTCACAATGTTTTCCATGACTTATATTTCTTTGGTACCTAGATATGCGGGCGTGTATGGAAATGGGTTAAGTTGACAGCCATTCAGTGCAATTAGAATATTTGCTGACCATCTAAAGAAGGATTGAATTCGCATCCTATCTGTAGAATACATTGTAAAGATTCTGATCAGACTGTCCCTATGCAGTGTCACAGTTAGAAATGTCACCTACAGACTATAATGAACTGCCGTATGCAGAATCTTTAACCCTTTCCTATTCAATTCCTGGTTTTTACGTCCCTGTGGTTTTATACATGAGAAAACATTGTGGGAAAAGAAGAAATTGCTCGTGATTACATTTCAGATTGCACTCACTTTAAGTTGTCATCTGCAACTGCTTTCAAATGGAAAAAGTTTGAAATTTTGATAAACAGGACAGGGTATGGTTAACCGGCACTAGTGGAATGGAAAAATCAGAATCAGTATTACACACAACAAAATTTTAGACAGGTTGAAAGTGAAAGAAGCTGCAGACAACAATTTCCTGTTTATAGAATTCTATATTTTTTTTGTCTTTTTGGATGGAAAACATTGTGGATAATGAAGAAATTGCTTGATACAATTTTTTTTTTCTTGAGGGACGTGCAGACGAATATTTCCAGTTTAAAGAATTCTAAATTTTTTCCCGTCTTTTTAGATAGAAAACATTGTGGATAATGAAGCATTTTTTTCATTTTCCACAATGTTTTCCAAAAAAAATTTCTTGAGGGGCATAAAAAGGAGGGCTCGTGTGGGAATGGGTTAACTTGGATCAGATAATTTCAAAATTGATTGGAAGTATTTTTTCTTGTCTATTGTAGATATTACAGAACATCGGTCACTCACTCACCTCCCTTGACCTGAGTGGATGTGTGATAGGATGTCTGACAGATGACGGACTGGGGTCAGTCGCCGACTGCTGTCATAATTTGACCAGTCTCTCCTTAAATCTGCTGTCAACACCCACCTGTTGGAAGCTTATGCCATTGTTTAAAGACCCTAATAGAGCTAAAAAGTTCACAAAACTAAATCTTTGTGTCAAAAATGTAAGATTTTTTCTCATGATAGTATATTCATATAATACAGAATGTCAAAACAACTCTTCTAGACTAAATTAGGTAATCAAATTGCCTAAGATTAATCCTAAATTGCAGACAGATTCCTCAAAAAACAATATGACTGGAATCTAAGTCACTGACAGATGATTTTATTTTTGTTTTTCATCCAAGTTCATTCTGATGGGTCAGCACAAAATAGCTGTAACTGCCTATATGTCTATAGGCAGTTACAACTGTTTCGCGCTGAGCCATCAATTTGTTATTTTGATATTCACAAGAGGCTGATATAATGTTTGTTATGGGCGTAAGGATTTCTGAAATCAACGTAAATATAAATGGTTAATTTTTATATATTAAATAGTGGATGAGTGTATTATAGCATGGGTGTTTATCTGAATTTGTAGATAACTTAAAGAAAATAAACCTTGATTCAGAGTAGATTCTCTCTGTGTAATCCGAAAGGACAATGAAGAAAGTTTTTAAGAAGTGTGACTTTAACCTGAATTCTTCAGCTTTCTTCAGCTTTCTATCATTATAATTATAGCTTACCTTTTTAGCTCACCTGAGCACTAAGTGCTCAAGTGAGCTATTATGATCACCTTTTGTCCAGTGTCTGTCCTACGTCCTTCGTGCATCGTGCGTCAACAATTTCTTTAAACAACATCTCCTCCCAAACCTCTCGGCTGATTTGAACCAAATTTGGCAGAAATGTTCCTTAGGTGGTCTCCTTCAAAAATAGCTAAAAGAATTGAAATCCGTTAAAAACTCTGGTTGCCATGGCAACAAAAGTAAAATATTAAAATAATCTTTAAAAATCTTCTCCTCCTGACCCAGAAGGCGTAGAGCCTTGATATTTTGCATGAAGCATCAGTATATTGACCTCTTTCAAAATAGCTAAAATCATGATCCTCGGGTCCCCAGGGGCGGAGCCCCAGGGGGGGGGGGGGTTATATAGAAACAAAGAACGATTTTTTAAATGACATCTCCTCCCAAACCACTGGGCCAATTTGAACCAAATTTGGCAGAAATGTTGCTTAGGTGGTCCCCTTCAAAAATAGCTAAAAGAAATGAAATCCGTTAAAAACTCTGGTTGCCATGGCAACAAAAGTGAAATTTTAAAATTACAGTAAAACCTCGGTAGTTCGTAGCGCAAGGGACCGGGGAAATTTATACGAATTAAGCGTAGTACGAACAAAACGGAGGGCAAGAGGTCGGCTGTTTGAGATACACGGACTCTGACACGGTCTTGTTCTGTCTCCCATTTAGGAATTGATTCTAAATTGGTTATTTCTTCTACACAAGACCTGCAGATATTAATTGAGGAATACATAAAAATATATTAAAAAATACCCGTCTTCTATTTTTTTTTTTTTTTTTGCTTTAATCTCTGAGTTAATTTTTGGCATTTTTTATGCACAGTGTCTGTATCAAGTGGTAGACTCCATCTGAATGATTTCCCTTTACAATACATTGGATCAAATCACTCTGAGTATTCTATCATCAAATCATAAAATGAAGGACCGACGATTGTGAAGAAAGTAACTGCAGAATGAAATAAAGTGCTAGAATCTCTATGTGAGCAATAACACCGATACTAATGGGTGTGCATCAGTTTAAAGTAAATTTTCGGCGATAATTACGGGAATCTTTATTCGATTAATTACCTTTCTTACAAACCAAACGGCCCCTTTTAACTAAAGGTACATGATAACACATAATTGTCATATAGATCAGCAGGTATGAAAATCAAGGTAAGTAGTGATTGGAGACAATTAGTTTATCACACCTACGAATTAAACATAGGAGTTTGTGCTATAATCATAATTTCGGGACCTGAAATAGCCTACGAACTACGAACCGCTGACATTCGAATTAGACAGAGTTTTCTAACAAAGATAAAGAAGGAAAAAGATCGGGACCGCGTAAATTATACGAACGAACACATACCTACGAACCAGTGACGTTCGAATAAACGAGGTTCTACTGTATCTTTTAAAAATCTTCTCCCCTGACCCAGAAGGGGTAGAGCCTTGATATTTTGCATGAAGCATCAGTATATTGACCTCTTTCAAAATAGCTAAAATCATGATCCTCAGGTCCGCAGGGGCGGAGCTCCGGGGGGGGAGGAGGGGGTATCTAGAAATAAAGAACAAATTTTTAGATGACATCTTCTTCCAAACCACTGGGCCGATTTGAACCAAATTTGGCAGAAATGTTCCTTAGGTGGTCCCACTTAAAATTAGCTAAAAGACTTGAAATCCGTTTAAAACTCTGGTTGCCATGACAACAAAAGTGAAATTTCAAAATAATCTTTAAGAATCTTCTCCTTCTGACCCAGAAGGCGTAGAGCCTTAATATTTTGCATGAAGCATCAGTATATTGATCTCTTACAAAATAGCTAAAATCATGAGTCTCGGGTCTCAAGGGGCGGACCCAGGGAGGGGGGGGGTTATAGGCATGAAGCATCAGTTCACAGACTTCTTTCTTTTTTCTGAAATTATAACCCATGGAAAAAGTTTTTTCCTTTTTTCTAATCAGCACTAAAGCCTTGGAATTTGTAATTTAGACTTTTGGATCCCCAGGTTCATAGTCTTTATATGTAATTGTGGCCCACTTGTTTCATAATCCTAACCTTAACATGAAATTAGACTGTTGAAAGAAAAAGAGCCTTTATCTCAGGTGAGCACCCCAGGGTCAATGGCCCTCTTGTTGTTATTGGTCCTGAAAGGGTATTTTTATTCTATCAGAAAAATTTCTGAACTTTTATCTAGAGAAGATAGCCAAAGAGAATGAAAGCTTGAGAACATGGAAAACAAATAAAGTGGTGTAGGTTAATTTGGATTTTAGATTTAGATAGTTGCCTTTTAACCCTTTCCTGTTTGTATCTTATATTTGAGAAGACTTTGTGGTAAAAGAAGAAATTGCTTGTAACAAGTAACTCCTTCTTTTTCCACAATATTTTTTACCCAACTGAGTGATTAGTTATCATACTCGTCTGCATTTGTTTGAATTTGGACAGGCCTAAAATTTTGCAAAACTGGACAGGGTTAGAACTTACCTCAGCCCACAACATAAAATTTAGACCCACCAGCTAATGAGTGCATTTCTTATTTAGCTCACCTGAGCACAAAGTGCTCATGGTGAGCTTTTGTGATTGTTGAATGTCTGTCGTCTGTTGTGCGTAGTGCGTCGTCAACAATTGAAGTGTTTACACTCTAGAGGCCACAGTTTTGACCCAATCTTCATGAAACTTGGTCAGAATAATTGTTAGGTCATGAGGATGAACCCTATGGATTATGGGAGGGTTCTATTTGAAAACACAGGAAAAGGGGCCTTAAGGACAATTTCTTCGTTTACACAATAGAGGCCACAAATATGGCTCTATCTTCATAAAACTTTGCCAGAATAATTAATAGGTCATGAGGATGAAGCCTATTGATTATGGAACTCAGCATTTTCTTCATTAAAAACAATATTTACTAGCCCTAGATACAAACATTACGCTCATAAATCTCTTCTATCTATTTAGTACCATTCCAAGACTTTCCCTTTATTTACTTGTCCATGGACAAGTAGCCTCAAAAGATGTACTTGCCCGCAGGTAGAAAAGCCAGTGTCGGACAAGCCGGGCATGAGAATTCCACACCCCTGATCTAGAGGCCACAATTTTGGCCCAATCTTCATGAAACTTGGTCAGAATAATTGTTTGATCATGAGGATGAACCCTATCAATTATTGGAGGATCCTATTGGAAAACACAGGAAAAGGGGCCTTAAGGACAATTTCTTTGTTTACACTCTAAAGGTCACAATTTTGGCTCAATCTGCATGAAACTTGGTTATGATAATTGTTAGGTCATAGAGATGAAGCCTATTGATTATGGAAAGGTTCTATCGAAAACACTGGAAAAGGGGCCTTAAAGACAATTTCTTTGTTTACAGTGTAGAGACCACAATTTAGACTCAATCTTCATGAAACTAGGCCAGAATAATTATTAGGGCATGAGGATGAAGCCTATTGATTATGGGAAGGTTCTTTTGGAAAACACAGGAAAAGGGGCCTTAATGACAATTTCTTCATTCACACTCTAGAGACCACAATTTTGGCTCAATTTTCATGAAAATTGGCCAGAATAATTATTAGGGCATGAGGATGAACCATATTGATTATAGGAAGGTACTTTTGGAAAACACAGGAAAGGGGCCTTAATGGCAATATCTTTGTTAATGCTTTAGAGGTCATCATTTTGGCTCAATCGTCATGTAACTTGGTCAGGATACTTGTTAGGTCATAAAGATGAACCTTATAGATTAAGGGAAGGTTCTCTAGGATAACACTGGAAAAGGGGCCTTAATGACAATTTCTTTGTTTACAATACAGAAGTCACAGTTTTGCCTCAATCTTCTTGAAACTGATTATAGTTATTTGTCTCTAGTTGCATTTTTTTAACAGCAGATAGTTCAGGTCAGCAATCTAGGTCCATCATGGTCCTCTTGTTCTAGTTTGCTGCCAATCAGAATTGTAGTTAAATAGGTAATGTGTTGTATCAGACTAAATTTCATAAATGACTCGATACACAAGCCTTTGAGCAGCTTACACACTTGGCCCTCGGATTTTATTTGCAGGTTTGGTAAAAGTAAATGTACAAACATGTATTAACAAAACTTTAATGTTTTTTTGCCGCTACAAACTTTCGCAGAATTCAAAATCCTAAACCCTGTATTGTGATTACTTATTTGAATCCTCATGTCAAGACAATTTATCAATCCTTTGCTCTGCCTAATGACTCCATTGGTCCCATCCATTGACTCTGACAGGAAATTCTACTTTGATATTAAATAGCAATACTTTACAAAATTTATGGCAAGTAACATGCAACAAAAAAGTAATAGGGTTAATTGGTGACCTAAACTTAGTAAAGCCAAGCCTAAACTTGGTAAACTGAAGTTACACCAATTAATTCGGCAGACCAACAAATATGGTTCAAATAAATGCTGGCCAATGCCGGAGTTCAAAATTCATTTCCAGTCTAAATGAATTATTTGATTGGTTGTTTGATGCCTTGATTGGCAGCCGCAATTGGTTGTTTCGATTTGAGAAATGCAATACCCACATTTATATTTTACCCCCTTCAATGAAGACCTCTGAAAATATTCTGTTTAATTCTTCACTTCAGATGGATCCAGATATCATAGAACAAGTGATCTCGTCATGTCATAATTTGGAACGTCTAGATTTGGCTGGGTTACTGTTTATCAATGATGACCATTTATGTACACTAGCTGACAACTGTTCTTCCTTAACCAGTCTGAGTTTGAAGGGATGTCAACAGGTACTTATTTAACCCTTACCAGAATACAAAATTCTAGGCTGGTCCAAAATGAAAAAAGCTGAAGATGATATCTAAAAGTTAAAGAAAAATTGAAAATCTTTGTTCTTCTTGGTAGAAAACATTGTGAGAAATGAAGAAATTGCGTGGTTAATCAATGTCTAGTTTTTTTTACAGTGCTTTGTCTGTCCTTACATTTTCTGTCCGCCTTTCTGTCCGTACATCAGCCCAAATATCTGCACAACCCTTTGGCCAAATTGGATGAAGTTTCACATGTAATTTCCTCTAATATTTTGCCAAGGTAGTTTTTCTAGGTTTTTGATAGCTTCAAGGTCAGGGTCACAGTTCGAGATCCAATTGACCTTGTCCACAGCACAGCTCTTACAATTATAGATGGATTTCAAAATAACTTGGCAAAATTATTCTTTATCATGGATATATGTACCATTTGAAAAAAAAATGAGATAGCTCCAAGGTCAAAGTCACAGCTGAAGGTCAAACATTGTAATTCACCATTTCCAGAATGTAGCTCCTTCAATTATGATGCTTTTCAAAATAGCTTAAAATTTCTCTAGCATGAGCAGATGTGAAATTTGAAACAAATCTTCTGATTGCTCCAAGATCAATGTCACATCCCAAGGTACAAAGTTAGAATTAAACATGTCCAGAGCATAGCTACTTCAGTTAAAGGATTTCAATATAACTTGGCACAATTGTTCTCAGTCATGAGAAGATGTGCGATTTAGGAAAAAAATTGGATAGCTCAAAGGTCTAGGTCACAGGTCAAATGTTGAAAATAATCATGTCTGTAGCATAGCTTCTAAAATAGATTGAATTCAAAACTTTACAGAATTGTTCTCTATCATCAGTAGATGTGCAATTTGAAGCAAATCTCCAGATAACTCCCAAGGTCAAAGTCACAGCTCAAGGTTGAAAGTGAAAATTTGCACTTCCAGAACATATATCCTTCAATTAAGCATGCATTTAAAAATAACTTTACACAATTGGTGTGTATCACAAGTGGATGTGCCATTTGAAAGAGGTATTCACAGCTCAAGGTCGAACATTAATATTAAGCATGTCCAGAGCATAGCTCCTTCATTTACAGATGACTTTCAATATGTCTTGTCACAATTGTTCTCAGTCATGAGTAGATGTGCAATTTGAAAAAAATCAGATAGCTCAAAGGTCAAGGTCACAGCTTAGGGTCAAACATTAAAATCAAGCATGTTTGGAGCATAGCCCCTAGAATTATGGATTGATTTTGAAATAATTGTTCTCTGTTGTGCGTGGATGTGCCATTTAAAACAAATTTTCAGGAACCTCCAAGGTCAAAGCACAAGGATATATGTTAAAATGTTAGCATGCCTGGAATATTACGAGCATATACCTGCATCTGTCAGTCTGTCCGAATCCTTTTTCCAGTTTATTGTTTTACTTTTTGTGACAAGGGTTATATTCGGGGGGCATAATCTGTCTCTTGACAGCTCTTGATTTTCCTTAGGGTGTCAAAAATTGTGATTGTATTGGGAAAGGTTAAACACTGAATATTTTACTGTATTACAGGTAACAGATAAAGGAGTATGTAAGATAGTTCGGGCTTGTTCCTTCACTCATCTGGTGCTAGCTGGGATCCACAACCTCACAGATAAGAGTATCTTTGCCTTAGCCAATGCTTGTCATTATCTTGAAGAGATATACCTGAACGGCTGTGCCAATATATCCCCCTCAGCTGTTAGATACTTAATTGTATGTATACACTAAGACTACTAAGTCACATAGTCTTTAGTTTTATACATTTTATTAGCCTTTTACTAGATGAAAACAAGTTTAGACTTGTCCAAATTCAAAGAAGTTATAGACGACAATTTTAGTTGATGAAAGTTCAAAAAAATTTATATATTGCGGGAAGGAAACATTGTTTACAAGTAATATCTACATTTTCCACAATGTTTTCTCCCAATCACTATTCTCTAGGGACATGAAAAATTGGAATATGTGGGATTAGTTAAATCAATTAAGACAGACCCCAAAAAGTGGTTATTTGAACAGAAAGTTATGGATGAAACACCGGTTCAGTACTTTGATTGTATTGTATGCGGTTTAAAGCCACTTTCAATTGTATTTTAGTTGTATCACATTAGCTAGTGACCTAACCACGGCTGTCTTTTCTCACACCAGTGTGACCACAGCATTCAATCTAAGCCACCAGCTTCTCAAGCCAGTTAACCGCACTGTTCATAATTTGTCTATTGGTTATACATAAATGATTCATTTTGTAATGACTTTAGTCATATGTCAGAAAAAAAAATTGCATACTGGGTCGAAAATCATGACCTGAGGATTAAGAGCACATCATGCAGATAAGTGATTTAACTTGGCTTGGCCTTAGACATTTTGACAATGACTTGGGAAAATCAGTTTTTACCTCATTGTGATTTTTCATGATCCTTGAATTTCTGGTCTGTATTCCATGTCCGTCACAAACAATTTAAGTATGTTCACTCTGCAGGCTCCAGAGATAGGATAGTTTATATTATATATAACATTTATATGCAATAATCAGTTTTTAGCCAAGGTAAGCTTTTGTGATTCTTGAATTTTTGGTCTGTTGTGCCATGTGCGGTGCCAACAATTTAAGTGTTTACACTCTGGGGGCCCCAGAATGGATAGGATAGCTTGACAGTGGCATGCAAAAAGCCTTTTTTTCACACCATAGCTAAACCTTGGCAGTCATTTTGCCAAAATTGAGAGATAATATTGTAAATAAGGATTAAAATGAAACTTTCTTTGTAAGTCTTACTGCTATGCAGGTAAATATTGAGATGAATAAAAGACTTGGCTTATTGAGCTTCAGCTTTTAAAATTAGATAGAAAACACTGCAGATAATGGAGAAATTGCTTTTAATGATCACTTTCTTCATTTTCCATGTCTTCTCAAGCTTTTTTCTTGAGGGTGTAAAAAGAGGAATTCTGTGGGAATGAGTTAAAAATTTCACTTCATTATTCTTCTATAAATTAAAATTGTATGTTTTCAGGATTGTACAATACCCCGACTATTTGTGAAACATGTAACACCGAATGCACGACCAGATCATCTGATGGCTTACAACTTGGATACAGGGGAGTTTTGTAGGGCTGATCTTATGTTGACAGCCACCTGATTTTAGTTCTTGGATAATCTTGTCATATTTTGAATAGGTTTAAACATTGAATCAGCTGCAAAAGCATGAAATATAGACCTGTCTGAGCTCATTATCACATAATGACACTTTTAAGAGAAACAGCTGTTGTATTGGTTGAACGTATTTTCTCCTTTTCTCACATTTTTTTTTATCCCCAGATGACGCTTATTTTTCAACATAACTTATTACAATAAATGTCTCCTTTTAGACCCAAATATGGTATCTCAAAATGAAATGAAAAGAGTCAGCATCTCTTTTATAAGCATTTTGAACTAGCATTTTAAAATAGTATGGCTCAAAAGTGACTAATAGATAAAGTAAAACTAAGATCAAACTGCATGTGTGAAGACAGATCTTTGTCTTTGTCACTGCCAAACCAGAAATATTTCGTGGTCATTATCAACATAGTTAACTCATTCAAACATGGTGATGCTTTTTGACACCCCTCAAGAAAAAGCAATTGGGAAAACATTGTGTAAAATGAAGAAATTGCTTGTCACAAGCAATTTTTATGCCCCCGCATCGATAGATCGGGGGCATATTGTTTTACCGGTGTCTGTCTGTCTGTCCGTCTGTCTGTCTGTCTGCAAAACTTAACCTGCCAACTAAACATTTTCCTATAACTTCAGCCCTGATTAAGTTACAATGCTGATATTTGGTATGTAGATAGGTCTAAACAAGGCACAACTGGGGAAGGTCATTTCATCAAGGTCAAGGTCAAAGTTTTAACCTTTTTCCCTAAAACATTACTCAAAAACTTAACCTGCCAACTAAACATTTTCCTATAACTTCATCCCCAATTAAGTTACAATGCTTATATTTGGTATGTAGATAGGTCTCAACAAGGCACAACTGGGGAAGGTCATTTCATCAAGGTCAAGGTCAAAATTTTAACCCTTTTCCCTAAAACATTACTCAAAAACTTAACCTGCCAACTAAACATTTTCTTATAACTTAATCCCTAATTAAGTTACAATGCATATATTTGGTATGTACATAGGTCTCAACAAGGCGCAACTGGGGTAGGTCATTTCATCAAGGTCAAGGTTAAAATTTTAACCCAAATCTCTAAAACGTTACTCAAAAACTTAACCTGCCAACTAAACATTTTCCTATTAAGTTACAATGCTTATATTTGGTATGTAGATAGGTCTCAACAAAGTGCAACTGGGGAAGGTCATTTCATCAAGGTCAAGGTCAAAATTTTAACCCTTTTCCCTAAAACAAAGCAAAAAAATAACAATAAAAATCGCCCGTTTCTAAAAAATTCCTGTTTTGGGGCATAGTGTTTCACAAACACATCTTGTTTCATTTAACCCAATGTTTTCTATCCAGAAAGTTAAAAAAATCTAAAATTTCATGAACTTTAAATTGTTGTCGGCAACTCCTTTCAATTTTGACCAGTCTAAAAAATTTCCATCTGGTAACGGTTAAGTATAGGGTCATATTCTTCACAAGTATATGGCTTTTGATGTCATCTGTTGCGGTATATGAGCTAACTTTAAACAAAATTACTGCCAAGTTGGACAAATCCATTACCAGTCAACAAAATTTTAGACTGGTCCATATTGAAAGATACTGCAGATGATATTTCAATGTGCGCGTAAATTAAAAACCAAGTACCCTGTGACCTTGACCTTTTGAAATAAAATTCCTTGTGTAAAAAGGAGTGATTGCAAGTAACAAATACTTTCTCCTTTACTCTCAAGGTTTTTATCATTCATCTTCAGGGGCATCGAATTTCAGGAGCGTATCGTACTGGGTGAAATTATTTCATCGGGTCAATTTATAATGTAAATTACTTATGACTATGTTGTTAAGTTTGATATGATTTTACACAATAATGTTATATAAGTATTGTATGTTATATTACCAGCTAATGTTGTTGTTGTTATTTGCAATTACCAACAAAGCACCTGAACTAATTACCAGACAAAGAAGTTACAGACATCAAATTTTAGTGGATGAAATTTAAGAAAAGAAAAATGGCCGTTTTTGGTAGAATAAATTGTTGATAATTAAATAATTGCTTGTTACAGGTAATTTCTTCATTTTCCACAATGTGTTCCAAAGTTTTGTATCTTCAGGGCATCAAAAAGCCTTATATGTAAGTTATCTATTTAGGTTCTTAGGATGCACTCGAGGTAAACCAGAAATGGTATTTGGAAAATGAATATAAAAGGTTGAAGGTTCAATCTTCCCATATTCAATAGGGTTATTCCTCATGACCTGAAAAAATTCTCACAAAGTTTCATGAAGATCAAGCCATAACTTAGGCCTCTACAGTGTTAAAGGGCCCCTTTTTCTATGTTTTCCAATGGAACATTCCCATTTACAAAAAGATTAATCCTTTGGACCTGACAAACATTCTGATAAAGTTTCATGAAAATTAAGCCATGACTGTGGCCTTTAGAGTGTAAATAGTGAAATTATCATTAAGGCCCCTATTACCATGTTTTCCAATGGAACATTCCCAATTCATTATGACCTTATGACCTCACAAACATTCTCACCACATTTCATGCAGATTGAGCAATAACTGTGATCTCTACAGTATAAACACTCTTAATTGTTAACAACAGTCATTCAACGATCGCAAAAGCTCCCCATGAGCTCAGAGGTTGACCCAGGGTAAACACTTACCACGAATAATCTGTATCTGATGATCTTTTTTAAACTTCTGGGCTTAGAGAACACTGTTGCAAGTACCGATATTTATATTGTACTTAGCCTTCAACGTGATAGATGGTATTGATGAATCCAATCAATTGACCAATCACGGCTGTCAATCAAGGAATCAATCGACTAATCAAATCATTTATTCAGCCCGGAATAGATTTTAAAACTCCAACATTGGCAGCCATTTTCGTTAACCTATTTTGAAGGCTGGGCAACTTAAATGTCGTAACTATAGCTCAATAAAGCTAGTTACACAAACCAACTATTCTTCTTTTTTGTTGCATGCTTCTAGCCATATATTTTGCAGAATAACACCATTTAAAATCAAAGCAGAAATTCCTGTTGGAGTCAGTGGGCATGGTCAAAGTAGTATGTGGGTGGGGTCAGCGATTGGTCAATTCCAACCAAAATTTCATAAAGAATTCTGAAAAGGGGTCTACACATTGAACATTCCTGCCCAAAATTATTTCTATCTAAAAAGAGGTTTCAGTGAAAATTTTTAACTCTATAATAGTGCTAACCACTGGTAAATGAATAATTTGCTGTTTTCTTTCGGGTGTCAAACGGTGATAGTGTGGGGATGGGCTATATAATCCATTGGATATATAATAGCTTTGCCTGGTTATAGCAGTCTTAAAGTTGACATTTGAGAAAAGGAGAAATTGCTTCTTAGAAGCAATGTGTCTTTTCCCAAAATATTTCCAACAACCACACTTTTTAAGCGCATCATGAAATATTGCCTATCTCTAGGTTCTACTGTGACAGTTCACAGAATTATGGAAGACTATCAAAAGGCAGTTGCAATATATGAACAGCATGTACAGTAAGTTTGAAAAATTGAACCAAAATTGTGACCTCTAGAGCAGACACATAAAAATTGTCAATAAGGTCCCTTTTACCTTGATATGTCAGAATGTCTCTACATATTTAAAAAGGATCTTCCTCAACTAAAAGGAAATTTTCAGTAATTTTGAGAAAAATTGAGTCAAAATTGATGTAACAAGGAAATTGTCAATGAGGCCCCTTTTCCTGTGATATTGGTCAGAATGTCACCAAACTCATAGGATTCTTCCTAATGGCTACAAAAACACTTTTTGGCAAGTTTAAGAAAGTTTGAACATTGTAACCTCTATAGTGGTGATAAGGAAATTGTCAATAAGGCCCCTTTTCCCTTGATATGTCATAATGTCACCATATTTGATAGGGTTCTACCTAAAGGCTATACAATTTTTTCGACAAATTTGAGAAAGACAAGTCCAAAATCGTGACCTCCAGAGTTGTAACAAGGAAATAGTCAATAAGGCCCCTTTTCTCTTGATATCGGTCAAAATGTCGTCAAATTCAATAGGGTTCTTCTTCATGACTATACAAACATTTTCAGCAAGTTTGAGAAAGATTGAGCTAAAATTGTGAGCGCTGGAGTTGTAACAATGAAAATGTCAATGAAGCTCCTTTTTCCTTAATGATTATTGAATTGTCACCTTATTCTATAGGGTTCTTCTCCATGATTTACAAACAGCGAGTTTGACAAACGTGACCCGTAGACTCGTAACACTGAATTTTTGATGACATACATGGAAGGAAGGACAATGAACATTCAAGTCGGGTTAAAACTTAACCTTAAACAAGAGGACCATGATGGTCCTATATCGCTCCCCTGATTATGATTGCTCAATGCTTTATGATGTTAACAATAAACAAAATATCAAATCCCTACACCTAATTATTTTAGATTTTTTAAAATTTTCTCCTTTAGTCCTAGGTATATTGAAGATACTACCATTTAGAGCTAATTTCCAGAGTATGGTAATTCTTTAAAGTATTTTGTTAGAGGGTCAATAGATGATGATTTATGCTAAATATCAAAGCTCTCGGCCTTATGGTTTGGGAGAAGATTTTTAAGTTTTTCACTCAGTTGCCATGGCAACCAAAGTTCTCCATGGATTTCATTTCTTTGAAGTATTTTGAAAGAGCATGACCCAAGGTTAGTTTAGGAGGAGATTTTTTTGTAATTATGAATTGACAGACTGACGGACAATGACAGATCACAATAGCTCACCCAGAGCACTTTGTGCTCAGGTGAGCTAAAAGGACAAGAAGATGATGTAGACTAAGATCAGACTGCTCCTACGTTCAGGCTGATCTTTGTATATACCTCTCGCCAAAAACAGAAATATTTCTTTTTCAGCATAATGAGGGTTGAATGACAATTATGCCATATGTTTGCCCCCTTGGTCAAGATTAGAATGAATGAATAGGGTTTTAATGCTCCTTTTAACAATGTTTAAGTCATATTGCGGTGGCTTGAGCACTCACCATGGATTCCTGGTAGTTCTCCCACCAGTACTACCACAATATTCTTTCCAAGCCACCAGCTGCTCATCCCTCTTTGGTTTACGGTTATCCACTCATTGGTGGGTGACAAATATTTGAAAGGATATTACGCTGCAGCTGGGGATCAAATCCAGTTTCCGGGTCTAAATTAGAAGTAGTTCAAGACAACAGTTTAAGTTATTAACATCTTAAATTTATTTGATTCTCAGGGCAGAAAATATTGTGAGAAATAATTCCTTCTTTGTTTCTCTGCAAACAGTATGAGAATGGCAGACCCCAAATATAACCCTGCGGACATTATATGCACAAACTTTATAGAGGTCAACTTGGAGATGTTACATTCCATATGCCAAAGCTCTTTTGGTTGCTCAAGGTGAGCTTTTGTGATCACCCTGTGTCCGTTGTATGGTGTCCATCGTGTGTCTGAAGTCGTCAACAATTCTTTAAAAAACTTCTCTGTAGCCATTGGGCCAATTTTAACCAAACTTGGCAGGAATGTTCATTTGGTGACCCTTTTCAAAACTTATTCATGAAATTTAGATTTGCCATGATGGCTATGCAGGGCCGGGCTAATCAGACTTGGAGAAACCATTGAATAATTCTTTAGAAATCTTCTCCTAACCATTGGGCCAATTTGGTCCAAACTGTTCCTTGGGCGGTCCTTTCAAAAACTTGACTATGAAATTGATTAGTGGAAAAATAGGGGCATGCCAGGTAGGGCTGATCAGACTTAAAGAAATAATGAAATTATTCTTTAAAAATCTTCTCCTCATAAACCACTTAGACAATTTGGACCAAAAATGGCAGGAATCTTCCTTTGGTGACCCTTTTGAAAACTTAATCATAAAATGTTTGATTCACAACAAAGCGGTGGTGTTGCAGGGCTGGCCTTATCAGGCCTAGATTTTGTTTGTTTGAATGGGGTTTAACGCCTCTTTTAACAATCTTTCAGTTAAATCGCGGCGGCTGGAGCACCTAACAATGGATTCCTGGTATTTCTCGCACCAGTACTACCACTACACCCTTTCCTAGCCTCCAGCTGCTATCCCACATAGGTTTACGATTATCTACCCATTGGTGAGAGACAGATGTCGGAAAGAGTATTGCCGCCGTCGGGAATCGAACCCGGGACCCTTTGAATGATAGTCCGACGCACTACCGACTGCGCTATAATCAGCCTAGAGAAATCATTTCCAAGTGAGTAATTTAGGGCAAAGTTGGTCCTCTTGTTTTTATTTATTTCAATTTTTAAGATTTATTATTTACAAATATATTTGTTGTCGTGGCCATTTCCATCAACAGTTTAGGCAAATATCCTTTCTGACATTTGTCTCCCACCAAGGGGTGATCGTAATCCTAAGCAGGATGAGCTGCTGGATGTTTGGAAAGGATGTAGGGATTGTACTGGTGTGAGAAATACCAGGAATCCACGGGTAGGTGCTCCAGCCACCAAAGTATGATTGAAATACTGTTAAAAGTGGCATTAAATCCAATTTAAACAAACAAATCATCTAAGGAACATCCTTACCAAGTTTCAACAAGAATGGCTCACTATTTTTGAAGATGATGTTGAAACAAATTGTGGATATTGCAGGACAAACAATGGATATTGCCGTGCTCGGGTGAGATAAGAAAGCAGATTTGTGCGTGCGCGTGTTTTTCAAGCATTGTATATTTAAAAGCAGGAACATTCTTCTTCAACAGAAATACCGATGCAAGTGAATACATGTAGTCATAGTTGAAGATTTATTTTCCACAAAAATACTCATATACAAATAAGCACAATGACTGTCTACAATCAAAAACTAAAGCTGTCAAAGTCAGCTCAACTGCTGTAAATATTCTATACAAAAGTAACCTCTTGTCAGGCTGAGTCCAGAATAATTGGTCTCCAAATTTTCCACCTATATGATACTTTAACCCATTACCAGACAATAAAATTCTAGACTGGTCAAAATTTAACCCATTCTCACCCAGTGACGCTTTTAGATGCCCCTTAGATAAACGCTTTTGAAAGCATTGTCGAAAATGATGAAATTGCTTGTTACTTTATTTGTTACAAGCAATTTCTTCATTATCCACAATGTTTTCTACCCTAAAAGTAAAAGAAATCCAAAATTTCATAAGCTTTAAATTGTCGTCTGCAACTCCTTTCAATTTGGACTAGTCTTGAATATTGCCATTTGGTAATGGGTTAAAGGAGTTGCGGAGGACAATTTAAGTTCATGAAATTTTTCAACTTTCTTGGAGGAAAACATTGTTGGAAATAAAGAAATTGCTTGTTATAAGCAATTTCATGATTTTACAGAATGTTTTCCAAAATGTTTTTCTTGAGGGGCGTCCAAAAGTGTCATTTTGCTGGAATGGTTCAAGCAAGAGTTGTTTCTAAAATTAACAAAAGAAATTTCCCACAATTAGAGCCTATCAATACATTTGTACTTTCAACACTTTGCCTTTAATCCATTCCCACTCAGTGACACTTTTAGACGCCCAAAGAAAAAAAGCATTTGGAAAACATTGTAGAAAATGAAGAAATTGCTTGCGACAAGCAATTTCTTCATTATCCACAAGGTTTCCTACACCAAAGGTGGGAAAAATCCAAAATTTCATCAGTTTTAAATTGATGTCTGCAACTTCTTTCATTTTGATTGATTGATTGAATAGGGTTTAACACCGCTTTTAACAGTATTTCAGTCATATGGTGGCGGCTGGAGCACCTAACAATGGTTTCCTGGTATTTCTCACACCAGTACTGCCACTACATCCTTTCCTAGCCTCCAGCTGCTATCCCACTTAGGCTTAAGATTATCCACCATTGGTGAGAGACAAATCTTTCAATTTGTACCGGTCTAAAATGTTGCCATGTAGTAATAGGTTAATGCAAATCTGACAAGAATTATCTTCAGCATGATAAAGGTTAGAAGGATACATAAAAGAAATTTGAATGCCCAATTTTTTGTGCATATGACCTGTATAATTGACCAAATGCCGCAGGCAACCACAGAATCAATTGTCCAAACAAATAGTTCATTTAGACCACAAGTGAACTGCAACATTTATATGAAGCATATTTATTGATTTGGTGACTTAAAGGTTGTATCTAAAGCTTATTCAAGCTTTACTTTTTGACATTTAGATTGCCAACTAACTATTTTACTTTTCTTACATGCTACTAGCCGTAAATTTTGCAAAATAATACTGTTTATGTGGAAGTTCCTTTCAGAGCTCACTGTATGTAGCCAGCAATCTTTTATGATTGATTGATTGATTGAATGGGGTTTAACGCCACTTTCAACAGTATTTCAGTCATATCACGGCACCTAACAATGGATTCCTGGTATTTCTCACACCAGTACTACCACTGCATCCTTCCTTAGCCCCCAGCTGCTATCCCACTTAGGTTTAGGATTATCCACCTAGCAATCTTTTATGATATAGAAAATTAATAGATAGTTTGCAACAAGCAATTCGTTCATTTTTCCCAACATTTTCCCTGGATTTTTTCTACAGGAAATGTGGATTGTGAATCAGTTGCATATGACAATTTGAAGTTGATTGATTTTTAAAAATCTTTGCTTTTTGGGGTAGAATACAAGCAATTTCTTCATTCTCCACAATGTTTTCTGGAGCTTACTTTTTGAGGGGCCTAAAAGAAGTGTGATCAATGGGAATGGGTTATATAGAAAATACCAGAGAGAGTGAGAAACTGTTTATGAAGAGCAATATCCGAGTTTCCTTCATTTTGTCCCCCAACATGTCTTCTAACTTTTAAAAGCTGGTGTTGTTTGGGAGAGTCTTTTCAGTATTGACCTTTTCACCCATTACAAGACAAGAATTTTGACTAGTCCAAGTTTAAAGAAGTTGCTGACAACACACCATAATGCGCTAAAAATGGAAAATAAGTGTCAAATAGTGTAGAAAACATTGTGAGAAAGGAGAAATTGCTTGTTACAAGCAATTTCTCATTTTCCCACAAAGCTTTCCATGACCGTGTTTCTTCAGGGCGCCAGAAAGCATCAATGTGTCGTAATGGGTTAATACTACTAGAGATGTAGGATTTTAGGAAGCATGATTAGATTGTGACACTGAGACTTTAAAAATTCCCTCAAATAAGTATTTTCGTCTGCAACTTCTTTTGATTTAAACTAGTCTAAAATTTTGTCGTCTTGGAATGGGTTGAGATTTTTCACTACAGAGTTTTTCAAGCTAACCATTCTATAACTCCATTCCATTTTGAAGGCTAGAAATACTTGAAATCAAATTTCCCCTTCTTATTAGCAGCATAAATATTTGTATCAACCCATTACCAGATGAACATTTTCAGACTGATAGAAAATTCAAAGAAGTTGCAAATCACAAATTAAAGTTGATGGAATTTTAAAAATCTTTATCTTCAAGGGTAGGAAACATTGTGGATAATGGAGGAACTGCTTGTGAGAATAATTCTCTTCATTTTTCAAAATGTTTTCAGAAGCTTTTTCTTTGGGAGCATAAATAAAACAAAAAGTGGAAATATGTAAATTCACACATAAACATTATCTACTCTATTTGAACTCATCCTCCTGGTAAAGACTTCAGTTCATTTATTCAGAATACTACTGTAGACAGGTTTATTTACACAGTCTTGAGATCTGAAATAATCAAAGTTTGTTTCAGTGTAAGATTGAATTATCTTTATATCAGTGCACAACAAAAGCTGTGTTCCCATGAGCAAACATACAGCTCTTTTGTTCATGAAAAGCAAGATTTGTCAATTTTATATTTGATTATTATATTTCTTTAATGATGAAACAAAATTTATATTCCGTCAGAACTCTCCAAAAGCAAGCAATTAAGCATGTGAATTACATGGAAATATTGATACTTATAACCGGGAATAAAAAACAATTTGATCAAGTTTCAGCAAAAATTTAGAAAAAATTCGGCCCAAAGTATTTACACAAACAAACTATTTCAAAAAAAAGAAATTAAGACTGGTCCAAATTAATAAAAATTGCAAACAACAAATTATTACATGCAATTTATTCATTTATCACAATGTTTTCCCGAGCTCTTTTCTTGGGGGGAAGGGGGGAGGGGGGGGGGGGAATCAAAAAGCGTGAATATATGGGAATTGCTTAGATCCCATTTCCTGTGTTTACTGATGTCACATCAGGTTCAACCTTTTGACCTGAAGAAGTATTCTTAGCAAATTTTATCAAGACTGATCCTGTAAAATAGACTCTTGACTACTGTAAATTGAGTAATTTTTTGCGTCCTCTTTTTTTCATGTGAGAAGGATCCAAAGACTAATTAGCAGGTTCATGAATTCGTGAGCGGCCATATGGTACTTCGGTATCCCCGAAATACGCCGGCAAAGAAAAATATCTATAAACGATTACAGCTTGAAGAATAGAAAGATTACTGATAATCAATTTAAGAACATTTTACCTATTCTCTATTCTCATAGTATTACAATTTCTCTCCTAAAATCCTTTTAAGATCGGAAAGTATGCATTTAAGTTTAAAAAAAATTTTTTTTTTGAAAAGAGCTAAAAAGCCGTTATCAAACCCATGAGATCCCATAATTGAAGGTTAGGAGAATAGAAACAGATACATGTATATGACATCTTGCATGTAAAATTTAAAGTGAAAAAGGGTCATTCATTCTTTAACAAGGTGCCAAATTGTCACAAGATACACCCGTCACACTGCTTAATATTAACTGGGGATTTGAATAGAACTGAGGTTATTTTGAATGAATATTTTTTGTCAAACAAAGTATGAAAAACAACAACAAACAATTACTCAAAAAATAAGCTAGGTAGAGTTATGGTTCTTGTACACTGCACTCCTACTTGGTGAGCTCTATCCATCCATGAAGTTTCATGATTCTAGCTATTATACTTTTAGAGATATACTTTGGACAAGATTAAAGTATGAAAAACAACAAAGGGCAATAACTCAAAAAAAGGCTAGGTAGAGTTATGGTTCTTGTGCACTGCACTCCCCAACAGGTGATCCCATAATCCATCAAAGAAATTTCATGATTCTAGCTATTATACTTTTAGAGATATTCTCCAGACAAGATTCAAGTATGAAAAACAACAAAGAGCAATTACTAAAAAAAAAAGGCCAGGTAGAGTTATGGTTCTTGTACACTGCACTCCCCCTTGGTGAGATCTATACACCCATGAAGTTTCATGATGCTAGTTATAATACTTTTAGAGATATACTCCGGACAAGATTCAAGTATGGTTAACAACAAAGGGCAATAACTCAAAAAATAGGCTAGGTATAGTTATGGTTCTTGTGCACTGCACTCCCCCACGGGTGATCCCATAATCCATCCATTGAATTTCATGATTCTAGCTATTATACTTTAAGAGATATACTTCGGACAAGATTCAAGTATAAAAACAACAAAGGGCAATAACTCAAAAAATAGGCCAGGTAGAGTTATGGTTCTTGTGCACTGCACTCCCCTTTGGTGAGATCTATACACCCATGAAGTTTCATGATGCTAGCTATAATACTTTTAGAGATATACTCCGGACAAAATTCAAGTATGAAAAACAACAAAGGGCAATAACTCAAAAAATAGGCCAGGTAGAGTTATGGTTATTGAGCACTGCACTCCGTATTGATGAGAAGAATATAACTGCCAAGCTTAAAGTCAATCGGACTTACGGTGACAGAGTTGTGCTTGGGACAAAGAAGTGGACATCGTCCGGACGATGTCCACTTCTTTTTTCCGGACACTACAGGTGATCCCATAATACGCCCCGTCTTCGAAGGGCGTATAAAAATGAATGTCACAGTAATTAATCTTGCTTAAGCCACATGTTAAGCCATAAAGGCAATTGTTAAGAAGAACAGCAGATAAAAGGACAGAGACATGGTCCTTTTAAATTTGAAAACTTTGACCACAGCATTACACCTTGGCCTGAAATATGACTGAAATACCCCCCTTTTCTCAAACCTAAAAATCAAACTATTAGGGAGCAGTTCTAAGGAGCTGCTATCTTCATTTTAGTCATCATCAAATAATGGAGTTAAACATAAATATGTATGGTATCAGTGATAAAAACAAACAAACATGCTGGCTGTCCACTGAATAAATGGATTGATTGGTCTTTTGCCAATCAATACTTATTTTAACAGCTGTGATTTGTGTATTATACAGGCGGTTGCGGCAAATATCCTTTCTGACATTTGTCTCCACTAACGGGTAGATAATCATACACCTAAGTGAAATGAGCAGCTGAGGGCTCTGAAAGGATGAAGGGGTAGTGCAAGTGTAAAATATACCAGGAATCTATGGTAAGGTGCTCCAGCTTCCGCGATGTGATTGAAATACTGTTAAAAGTGGCATTGAACCCATTCCAACAGAAACAATTTATCATCCAGCGCTTTGGTTTTAATTTTTCGACAGATTCCTACCTCAATCTTTATGTGTTTCCATATGTTCTACTAGACTTTTTTCCTCAGTAACTACATCTCTATTCTGTTCTACTGGTTTTGCTGTGTCTTCCTTTTGGCCTCGATGCTTTTTCTTTATATGTGCAGTTAGGTATGAAGCCTGTTTAAAACTTTTTGGACAAAGATGACATGAATGTGTGCCTGAGTCTGTGTGAATTTTACGATGTCTATTCATGTTGGCATGAGTTTTAAAGTCTTTATTACAAATGTCACATGTTGTATTTTTCTTTTTCTTTCCCCCACCCTCAGTGGATAATTCCACTTTTTCAGCTACAAATTTTTCAGCTGTATATTCAGGCGATTCTTCAGTCTCTTCTTCATAATGTTCATTTGATTCATTGTCTTTTTCTTCTTGTGCACAATTTCCATCTTCATTAAATTCTTCTCTATCTTGTTCAGGTTGTCTAGTGTCTTGCATTTGTTGATTTAACCCCTCCC
The DNA here is from genome assembly GCA_946902895.1 of Fragum fragum. Lineage (NCBI taxonomy): Eukaryota > Metazoa > Mollusca > Bivalvia > Cardiida > Cardiidae > Fragum > Fragum fragum. Next base: position 38,439,484 of record OX336374.1, read on the forward strand.
TTTTTTGTTCAAAAACTTCCCTTTGTTGTATAAACATATTACTAAGTTGACCTTGCCCCTCCCGTTGATTTGAGAATGAACCACCTTGTTGATCAAGCCCCTCCACTTGATGAATAAACTCCTCCCTCTCTCCCTGATCCTCCTCCCCTATTCCTTCCTCACCATCAACCCCTTCCCAATTTTCCTCATCTTCCATTTCCTCATATGTCTCATCCATCTCTTCTTCAGCTTCTTCAATATGACTTTGATTATGGGATTTCATTTCAGTCTTTCTAATCAGTTTATTACAAATTAAACACTTAGCCATAATTGGACCAATTAGGAGAAAGTTTTCAAAATGGGGTGAGGCTTCACCAGACACCTGCTTACCAACTGCCTCAGGTTGTGAGCCCATATAATGTCCCATTCCCCCATCCTCCATTTCCTCTTCCTCAAAGTCATAATCCTCCCCATATTCCTCTTCCTCCTCCCCATATTCCCCATGATATCCCTCCCCATGCATGTCCTTGAACTGTGCTGTCACACTCCCCATCCCAGGAAACCGTGGTATTTTACCCTCACTAATCTGTTTTTCATGATAAGCTTTTAATGCTGCCAGCTCCTCCTCATCAAGTTCATCCTCAAAATCTTCATCATCATAATCTTCCTCCTCCTCCTCGTCTTCATCCATCTCTGGTTGACCTGGAAACACTTTTCCTAAAACCTGATTTACCATCGGTCTTTGGGGTTGCTGAGGATGAGCTTTCCACTGATCCTTTTCATCTTTTGGGTACTCTACAACCCAACTCAGTTTTGATGACAGCTGCCCAAGTTTGGCTTGAATTGCCTTGTCTGCGTCTGATTCATTTTCTTTATGTTTAGCTTTGGCCATCTTTATGAGTGTTTCTGTGTCAAGATCATCATCAAGTAGAGGCCTGCAATGGAAATAATCTTATCATATACCTATCAATATTTATAGAAAAATATATACATTTCACACACACAAAATCAGACAAGACAGATAAAAAAAAATCTGTATCTGACAGTGTCAAACACTGTTCCATATAAGGTAGTCTAAGATGATGTCATTTTTATTCCGTACATGACGTCATTATGGAAATAAACATTATCAGAATGGTAAGAGAGAATGGAAATAAATGTGCAAATTCATACAGATTGTTTATTATTTCATTGATTTTATTAGAAAAAAAATTCAGGTACAAAAGAGCCACTCAATGCTGAAAGTCATGTGCATATACAGTTAACTAGGGGTGGAAAAATACAGTAAAAAGTGTATTGCAATATCATCAATCCATATTGCAATCCATATTGCAATACACCCTTTCTTTACACTGAATATTATGACAGGGTGTCTGTTTGACCCGAGACCTTGGGTTTTGACTCTGGGAAAGTCAAAACGAAGCAATTTTGATGCTTGAAAATTTGTCACTGTGAGTATTTTTGACTCGAAAATTTGTATCCATGCATCAACGGTCGTCATAAGTGTGCCATTTTATTGGAAAATGGTTAATTGATCATGAAAATATACACCCTCATCATGGATAATAACACCTAGCTTGATTGGTATTCACACTCTCGAGTGATGCATGGACATGCATTAGCAATCTTAATTCACAGGTACTTTACACCAGTGAAATTGATGTTAAAACCCTTTTACAGAGTTCTAATCCTACTGAAATTTACTTATTTGCTAATACCTTTATCAAAAACCTCAAAAATTGAATCCAGAAGTAAAATGAATTCAAAGAAAATGTTGCTAAAAAGGTCATGAGTTTTCATGGATAAAATCGGTACATGTTTTAATGAAAAATAAAAATAATTTGATCCTCTTAGTGCTCTTGACATTTTCTAAAACTGATTCAAACTTATAATATGTGCATTAAAACTAAACTTTCCCTGAAATTTAACTTTTATTCAAAATAGAATACTGTCAGATTGGAGAAATGTTCCAATCTGACACACAATTTATTCTGAGGCACAATTGCTAAAAAAAATTACATGTATAAACATTTAAAAAAAATATTTTCTTATGTACAATTATTATTTTCTGAATGACTGGGGGGGGGGGGATATCACATTTTGCCTCTTGGGATTTTAATTTTGACTCTTGATAATTTTGGCCCAAGGGTCAATGACTCTTGACTTTTTGGATACTAGTGAAAACCCTGTATGAGGTGACCACTCACAGTCACTGAAAAGGTAATACTTACACAAAGTGAATTGGAAAACTAATGAGTTCTCCTTTAAACTCTTCAATTATTTAAAAATCAATGAAGTTAACAAATAGTTTTGTATGCAATTCTTTACATAAATGAATAAAACTTGTATGCAATTCTTTTACATAAATGAATAAAACTTGTACGCAATTCTTTTACATAAATAAATAAAGCAAACAGAATTTCAATTCAAACTGAAATTGACAGACAATTTTATGTTGACTTATAAAAGAAATTCAGTACGAGATTGCTGTCCAAGGACCACTGCTGTCGAGCCCACAAAGTTTTGACCATCAATCTCTCATAACGGAGAATAATTGTGTGAATTTTTTTTATTTCAACCAATTCTTAAATGTGGACAATATCTTTGAAATTAATTTGAAATCCATTCATAATTGTAGGCATCATGCTCCCGACAAGCGCAATTTTAGTGTTACCCTATGCATTGACCTTGAACTTGAAGCTATCCAAAAAATTCTTTCAAATGGCACATCTACTGATGATGTAGAATAATTGTGCCAAGTTATTTTGAAATCCATCCATAATTGTAGGAGAAATGCTCTTGACAATCACAATTTTTGTGTTTGACCTTGAGCTGTGACCTTGTCATTAGAACTATCGCAAAAATTATTTCAAAAGGCACATCTACTCATGATGGAGAATAATTGTTCCAAGTTAGTTTGAAATCCATCCATAATTGTAGGAGAAATGCTCTTGACAATTAGTATTTCAGTGTTTGACCTTGAGCTGTGACCTTGTCATTTTAACTATCACAAAAATTATTTCAAAAGGCTCATCTACTCATGATGGGGAATAATTGTGCCAAGTTATTTTGAAATCCATCCATAAATGTAGGAGTAATTGTCCTGACAAATTCAATTTTAGTGTTTGACCTAGAGCTTTGACCTTGACATTAGAACTATCCAAAAAATTCTTTCAAATGGCACATCTACTCATGATGGAGAATAATTGTGCCAAGTTATTTTGAAAGCCATCCATAAATGTAGGTTAAATTGTCTGGACAAATTCAGACGGACGGATTAATGCACTAAAGACACATACACCAACTTGTCATTGTGACAACTATGTCTTGCTCAATGCAAGCCGGCTCGACAAAAATGACCCTATGACATGTCGGACATAGCCATCCCCCACCGTAAAAGCTTGATAGTAAACTTGAGCCAGTTAGATTTTGGCTTCTTGTACACTGCATTTCTTGTCAATAAGTTTGATAAGAGCTATTATACTTTCAGAGATATGCTCTGGACAAAATCCAAGTCTTAAAAACAACAAAGGGCTATAACTCCAAAATAGTGCAAGCAAGAGTTGTGATTCTTGTGCACTGCACTTCTCTTCAACAAGATCTATCTACCTATGAAGTTTCAAGTTAATATCATTTATACTTTAGGAGATATGCCCCCGACAAAATCGAAGTCTTTACAATAGCAAAGGGCAATAACTCCAAAATTATTCCAGCAAGAGTTGTGATTCTTGTACGCTGCACTTCTCCTTAATGAGATCTATCCACCTATGAAGTTTCAAGTTAATAGCTATTATACTTTTAGAGATATCCTCTGGTCAAAATCGAAGTCTTAAAATCAACAAAGGGCAATAACTCCAATATTATGGAAGCAAGAGTTGTGGGTCTTATTCACTGCACTTCTCCTCAATGAGATCTATCCACCTATGAAGTTTCAAGTTAATAGCATTTATACTTTAGGAGATATGCTCCGGACAAATAAATCTAAGTCTTTAAAACAACAAAGGACAATCACTCCAAATTTATGCAAGAAAGAGTTGTGGGTCTTGTGCACTGCACTTCTCCTCACTAAGATCTACCCACCTATGAAGTTTCAAGTTAATAGCTTTTATACTTTCAGAGATATGCTCCGGACAAAATCGTAGTCTTAAATACAACAAGGGGGCAATAACTCCAAAATTATGCAAGCAAGAGTTGTGGGTCTTGTGCACTGCACTTCTCCTCAACCAGATCTATCCACCTATAAAGTTTCAAGTTAACCCTTTCCCGTACAATCATTGATTTTTACAACCTTGCGATAATATACTTTGGAAAACATTGTGAGGAAAGAAGAAAATGCCCGTAACAAGCAATTTCTTCTCCCACAATATTTTTTATAATATAGGTCGGTCAATTTGGAATTCTACTAACTTTATAATGTTGTTTGGTACCCCTTTGATTTTGGACAAGTCTAAATTTTTTATAAACAGTAAAGGGTTAATAGCTATTAAACTTTCATAGATATGCTTTGGACAAAATCTAAGTCTTGAAAAAAAAGGCAATAACTCCAAAATTATGCAATCAAGAGTTGTGGTTCTTGTGTACTGCACTTCTCCTCAATGAAAGCTATCCACCTATGAAGTTTTATAGTTGATAGCATTTATACTTTAGAAAATGTGTCCCGGACAAAAGTCTTTAAAATAACAATGGGCAATAACTCCAAAATTATTCAAGCAAGAGTTTTGATTCTTGTATACTGCACTTCTCGTCAATGAGATCTATCCACCTATGAAGTTTCAAGTATATAGTTATTATTATTTCAGAGATATGCCCTGGACAAAATCCAAAGCTTAAAAATAACAAAGGGCAATAACTCAGAGATTAGGACGGAATGACAGATTGAGACCATTACTATATCCCCTTCTCCGAAAGGCTGAGTTGTGGATCTTGAGCACTGCACTTCTCCCTTATGAGATCTAGCCAACTATGAAGTTTCAAGTTGATAGCATTTATATTTTAGGAGATATGCTCCGGACAAGATTAGTCACAGAATGACTGAAGGATGGAAGGATGGACAGAGACCATTACTATCTCCCCTTTGCAAAAATGGTGGGGGATAACAAGCAGTCCTGAAGACTTGATTAGAGTGCTCATTTGCCTGCAACATGCCGTCTGTCAAAGCAGTAGTATTTATACGATCTCTTGAGAATCTAGTTTTCTATCAAGAAAAAACGTGCCCAAACGCTTTTTGCAGTCAGGTTATTTAAAAGTTCGAATTTATCCGCCATGTGACGATTAGTATTTTCAATGATGGTGTACTTGGTTTTAAAACCAGCCCTACTATCGAAATTCAGAATAACAATGGAGTAATACTTTCCCCATTTACCTATTTCGTCTAAATTAAACTAAGTAAAAAGATAATATCAATCAAATTTTGCTCATATGATTGTAGATAGACAGAAAGCAATTATTGAGCGCGAATTGATCCAAATTTGACAGGGTATTTATTTTACCTCTACACCAGTAACACTACAGGCCGAAATAAGTTCTATTTTAGCTTTCGGAAATCTTTTTTTATTTTTAAATATGATCAATTTCAGAGTGGATTCTTGGGAAAATATTGCTTATGTGTCTTATTAAAAATGAGAAGAAAACATATTGCAGAAAAACTGTTACAGAAAAATTTTGTTTTGGTTTTTCTCTATTGACAGTTTCACCACTACTGTTTACCTAAAGTGATGTTTGTAATGGGATTTTATTGGTCAATAAATATTAACACAAGCTTTTGTCACTGTCAATCTCAGTTGACAGTCACTGTCAATCTCAGTTGGCTAAACTCTATAATAAATTGAGTTTTACTACAGACCGTGGGGCTCGTGAAATATCAAAATGTTCTTCAACAGCTCAAAGTAAATACAACATGTATCCAGGGCTCTGCAGACTCCCAGAATTTGGGGAGAAGCCACTTCTCACTAGTCTGAGAATTGGGAGAAGTTTTTCAAAATGGGGAGAAGTGGTGAGACTTTCAGGAGAAGTGGATCGTGTTAAAAATTAAGTTTTTGCGCGTATTCCTCAATTCTATCAGAAAATAAAAAAGTTTTACAACCAAGTAGTTGCATTTTATATTATGTATCATGCAATAAACATTGAAAATACTGCTTATCCTTTCAGTCTTCAATAAAGATCTTATTCCTGTGAACAAATACTTTTGTATTTTTCTTTTTTTTTGTTTAGAATTCAAGAGTTTGATTCTGAATTTTTTTTTTAATATTTCATAATAGATTCATATATGATAAAAAAAAGTCAACTAAAAGCAAAATGCAAATAGTGTATAGGCAGTCTGAATGAAATGAGTAGTGTTTCTATTTGAAGCAGAAAATGAGAAAAGATTTTATTGTAACAACATGTATTTAATCAAACTATTACCAGAAGAAAAAATTCAGACTGGTACAAATTGAAAGAATCTAAATAAGACATTTCACAGTGAGCTTAAATAAGAAAGAAGGTGCCAAAGAGGGTAGAAACATGTGGGGAAAGGATAAATTGCTTGTTGCAAACAATTCCTCCTTATTCCACAGTTTCCCATAAAAACATTTCAAGATGTCAAAATGGGGGATTGTGTGGTAATGAGTTAAAGTTAAAATGGATAAAAATTGTCATTAATTGGTCAAAAAAGGTCCTCTGTGATTAAGTCAGTTATAGTGTGTAAAGGGTAAGGGTTACTGCTCAGTACACAAAACCAGACTCTGTACATGCAGAGGTTTAAAGTTAACACAGGATAATTTGCTCCATTTTATAGGATTACATGTTATCAAAAGGAATTATTACCAACACAAGTAAGTGAAATTTAGTTTTTGGATAGAATTATCATAACAAAAATCTCTGGAAAAGACCGTAGAGGCCTTTAAATTGTTTGCCATAATTTTCTTCACTTGTTACAATTAAAGCAGATAACTCAAATTGAAGGTTTCTAATGAAAAATGAATTTACTCTTCGTAGATTTTCGGCAGAATTATTTTTCATCAAGATTTCAAAATTCTAAAAATATTTTGACTTCTGGTAAATGACACGGCGTCCGTAAATGTCGGCCATTATTCTCATTATGTGAAAGTAAGCAACAAATCTCGTAGACTGATGATAACTTAATTTACAGAAATAATTAAAACTTAAGAAGGGAAAGGATTTTAAATAAAGATTTCTAGTGCCGAGAGTATACACAGCATCGCCGAAATCAGTCAGCGTAGGTGAGAATGAATGAAGCAAGCATGTTGACTAGGCTGCCAGAACATACCCCTCTTTCTGATAATCTGCTGGCCTCGCGACTACAGTATCGATACACGCTTGAATTACGATCAAAGGGCTTCCGACGGACATTTGCATAATTGCACACTGTCCCCTACTTTTATAGCCACTGGGCCAGATTTGGTTATCACCTATCGTATCCAGGCGACTTCCCGAAAATTCCAAGCGACTTCGACTTCGCTTTGATCGGCAAATCAGGCGAAGTTTTATGAAACCAGGCGACTTTTTCGCCTGAGTCGCCCACTCTGCAGAGCCCTGGTATCGCCATCATAACATAATATTCAGTATTCATTACTAGTTGAATAATGCCAATAGAACCATGTGATGCTCAAGATCTGACAAAATACTTCAATCTCTTTTTTATATGATGTTTAATATGGCTTTGAAATGATGTAATAACTTTCATACATATGTGCTTTTTGCCCATTGGCAGAGGCTACATTCCTTTCAATGGTTCATTTACAATGAGTTAAGGGTTATTTTACAGAGTAAGTTCAACCATTTTATATTGAACAAGAATAACTTAAACTTGTCACAGGAGGTGACTTGATACCACCGTCTGAGCCTTGTTAATGAAAAAGTGTCAAAGTTCAAAGGGGAGTTCAAAAAAGAAGACCATAATTAGTTCATTTTACATAATGTTTTGCAAAGCCTTTTTCTTGAGTGGCATTAAAAGAGTGTCATTGTGTGGGAATGGGTTAAGCTACAAAGAGTAACCTCATGAAACACAATTTTAACTGATCAACATCCAAAATAATATAAAGCCAATATACAGTACCTGTTTTCACTTAAAGAAGCAAGTACCAGTCCAAGGCAGATAACTATGATAGCAAGATACTTTGAAAGTTTATATACAACTCTACATATGTTATTCTGCAACATAGTTGAAAAGAAATAAATAATCAGCTGAAAAAAAAAGAATATGTGATACACTGGTGACCTTCACCAAATTTGTAAACACAAACCTTAGCTGTGCTTGATTTGCTTGTTTTTGAGTATTCTGTTGGATATCTTTTTGGACCCCAATTCCATCAGCTCTGTTTTCCTTTTCCTGAACACCTTGTTTATCTGAAGCACCAACTGTGCGAGATTTATTTGGATCACTCTGTCTATATTCAGTGTCATTTGGATCTTTCTCCTCTTTTATTTCAGTATTCAGTAATGGATTGATTATAATTTTTTTCGAGTCACTATCTCGCACAACTGAGTTTGTGGGAATTGGTTTTCTAACACTACCACCGTCTTCACCACTTACTTTATACCTATTAACCTGACTAGCAATGTCTTTTTCTAGTTCGGATTTTGAGTCAGGTTTACCTTGAAGCTGACCTTTAGGTTTTATTTCTGGATTTAATCTATTTGTGACTAGCGTAGAAGTTGTTGAAGTTTTTGGTGGTAAAATTAATCCTGTTTGTCTGATTGGAGTCGCAGTAAGTGGTGCAGCTGGTCTCGGTTGTTGCTGTTGGTGTTGCAGTTGTGGTGATTGTTGTTGCCTGATTTGTGTTGACTGTTTACCTTGTAACAGGAATGAGAGTTGAGATGGAAGCTGGATGCCTTCTGCGTCAATATACTCCTCTCCACTGAACTCTTCCTCTTCTTCTTCCATATCAGAATTACACATTTTCAACAAATTATTAAACTCCTTTTCAGAGAGTCTTTCTTCAGTAAAACCACCACTTTTTGAGACAATTTTAGTTGTGTTTAATTTGATATCAATTTTAGCCTTATTAACACCCTGATCTTGAGATTTCTCACGTGTATTGTCCCCATCAGAATATAGAGGATTCTTTCCAACCGATTCAGAGTTTTTGCCAGAGCCAGGTAAAGTACCTGCTGACTTAATAATGTTTGAGTTTTTCTGAGGCTGGGGAGTAGATTGGCTCTGTGCAGGGTCGAGTTTTTGGCGTTTATTCTGAGATCCTTGTAGGTCAGGCTGGGTAAAATCCTGACCCCTTTTAAGTGCCTGCTTCATTGCAGTATTTGACCCTCCCCAATTAGTATGATTATTTGTTTCAGAATCCGAGTATGCCCCACAGTCTTGATCAGCCTTCACCAATGGCTTTTGGTAACTCAATACATTTGAAGGATTCCCTGCAGATAAAACCATAATCAAGAGTTAATGGATCAGAATACCTACAAAACAATACACTTACACAACAAATTAACTTTGAACTCCAACATTGGTCGACATTTATGTCAAGCGTTTTTGATGGTTTGATGACTTAAATATCGTAACTACAGCTTATTCAAGTGTTTAGGTAGCCAATCAACCATTCTATTTTCTATTAACAATACTGCACACAAACTTTTCAAAATAAGTTTACAGCATTCAATATCTAATTTGAACTTCCTATCAGAGGCTGAGGGCGTGGCCAACAATGAGTCCTTCAATAGGGAAAAAGATATCTTCCAAATCATAAATTAGCTAAAATTCCAGGTAGGGGTCTGGACCCCTCCTCTGGATTAGTGCATAATTTAACCCATTCCCACACACATTTTTTTTAGACTGCTCCAAATTGAACGACAATTTCAAGTTAATAGAATTTTAAATTTTTCCTCTTTTTTGATAGAAAACATTGTGATAATGAAGAAATTGCTTGTTACAAGCAATTTCTTCATTTTCCACAATGTTTTGTAAAGCTTTTCTCTTGAGGAGCGTAAAAAGGAGGGATTGTGTGGGAATAGTTCAAAATGTTCAAAACTTGTCTATGTAAGTACTGTGCTTTTGGTAAGGACATAATTTCAAATCCTTAACCCTTTCCTGTATGAATCTAGGATTTTACTCCATGTGATTTTAAACTTGAGAAAATATTATGGAAAAAAAACGAAATTACTTGTAACATGCAATTTCTGATTTTCTCACAATATTTTCTACCAGATAGGATGGTTTCCCAATTGCATCAAACTCTTCATCTGCAACGTCTTCCAATTTGGACTAGTTTAAAATTTCAAAACGGGAAAGGGTTAATGATATACCTCTGCCTGGATGGCTTGATAATTTTTTCAACAAACCAGAGATATTATCAAAATGATAATGTTTTAATGTTATAACCCTGCTTTTGTTCTTCTCTACATTTAAATCAGAAGCAAACTTTGAACTTCAACATTGGTTGACATTCATGTGAAACACTTTTGTTGGTTTGGGGACTTAATTGTTGTAATTACAGCTTCTTCAAACTGTAGTTATGGCATGTCGCTAACTAATCATTTCACCTTTTGTGTTACATGTTGCCATAACTCTTGCAAAATAACAACATTTAATATCCCAGTGTAACTTCCTGTGGGCGTAGCCAGTTCAGTCAGTTGACGGGGTCAGCCAACTGTCAATTAAGGAATCAAGGAAGGTTTGATTCCTGTGATAACCTACCCGACACAAACTGTAGAAACTTCATTTTGACTTGTCCAACATCTGCAGAGTTTACAAATTTCTGGGCGTTACTAGATGCCAGGTGACTGACACACATATCAACAGTGTTCACAGTTAACAAAACTGTCTCCTCGCCTGTCTTTGACAATCTCTCCAACTAGAAAAGGTTTATGAAAGAAAGAAGATATTTATTCATAAAAGTAAATACTAATTATAAATTTACTAATTCTCTTGACTTGAAGAAAGATCGTAATTGACCAATCATGGCTGTCAATCAAATAATCAATTGACCAATGAAATCATTCATTTTGACAAGAAGTTAACTTTGAAGTCCAACCTTGGCCACCATTTATGCAAAACACTTTTGTAGGTTTGGCGACTTCAATGTCATAACTACAGCTTATTCAAGCTGTAGTTGCAACATTTAGGTTGCCAACCATTCTACTTTTTGGTTACATGCTAGTGGCCATAAATTTTGTTAAATACATGTAGCACTGTTTAAAATCGAAGTAGAGCTTCCTGTCAAAGTCAGTCGGCCAGGCTAACATAGTAAGTGGGAGAGGCCAGCAATTGGTAAAGTGAGCCCTTGCATGACATTTTGAACAATTTTACATGCTCACAGGGGTCGACACTTACTTTGCTTCAATGGGATCCCACAGGAATCCCTAATTATTACTTCAGGGTTTCCTCTAGATAATCAGGGATCCCTCCTTGATATACATTAACTCACTTAAATACAATCCTGCCCTTCTAAGCCCAACTTGAAAACAAGATGTGTTTGTGAAACACCATGCCCCCGAAACAGGAATTCTTTAGAAACAGGTGATTTTTATTGTTTGTTTTTTTCTATGTTTTAGAGAAAAGGGTTGAAATTTTGACCTTGACCTTGATGAAATGACCTTCCCTAGTTGCGCCCTATTGAGACCTATCTAAATACCAAATATTAGCATTGCAACTTAATTAGGTATGAAGTTATAGGAAAATGTTTAGTTGGTAGGTTAAGTTTTTGAGTAACATTTTAGGGAAAAGGGTTAAAATTTTGACCTTGACCTTGATGAAATGACCTTCCCTAGTTGCGCCCTATTGAGACCTATCTAAATACCAAATATTAGCATTGCAACTTAATTAGGTATGAAGTTATAGGAAAATGTTTAGTTGGTAGGTTAAGTTTTTGAGTAACATTTTAGGGAAAAGGGTTAAAATTTTGACCTTAACCTGGATGAAATGACCTTTCCAAAATGTGCCCTGTTGAGACCTATCTACATACCAAATATTAGCATTGTAACTTAATTAGGGATGAAGTTATAGGAAAATGTTTAGTAGGTAGTTTAAGTTTTTGAGTAACGTTTTAGGGAAAAGGGTTAAATTTTTTACCTTAACCTTGATGAAATGACCTATCTACATTCCAAATATTAGGATTGTAACTTAATCAGGGTTGAAGTTATAGGAAAATGTTTAGTTTGCAGGTTAAGTTTTGCAGACGGACAGACAGACGGACTCTGGTAAAACAATATGACCCCGATCTATCGATGCGGGGGCATAAAAAAGCTTCAGAAAACATTGTGGAAAATGTGCCCACAATGTTTTCTACAAAAACAAGCAAACAAATAAATCATAAGCATTAGTTGATACATTAAGATCTATTATACTGGAGAAATATTGAAGGATCCTGACGGAATCCCTAGTCTGAGATTGCTGGGATCCCTTCCAATTTTCAGGGATCCTCGGGATCCTGAGACACTATTAGTGTAGAACCCTGGCTCATGAAGCATAGACATTGAGCTGCCAGGACAGCACTCTGGCATTCAGAGTATTCACTGTTTGTTTGAAGAAGCTAAAGGTCTACCTACAGAAGGCTTGGTAAAAAGTCTGACAGTGATCTGCCAAGGCTGTGTTATTGCACCATTATCCCAAAATAATCTTAAAAGTCCCAATTTTTTCCATGCCAACAGGAAACTGTCCCCTTGGTAAAATCAAAGCTTCAGTAACTAGATTGTTACTGTGACAGATCAATTTTGTAACTCGTTCCCACTTAAACTAGGGCAATAGGACATTCTTCCCTTACTCCAAAAACCTTGGCAGATCACAGCTCTGATCAGAATGTGTGGATACACAACTTGATCTGGGTCTTTACCAGTGTGTTTGTAATAGTTGGAAATTTAATGTCATGCAAATGCTCATTTGAGGCTATCCATGACAATTTTAACTATTTCCCATGTGCTTTAACCCATTCCAACTCAATCCCTCCTTTTTACGCCCCTCAATCAAACAGCTTTAGAAAACATTGTGGAAAATGAAGAAATTGCTTGTTACAAGCAATTTCTTCATTATTCACATTGTTTTCTATCCCCAAAGATGAAAACATTTAAAATTCCATCACCTTGAAATTGTCGTCCGCAGATTCTTTCAATTTGGACCAGTCTAAAATTTGGTTGTGTTGGAATGGGTTAAGCTTATCTGTTCTGCTTTGGCAAGTCTAAATTGAAAGAAGTTGCAGCGACATTTCAAAAAGCACTAAAATCCTTAAACAACTACCAAATAAGGTAGAAAACATTGTGAATAGTGGTAAAACGGTTTACTTATATACCGGTTAACCTCGGTCTGTCAACAGAGAAAACCCGAAACTGGTTCGAATTTTTCTGTACCGATTTTTCGGCAATATGTTTTCTTCTGATTATAAACAAGAAAAATAAGTATCATTTCCCCAAGAATCCATTCTGAAATCGATCATTTTCAAAACTTACGAAAGATTTCCGAAAGCGAAAGTTTAACTTGTCTTATTTGGAGGTGATACTGGTGTTGAGGTAAAATATAACCCTGTCAAATTTTGATCGATTCAAATTTACAATGCACGCCCTGAATAATTGCCTACTGCCGAACTACAATTATATGAACAAAATTCGATTAATATTAATTATTTATCCTAACCTAATCCTACTTGGTTTGAATTTAAACAAAATAGGTAAATCGGGAAAGTATTACTCTTCCGAATACAGCAGTAGGACTGGTTTTAAAACCAAGTACACCATCATGGAGAAAAAGCCGACAATAATCGTCACACAGCGGATAAATTCGAACTGTTGAATAACTTGAAAAAAGTGCTATTTGGGCACGTTTCTTCTTGATAGAAAAAAGATTCTCAAGAGATCGTTATAAATAATGCTTGCTGTGACAGATCGCATGTTGCAATCAAATGTGCACTCTGAGCGAGTATGCAGGACTGCCGTTTGTGATACTTACTAACGCAGATGACATCTTTGGATTCTGACAAAGTTGACATGCGATATTTCAAAAAAAAAAAAAAAAAATATGCCTTCATGTGCAACTCAACCTCAGAATAACTGTTGACATGTCATTGGGTGATTTTACTGAATTTCTTTTATATTTCAATGTAGAATTATCTGTCAATTTCAGTTTGAATTGAAATAGATACTGTTGGTATTATCCATTCATCCAAAAGAATTGCACACAAAACTAAACTATATTTCTTCTGAGCTTCAAAGAGCTGGATTGTGTGATAATGGAATAATGTCAAGAACTGATATTTTTTATTTCAATAAAAAGAGAAATTACTTGTGAAAAGCAATCAACTTTTGTATCTCGATGTTTTCTACCATATATGGACCTATACACTGCAGCCCCCCCCCCTCCGTAACTGAAATTTTCAACCATCGGAATCGGAGCTAAACACCCGATAATTCCTGATAAAATTCCTGTAACAAGTTTAATTCTATACAAGTTAGTAGTCGGGAAATGAAAAACAACAACTGTAGTTACGAGATTTTAGCAGAAACCGACGAAATTCAGCGTGCGGAGAATTTAATTCTAACCTTACCTTCCCGGTCTATCAGGATTGATTAATCCGTAAATTTCTACAGGTCTACAAATTGTGGTTCTCTTTCTCCCAATATTAAGAAGTTAGAACTTTTACCCGAAACATGTTTTATTATGATAGTCGTCGGCATTAATCTAATTGAATTTATTTTTACTCGGACGTAAATATTTCCATCCCAGGGTTCTCCCCAGGCCCTTATGGCTTATCGGTCCCGATACGCTTTCATAAATTTAGAGAGTTTGCCGAAACGCCTTCAGATCGGACAGCGTGGACACGACAGGCTCTTTATCTATAATGTTGTATACCATTTAATTACATAACATCTCTATTGATAAGGCCCTTACACTCTTACTATTTGGTGATTATTGATTTTTTTTCCCGCGTTTCCCAATGGTACCTCGCTATCAGTCACCGTGGATGATGGATACCAATATGTAAACAATGAATTCAAAATGGTGACCCGGTTTCAGAAAATTGTCACTTCGGCTGAGATTGGCCTAGTTAAAAGTAAAAGTGTGATAATTTGATGTGACACCTATCAAACTACAGCCATAGTGGTTTAAAATTTATTTTTTTCGAGGAAAGATTAATAGGGTCAGTTTATTTCATAAATTTATCGCTGAAAACATACCCTTTTAGCGATCTTTTTTCCTTACGGGAATTTGCCAAAATAATAGAGACAGATTTGTATAGAAGCCATCCTAGTTAAACTTAGCTCTTGTTTTCAACTCAGTTTAATAATAAAACATATGAATCTTCTGGATTAAGTTAACTCCATTTATTTTTATCCAACATGGAGGGTATTATCTCAAATATTCGTACCCTGGATTGTTCAACCCATTTTTTTCAATAAATTTGTTTTAAAAGTTTGATGAAAATATTATTATACTTTTAAGAAATCATCTAATGATATCTCATCCTCTCATGTTTTTTGCCCAAAAAGAAATAATGCCCTCATAAAAATCAAAGTGCTGAAAGCACTTCAAGAAAAGAATGCCTTAGACCATTAGGGATTTCTTTTTATAAAAGGTAATGGTTTAATAATTATTTAGAATCAGGAAAAGATAATTCACTCTATAATATTTGGAAAACAAAAGCCTCTTTTGAAGATCAAAGTGCTGAAATCACTTAAAGAAGAGAAGAGTAAAGACACTTGTTTAATAGATTTGATCAAGTTTCATGTTATAATTTGAGAATTAAGGTTAAGATTGGACACTGCTGATATATTAAAGATTTTTTATTAACTTATTGAAATCAAAGAGCTGAAAGTACTGTTAGAAGAAAAGTTATAGTGTCAGACAGCCAAAGGCTTCTGAATGGGCAAATAATGAGCATTTCAATTTTTACACAGAGAATCTAATGGAGCTCTTCAAGATGCAAAATTTGAAAATGAAACCAGGTATTTCACAAAGGAACCTTATAAATACATTTTTGAAATTACTGATAATAATTTCTATTTTTTTCTGATGAAAGGCATTTTTTTTTCAATCCAACACTCCAAGCTTTTTTTAAAGAGTCCTCAAGGATATGATTTTTGGACAGACTTGATAAAATCGCCAAGCATGAAAAGCTAATCCTATCTAATAGACAAGCAGTTGACACTTTTTTTCTCATTCCTTTGAGACTTTTGGGTATATTCTTTCATTATCTTTCCTTTTCACATCCTTTTTTTATCGGACAATTTAGTGCCCTTTCTAACAAATAGGATAGAGAGGTAAAATAAGCTGAGTGATGTCACAATTAGTTGGAATCAAAATAAGCCTCAGAGTAGATAAATCAACTTATAATAATTAAAAGTTAAAGAATATTATTCAAGTATAACTATCAATAAAAAAACAAGATGTCAATAATCAAGCTAAAAAGCACTTTTAATGACCTTTATTATGTATAGTCATACCAAGATGTTACAGACAACACATTGCCCATTTGCCACTACGCCTTCAAAAATTTCTGGGGAGAACCCTGCATCCTTAGACAAAAGGGATAAAATCTAAGTATCTCGCATAGCCACGTCTCCTTGGAGACCGACCAGTTGTTGAACACCTGGAGTTACTGAAGCGTTGAGAAAATGTCGCATGGATCCACATTCGAACCTCTTTCGCGGTAATGGACTTGAAGTGAAATAAAAATTAGGCTCAAGTCAATTTGTCTAATTTCACTGTCGCGCATTACTTTAAGAACCTACCGGGGTCTGAAGAAAATTAAGAACGTAGAGAGTGAAACAGTGTGATATTTTAATCGCACCATCTTCAAGGTTTGTAACTCAAGGATACCGAGGAGCGTGCCTATTCACTATTGTTTTAAAAAATATCAATGACCTAAGGCATTGATCATCTCAATGTCAAACAATAAGACCAAACAATCAAACCGATTTTGTAAATTCAAACAATACACATGTCATCAATCAAACAAAGCAATTACTTCTGAACTAATGCATTAATGGCCAGGACCGTCCACATGAGGTGTTAAAAAATTACCTAGCTTTGGGTAATTTCTTTAAAACTACGGTAACAATAAATGGACAAAGAACTCTATCTGAACCTAGTCATTTACGAATCGGGAATTTAAACCGATCAGTTGCACGTATACATGTAGCGGCTAACTTTTAATCGTAAAAATGAAGGTCATAATAAACGAAAAATATCCGAGACGGTGGAATGTCTAGTTTCATACAAGAGTACGGTCAGCAAGAATTATCCCGGGGTATGCGTCTGGCACGTGTCAACTCCGGAAAATCTCCCATAAATAGCTGAACATCTGGCGGCGGCGCCTTTGAACACCTTTCCTCCCTCAGAATAAAATAAACTGTACCCGAAAAAACTTTACTTCAAATTTGTCGACGAGCTTTCTGCCTAGTGTTTGATCATACAGAATGGCATTAAATTTTCGGATTATTGAAAGAAATGCGGAAAAATAACGGTATTTTATTTTAATCTACTTATATTCTCTATAACGTTTCGGATGAAAATCTTCCGATATTGTGACGTTTACAATTAAAATTCACCTATTTTCTGTATTGACCGAAAACGTTGCAACTACGACTGATTGTTTTCAAAGCACATTGTTGCGTTTTTATCTATGAGCCGCTATCCTCTACGAGCTCCGGATACCAGCAAAATATGAAGTGAAATAAAAATAAGGCTCAAGTCAATTTGTCTAATTTCACGGTTGCGCATTACTTTAAGAACACGTCCTACCGGGGTCTGAAGAAAATTAAGAACGTAGAGAGTGAAACAGTGTGATATTTTAATCGCACCATCTTCAAGGTTTGTAACTCAAGGTTACCGAGGAGCGTGCCTATTCACTATTGTTTTAAAAAATATCAATGACCTAAGGCATTGATCATCTCAATGTCAAACAATAAGACCAAACAATCAAACCGATTTTGTAAATTCAAACAATACACGTGTCATCAATCAAACAAAGCAATTACTTCTGAACTAATGCATTAATGGCCAGGACCGTCCACATGAGGTGTTAAAAAATTACCTAGCTTCGGTTAATTAGCGATTTTTATGTGCAACCCTTTTTCTTCGGGCGGGCCGAAGACGGGATGAAAAAATCGCGGCCAAATCAGGATTAGCATCGTGTCTCAGCATCTGCAACCCAAAATGCCCCCCCCCCTCCAAAATTTTTGGAGCCAAGCGGACCCCGCGTTATTATGGAGTCAGCGCTGTGCCTGGTAGCGTTGTAGTGGAGTTGCAGTGTTTTTTTGAATATAGAATTTTAGATTTCTTGAAATTTGGACTTATCTCAAATTTGACCACTGATAATGTTTTAGAAAAAAAATGAAGGAAAGTTTTACTTTTTTCATATTGAATTCAAACTAAATTACAAATTTAAAAATCATGCCAGGTAGGGTTTAAAGTGTGTTTTATTCTGCTTGCAGTACAAATTAACTTTGATTGCGACATGGTAGAGTACTTGCTTTGGGACAGAGCAGTTATTTGTTCAAATCCCAACCAAGTAAAATAAATATTCATGGGTTACAAAAATATTGTCAATTTGTGGAAACAGAAACAGCATGCATTACCAGTGATTGTATTTCAAATTTCAACACAGTTTTCAGGGCTGCCTGAAACTCCTCAGTATCCCAGTCACTGTCTATGTCATCCATGTTTGTAACTGATTAGGCCTGAAATAATAAAAGACACAAAGAAGAGTTAATGTATTCTCACTCAATCAAGAAAATAGTTAAGAAAACAGTTTGGAAAATGAAAAATTGCTTGTCACAGATATTTCTAATTCTATTCACTTGAATTTTTCTTCTGCAACTTCTATGAATTTGGACCAGTTTAAAATTTGATTGTGTTGTAATGGGTTCGTCGAATACCAGATAACAAAATAGTAGACAGGTCCAAATTGAAAGATGTTGCCAGTGAATTGTTTCGGAACGGATTGAAGCACTTTGCTTGTAAATGATCTATGTTGTTAATACAGTGGAAAGAAATCAATATTTCAAATAATTACTAGCCAAAGAATTATGTAAAGGACGAAAGCCGTTTCTATCCGAATAATGGATATGCCCGAATACACATTACAACCCTTAAATTAATACGACTGTAATCAGTTTCGAGCCCAAATTTGGTTAATATATCTATGTAAAGATGATAACTGTAGCATAAAATAAAGCGATTACATGGTTTGTAGCTTAAAACAGTGATATACCTGTCAAATAATTGAGAAACCCGCCAACTAATCACTAAAAACAATGAACTTTTCCGCAAGTAACTTGACCATAAAAGGGCTTGCAAATGAGGTTAAATATCTTTCGCATACTGGCTTAAAGTGTCCTTAAAAATGTGGTGTAACAAAACACATTGCTGCTAATCATGTTACTTGCTAATCTAGTCCACAAATTCAGAACATATTTCGAAGCTAATATCAGACGCCATTTTCTCGTTAATTTTGAGAATCGTTGTTTCGTACCAACCTTTTTTCGTTCCAAACTAGAAGTATCGTCTTTAAACTCCACTTATCTCTTTTACATAAATCTATTAGAGCTGCGGAAAATGCTTGTCAATTATTTGAAAGGCAAAAATTTGTAGCATTTTTTTCTTCTGTTTATCGATTATTTTTATTATTTACCCGGTGCTCACAGCATTTGCAAGGTTTTTGCAAATTTGCAACATTTTTTTGGATTTTTATTGAAGTTTTAGAAAGAATTAAGTACAAAAAACAATTAAGTCATAGAAACTTTTATAACTTTTAAAATAAAAAAAACAAGCAATTGTAAGAAATTCGTAGTAAGGAAGTAGATAATTTCTAATCTATCTATCTATCTATCTATCTATCTATCTATCTATCTATCTATCTATCTATCTATCTATCTATCTATCTATCTATCTATCTATCTATCTATCTATCTATCTATCTATCTATTTATCTATCTATCTATCTACCTATCTATCTATCTAACTATCTATCTAACTATCTATCTATTTATCTATCTATCGATCTATCTATCTATCTATCTATCTATCTATCTATCTATCTATCTATCTATCTTTCTATCTATCTATCTATCTATCTATCTATCTATCTATCTATCTATCCATCCATCAATCTATCCATCCATCCATCCATCCATCCAACCATTCACCCAACCAATCATCCATCCATCCATTTATTAATCTATCCATCTATCTATCTATCTTTCTATCTATCTATCTATCTATCTATATATCTATTTATTTATCTATCTATCATTAAAAATCGTCGTTTGATGATAACGTGGTGGTAATTAAACTACATGTAATGCAAGGTAGCATCGCTTGCCATCTTAATCGGAGGCTGCCATGTCGGAGTTGGCGTGGTCATCGATCTCTCAGAAATTTATCGATTGGTTATCGTCTAATGAATGGTAATAGAAATACATGTATTTCATTTTAAAATATGGGAAAAGGAGATTTTTTAACTAGGTCAAACTATATCTTCTTTTCCAACAATGTTTCCCGGTTGATATGCGTCCAATCCAGCCGATGGTTGGTATTGGGAGAGCTTTTATTGAACCGTATTAAAATCATATGGCTTAAAGCACTGAAACGGGCTTGATTGTTCGTCAACATTTCTTGTGAAATCTAAGTTTTATAGACAATCTTGCCTTAGAAGGGACAGCAGGTGGTGTAGACTAAGATCAGAGTGCACACACCAAACAGGAATAATCCTGGTTCAGAATTACAATGAATATCCAATCTGCACACAATCCTCCTTTTTACGCCACCAAGAATGCATGAAAAGCTTTGGAAAATGAAGACATCGCCTGGATGAAGCGATTTCTTCATTATCTACAGTATCTTCTACCCAAAACGACGAAAACATTTCAAATTCCATCAACATGAAATTGTCAATTTGAACCTGTCTAAAATTTTGTTGATTGGGAATGAGTTAAAGAAGCCAGGTTACTGGTAATGAGCGGATACTATAGTATCATAAGTATATGGCCCGGCAAGCAGATGTGTGACTAGGTCCTTAATTAACAAGACTGGCATCGGCTTTAATTGTTTAAGTCGACGGCAGCACTAGTCTATAGTTCAAACCTCCATGAAAACCATGAACTTATGAAAAATATTAGAATATCATAAAGTCGAAAAAATCTAAAAATTCACAAACTGTAAATTGTCGTCTGCAACTACTATCAATTTGGACCATTTTAAAATTGTGTCGTCTGGTAATGGGTTAATGAATGACGGCTTATATATCTGAAAAGAGCAATGCGTTTTGTGGTGACAACGGGCCACTATCACGAAAAGATAAGATTTGACATCGAATTAAGATCGTCATTTTTATGATAAGACTTACAGACATCATGACTGCCCTGTTGGCTTTTGGATTTCTCCTGACAGCTTATGTGCTTTCGACAGAGGTAATGTACGCTAGTGAAGAAGATTTTTCTTTACAACAAATTCTGGATTTTTAAAACTTTCGCAGTCAACAGAATCTTTTTCCAATGTGAAACAAACAAAAAAACAAACAAACAAACAAACGAAGAACAAGATAAAATAAAACAAAAACGATGTAGACGACAGTTTTCAGTTGATGAAATTTTATCATTATTCGTTTTTTCGGGGGTAATAATGTGAATAAAAAAGAAATTACTTGTTTCAAGCAATTTCTCCATTTTCATCATCTTTACCCCAAGCCCTTTTCTTGGTGTGCGTAAAAGAAGCAGCATCGCGTGTGAATGAGTTATACGACTTTTATGGCTCTATCATTGAACTACCAATATTTAATAATTTAATTTTTAGTTTCGTCTATCAAAAACGAGCGTTCTGATTGGTCGAAAAAATTATTCATAACTCCATGAAGAACATTTTTGTGCACGCAGCGATTTTGTATGCTTCCGCACAAAATAGTTCGAAAAAGTGTGATTAGGTTTTTCGGTTCATACCTCGATGAAAACAAAAATATTCTCTTCCTCTATTTAATGCAAAGGGAAAAAACATTGTGGTGAGAAAAGTAGAAATTTCTTGTTAAAAGCAATTTCTCCTTTTCCCACAAAGTTTTCATTACCGATATTACACACGAACGTCAAAAGACATGGTTGTGCGGTAACAGGCTAATCAGCAGAAACCCTTTCAGGCTGCTGTATGTAAGACAGATGCCGACTGTGGATCCGGGCAATGTTGTTATATAGAACCTGAGTTTTTGCTTGCCAGCAAGAAACGCCAGCTTTCTCTGGCACCTAAACCTAGCCACCACGATACAGGTATATTGCTTAACCCTTTACGAGACGAAAAAATCAGACTGGTCCAGACTGGAAGCAGTTCCAGAGGACATTTAAAAGTTAATGAAAACAGAGAAAAGGCGCCGCAAAGGGTAGAAAAATATATTACCTTTGATGTCGCCCAGGCTACTTGTTTAACCCTTTACCAGACGGCAAAATTTAGACAGGTTCAAATTTAAAGGAGTTGCAGGCAATAATTTAAATTTTATAAAATATTAGATTGTTTCAACTGTTTCGGCTGAAATTTTGGAAATGAAGAAATTGCTTGTTGCAAGTTAAATGCAGACAAAATAAGTGTAGCGAACCCCTATCTTTTCACCTCTATCATTGGCCACGGTTGTTGGTACTAATTGATGGATTGCAACTGTCAATCAAAGAATCAATCGACCAATCAAATTATTCAAGCTGTAATTAAGACGTTTATGCTACCGACCAAAGATTTAATCTTTGTTTTGGGTTCCTCAGAATTAACCCTTTCCTGTACAATCCCTTGTTTTTACGTCCCTGTGATTTTATACTTGAGAAAACATTGTGGAAAAAGAAGAAATTGCTTGTGACAAACAGTTTCTACTTTTTCCACAATATTTTCTAACAAATAGGTTGGTTACTTTTTCGAATTGCACCCACTTTTTATTGTCATCTGCAATTTCTTTCAAATTGGACCAGTCTAAAATTTTGAAAAACGGGAAAAGGGTTAATTATGCATACAAATGTCGTTTGATATCTCAAGTGAACAGCCATGTCATAGGTCAGGGGGCGTGGCTAGCGATCCGCCAATTGTCGCTTAACCCATTCCAACACAAAAAAAATTTCAAACTTGTCCAAATTGAAAGAAGTTGCAGAGGACAATTCAAAGTTGTTGAAATTTTAAAGATCTTTTTCTTTACGGGAAGAAAACAATGTGGAAAACGAAGAAATTGCTTTTTACAAGCAAGTTCTTCATTTTCCACAATGTTTTCTAAAGCCGTTTTATTGAGAGGCGTAAAAAGGAGGGATTGAGTGGGAATGGGTTAATGAAGGTGGTGGCTCAGCTCGATTTTAACCCTTCACCAGACTACAAAATTCTAGACAGGCCAAAATTGAAAGGTGTTACAGACTACGATATAAAGTATGTAAGATTTTAGATCTTTTCAACTTTCTTGGTAGAAAACATTCTGGAAAATGAAGGAATTGCTTGATGCAAGCACTTTCTCTACTTTCAACAATCTTTTCCAAGACTTTTCCTAGACTGGCCAAAATTGAAAGGTGTAACAGACTACGATATAAAGTATGTAAGACTTTAGATCTTTTCAACTTTCTTGGTAGAAAACATTCTGGAAAATGAAGGAATTGCTTGATGCAAGCACTTTCTTTACTTTCTACAATCTTTTCCCATTTTTCTTCTCTTGAAGGAGTAAAAAGCGTCATTGTGTGGGAATTGGTTAATGAGGATTGTGGTTCAGATCGATTTTACTCTAAACCCGTTCCTATTAAAAAAAAAAAAAAAATAGACTGGTCCAAATTCAAAGGCTTTGCAGACAACAATATAAAGTTGATTTTATTTTTTCAAAAAATATTAATTCAGTAAGGTAGAAAATATCGTGGGAAAAGTAGAAATTGCTTGTTACAAGCAATTTCTTCTTTTTCCACAATACTTTCCTAAACATAAAAGCACAGGGACGTAAAAATCAGTGATTGTACGGGAAAGGGTTAATTATGCATTTTATTATTTATAGGTGTTTGTGAAGCCATGTTGAACGCCGGTGACCGTTGTAACGTTTTCGCCATTATTAACGGACATTGTGGATGCCCCTCTGGTTTATCCTGTAAATGGGTTCCCGATCCCACAACAGTTGCCCCAAAACTTAGGACCCAAGGTCGTCGTGGATTGATCCCCCATAATGAACCAGGCAGCTATAAATGTGCATAATTTTCATGTAATAAATGATGTCGTTAAATAAAGCTATTTTTGCGTAATGGATTACTTTAGAATTTTGGTACTTTTCTGGGGTTTTTTTTTTTTTTTTTTTTTTCTCTCTCTTTTTTTCAATAAGGTATGAATGTAAAACTTAATTACAATGCGAGGCTGATCGATACATTAGTCTGATTAAGTTTAAAGATTCATACTTCGACGAAAAGAAAAAACGTTCTGTACAATTCTTAAAAATTATTTCCACTAAGAAGTGTTTTACTACTTGGGTAAAAATTTATAGGTCTACTTAGTGCGTAGGCATACAAAATAGTTGTGTTCTAAAATCTTTGTTCATGGAAGTCTGAAAAAAGAATCAGCCAACCAAATTGCTTGATTCTTTATAGGTGAAACTGAAATTAGATTATAAGAAAATGGCATGTTTTGGTTATATATAAGCTAATTTTTGTTGATCTACTCATTTATTATTACACACCTTCAAAATTGTCCTTATAAGACAAATTAATTGTACTAGACAAAACTCCGTAACGGGCATGTAGCCTTCTACATAAAAGAACCTTAAGAAATTTCGACGGAAAGAACGCACGTCCGGGTATGGATAGATGACGTCATTTTCCTTGTAAAATGACGTCACAACGAATATAACGCTATTAGAAGACAGGTTTGATGATCTTTTATAGCTAAAGTCGCTGGTATATGATAAGGGAACACAATCATGTTGAAGTGATTTCAAACCGGTCTCGTTGAATATCCATTTTTTTCTATGCAGCCAGTATCAAATACAAGGTTTTGTATCAAGACTTTGACGTAATTTTCCTTACTTACTAAACTGCCTGCAGTGAAGAGTAGTTATCAAGTGTGGACAAGGATTATATTTTTCTCGAAATCATGGCACGTATTTGTATCCCTCCCGCAACGATAAGATCGGGCATATTTTTTTACAAATTTACGCCTGTCTGACTGATAGTCATTTTTTCAACTTTCTGTCTATGTAAAACACGTTCCGTTTCATCTATGCCATCCAAGATACAAGGTGTTTATTGGTGATATCTCAACGTCTATCAGTGACGCGAAGTTTCGAAAATCAAGTAGAACTTTATACTATAGTGCAGGAAAAAAGGGTACACCATTAAGCTCAATTTATCAATTATGAAAGCTTCTTTTCGGCAAACCAGCTGCTTTTTTAAGGGGTATGTTGTGAGATTTCAATTTAATTCGTACATTGCGTAAAATACCTTTTGTATATAAAACATTCAATCACGCTATGTACGTATGTACGTATATACATGTATATAACATATTAATCACACTTTGTCCGGCTTCGGTATGGAATATATATATCAATATCAATATAAATTTAGTAATTTGCTGGACGTTCCGAAAGCTATAGCCGAAAGTTGTCACGTATTCGCTTCGCTTATCAGTTGTTGGATTCCAAAATAGTACTTAAAAAACACGGCATACCGGCTTTATGCCGCGGAGATGATTAACCTTACTACACTACATAGAGAAACGTATAGACATGCGGACAGAATTTCAGTATGTTCAAAGAGTTTCCGTGGATGGTGCATGGTTTGAGCCCTTTAAGCTACTACTGGGCCACAAAAGGTTTAAAACACATACAGAATCTCTCATTTGTTTCTTGTAAGTAATAATCCGATATTGCCCAGGTTTCTTAAGTGATGTCTTAATCATTTGTGGACAATCAGGGTAAGAGGAATATCTCGAAAAAGTTAAAAAGTATTGATCCTGAAAGCTAGTTAGACTTCTTTTAAGTGAATTTGGTTAAACATCACTTTAACTAGCATTTCAGTAATACCGCGGTTGGTAGGTGCAATTTACCATGCCTTCATGCCATTTTTCACACAATGAGATGTACAACTACAACTTATCATTTTTTCCATCGGGGAGAGACAAATAACGTTTGCAATGAAATTTTTTCGCCAAACTGAGGGTCATGCTAATGACACTAAAATTGAAAAGATCTTGTATTACCTATGAAGCCAGCCGGCTAGGCGGCACGCTTCGCCTTAATCAGATTATCTATACGAAAATGTCATTTTCTGCAGCAAAATTGGCATATCGCTCTTTTTTGTCAACGGGTGCGTTTTCAGCATAGATTTGAGTATGTAGGGAATGTCTACCTGTCCATGATGTGCATTTAGTAGTCCGGTTGCCATAGCGCCTTTAGTCGAAAATTGATTTGAAATATATATAGAAAATAATGTTTTTGTTGTTTTCAGCAGACATTGCCGACGGTCCAGACTATATCTTTATATCGACTGGCTTACAGGGGACTAGAGTATTTACGAAAAGACAGTAATCAAAAGCCATGTCATATCGCATTTGTTTTGCTTCTTGACATCTAAGTTTACAAAAAGTTTTCTGAAAAAGACCGTCATATTTATACTGGAATGCAGAAGAAATGGCTAACTCTGACTTCAGACAACATTTGTGTGTTCCGAAATCCCTGGTTTCTTACGTTCATACCGTGTTATACTTGAGAATATAAAGTGGGGAAAAAAACTTTCCCTTAATAACTTCTATCCTGTAAATCGGTTTCTTTTTGAATTTCACTCATTTTAATTGTCAACAGTAACTTCTATCAAATTGGACAATTCGAATGATTTAAGATAAAAAGGAGAACGGAGCAACTGTATATAATACGAGTACCGCTGGCCACATAAACACAAATGCAGGATTAAAAGCCATATAAAATCAACAATAATTTACATGTGATAAATCCATTCCACTTTTTAACTTTTGTTTTAATTCACCCAATATCAATTGTTTCTTTAAAATACGATTGACCTGTCAAATATTTCACTTACTTTAAATTGATTTTTAGTGTTAAGTACTTCGTTGGTTTGACGTCTTAATCGGAGTAACGACGTCCTATTCAAGCTGTAGTTTCGACGTTTAGGTTCTAAACCAACGTATGCTTTTTATTCTATATCTCTTACCACATATTTTACCGTAAAATATAGGTTATTACATCATTCGGACTGGCATGTAGGTGGTCAGATAACGCATTACCACACCGGGAAATTTTAGACTGGTCCAAGTTGAAAGGAGCTGCAGTCGACAATTCACAGTTTATGAAATTCTATAATTCTTTCATTTTCCGGGTAGAAAAAACATTGTGGAAAGTGGAGAAATTGCTTGTTACAAGCAATTTCTTCCTTTTGCACAATATTTTCCCATTGTTTTTCTTGGGGGCGCCAAAAAGCGTCATTGTGTGGGAATAAGTTTGACACATGGCCGCTATCTTAGAGATCGAGTATAGATAGATCCAGGGTCAAGTTCCAGTCTAGATGTCAGTATATCCGCTAATTAACGAAGGGTCTCCCCTTTTTTAGCTAGCAAAGCGTCAGCTTTGATAGCTTAAGTTAACTGAGGTCTTGTCAAAGTTCAACTAGTGCAAACTGCCACTGGAGGCTTAACCACCAAATCCATAGAATGCCTAGGCCATAAAAATAGTTCTTATGCATTTCAGGAATATTGCAAACTCTATTCAAATTGTAAGGAACTCTGTCAAAAGCATGCTATTTAACCCATTCCCTTTCAATTTCTCTTTTCAAGCATCTCAAATAAAAAGCTTTGAAATCATTGTGGACAATGAAGAAATTGCTTGTAACAAGCAATTTCTTCAATGTCCACAATGTTTTCAACCCAAAAAGGGAAAGATTTTCTCAATTCAACCATGCTTTGATAGCTCGCAGAACTTTCAGTACTTTGATTTTTATAGTTTTACATCACTCGGTGACCTCTGCTATAGATACGTTCCTCCTTGTTTATTGAAACCTTCTGAATTCCCCTTCGATTAACCCATTGCCAGACGGCAAAATCTTAGACTGGTCCAAATTGAAAGGAGTTGCAGACAACAATTAAGAGTGTATGAAATTTTAGATTTTTTTTAACTTTCTGGATAGAAAAAAATATGTAAAATGAAGAAATTGCAATGTTTTCCCGATTTTTTTTAAGGGGCGTCCAAAAGCGTCACTGGTCACTGTGTGGGTATGGGTTAAATAAAGTTATATGTGAGGTAAGTTCACGACTTCTTCCGTGAAATCTTTATGTATTTAGACCTTCTCCTCCTAAAAAAACGACTATTATAAATATTTATTTAAAATCATCAATTTAAATTATCATTTTTCATACAATTTCTAATTTATTATTATATTTCTTTATAATTACTATTACCTTTTTTTATAACAAAAGTGCTTTGACGGTTTTTTTTTTTGTTTTTTTTTTGTGTTGTTTTTTTTTTTGTTTTTGTTTTGTTTTTTTTTTTTATTTCAGTTTGTATTCATCGTCACTGGGGTGTTAAACCTTTCCTTTATATATGTTCATACCATATGCAAAACCGATACCCCATTTTGAAACCTTTATCCGAATAAACGCGGTATTTCAGGCTTTCAATTTACCTTTCTATAAATCGCGCGATTATTTTTTCCCGTATTTTAAATGTATGAGAACTCTTTAAAAACGTTTGGCGAAACGAATGAATGAATAAATGAACCAAAATATTTCAATAAATATATATAGATAAGGAATATACAATCGAATGGAAAACACAGACCCACAAGCACGCGCGAATCTCGAGGAATCCGCAATCAAGAAACTTTAAAAAGATATGCTATATTCTTATATTATGATTAAGTCCTTTAAAAAATACAGATGACTTCTCGCAAAAGATAAATTCCCTTTTTGGGGCTGAGGCGTAAGGCTGGTTCGGTTACACATTATCATTTTTTCATAATCAAAAACAATATCAAAAACAGAATGGGGATCGAATGTGTACTTCGTTAAGGGTTCACTATAATATATATCCGTTTTTGTTTTATTTTTTAACTTTTGTAAGTTTAAAACCATTGTAGTCATTAATTCTTTGGTTATACATAATGTGGTAAATATGGAAGTATTGGGGTGAATTATTTCTGATTTAAAAAATGACGAGTAAAATTATTTATTTGTTTATTCTGTTTCACCATAACATCTTAGGGATATTCGCTGCTGTCACATGTAAGTATAAAATACAAATATACAAATTGTATATTGTATATGTAAGTATAAAGTGGCTTGCCGACTGACAACCTGTTATATAGAATATTAGAGACTTTTACCACAATTGACCAACCGCTAATGTCAATCAAATAACTTGTCAATTAATGAAATCGTCCATTTTGAACAGAAGTGGGTTATGAGCTCCAACATTGGCCGCTATTTTTGTTAAGCCCTTTTGTTCGCTTGGCGACTTAACCCTTTCCTGTATAATCACTGGTTTTTACGTGCCTGTGTATTTATACTTGAGAAAACATTGTGGAAAAAGAAGAAATTGCTTGTAACAAGCAATTTCTCTTTTTTCCACAATATTTTCTACCCTACTAAATGACCATTTTTAAAATGAATTCAACTTTGAATTGTCGTCTGCAAAACCTTTGAATTTGGACCAGTCTAAAATTTCAAAAAACAGGAAAGGGTAAAACTTCGTAACAAAAACTTATACAAGCTGTATTTATGACGTTTAAGTCGCCAACAAACACTTCTACTTTATTGTTACATTCTAGCGGAACTTCGTATCGGAGTCAATGGGCGGGGCCAACGGAGTAAGTTAGCGGGGCCAGCGATTGGCCACATGTCGCATATGCGCCAAGTAAGGATTCCGACTTGGCAGCGCAGTCCAAGAGTAAAATATCTTGATTTTTCGGTGAATGATCACTTGATAAGTTAACCGAGAATCTAGTGGATAAACTTACATCTTTTTTAGATTTAACCATTCTTTCTTTCTTTTCTTGTTACTGAGCGTTATCTCAGCGGGACAGGAGAAACTGACGACGTTATAAGGTTGCCATATAAATCACGCGCGAAATGACGCGGCTTTAAAGATTTTTTACCTCGAAAAATAATAATCATTTTTGTCACCTTCTGGAATATCTAGATGTCTTCGTTGATCATCACTTGATAAGTTAACCGAAAAACTAGTGGATAAACTTACATCTTTTTAGATTTAACCATTTTTTCTTTCTTTTCTCGTTACTGAGCGTTATCTCATCTGAAGCAATTGCACTGATGATGTTATAATGTTGCCATGTTAATCACGTGCGAAATAACGCGGTTTAAAATATTTTCTCGGAAAAATGATAACATATTTTGGCTTCTTCCTGCATTTAAGTTACAGAATAATCGTGTTTTTAATATATTCATTGAAAAATAAAATCTATATTTTCAAAAGTGGCTCCGCAAAAAAATAGCTTTTTTGTTAACTAAATGAAAGATAATCGGTCTTACACTTTATTTATTTTGTGAAATCGTTCGTGTGAATGTGTAATTCGAATGTAAGAAATCATTATTTGATTTAAATTAGGGAAATTCAGATTAATGAATAAAAATGCATCGAGAATAGGATCTCGCTAATAAAAATCTTTCGACATGAATGCTGAACAAAAATAAATCCGTACTACGATGGTAGATCGATCAAGAGATGCTCCGAATGTCTTTATTGTTGTAATGACGATTTTACCACGTCATTAGTTTCCGCTAGCAATTCAATGGGTTGTGAAATGTTATGACGTCATCCGACGAATCCCGGCTTTTGAAATATTGCATTACGTTCAATGTGTCATGATAATGAGAAGTTATCTGTAGTCGGTAGTTCCCGCTACACTTCTGAAAATCATCTGCCAGAACAAGATCAAAGTTGTTATAGACCATACCTATGGTGATATACTTGCGATGTTTAACCCATTTCAACACAGTTGAATTTTAGACTGGTCCAAATTGAAAGAAGCTGCAGACAACAATTTCAAGCTAAAAGAATTTTGATTTTTTTTTTTTCGTCGTTTTGGGTAGACAACATTGTGGATAATGAAGAAATTGCTCGATACAAGCAATTTCTTCATTTTCCAGAATGTTTTCATAAGCTTTTTTCTTGAGAGGCGAAAAAAGGAGGGATTGGGTTGTAATGTGTTAATGTCGGTCCATTATCATCCCAAGACCAGTAGACATAGCCTTTTCAAGCACACTTCAATTCATTTTATTCTAATGTCCAGGTTGTCCATTTCGTTATTGAATTTCCTTTGCGAGACTTTCTTTATCGCGTCAGTGCGTTAAAAACATTAACCCATTGCCAGGCGACAAACTTTTAGACTGGCCCAATTTCAAAGTAGTTGCAGACGAAATTTTCAAGATGATGAAATTTCAAACTATTTTTCGGGATGGGAGATTGGCTATTAGAAAACATTTTGGGTATAGTGAAAGAATTGCTTATAACAAGCAATTTCTTCATTTCCACAATGTCTTCCATAGTTCTTTTACTTTGGGGCGTAAAAAGCGGGATTGTTTGGAAATGAGCGTATCATTCTATGAAATGTTTTGATAAGCTTATCACTCACATCTCTCATAGTTTCATTTTTTAACCCATTACCAGACAGCAACGTCTTAGACTGGTCATTATTGAAAAGAGTTGCAGAAGACAATTCAAAAGTTATGAAATTTAGGATTTTTCTTTTTATTTTCGTAGTAGAAAACATTATGGATAATGAAGAAATTGCTTGTAACAAGCCATTTCTTCATTTTCCACAATGTTTTCCAAACCTTTTTTTCCT
Source organism: Fragum fragum (assembly GCA_946902895.1). Taxonomy (NCBI): domain Eukaryota; kingdom Metazoa; phylum Mollusca; class Bivalvia; order Cardiida; family Cardiidae; genus Fragum; species Fragum fragum. Next base: position 38,471,185 of record OX336374.1, read on the forward strand.
TGGGGGCGTCTAAAAGCGTCATAGAGTGGGAATGGATAAAATTGAATTCAACTGCGTATGTATTTGTGCAGCTATCTACAGGTAACTTTAATTCACAATGCTATATTTCTCTTTCAGCAAACATCCAGTGTTCGGGCAACAACTATATTGGAGAAAATACCGTTTCATTATATACCACAAATGGCACAGACACCAATTTAGGTAAACCTAACATATCAGCTCCAAACGCCCGAAAAACAACAGGACTATTGTCGTGGCTTTGTGTCTATAATACGCCAATGGGTGCACACGTAAACCTTTTCTTTAATATTCTTCGGAAGCAACGTGATAAAACATCGAAATTTCACAGGAATGATCTTAAGGTGACTCTTTATCAGCTTCCTTCAAAAAAATTTGATCGGACGAAAAACATGGCTTATATGGACAGTGATATTTTTTCATAAGTGGTATATTGTGAAAATTTCTCAGAATCTACAGCCTGAATTGCAATCAAGTTTCACAGAAATGGTCCTTGCGTGATTTTTTAAATCAGATTCCTCTAAAAAAAAGTTTAGGTGACTAACCAACCATTTTATTATTTTGTTACATGGTTCTGGCTTTTCATTTTTCACTAAATCGCCACAAAATATCCAAATGGAACTTTCTGTCGGAGATAAGTATGAGGGACCAGCCGAGTCATTGGGCAGAACCAGTGTTTCGTCAATCTGTCGTTTTGAAAAACAATTAACTCATTTAACCGGCAATCCACAAGAACACAGCTAACTTGTATCTGATTAGCGGTTTTGTAGGACAAAACCGGTATTTCACATCAATCAACCGGAAACAAGTTTTCACGAATTTTCTACTCATTTCCACGCATGCTCATAAACTCCAAGTGAAAATCTATGTAATTGCCTCCATCTTGTTTCATCGCTGATGAAGAAAATAACTTACTCTCTGAATGCCAAAAGCCTCCTTTAAGTCATGAATATTAAGGAAAATGGTCTAAAAATTCGACTTAATAAATATCCATAGTAAATTGTCTAATGAACTGTCTAATTGACAGAAATAATCTCCTCGCGTTTCAAGATAGAATCTAGGTTAGTGGTTAGTGGAGTAAACAAACTTCTAACCCTCTCTGTAAGTTTTGACATGGCAGGACTGAGCAAATTTACACCCCGTGTACGCAGTATATGCTACAAGTTACAACCCTGTTTTAGTCGCGATTCAAGCGCTTATTTAACCCCACCGAATAAAACACCCTTTTACCTCTCGAATTCGACTATATATTTGAAACGAACACGTAGTACTTAATAATGATATGCCCAAAGCAAAAAGAATTGAATGTTAGCTTTGATTGCTTTACCTTTTATCATTTAACCTTTTACCACACAACCACAAAATTTCACGCACTGGTGAAATAATATTAAAGAAAACGTTGTGACTAAATCAAAATAGCGATTTCGGTTAACAGTAAAAAGATCATGATTATTGTATTGGGTTTTAACGCAATTTTTAATAGTATTCAGTTATATTGGGGCGGCTGGAGCTCTGAACCATGGATTCCTGGTAGTTCTCACACCAGTATTACCACTACATCCTTATCGAGCATCCAGCTGCTCATCCCTATCAAGTGTACGATTTATTTACTCATCTTGATGATACATGTTGGCATTATAGAGCATGGTTACTGATAAGCCAGCAAAACCGCTCTCAGGACTTTCAGTCCTGTTTCTATTCTAGAAACTTTAAATTTTTTTATTAGGATTGTGCTTATTAGATAACAGATTTAAGACTTAATCAAAGACACAGATTTGGCTTGAAATATAAACACATAGCTGTGTAAGGTTTAAAGAAAAAGAGATAATATTGTTTTAATGTTGTTGTTTTTTGTTGTTGTTGTTTTCAGCAAATCAGAATAGAGAAGGGGGGGGGGTACAACGAAATTTAAAAACACAAAAAATTCTTAGACTGGTCCAAGAAATTAAAAGAAGATGCAGACGATAATTTCAAATTGGTTAGATTTAGAAAACCTCTTTGTGTATAGAAAACAATGTGAAAAATGAAGAAATTGCTTATAGCAAGCAATTTCTTTATTTCCCACATTGTTTTCCAAAACTTTCTCTTTGGATACGTAAAAATGCGGGATTGTGTGGGAATGGATTAAAAAGTTTAAAAACCTCACGAACAAGGAAACAGTGCTGTATTTGAAATTCCAAAACATCACCACGATTAGACTGCATCTTGTCGTACAGAGGCCAACGAATGTTCTCCTTGTCGAAGTATTCGAGGGGTCAAGAGTTTTATAAAAAAAATTACCTGTAAGGATTGATAAGAATTTAACTCATGCAGTGTTCACTATGAACGTGACTACAAACGCTTCGTTATGAAATTTTAGATTGGTCCAAATTGAAAGAAGCTAAAGACGACAATCTCAAGTTGATGAAATTTTATTTTTTTTTTTTTTTTTTTTTTTTTTTTTGTCTTCTGGAAAAGGAAAACAATTTGGATAACGAAGGAATTGCTTTGTGGGGCGTAAAAAGAGGGCTTGTGGAAGAGGGAATCGGTTTAGTCAAAATTTGTGACTGGTCCAAAATAAAAGAAGTTGTAGATGGCGACTCTTAGTTGGTGTAATGGTGTAATTAAAATAAATATTCGCTTTTGTTGTTAGAAAACATCTTGGATAATAAAGAAACTGCTTGTAGCAAGATATTTCTTCATTTTCCACTTTTTTTCTTAAGAAGCGTCATAGAGCGGGATTGTTCGGAAATAGGGTTAACGCTTCCACACTTTGATTGCCATTAATTCAAATGACAATTCAAACATGAAGAACTTGTGCTCACTCTTGGATATTTCTCTAGTGGCAAGCACCAAGATTGGCTTATATTCATATTTGTCTGTGTTCCAATAAGTGGCAAGAGTAAATTTTAAATTTCAGGTTTCGCTTACATGGTAGAGGACCCAGATTATACATTTACGTGCTGCGGTCGAATCACGGAATGGCACGGGATTACAGCCAACCCGGGGGTGCTTCAGCTTCAAGTGTGGAGAAAAATGTCCAGGGATAACTACGTCATGATTGGAGAAAACTCCTACAATATACACGATACAAGTACACTTTTTAGTAGATTATCCATTAACAGGTCAAACTTTTAAGACCAGTTAAAAAATGTCAAACGAGAAAATTGATTGGCCCAGATATTTGTCTCGGACAATCAAAGTCCTCCTTATGAAATTGATAGATTCGGGTTGTTTGGTGAATACGGATTTTCAAGTCCATTTAAAAATATCGACAAATGTCTCGGCCAATCAAAACTCTCGTTATGAAATGAAAAGATTCGGGTTGAATGGTGTATACGGATTTTCAAGTCCTTTTAGAAATATCATAACGAGAGATTTGATTGGCCGAGACGTTTGTTTCGACCAATCAAAGTACTCATTACGAAATTTAAGATTCTGGTTAATTGGTGTACATGTATATGGATTTTGATTATCAAGACTATTTAGAAATATCATGACGAGAGATTTGATTGGACGAGACCTCGTTATGAAATTTAAAGATTCGGATTGATTGGCATGCATGTATATGGATTCCCAAATCCATTTAAAGATATCATAACGAGAGATTTGATTGGACGAATCGTTTGTCTCAGCCGATCAAATTCCCCGTTATGAAATTTAAAGAAACGCGTTGATTGGTGTATACGGATCAAGAAGAAAAGAAAGCAGATGTAGACACGTCCATTCAAAAGTTCGATATATCACAGTGGATCGTTACGTAGTCCTTTGTTCATACTGTCGTTTGTAATCAAAGCGTCGTGACTACAGTTAAAATCGAATGCAGTTACGAAGCCTCAAATTGCTAACTGACGATGTCGCCACTGGCCGACCGAAGTGTCGTAAATGCAGCTTGAATAAGGTCGTAGTTACGATGTTTTGGTTGTCCAATGACGATATACCCTCAAATGACTCCCCATTAGAAGGATCTCGCTGTCAATCGATTGTCCAATCGTTAATTTAGACTGGAAGTGAATGTTGAATTGCGACATTTATCCCAATCAGTTTTGTTGGTTGGGCGTCTTAATTGTCGTAGCTATAACTAATTCACGTTGTACTTACTATAATTGGATCGTCAAACAAGGATTTGTTTCGTGTTTTATGTCCTTTGCAATAGATTTTGCAGACAAATATCGTTTGACATCTCAGACGAACTGCCATGTCGGAGGTCAGTGGACATGGTCGGCGAACCGTTAAATAACCGACTGATCGCTGGCCACGCCCCCTTCAAAAGACGCCCTGACATGACAGTTTGTTTGAGATAAAGTACATCATTTTATTGTCGGTCGTTGAGGATAGAACAGAATACTATGATCTGTTATTCAGGAAAACCCGCCATTTTTCCCCGTGTTTAACATTTTGAATCTATTCGCTTTTTTTTAAAAAAAAAAAAGATGTCAATAAATTAAGAATATACAAATACATATTACATTTTTCGTACATCAACCTTTTACAAAACTAATTAATTTTAGACTTGTTTTAAGAAAAGGAAGTTGCAGGAGACACTTTTTAATTGATGATTTTGAAAAAAACACCTGTATTTGAAGGTAGAAAACATCATGGACAATTAAGAAATTGCTTGTAACAGGCAATTCCTTCATTTTCCATCACGTTTTCCAAAGTAATTCTTATCAAAGGAAGTAGCAATATTCAGACAACCGTGACGTCGTGAAAAACATTTGAATTTTCATACATCATAACTTAACGTAACGTAATTTATACAGTTCTTCCAGGATAAGGGATCTTATCATTGTGACGTCAAGGATGTAAATACATATTGACCCATTCCCACTCAATGACGCTATTAGACGCCCCCAAGAAAAAAGCTTTGGAATACATTGTGGAAAATGAAGAAACTGCTTGTTACAAGCAATTCTTCATTATCCACAAAGTTTTCCACCCCAAAAGTAAAGAAAATCCAAATTTTCATAAACTTTAAATTGTCGTCTGCAACTTCTTTCAATTTGGAACAGCTAAATTTTCATCGCCTGGTAATGGGTTAAATAAGTCCCTTTCCACCTTATAATTGAAAAGTTTCACCAGGTATTTAGACAGTTTCTGTCAATAAGGGTAAGCGGAGAAATTTTTCTTCTGGAAATGACATATAGCCCGAAATTAGACCATGGTCAAGTCTTTCCCAAGCTGACAGGAGGTCAGGTGATTAGAAAATATAGCAATTTCAGCTAAAACCGCACAGGCTGATTTTGCTGATTTGTCGTCGCTTCATTAATATTTGCTCATATGAACGACGCCCCAAGAAGACGGTTAGTTGTTGCGGGGGAGTAGTGCAATGATACAGGACGTATCTAATGTGTGGGGTTTAGGGGGTCTCTGCATTTTTCTTTGACGAATTTGGTTGAATGGAAATGTCGCACGGTGTGTCGTTTTAATGTGCGAAAAGAAATAAGTTGGCCAGTTGAGTCAGCCCGGGCTCGAATCCGCGATTGAGAGCTGTATCAACTGAACTAACCTATACTATAAGTCTAAGTTCATACTATATGACAGCTGTTGCCATAACGGTCCTCACCTACAGGCATAGAGGAACAGAAATTCCATCCCTTCTTCAGAAATTTGTCAGAAATCAAGCAGGGTAGTCTGATGAATGTCGAGACTCTCCAGAGCATTTAATATTAGTCTAAAAAGATCATTTTTATAGACCTTCAAATTCACGTAATAAGATACATTCATTGAAAGCGGACAAATGCACACTTGACAGAAACAAATTATATATGGATATCTTTGGATTACACCATTTTCCCATTAATATGACGTCACTCCGACAATAACGTTAATAAGATTATAAAAGGGTGGCTTTAGTAGCGTCTTTTATAGTCAAAATTCGTTGCCATGTTCGTTGGTATAAACAAACGGGAAACGATGATGTAGAAGTTATACAAAACCTTATAATGGATTCTCGTCGCGTAGGAAACTTTGGTATTTAATGAGACCGAAGGTCGAGTAAATTATCAAAGCATTCATACACAGCTGGAATCTAATAAAAAACAATCATACAACTATAGCATAATATTCCCGAAGTCCACTCTACATCCATTGGATCGAATGTTATTAACCAAGGCCAGCCTGTAAATATAACGACACATTTGAACGCTGCAAAACAGGGCATCCTTTTTTATAAATAGTCCAAAATTATTCAATTTCAGCTCAACAAACATTTACATTCAACGTCGATCCTGTGGACCAAATTGTTGTGAATAAAGGAGATTTTTTAGGATGGTAAGTTCTACCACACGAGCATTTTTACGGCAGTAATTTCAAACGGCAAACAGCTTCTTCTCTAATCTTAAGCCTCGTGAATATGGTTACTGTATTATCTTGAGAATTATCTTAGTAATGGAGAGAGACTGACAGTGAGAGAGATACAGAGACAGGGAGAGACAGAGAAAGGGGAGACATAGAAAGACGAAGGGGGAGAGGGATAAATAGAGAGACAAATAGACAAGGAGAGACAGAAATAGAGACGTAAAGATAGAAACAGACAGACAGACAGACAGACAGATAGAAAAAATATCGAAATTATCATTATTATTGATAAAAGAAATTATAGGTCCAGTGGTTTTCAGTTGACTTCTGGTTGAACTTGGTGTTGCGATTAATGGGATTCAAATGAAATTTATACAGTTGTTAGAAAACTACATGAAATTTATAGCAGTCTCATTGTGAACAAGGCAACTTGGACAGGAAGTCCCGTTTCGAATTCAAACGGTGTTATTTTGAAAATAATATGGCAAGTAATAAAAAGGTAGTATAGTTGGTTGGCGATCTAATCGTCGTAACTACAGCTTGGATAAGCTGCAGTTACGAGGTTGAAGTCGGCAAACCAACACCAAAGGTTAACAAAAATGGCGTCCAATGTTGGAGATCAAAACTCATTATTGGTCTCAATCAATGAATGATTTCATTGGTTGACTTGTTATTTGATTTGCGGCCGCGATTGGTCATTACTAAACATATTTGGACATTTAGAAACTTACAAAGTATATCCTTATCACATAGATATCATCTCCTCTGTGACTATAGGAGATCAATTGTTGAAAAAGAAGAAATTACTTGTAATTTATATTTTCTTTTCTTTTTCCACCATGTTTTCACCCAAGAACTGACTTTTAATGTTCCCTTCTGTTTCTTAAACAAACGATACCATTTTTTTCATTTCTCTTTTTAATGATATTTAACCCATTACCACATAACGCCCTAAATAAATATTATCGTGGAAAATATTTGGGAAGGCAGTTTCTTCCATCTCACAATGATTTCTACATTATTTAGCACTAACTTTCCAATTTCAAGACAATTTGAAGTGTCTTAACTTATTTCGATTTGGACCAGTCTAAATTTTTGTCGTCTGGTAATCGATTTAGTCGCAATTATCATGAATGCTATTGGCTTGTACAAAATGGCACTCTCAAAAATGGTTTTCAACCGATATTTCCAGGCATAACGAAGGCAAAGAAATGCTTGTATACCAGTCGGTCCATTTCACGGAGACGACGCACGCGACGATGTTTCGGCGTATAAAAATTAGTAACCTCCATCCTGGGGATTCGTACAACTGGAGTAATGTCGAGGCTTATAATGACAGGCGTTATGCTATTCGGGCCAAAACCGAAGCTTGTAAGTAACACCTGAACTCGCAAGAGCTCCCACTTTCATAGAGCCCCACCTTTAACCCATTCCCACACAAGAAAATTTTAGACTGGTCCAAATTGAAAGAAGCTGCAGACGACAATTTCAAGTTGATGGAATTTTTAATTTTTTTGTCTTTTTGGATAGAAAACATTGTGGATAATGAAGAAATTGCTTGATACAAGCAATTTCTTCATTTTCCACAATGTTTTCCAAAGCTTTTTTCTTGGGGGGGGGGCGTAAAAAGGAGGGATTGAGTTGGAATGGGTTAAACTATTTGCCCGGGAAAAATCAAAGTCGGTTTATTGAAATTGCCTTGATTGGAAGAATTTATTGAGGTTTCCCCTAATTAAAGGAAAATTGGACTTAATTCAGAGAGGACATTCTTCAGAAATAAAAATTACTAGTAGTCAAAACAAAGAAATGATGATTGGTCCATCGATTATATACGAATTTAATTTCCTTGTCGGTCTACAGTGTAACTCCAGTTGGCGTCAAACCCATTTTCAGACGCTTTTTGACACCCCACAAAATAATTGAGAAAACATTGTATAAAATGAAGAAATTGCTCGTAACAAGCAATTTCTTCATTTTCTACAATGTTTTTATCAAGAGAGTTGAAAAATCTAAAATTTCATAAACTATAAATTGTCGTCTGCAACTCTTTTCAATTTTGACCAGTCTAATATTTTGCTGTTTGAAAATGGGTTAATTAAACAAATACGGCACATATCTAGATCTTGGTCAAATAGGCTATGTTTATGTCAAGAGCTCATATGTGTACGATATTTAAGAAATAAAGTGAATTTGTTGTTGTTGTTGTTGTTGCTGTTGTTGCCATGGAGTTATGAAACGAAAAAAGCTAATCACACTTTATGAATACGCACATGAGTGTGATTAGGTTTTTCGTTTCAAACCTCCATGAAAACAAAAATTATTCTCTTCATTTAGATCTAAAACCCATATTTATAGGCAAATTTGAAATTATTGGATACCCGCTTTCATACAAAAGTCGATTGATTGCTGTCGATCAAAAAAAAAAAAAAAGATCGACAAATGAAATCATTTAATTAGACCAGCTATTCAGTTTAAATTCCAACTTATGCCACCATTTCAGTGAATCAATTTGTTCGGCAACTTAAACGTCGTTCAAGCTGTAGTTACGGCATTAAGGTCGCCATCCAACAATTCTGCTTATTTGTAACATACTGGCAATAAATTCTCCAAAATAACGCCAGTCTGCTTCCTGCTGGAGTCAGTGGTTGGGACCAATGGAGTCAGTTGGCGGGGCAAGCTATTTGTCAATTTGTCGAATCGTTCATTTATACTGCAAGTAAAATATTGACCTATGAATGACACTAGTGTAATACATTCTAGTTAGTGGGCACCTTAAACGTCTTAGATTCAGCTTTTTTAAACCATAGCTACAATGTTTATGTCGCCACACCGATTTGATATCTATGCCCCCATCTTTGGATCAGAACAATATGATTTTATCCTACCGTTTGTCTGTTTGTCTGTTTTGTCTGTCATTATTAAACCTAAACGTGGCCATAGCATAGTGTAGCATAGGTTAATTAAAGGGCTCTCTTATTTCACAGAAGAGATGAAGCAAATTATTTTTGTTTTCATGGAGTTGTGAAACGAAAAACTAATCACACTGTATAAAAACGCGAAGCTGATTCATAACAAAAAATAAATAGTTTTTTCGTTCCACACTTCCATAAAAACAAAAATATATTCTCTTCTTCATTTCTTATATTTAACAAAAGCAAGCGAAAAAATGAAATAATTCATAAATTTTGATGCATTTTTATCGAACTATATTGTTCGCAAGCATACGAAAAAGCTGCGTGCTCAAAACTTTGTTCATGGGTGTAGGGTTTTTTTTTCCAGCCAATTAGATCGCTCCTTTTTGATAGACGAAACTAACAGCTGAATTATATTTGTGTCTGACCTATTCATATTTTTATAAGGAAAACAACTTCAATGCTATCTGACGAGCCAAATGTCACGTTTAAAGGCAATTTTATTCCAAATAAAATTAGTGACCATTGGCTATAACTTTCGACCGTTAAGTGATTGGCTGTCATGTTTCACATGTAAGACCTTTATTTTGCAGGTACCAAGGTACACAGTATCTGCTTAAGTCAACGTCATTTCTCAAGGTCATAGTTTGCCAAACTAAAAATTTTGATTTTGACTATAAATTTTTATTCGCAAGTGTAAGTGCTTTCTTATTTCATATTTCATATGATTTAACTTTTAATTTTGTCTATCAAAAACGATCGTTCTTATTGACAAAAAAGAATTATACAGACCTTCATTAAAAAAATGCGCACGTAGCTATTTGAATGCCTTCGCACAAAATAAAAGATCCATAAAATGTATCAACAATAGTAAAATAATCGCCTTTTTTTACTCAATGTCATTTAATTATAAAAAATGAAGCTAGCGTGTTTTGTTTTCATACCTTCACGAAAACAAAAAAACATTTTCTTCATTTCTTAAATACGTCTTCTTGCTGATACCAAGGTCTGAATCTAGACCTGGCGCATCTGTTGTCATGGTTAGAAATGTCACGCCAAGGCTCATACTTTGTAGCTGAGAATCCCACAATTACCCTTACCACTACGGTCACCATACCGGACTATATACAGAGTGGAGCTGCGATAACTCGAGTTAGCTGGAGCGATCCACAAGTGCCGGATAACTCGTCTTTAAATGTGTACTTCCAGCAGGCAACCAGCTTTTTAACCATGGATTTCCCTTCTCCATCTGGAACTGGTACAGGTAATAAACTGTCGGTGATCGGCAAATCCTCGTAACCAGCATAACCCTATTCCGAAATGACAAAATTTTAGACTGGCGCTAAATGAAGGGAGTTGTAGACGACAAAGAAAAATTGTTGAAATTTTAGATTTTTTCAAATTCCGGGTAGAAAGAATTGTGGAAAATGAAAAAAAGCTTTCGCTTACAATTTCTTGATTTTCCACTGTTTTTCCATTTTTTTTTTTTTTTATTTTTTATTTTTTTTTTTTTTGATTTCAATCGGGCGTCTGAAAGCGTTTTTATTCGCTCATTGACGAAATTACAGCGTTGAAGGTCAGCACACAAACCTTGATTTTTACTGCCCTTGATTAACCATTTCCTGTTCAATCCCTGGTATTTACATCACTTTGAACTTATATTTGAGAAAACATTATAGAAAAAGAAGAATGTGCTTGTAACAAGCAAATTCTTCCCTTTCCAAAATATTTTCTACCCTTCTCAATGGTTATTTTCGAAATTAAATCCATTCTAAATTTTCGCCTGTGAAACCTTTGAATTTGGATAGGTCTAAAACTTTGCAAAACAGGAAATGGTTAAGGGAATAAGAGAATAGTTTGTGAAAAACGATTTCTTCTTTTGAGCTAACCTGTGCACAAAGTGCTCGCTGAGAGGTATTTTGATCGTCCTCTGTCCGGCGTGCGTCGTCCGTCGTGTGTCAACAATTTTAAAACGACATCTCCTCCCAAACCAACGGATCAATTTCAACCAATTTTGACAGAAATGCACCCTTTTTTGCCATGACAACAAAATTGAAAATTAAAAAGAAAAAAATCCTCCTGACCCAGAAGGCGTAGAGCCCTGATATTTTGCATAATGCATCGGTACATCGGCCTCTTTCAAATTTGCTTCAATCATTACCAAGGAGACCCTTGGGACAGAACCCAAGGGTGAAGGGGCCTATATAGATAAAAAAAAAAAAAAAAAAAAGAGGGCGACTCCATCCAAACTCAACCAAATTTGATAGGAATAACCTTAAGGTTGGCCCTTTTCAGAGATTATTAAATTATTTAAAAACCGTTGAAAATAAGTTGCGTTAGATATTTAAAGGGGTCTTCTCCAGACCCTGTTAGTATTTAGCCTTGAAGAGAAAGAGCCTTATCTCAGGTGAGCGCCAGGGTCACCGTATATGGCACTTGCATTTTTAGTTAACATTCACTTTGTAATGTCACCTACAACCTCTTTTTGACTAGTGTAATATTTTGTCGCCTGGTAATATGGATTTTAGCTAAGATGTATATGTATGAGTCTAGAAGAGAACCGTCTGGAAAACATGACATGTATATCCGTATATGTAACCCGTTCCCACTTGACAAAAAATTATACTGGTCCAAATTGAAAGATGGTGCATACGATGTGAAGTTCAAGCTGTGGAATTAAAGAAATATTTACCTTCTATGGTAGAACACATTGTAGACAATGTTATAAGATTTTATTCATTGTTCACAATGTTTCCAAAAGATTTTTTATTGGATGTCGTAAATAAGAGGGATTGTGTTGGAATGGGTAAAAACAGACAGTGATAGTGATATAACTTGTAATTGAAATCGGTTTAAAACTCGTCACCATAGCAAGAGAAACGTGATAATTGACTTAAACAATTAATCCTAGAGAATTTAATATTTTGATTTTTGAATTCAATATATGATTATCCTTACCTTCACCCCCGACCCCACACCCCCACACCCCCACCCTACACACGCACGAGTACACAAAGTTAGCGCTGTACGTGTATGAGCGTTGTGCGAAGGTGCGTGTGTGGGTTGATTTGTTTGTATGTGTTGTATTGTGTAGTTTGTTTGTCGAATTCTTGTCCGCAGCATATATATGTAGTCTACATTAATTAACTCTTGTCATGCTGAATACTATCCTATTTTGAATTGCAGTAAAATCAAAGGGCTGAATGCACTGTAAATAATAGTTGTGGGTCAATATTTCTTTTGAAAATTGATTTAATTGAAAGGAACAAACAGGTGGTGCAGACTAAGATCAGACTGTACTTATGTGCAGGCTTATCTTTGTTTTTACCTCCTGCCAATACAGGCTATTCCGAGTTCAACGTTACAAGGGTTAATAAATGGTTTCGAAAATAACTCGTAACTGCGAGTACCAGTTTCATACGTAACGTTGTGTAGGATACTCTCAAGTTCAAAGTCACAAGTGAAACTCATGTCTCAAGCAATTATGCGGAAGCATCCTTGTCTACACATTTCTTGTTTATAATATACTTAGTTCCAAAAATAAGTGTGCACTTTCTTTTGGAACTGAGTATATATATCTTTGTTTAGAGGTTACATGTTTACGCATATCTAATTAGTTGAACAAATTGTCATATTAGCATATTTATTTCATTTTAGGATACAGATTCGTATTACAGTCCAATCATTTATCAACCCATTCCCACAAAATCCCCCCTTTTGAAAAACACAGTTTCAAATGAAGAAATTGCTTGTATCAAGCAATTTCTTCATTATCCACAATGCTTTCTATCCAAAAAGACAAAAAAGAAGAAGAAAAAAAAAGTCTACCAACTTAAAATCGTCGTCTACAGCTTTTTTTCAATTTGGACAAGTCTAAAATTCTTTCGTGTGGGAATGGGTTAATACAATTTTACAACTCGGATGACACGTCATATATATTTGCCCCACATTATCTTCAGGATATCTTACCGCCGCTAACTCGCCGTACCGACCTCGTGACTCTACACTTACGTACTTTGCCTACGATACGTGTTATAATACGTACAGTGTTACTCAAAACATCAATGTACAACAAACGGTAAAGTATTCAACTTTCAGACGATACGTGTTATGATACGTGCAGTGTTACTCAAAATATCAATGTACAACAAACGGTAAAGTATTCATCTTTCAGACGATACGTGTTATAATACGTACAGTGTTACTCAAAACATCAATGTACAACAAACGGTAAAGTATTCAACTTTCAGACGATACGTGTTATAATACGTACATTGTTACTCAAAACATCAATGTACAACAAACGGTAAAGTATTCAGCTTTCAGCTGTAAAACAATCTAATAATTTGCTACCAGATGCATAAATCAGTTTTATTCGCGTCTGTCATATTTCAGAGATCGCTGGCCGCGTCCATTGCATTGAACTGGAATTTCAAACGACGCAAATTCGAAAAATCGATGGTCAGGACAATAACAAAAGGTAAATTGTTTGTTTGGTGAAATAAACATTGTAACTACAGCTTGAACAAGCTGTAGTTACGACGTTTAAGTCGCCAAACCAACAAAATTACGGAGCATAAATGTCGAAGTTCAAATTTCACTCTCGGTCTAAGTGAATGATTTGATTTGTCAGTCGATTTTTTGATTGACAGTGGCTTTCTGTCATTTTGTGAATTCTCATCGGCAGGAAAAAATTGTTCCATACCTCATTTTGTATTCTTGAACAAAAAAGCAGTGCAAAAATTGTGTCGTATAGAACTGTCAAACTGAGGTGATTTTTTTGTTTGTTTGTTTGGTTGGGTTTTTTTTTGTTTTTGTTTTTTTGTGTGGTTTTTTTTTTGTTGTTGTTGTTGTTGTTTTGTCGTTGTTGTTTGTTTGTTTGTTTTGTTTGTTTATTTCGTCGTGATGAGAAATTTCGTTAAATAAGATTTTTGTTTTTGGATGTCTTAAAGAACGATTTTTTTTTAATTTTGAGCGAAATCATCGTGAAGGCTACTCGTTTAAGCCAATGCTGAACTCGTTGAATCTCTCCTGAAGAGTTCTTAAGATTCTTATTTGGCGGCTTAAAATTCTTAATCTAACGAACTCTTTATCTTAAAAATCTGAATAAGGACTTTAAAAATCTCGACGAAAAGAACGCACTTCTGGTAAACTCTTTGGTTATTTGATATCTTACAAGTTTGTCCACACAGGAACTCGTCATTAACAACCTGCCAGCCACGGTCACTGTCAACGAGACCGGCACAGCTGAACTACTGTTACATACGATCACGTGCACAGACCCAACTGACCAATGGTATTGTAAATCTACATGGTCAACGGCGTTTCCTTTTGTCTTGAAGGCTATCACAAATACATGTAAGTTTGATTTGTACGCTTTTTTCAACTTTCATCAAATAATGATGATGATGATAACAAAGTAATTAAATAAACTTAAAACAAAATCTAGATTAACTGTTTTGGAAATTCCTATGTTCAACATGTCTCATACAGTCCCGCTCTTTGATGCCCATACAAAAAGTTTAGAAAACACTGTGGAAAATGAAGAAATTGCACGTTACAAGTAGTTACTTCAATATTTGCTTTTCATAAGATTTATTTTCAAAAAATCATAAAATTGGAATTGCTGTGTACAACTTCTTTGAATTTGGACCAGCCAAGAATGCTGTCCTTTGATTACTGACTAAATATGGCTAAGATGTGAGAAGCTAGTAGTGACATATAGTTTGTTCTTGTTGTTTTCTAGTTAAATATATGTAATATGAAATGCTTACAAAAATTTGATATTTCCTTATCAAATTTTTTCGAGTGTGGCGTTTTCGATTTTGACAAGTTTGTAATTTACACAATCAGTTCGGAAGGGGGGGGGCTCAGAGTTCAGGTGACCTATATATACTACAGTCAATCTTTCTCGAGAGACCACCTCTATTAAGCGACCACAACCGAAATCCCCATTTCAAAATCAAAAGCTCTCATGAGGAAGCGTTTTCTAAAGTTATGTCTTAATTTTATTCTATGTTGTTGGAACTCATTTTAATCGTCACAACGAACGTTTCTAATGAGTTCCAACACCACAGGATATAGAAATAATTGTGTAATAATTCATTCATGCAATCGAATCTATCCTTCATATATTTCGCAAAATGTGTTTTAATTTTTATCTTTTTGTCTAGTAAAATACAAGATTTTCTGTACTTATATGTTGTTTTCCAGCTTATGGTTTTTACAAGGTGGAACATGCGGTCCTAGATTACGGTACTCGATCCGACTATCTCAATCTACCCATAGAGTGTGTTGAAAACCGGGTAACCAGTCAAAACACGGTGACAAGTACAATCAGTGTGTACATCAATGAGAACCAGCCTCCAAGATTCACCAACCTTGATGGTGCGTAATCAGAACCATAATACCCATAAACCAGTATGGCCGACAAATAGTATACCTAATAGAAGCTTTCCACCGTAAAGAATATACAGAAGCGTAGCCCAAACGGTGTCACTGTTGAACTAAGTATTTAGAGTAGCAAAACATGGTGCCGTATTTCTCGGCTTAGATAAAACTATGCCAATGAAGTTTCTGTTACAGATGATGGTTTCCTGGTTTGTGCTTTACGGACATCAGACTGCAGCACCGAATTTTACCATTATGAAATAAGGGAATTAACGCATAATGCTTTTTTGCTTTGGCTAACAACACATATTGACGTTAACAAAAACACTCAATCAATGTACTTGGATTTTTATTCACCAATTCACCTTTTCGAAGTGGGTCCTCCAGGAAAAATGATAAAAGCCGGAGGGGGTTTATTATTATTTTGTGTTTTGCTATCGAGATTTAAAATAAAGAAAGTATTGTGGTAGAGGTATAAACGGCTAAAAAATTCAATAAGTTTTCTTTAAAAGAATATAGCTTTAAAACTTGGCGCCTAAAACACATTTCTGTGAAATATATAAAGGACTGATTCGATTACATACCCAAGCTATAACAGATTCCCGCTAAATCCTAAGTTTTGGGGACTCTCAGTGAGACGATTCTAATGTGTTCCAACACTTTTGGATTTATTTGTGATATGCTTTTACGACCATTTTCTTATGTGTACATTCTTATGTATAAGTTATAGTGAGCGATTAAAGGTCAGTTTAGTTGATACCTATATAGAAAAAATTGACCTTTCATCACTCACTATAGCTTACACATCTATATCTTTTTACAGCTAACGTTGTTGTTGACGCTAACGTATCCCATAGAGGTGACGTCATATTCTGGGTCAACGCCACTGATCCAGAAGGAGATGATTTAGTCTATACCGCCACTTACGGTTATCAGTCCGGACAATTCCTCGTCACAAAGAGTGAGTAGAAAAGAACTGAATGTATAAACCCCTTCCTGTTTTTTTTTTTTTTTTTTTTTTTTTTGAAATGTTAGACCGGTCCAATTTAAAAGAGGTTGCAGACGACAATGGAAATTGCATGCAATTTGAAATTAAACCATCCTACGTGTTAGAAAATATTGTGGGAAAAGTAGAAATTGCTTTTAACAAGCAATTTCTCCTTTTTCCACAGTGTTTTCTCAGGTACAAAATCACAGTGACGTTAAATCCCGGGTTTGTACAGGAAAAGGTTAACTGACCCGGATCGGTGGTCAGACCCACTGACCTCCGGCAGAAAGTTCGACTTAAATATTAAATGGCGTTATTTTGCAAATTTTGAAGTCAGTAACATTCAACAAAAAAGGGGGGTTGGTTGGTGACCTAAACGACGTAAATGAACAATCTCGGCTGCCAATCAAATAACCAGTCCAAGAATGAAATCATTTATTTAGACCAGAAATGAGATTTGAACACAAACATTGGACGCCATTTTTTAAACTTGTCTGTTTGTTTGGATACTTTAACGTCGTAACTGCAGCTTATTCAAGCTTGGTTACGACGTTTATGTCGCGAAATCAACTATTCTACTTTTTTGTTATTTGCCATAGGTTTTTACAAAATAACACCGTTTCAAATCGAAGGGAGACTGCCAGTAGGTGTCAATGGTCGGGATATTCTGTGTAAGTGGGGGGGGGGGGCTAGCGATTGGTCACTTGCCTGAATAAGCTGAGATTACGGCATTTAAGTCGCCAAATTAACAAGGACATTTAACATAAATGTCAAATTTCTCTTCCGGTCAAATAAATATTTTGAATGGTCAATCAATTTTTGATTGACAACGGCGCATGGCCAATTCTTATTTTCAGGACCTTTAGTCGTTTGGGTTTTTCTATCTTTTATTTATTTATTCATTTAATGAAAAGATTGTCAGGCAAACAGTAAGTTTGTTAACTAGTTGTAAAGACCGGAGATATCGGGCTACTTGTGCCTGCGTTTTGATACTTTTTTTGAAGCGAAACAGATTCATACATTAGTGTGATTAAGATTTAAGGGTCTCGACCCGATAAAAATATTCTCTTTATTTCTTTAATTTCATGCCACCAAGGAAAACAAAACAAAACTCTTTTTAACCAGTTCCATTTACTTTGCAGATTGCATCGTTATGAATTCACATTTAACGTTCTTGTTTACTCCTATGTGTCTAATGTGTTTTTTGTTGTTAAATTTTTCAGATGGCGCAGTGTCTGTCACAAACTGGCTGGTGCCCCAATTAAACCTCTCATTCTCTCTCACCATTACTGTGACGGACACAGCCGGTAACACAGATATAGGCTATCTAGCTATTTCCTTGCAGAGTAGGTATTGTGACCTGGAGGACGGACGTTTTGGCCACGGACGTTTTGGCCACGGACGTTTTGGCCAGGACGTTTTGGCCAGGACGTTTTGGCCACGGACGTTTTGGCCACCACTATTGGAAAAACGGAAGTTTTGGCCAAATTCATTTAAAATGTACTTATTATGGATTTTGAGCATTTTTTTCATCTTTCATAAATGTTTTCTCCTCTCCTATGGATCATGATGGTTGTTTTATTTCTTAGTAAAGACGTGTATATAGATAACCAGCATTTTCCCATTTATCATTCCCATTGAATAACAGTTTCATGATAATTTAGTTTTGACAACCCTAGTACTGGAAACTTTGGAAAGCATCAAAGAAAAAGAAGGAAAAGAACATTTTTCCACCAATTTCTCATCAATTTTGAAATGGTCAATTGATAAGAAAAAACAAAGAGAATATATAAATGAAACTTTAATTTTCTTAGTCAGATATGAAGATGAAAAGCTATGTTAATAACATTTAAACCTGTACTCAAAATAGCTACCATTAGACAATCCAAGCCTTGACTCTGATGAAGTGAAGTGACATATAAACTCTTCTTTATTGAATCTTCCGCTGTTGACATTTCAAAGATTTATTATTTGATAGTTAGAAAACATAGATGACAGTTGGAAAATGTGTATGTTGTATCATGGAAAATATTGAGAGAAGAGATGTTGCTGAATGTTTCCAAATATTAAGACAAAAGAAGAAAATGCTTAAGAAAAACATTGAGTAAAAAAAATCAAAATCACAATTTTCAAATAATCATTACATAATACTATTTGTCTATAGTAAGAAATACTTATAATTTGGCTTAACAATCTAAAATAAGTACATATAAAATGAATTTGGCCAAAAAGTCCGTTTTTCCAATAGTGGTGGCCAAAACGTCCGTGGCCAAAACGTCCTGGCCAAAACGTCCTGGCCAAAATGTCCGTGACCAAAACGTTCGTGGCCAAAACGTCCTACATTCTTGTGACCCCACCGGATTCTCTCCCTTCTTTGTTGTATTTTTTCTCTCTTTGTTGTAACTTACACATACTTATGATGCTGTAGCCGATTCTACAATATTTGGCGAAGTATTGCCTGTTTAGTCTAGACGGGTACCACTGTCGACTTTAATAAGCCGCTTTGTTAAAGTCGTCGGCGGTACCGATCTAAGCAAATAGCCGATCGATCATTATGAGATATATCCAGTGTATATCCAAAATAGCACCTGTGGTCTATTACGCAATCGGAGATACCGATCAGAAGCGAGTAAGTTACTTGGATTAAAACAGCAGTTTGGGAGGACATCGTTAACTTTTAAATTTGATTTACCATTTAAACCTTTACAGATAAAACATCTCAGAAAGAAAGAGGATACGAACGAAATTTTGATACCGAAAATAATGGATCTTTCAGATGTGGAGAAAATCGGCGTAAAACGTACTTTTTATCGCAATATTGTTGTTCTTGGTTGTTGTTGTGTGGTTTCCTTGTTTGAGTAAGTCTTTTCAAGCAAAAGAAGTAAACGCAATGATTTCCTACAAAGGACGCCTTTGCTAATTTTGTTTCGAAAATTAGAAGTAAAATATGAAAACTGGACGAGAATGAAATTGGTTCCTAGGTCGGGAGAGAAAAACGATTAAAACGTATCAACGTTAATATAAACTACAAAACAGTTCCATATTCTAAGAGTATTTTAAGAGTACTCAACATTCCTCTGTATGAAATTCTGAAAAAAAATATCTGATTCTACGCAAAATAGGAGCATTTAGTGTCAGCCCTTATATACTCTATATAGCAAATTTAAACCGGAACTACCCAGTCAAGTCAAGGGAGTTAATTAAAGGGCAATTTTCAGGACAACTCCATATATCGGTAGGGGCCCATTCCATTGACCCTTACCTGACGAAAAAATGTAAGTGTGGTCAAAATTCAAATAAGTTGCAGACGACAATTTAAAGTTGACAAAATTAAATTTCTTTGTCTTTTAGGATAGAAATTTGGAGGAGTTTAAAATTTGTCGTCGATAATTGGTTAAAATGATCGCATTTTGACGTAAAAAATATAAATAGAAAAATCTTGTCGTGCACATATATTTACTATATTTTCAGATTCCGATTACCCCGTTTCTATAATCAGCACCCCGAATCCTATGCTTGTGGCCGAAAATACGGCCAATTATACGACGCTGTTTAAATTTCAATACGAAGATCTAGATCGGAATGACACCAAGACTTGGTCCCTATCTTTTAACAACCCCATCATGACGAGATATTTTAGCATCGACTTTGATAGTAAGTTTCTCTGAGGTAACAGGGCAAACGTGGGGGTTTATTTTCAAGTTGCAAAACACTGTCCATTCTTATATTTGATGGATTTCAATTCGAAATTGGAAATCAATTATGGATGAAAGTTTGATGCAAAGAAAGCAAACTCTTTTCGTGGAATACTTTAGGCGTTTAGGGACGAACTTAAATTGGCATAAAAAGACAATACTTTGTTAATGCCTTTGTTTGTTTTTGTTTTGCTTTTATTCCTGCAAATGTTTTCGCGTAAACATGAGTTCTGACAAATTGTTTCTCCACCAAATTAAAATAATCATAAAAGATATTATGTTTCACTTAGTCCATTGCTTACATCATTTTTACCAAAGACTTATTTAAATTTTACAAGTCTAGAATCTTTATGTTTTAACGAAATAAAATTCAAATTATAGTAAATTTCTAAAACTAATACATTATCGAAAAAAATGACGGATAGTAACTATCTATCTATCTATCTATTTATACTGCCTAACTCCCCTTTCGGGTATTTCTGGCAGGTAATACACTCACAGTCCAGATGTTTTCACGTCCCTGAAAGAGAGGCAGTGGCTGAATCCCACTGCTACCCACTTTTACAGCTGGGTAGGCTGGGGCTGGCTATTAAGTGTCTTGCCCGTGAACACACCCCGGTGACGTTGGGGCTCGAACCCGAGACCTTCAGATCACGAGTCAAGCACCCATACCACTCGGCCATCGAGGCAGTCAACCATAGGGCTAATAGAACGATCAAATTATTTATTTATACCGGAAGAGCCATTTTGGTTGGTATGAGAACATAAACGTCGTAACTTCAGCTTATTCAAGCTGTGTTACGACCTTTGGGCGACAACTATTCATTTTACTTTTTGCTGCATGTTAATGACCAATGATGTAAAACAACGTCGTTTGATATCTAATTTGAAATTCCCGTTGAAGGTCAGTGAAATACCCCACACCAAACCATCCCCTTTCTAGATTGTGGGGAGGGCTGTTTCATTTTAGCTTTAACCTTTTATACTGTATGTTTTCCCATTACATTAAGCTGGCGAATTTCGGACGAATTTTGTTGAGATTGATTACGAGGATTTATCCAGCACGTTTATATATACGGCTACTGTGATGGTCGGGGACCAAAAGAGTACGGCAACAACTACATTCCAGATTACTATTACCAATGTGAACGAGGCGCCGAGGTTCACCAAGAGTTACTTTGTTATAGAGGCGACAGAAAACGGGGTAAGTAGGTTGTCGAAAACGACGGTGGTAAGAATTTCTTAACCCATTGCCCAGTCCATATTGAAAGGAGTTTAAGGCGACATTTTAAAAGTTCATGGCATTTTGGATTTTTCAACTTTCTGGGTTGAAAGCATAATGAACAATTAAGAAATTGCCTGGTTCAAGCAATTTCTTTACTATTCACAATGTTTTCCTAATTCTTTTTTTAGGGGCGTCTAAAAGCATCATTGTGTTGGAATGCGTTGAATGCTTTTCGAGTGGATTATCAACATTCCTCATTGGATTATCACTTGAAAATTACACCGAAAAATAGCCAAAATAATAGACTCACTGTTGTGAGAGATTTCGCCTCGATTCTTCTCCTTTCGAGCTTCCGAACGTCATCTAAGCCGGATACCAGACATTGATGACGTCATCAAGTTGCATTTATTTCAGTTGGAAAATGACGTCCTGGTATAGATTTTGACCGAAAAAAAAATAATATTTTATCCTTTTTGCATTAGATAAATGAAATAATCATTTGTTTTCGTGAAAGAACGACAAATCTTTCATTTCGTGAACAACTAAATCTATATTTTTACTCTCGTTCCTCCACTCTTGAAGAGATGGCCTTTATTGTTCACTCAGTGTACGTCGAACCAAACAATTACAGTATCCTCCATGTCATTTGATAAGACAAAAGAGCCATATCGGCGGATACGTTAATTTAACCCATTCCCACACAATGACGCTTTAAACGCCCCTCGATATGGAAGCTTTTGAAAACAATGTGGATAATGAAGAAATTGCTTGTTACAAGCAATTTCTTTATTATCCACAATGTTTTGTACCCTAAAAGACAAAGATTTTGTAAAATTCATCAATGTAAAATTGTCACCTGCAACTTCTTCGAATTCGGACTGGTCTAAAATTTTATCGAATGGGAATGTGTTAACCCCAAAATCTTAGACTAGTCAAAATTGGAAGAGCTTACAGAAGACAAAACAAAGTGAGTTTAAATTAAAATATTTGAGGTAGAAAATGTTGTGAGAAAAGAAGATATTGCTTCTCACAAGTAATTTCTTCTTTTCTCACATTATTATTACCCATAGCTACATTTCTTAGTCTGTTGTCCATAACAGAAAATTCTAAATATGTATATAAAGTATTAGTTTTAACCCATTACCACATAATCCCGTCTTTTTACGCCATGGATGTACTATATGTCAGAAAAAAACATAAGCATAGGAGAAATTGTTTAGTAACGAAGTTCTTTTCTTGGCTATTAAGAACTAAACATTGTCGTCTGCAACTTCTTTCAATTTGGACTGGTCTAAAATTTTGTTGTGTATGAATGGGTTAATCATATTGACGCATTTCTATTAGTCGACTGTACCCGACTAAATATTTATCTTGCAATGGGATAACACGGATTTTCATCTCTCTCCTTCTCTAAAAAGGCGTCACATTCGATAGAGACTGGTACCCTATTTACAAACGACATGGTCGATGAAGACTCAAGTGAACCATCGAACGCGGAAACCCACGAGTACTCGCTCAACTGTTCTGCGGACACTCATAGATTCCTTATGTACCCTACAGGGCAGATAATATACCAGGGTCCTTACAATATGGACGTCAGTGGTACTCCGAGCGACGTGGACTGTGAGGTCATGGTGACGGATAAATATGGCCTCTCTGCCACAGCCGGCTTACATATTCATGTACTAAATTACAACGACTTTGCTCCAGAGTTCACACAAGCAAACTACACGACTTATGTTGCGACAAATACGTTAATCGGCAAGAATCTTCTGACTGTGTCCGCCATTGACCACGACAGTAGCGAGGACGATGACAACGTCATTAGGTATTCCGTCCAAAGTGGTCCCGACTCGAACCTGATAGAAATTAGCCACACTGGTATAATATACGCTGCTGATTCGTTTGCCTCCTTCACATCAGGTGCAACCTTGGGACCGATAATATTGGAAGCCGCAAACGCAAACCATGCAACTGTTAGTAGAACCGGAACTGCGTCCATCTTCCTAGTCATCCCACAATCGACTACAACTGTAACAACAACAACTGACCGAAACTTCGGTAATTACATATTCTTTTGAATAAAATATTTAAGAATATTGTTGGAAAGTTGACACGGGTCGAGGCTGTTTATAAAGAATCAATCGACCAATCAAATTATTTATTTAGACAGAATGGAACTTTATTATCAGACATTGACCAACAAAATAACACCGTGTTATATCTAGTGAACATTCTTGTTGGGCTAAGCGGGGCGTTTTATTGAGAGTAATTGACCCTTAATGTAGGCCTTTTCGTTCCAAAACCGATAGGAAGTTAATTTTCCTTATTTTCCTCAATCACAAATTAGACACACCCTAACGCCTGAAATGTCATTTGAAAGAAAAACAAAAATGATCATAGCGCGAACTTATAAGAGACATATGTGAGAAATACCAGGAATCTATGGTTAGGTGCTGCTTCCCCCTCGGTATGACTGAAGTGCTGTTAAAAGTGGCGTTATTCCTCATTCAATCAATCAATCAACCAACCAACCAATCAATCAATCAATCAATCAACCAACCAACCAACCAACCAACCAATCAATCAATCATGAGGTACGAGAAATATTCTCCAGTAAGACACGCAGAAAAAGAAGCCCAAAAATCAGCGGGGTCATTTTCATTGGGGCTCAGGTACAATGTAACGTCGGTGTAGAAGACTCTGGTGCCATTCAAGAGAATGAGTCGTGAGGACTTCAAATATCGAAAGCACGAGGTCTGCAGATGTTTTTCTGTAGACCCGTACCAACACTAAATCTTTAACGTAAGAATAGTTTGATTTTTAGTTTCGTCTACCAAAAGCGAGCGTACTGATTCGCCGGGGAAAAAATCATACCTCCATGAACAAGATTTTAACCAATCAGCTACATGTACTTTGTATGCTTCCACAAAAAATAATTCCACAAAGAAATTTGTAAAATATTTGCTTTTTTCACTTGATGTCATTAAATGATAAGAAATGAATAGAATAGTATTCATACAATTTGATAAGGTTTATCATGCCATACGTCCGTGAAAACAAAAAATATTCTGTTCATCTATTAATTCAATATCAATGATGATAATAAATGCCATTGTGGTTGCCTTAGCGTTATTGACCAATCAAGCGATCAATTGACGAATCAAGTCATTCATTCAGTCCGGAATTAAGCTTTGAACTTCAACACTAGCCGCCATTTTTGAGAACATTTTTGTTTGTTTGGCGATCTGAACGCCGTAACTGCAGCTTATTCAAGCTGTAGTTACGACGTTTAGATAGCCAACCAACCATTTTACTTTTTTTCATGTTACTGGCCACCAATTTTGCAAAATAAAGCTATATAAGTTCGAAGCCGGACTTCCTATCGGGATCAATTGGTGGGACCAAAGGAGTAAGTGGGCGGTGCCAGAGATTGGCCAATTCAGGCATTAATTTCAAAAAATGCCTCATTTCGTTGTTTTTTTGTAAGTTTGAACAGTAGAGCGAAAACAGACCTCATAGGAAATGCAAAAAGTGTCGACTGCACATGGTCGAAACCGTCATGTACTTGAAGACAATCTCTCGCTTGCCGCCATTGTAGGAGATTACGTTCTAAACGTGGTTGCCTCGCGTTCTCACAACCCTACTTCAACTCTCGCTTACCCATCAACTATTCTAGCAGACTTTTATGAAGACAAACTATATGTGGTGGATTCGTGGTAGTCGTACTCGGGATCGCCGTCATAATATCCTAGTATTTTTATCATCGATTTTAATGAATGCTTATGCAATGGCCTTCGTGGTTTTCCGTACTGTTATAATCTAGATATTTATCAAGACAAATGGGAATATATGAGGTTGATACTGGGGATCGCCGTAATAATATCCTCGTATTTTTATCATCTACTCCATAAATGCTTATGCAATGGCCCTAGTGATATTCCGTACACTCATATTCTAGATGTTTATAAAGACAAACGGAACTATATGTCGTTGATTCTAAATGTACTGGGGGTCGTCGTCATAATATTCTCGTATTTTCATCATCGCTTTAATGAATGCTTTAGACATGGTCCTAGTGGTGTTCCGTACCGTGATATTCTAGATGTTTATGAAGACAAACAGAGCTATATGTAGTTGATTCTAGTCGTGTTTTGGATCGCCATCAAAATATCCTCATATTTTCGCAATCGACTTGATGAATGCTTAGGACATGGTCTTAGCCTAGCGGTATTCCGTACTGTTATAATCTAGATGTTAATGAAGACAAACGGAACCATATGTGGTTGATTCTAGCCGTTCTTTTGATCTCCTTCATAGTTTCTTCATTTTTCCATCTAATTAATGAATAATTATGTAATTGACCTAATGGCATTCCGTACTTTTATATTCCAGATTTTTACGAAGACAAGCGGAACTATATGTGGCTGATTCTATCCGTACTGGGGATCGCAGTCATACTATTCACCCTTTCATTAGTTTTGTTCCGTGTTTGTCACCTAGCGAGAATACGTCCCACCTGCTATGCGTGTTGTATGAGGGGAATCTGCTGTAGACCAACCATGTAAGTCCAGTTGTAAATATCAGCCTATTACCAGACGACAATACTTTAGACTAGTCCAACTTGAAAGGAGCTGTAGACGACAATTTCAAGTTTATGAATTTTTTAAAATCATTATCTTTTAGGGTAGAAAACATTGTGGATAATGAAGAAATGGCTTGTTACAAGCCATTTCTTCATTATCCACTATGTTTTCCAAACATATTGAGGGGCGTTTAAAAGCGTCATTGTGTGGGAATAGGTTAAATCAACAAACGTACTTCTATAGATGTACACTTTTCAGTGAGTGGTCAAAGGTCAATTTTGTCGATACCCGTATAGACAAAATTGACTTTTATTTAAACACTTTAACTTGTACAACAAAACTTTCTAATGTTTATTAATGAAATCTTCTTAACCCTTTCCTGTCAAATAGCCTTGTCCCTTTGCATTTTGATACTTGAAGAAACATTGTGGAAAATAGGAAATTGCTTGTAACAAGCATTTTTTTCTTTAGATTGTCATCTGCAAAACACTTGAATTTGGACAGGTCTAAAACTTTAAAATAGATTAAAAGGTTAGAAACATTCAGCGTAAAATGAAAAATATAGTCCAAGGACAAATGTCGCCAAACTTCAATTTGGCCGACATTTTTGCTGTCATGAGGGTCAATGGTGACAGTGTTAAGGGTGTTATTAGTTGGTTTGCCTGACTCTTGAGATCTAGATAACAAAATGTGATTCCCACGCAATTCTGTTATTCCTCTTCTTGTAAGAACTCTTGGATATTGTCTTAATGAGCCCTATTCTGAGCTTCCAAAGAGTAACAACAACATAAGGTTTGATTAATCACAAAAGAAATTTACATTTCAAAATAGAAATCACTTTCTTTATCTGGAGCAGGAACTACTTTGCTGTGGAATTTGTTCTGTATGTAAGGGCCAGTCCCAATAACTCGGCTATTTAGACTAAAAAGATAGTTCCCTTATTTTCAAAACCTTTCATTTTATACCTGTTTGGTTTCGTGTGTGAAATCGTTTCCATTTAATTCATAGTCTTTTAATTAATGATTACAAAAATAAACAAAATATTTTTTACTTTTGATTATGTCTTTACAATGCTTTTCAAGCGTAGTAATTTTGTATAGCAACCATTTCCGAATACATCCTATGGTCAAAGGGAGATAAATAAAAAAAATTCCCCCTTCCCTTTTTATTTGAGTCAGCCTTTCAATTTGATAACCTACTTAATTCTTTCTTTCCAAATTCTGTTTCTACCCACAAGAAAAAAAAAGAAATTAAAAAGATTGAGAAAAATGAAGAAATTGCTTGTCTTCATTATCCACAATGTTTTCTACCCCTATAGTAAGGAAAAAAAATTTCGCAAGCTTTCAATTGTTGACTGCAACTCCTTTCAATTTGGACCAGTTGTCAAGGGAAAATAGTGTTTTTAACAAGAGTTCAAGATTCCTGATTGCGAGATAATGAGCCTTGACTGTAATTGTACATTATAAAAGATCTGTGATACTTTTGTTTAACTACAAACCTCCCTAGATTAACATGATAGTTAAAACTGAGAATGTTAATTACTGATATTTTAGATTCCTTTCCCTATGGATAATGAAATCATAAACACATCTGGAGCATGGCGGCATTCAGGACCTTCAGTCCTTTGATTATATTAACTTTTAGCTGACTTTCTAAGTATTGTTCGCATGAAAAATAAATATTTTGAATATATTTCATACTGTTTGGTAATTTAATGCGCATACATATAAAAAAAAGTATGACCGAGTCATACGAAGCAATGTCAAAATATCTGTTGCGGGTTTGAGACCAGTGAAATTTCTAGATTATATTCGAGTAAACCCAAGTGCTAGTGACCGATATCTTTTCCAAGATCCAATGTGTTTTTGCATGATATTTCCAAATAATAAAAAAAATATTTCTTCTATCAAGATTCAAGCATTTTACTGGCTGAAATATTTTCAAACTTCCATGAATAAAATTTTGAGTCTGCAACTTTTTCGCATGTTTGCACATACATACAAGATACATACAATCCTATTCAAAACTATGAAATATATGCTGTGTTTTGCTTGAGGGCATTAACGCATTCCCACACAGTGACGCTTTTACACGCCCCTCGAGATAAACAATTTGGAAAATCATAGTGTAAAATGAAAAAAAGTGCTTGTGACAAGCAATTTCTTCATTTTGCACAATGTTTTCTATCCAGAAAGCTAAAAAAATATGATTTTATAAACTTAAAATTGTCGTCTGCAACTCCTCTCAATTTTGACCAGTCCAGAATTTTGTCGTCTGGAAATGGGTTAAATAAAAAAAAACGAAGGGAATATCTATTGTTTTCATTGATGTATAAACCTAAAAAACTTTATCATACTAATGTATGAATCTGCGTCGCGTATTCATACATTGGCAATTCAGTACTTAGTTTCACACCTCAATAATTTAATTTTAGTCTCGTCTATCAATATGCAATATTTTGATTGGATGAGGGTTTTTATACTTCCACGAACAAAATTTTGAGCACACAGCTATTTTGTATGCTTGCGCACAAAGTAGATCCATGAAATTTTACTCAAAAAAGCAAAACATTTGCTTTGTGTGTTGCTTGATGACATTAAATTATGACGAGAATAGTTGTTTTCGTTTAAGAGATGAAGAGAATAATTTTGTTTTCATGGAGGTATGAACCGAAAAAAAAACTAATCACACTGTATGAATACGCGAAGCGGATTCATACATTGTGTGATTAGGTTTTTCGGTTCATACCTCCATGAAAACAAAAAATATTCTCTTCATTTCTTATAATTTAATAGTATTGAGCGAAAAAAACAAAAACAAAAGCTTTACAAATAATGATACCTTTTTTGCGCGGAAGCATTCAAAATCGCTGCGTGCTCAATTTTTTGTTCACGGAGTTATGAATATTTTTTCGACCAATCAGAACGCTCGTTTTTGATAGACGAAACTAAAAATTAAATTATTCAGATATGAACATAAAAACTGAATCACACTAATGTATGAATGTGCTTTGCGTATTCATACAGTATGATAAAGCTTTTTGGTTCATACCTCAGTGAAAACAAAAAAAAAATCTCTTCATTTC
The DNA here is from genome assembly GCA_946902895.1 of Fragum fragum. NCBI lineage: Eukaryota > Metazoa > Mollusca > Bivalvia > Cardiida > Cardiidae > Fragum > Fragum fragum. The sequence goes on from OX336374.1 coordinate 38,500,363, forward strand.
TGAATTTCATCGTATATGCGCACAGTTAAGATCCTGGCCAGTTTACGCACAGCATAATCCGAATCTTAAACATAAGCTGTGTGGGTAGGTCCCAACTAAAGTCTTGTTATACAAACAGGAAATATGTAGATGTCCGAGCTACTCCGTGTCTTTATTTCGTTTAAATTTGAATTTAAAAGATCGCAACTGTCAATCAAAAAACGAATGACAAATCTAATAATTAATTTATACTGGAAGTAATCTTTGATAAAAAAAACATTCATTAAGGCTGCAAGTGAACTGTAATACGCCATTATGAAATGCCATGCACAGGCTCGTATAAAGAAAGTATGAAATGTCATGGGGAAGCTTATATAAAGAAAGTATGAAATGTAATGCGCCTGCTGGTATGAAAAAAAGAATCAAATATCAAACGGAGGCTTGTATAAAGGAAGGTCTGAAATGTCATATACAGGCTCGATAAAGAAAGTATGAGATGTCATGCAGAGGCTCGTATAAAGAAAGTTTGAGATTTAAATGCACAGGCTCGTATAAAGAAAGTATGAAATGTAATGCGCAGGCTGGTATAAAAAAGTCGGAAATGTTATGCGGAGGCTTGTATAAAGAATGTATGAAATGTCGTGCACTGGCTCTTATTAAAAAAAGTATGAAATATGCGGAGGCTCGTATAAAGAAAGTTTGAAATGAAATGCTTAGGCTCGTATAAAGAAAGTATGAAATGTAATGCACAGGCTCTGAAATTTTATGTGGAATCTTGTATAAAGAATGTATGAAATGTCATGCACTGGCTCTTACAAAAAAGTATGAAATATGCGGAAGCTCGTATATAGAACGTTTGAAAGCAATATCGATGTTTAAGTCGCAAAACCAAAACAGAAGAAAATGCCCCACATTAATGTCTACCAACGTTGGAGTTCGAAGTTCACTACCGATCTAAATGATTGCTTTGATTGGTCGATTTATTTTTTGATTGACAGTCGAGATCCCTCAATTATTATCATTCAATCTTTACGTTTTACCGCTATCTTTTAGCAAACCTCGGGGTTTCGGTGACAAAGGTTACGACCTTGCCAGTTTCGGTCACAAGGTTCGTTATAATGATGACGAGATGGATGGATGGCTGAAGGCGGACGCTCCGAATCGCTCCAGTTCTCTAGCGCATGCGCACGATGACGAAGAAGACGTCAATGGATGGTTGAGAAACGCCAACGATACGCCGTCTTATCGTAGACCGTACGAGGTATGACGAACGTTTCCTCGATTAGAAAACATAACTTTACAAAATTAGATTTTTTTTACATAATTAGCGCGATTGTTTACGCTCAATACAAGTAATGACCAACAGTCCATTTTGAATAGCGGTTTACTAATATACGAGCTACCAATACCTTTAAACGTTTTATTGTTAATAGGCCTATAGACCAAAAATTGGTTTGTATGTTCGATAATATACCGTTAAATTTTCGACAATCAAAGACTTTTAACTTTGTCAATATTTTAGACTGGTCCAAATTCAAAGATATTGCAGACAACAAATTTTAGTTGGATTTTTTTTTTTTTTTTTTTTTTTTACATATGGGCTAGAAAACATTATGTATTATATATCGAGATTTCCTAAAATATCTTTCAAAGTTTTTTTTCGTGTGACGTCTAAAAACTTTATTGTGCTGGAATAACTTAAAAGCACATATTTTAATTCCTTGGCCAAACAAAGCTTACGCATTTGATTTTAGTCGTATAAAATTGGACTAGACCCTGAACTAATTAAAAAGGTTGAAAAGTTTAATTTAAAACAAAATAGAAGAGAGACGCCAAACATGAATCATTTAGAGACTACACGAGACATTGTTTTGTGTTTGTCTAAGAGTCACCAGGACTTTACTCATCTCAGACCGACGCTAAAAATCCAATTCTAGGACGATGATGGTCCGGATGCCAGATATGCTGACCAGCCTCTATACGAGATGTTCCGGATGCCAGACAATGTTCCAACTAAAGCTGAATATGAAGCGCCTGGAGATAGGTACGCATTATAAATAAGGAATAATATAGCTTTGATACAAAACACAGTATTGGATTCAAGCTGCCTAGTCGAATTTTGATATTTCATGAAAACTAAAATCGAATGAAATAAGAAATAGTATAAACCCTATATTGGGTTCGAGCTGCCTAGTCAACTTCGATATTTCACTAGACTGAAAAATGAATGAAATAATAAGGAATAGTATAGCTTCGATGGATAACCCTATACTGGATGCGAGCTACCTGGTCAAATTCTGATATTTCACGAGATCGAAAATTGAATGAAATATTAAATTTTCCCAAGCAGCGAGAATTAAATACAAAGTTTAGTATCACATCTACATCAAAGTACGCGATTATGAGCCCACAAAATGTACGGATCGCGATTGTCAATTAAAATAATCGTTTGACCGATCAAGTCATGCATTTAGACCTGGAGAGATCTTTGAACCCGACTTTCTGTCTGTTTGTCTGGCGACGTAAACGTCTTATTCAATCTGTAGTTACGACGCTAACGTCACCAACCAATCATTTATTTTATTTTTTTTACACGTTGCTTACCATAAATATTGACCCCCCCTCCCCCCCCCCAAAAAAAAACAAAAAACCTGCACGTTAATATCTACGTCGAACTTCCTGTTGGAGCTCAGTGAGCGTTGACAGGGTTGCTGCTCCCCGATCGATCTATGGTCTCTCAGATAGCGGGTTACAAGTTTAAAGTGGGAGTATCCAGCGATCTCTCAATTGACTATATAACGGCAACTACCGATCGCCTTAATTTTCCAGCCCATGAAAAGCCATTTGAAATTCAAAACAAGATTGTCGAAATAGCGCTTAATTGTTCACCTGAGAAGCCTAAACCTCCAAATTATTTTTACAAATAGAAATTCCACAAAAAGGTTTTGCAAAGGATTACTCAAGGTAAATTCTAGCCAAATTTGGTTAGAATTGGTCAAGTGGAGAAGATTATTTTCTGATAAACCACCCCTCTCAGTTTTTGCGAATATTTTTTTCACAAACAACTTTTCGTTTACATAGTCAAGTTGCACGCAAAGTCACTAGGACCGTAATGGTGACCAATAATTAGACACTGACGTCATAGCCGGTCAGATAAAGAGTCTTTACCCTACGTCATTTTTTATCACACTAGTTAACCCTTTCCATGATTAACCCGGAATATTTATGTTTTTGCAACACGCATAGACACATATAAGTCTACAGTATGGTCTCAGTATATAATTTTTTTGAGCTAAAACTGTTGGATAAATCATATGAAATAATTCATAAAAAGCCATTCGAGCAATTTCAGTCCTTTGATTTTAATACAGTTAAATAGATTGACTTTTATTCGGCAAGATAATAGCAAATGATTTTTTTGTTGTTATAATTTCCGTATGTGACCATGCACTCACAAGAAACAAATCGAAAACATTCTCTTTTTTAATGTATACATATTTCAGAAGGTATCAAACAAGAGGGCTATTGCACCTAAAGCGCTCAACGGAGTCGATGACTGCACACAAGTGACAAAATTTTGACCAAAATTCACTTGTTAGCAAAATATTGTATTAGAATTCAGAAGCAAAGACATTCTAACCAAGTGTCTGGATTTTTGTGTCAGAAAAGCACAAAGATTTTGGTTAATGAACTAGATATCGAATTAAACCAAATAACATAACCCTTAAGATATGGAAACAAATATATTGGCCAAATATGAAAACATCCAGGCCAAAGATGTGGCATCTACATATCGCATGATGATTTCTTGATGTCTTACTTAGTAACCTAGATTTTGACCGCATGTGATCAGATATCAACTTTGACCATTTTAATGACAATTTCACGAAGGGGAAAATGTCCACCAATCTAGGAGATGTTATTTAATCTATTATCAGGAAGGGGATTTATCAGCTATGTAAGACTGACAAAGGGGTTAGTGTTCGCCATGTTATATCTATGAAGAGGATAATGTCCATCTCATAAAAAAAACACAGACGGTGATTTTGTCCAGAGGGGAAACTGTCCGGTTACCGAGTCGAGATTAGGAGGTCTGAAAGTCACCTCGGACCTCAACAATCTTCCAAAATTCATTGATATTATTGTTTTATTTTCAGAAACACTTGGAAGAATAGGGGAAGTAAAAGACCATACTAATATCTGTAACAAACGGTATCCTCTTCTCCAATCTATACATATGTACTCATGAAATATTATGTTTAATAGGTTATTGCAAGGCCGTCATTTTCACTGTAAGCAAAATTGGCCAATACCATTTCAATAGTGGTTCATAGTGTTTCTATGTTTTCGAGGAATTTTTTCAGGTTTCCTTCCATTCTTGAAAAATAATATCACTTTGTAACATATATTTATCCCATTCCCATACAATCCCTCCTTTTGACACGCCCCAAGAAAAAAAAGCTTTGGAAAACATTGTGGAAAATGAAGATATTGCTTTTATCAAGCAAATTCTTCATAATCCACACTGTTTTCTATCCAAAAGGACGAAAACATTTAAAATTTCATTACTTTGACATTGTTGTCTGCTGCTTCTTTGAATTTGGACCAGTCTAAAATTTTGTGGGGAAATGGGTTAACCCTTTACCAGATGACAAAATTGTAGACTGGTCCAAATTGAAAATAGTTGAAGACAACATCTCATAATATTTGAGACTAGAAATAATTTTATTCAGGATAGAAAACAATGTGGAAAAAAGCAAAATTGCTTGCTACAAATTCTCCTTTAGCCACAATGTTTTTGTAGGTAATTTCATCCAGCGCATCAAAATGGGGAATTGTGTGATAATGGGTTAAAACATTGTCGTAAAGTTGGATGAATCATTTTATTTTCTCTTTTTATCCCTACATTTTTGAGAATTCACTAGTAAATAGGGTCATAAAAATCACATACTCTATTTGAAAATGCCATAATTTATTGCACAAACAAAACAAAAAAGAGATTTTTTTCAATAATCAAGTCTGCACCAATATGATCCTTTTGTACATAAATCTTTTCATAAACAAGCAAGCAAAATTTACACAATTGAGTAAAACTGAGCATTATTTTCATTCAATCAAATCAATACGGTAAAATGCAGTCGAATAGGTTGTTATGTATTGACAGGCTTTTGGTAAAGTTTAAAGGCATAACCAAACCCCTTTAACTACAGTTTTTTCAAGCTTTGGTTGTTTGGTTTTGGTTGTTGAATGAGGGTATGCAAACACAGCTATACTGAATTATAATTATCAAAACAATTAACCCTTTCCTATTTTTCAAAATTTTAGTTTCATCCAATTTGAAAGAAGTTGCAGATGGCAATTAAAATTGAAAAATATTCTTTTCCTACAATGTTTTCTCAAGTATAAAATCACAGGGACGTAAAAACCAGGAGTTAAACAAGAAAGGGTTAAAAGACAACAGAATTTTAGACTGGGATATAAAAAGACTCAATTACAGTTATAATTAAAAATTTACCAATGGACTTAAATACATTTCCAAATATATTAGGAATATTTTCAAATTTTCTAAGAATAGTTCTTCTATAGACCTAAAATTGTTCTGCCAAGACAGCCAGCTTAGACAAGGACCAGCCTTCAAATACATGCATTCTGATCTTCACCTATGCCATCAACTTGCCATTAGACATGAGCTAATCAATCTTACTAGAGACTCTTGAGCACCTGTATCGCTCCACAGGTTGAACATACTGATTAAGCAAATTTTTTCATGAATTTAAAATAAACTGAATATAATGAAAATAAATCTAAATCATTGAAATCTTTGAAATAGTTCTAGAGAACTATTTCAGACTTTTCACTGTTTTTACAAAAGTCAATTCAAGTTATGTAAAATTCATTATGTAAAATTTTCACTGTATACCATATATGGACATAACCAAACACTATAATAGCCATGTTTTTCAATCAAACAAAATTATATGAAGGAATCTGACCAAAAGTCAAGTTTGTTGAAATCCATCCACCAGTTTCTGAGAAGAAGATTTTCAAAGCTTTCACCATATATGGAAATTAGCCCCGCCCATTATAGCCATGTTTTCCATCCCATCAAAATTCTTTGAAGGAATCTGATAGAGGGTCAATTTACTTGAAATCTGTTCAGTACTTTCTGAGGAGAAGATTTTCAAAGTAAAAGTTGACGGACGGACTACCTGACGGACGCACACACAACGGACACAACGCCATGACAATAGCACTCTGGGTTTCAGACAGTGGAGCTATAACTATTCTTGAGAAAGAGGAAGCAAAAAAGTATGAATATTGTGACGAACACTTGATATAACTACTACAACATGTAGGCTTTAGTGAGCAATATCTGTTCAGTACTTTCTGAGGAGAAGATTTTAAAAGTAAAAGTTGATGGACGGAGCACCTGACGGATGCACACACAACGGACACAACGCCATGACAATAGCACTCTGGGTTTCAGCCAGTGGAGCTAAAAACGATTCTTGAGAAAGAGGAAGCAAAAAAGTATGAATATTTTGACGAACACTTGAGATAACTACTACAACATGTAGGCTTTAGTGAGCAATATTTGAGAAATGATGACTAACCCTTTCCTGTTTTTCAAAATTTTGGACTAGCTCAATTTCAAAGAAGTTGCAGACAACAACTAAAACTGAGTGCAATTTGAAAAGTAACCAACCTACAGGGTAGAAAAAATTGTGGGAAAAGAAGAAATTGCTTGATACAAGCAATTTCTTCTTTTCCCACTATGTTTTCTCACGTATAAAATCACAGGGACGTAAAAATCAGGTTTTGAACAGGAAAGGGTTAAGAAGTCCCTATGATTTTCAACTTGAGAAAACATTGTTGGAAAAGTAGAAATTGCTTTTAACAAGCATTTTTTCTTTTCCTACAATATTTTCTAACCTCTAGATTGGTTACTTTTCAGATTACACCCTCTTTGATTTGTCATGTGCAGCTACTTTCAAATTGGACCAGTCTAAAATTTTGAAAATTGGAAAAGGGTTAAAATGCAAGTCTAAATGTTACATGGTCGGTGGAAGATAGAAACCTGTAACTGCAGCTTCAATAAACTGGATATACTGCTGGATTCACTAACAAGACTTTAATTGCCAACCAATTATATACTATTTGAAACTTTGAGAATAGACTTTCTGTAATAGTTATTCATTATTACCCATTCTGTGTAACAGAACAATCTTGGAATTGGTGTTTTTACAAAAGGGCAATCACAGCTCTATATCGGTCACCAGAGTTCTTAGTTGATCAAAATAACCATGAAACCAAAGCTTAAAAGCAGGTTATATTTGTGGAGACACAAGAAGTACATATGCTTTATAATGGATGTTAATATTGATCAGATTTGACCAGGACCTACTTTTTTTGCTTCTCAATGTTATGGTTTAATTTACAATGGAGACCTCTAAACAATCATTAAAATTGGACCAAAATTGTGCCATCTAGATTGTAAACTAAGAAACTGTCATTAAGGTCTCTTTCCTGTGATTTCAAAAAGTACAGTTCCATTTTTGATGGGGGGGTCATCCTTATGACCTAACAAATATTTCAACAAAGTTTTGACCAAAATTATGGTCCATATAGTGTTAACAGAGACTGTTTTCAAGGATGCGTTTTCTGAGTTTTCCAATTGAACCTTACCCTTTCAACAGAGATCATCCTAGTTATCCAACAATAATTCTGACAGTTTCATAGGGTCAGAATTGGGGCTTCTACAGTGTAAACAAAGAGGTGTTCATCAAGTCCTCTTTCCTGTGTTTTCATAAGGAACTCTCCCGTTTTCACTAGGATTAATTACTAGAATCTAACAATTATTCCAAGATAAACCAAATTTGGGCCAAAATTGTGTCCCTTACCATGTAAACAAAGAAATTGTCACTGAGGCCCCTCTTCCAAAGTTTTCCCATGGAAGCTAACAATTTTCAAAGGGTTTCATTCTAATGGCCTATCAAGACAATGTTTTATCATAATTGAAACAAAATTGTGCCCCCTTAAACAAAGAAAATGTCACTTAAACCCCTTTTCCTATCTTTTCTATTTGAACCTTTCCATTTTCAATAGGGTTCATCCTTATGACCTACTATTAATTCTGACAAAGTGTTATCACAATTTAAGTAAAATTGTGGCCCCTTTTAATTTAAACAAAGAAAATTCATTAAAGACTTTTCCCATTTAGAATGGAATCTTCCAATTCTCAATAGTGTTCCTCCTTATGAATTAAAGATAGTTCTGACCAGGTTTCAAGATTGAACTATGGCCCCTAGAGTGTTAACACTGAAATTGTTGACAGCCATAAAAGCCTCCATGAGATCATTTTGCTCAAGTGTACTAAAACGGACCATCCACAACCATATTGAGCAAAAGAACATCACCAAATATGCGAGAGAACAATCTTGGATCTATGAAGTAAAACATAGACTAGCAATGTGTACCCAATATAAAGAAGTCTATACATTGAGTGTGTGTGTGTGTGACTTGACCAACAACAATCATACTTTACTTGGAGCATTTTAGAACAAACCAATCCAGATTGTCTTTTATATGAAATGAAGGTTTACCTACACACATTCCCACATTCTGACATTCTGAACAAAATATTGTGGGAAAGTGAGAAATTGCATGTGGAAAGCAATTTTTACTTTTCTCAAAATTTCTTTCCAATTCTCACTCATTTTGAATCATTGTCGCTTCTGAATTTGGACAAGTCAAAGATTTGCCTTAACCCATTCCAACACAGCAAAATTTTAGACTGGTCCAAATTGAAAGAAGCTGCAGACGACAATTTCAAGTTGATGGAATTTTGAATTTTTCGTCTTTTTGGATAGAAAACATTGTGGATAATGAAGAAATTGCTTGATACAAGCAATTTCTTCATTTTCCACGATGTTTTCCAAGGTTTTTTTCTTGAGGGGCGTAAAAAGGAGGGATTGAGTTGGAATGGGTTAAAGAAATTTACATTTGTAGAAAATGCAATGTCTTCAACCATTTTACTCGCCTTACCAAATGTTTAACTAAATAGAATAGCTGAAAGCTTTAGCAATTTGCTAAATAATAGAAAAGTATACAAATAACACCATTTAGTCTATTATCAGACAACAAAATTTTAGACTTGTACAAATTCAAAAAAATTGCAGACAACAGTTTTCTGTTTGTGAAATTTTAATAATCTTTGTCATGTAAGGTGTCTTAAAGCAGCATTGTCTGGGGATGTGTTGAAAAGGATTAAATACATAATTTCTAATTAACATTATAGTAACCTTAGGCATCCAAAATGTCATAACTACAGCTCAAATGAGGTTAAAGTTATGACCTTTTGGTTAACCCTTGCTGTTGCGAATAAGCTTGCCAAAAAGTTCTAACCTTTCCTTAATGTCAAAGAAATGTTTTTTTTCTTATTTCTTCACTTATTTGTAAATCCTTGTCATGATGAATGAAATCCTCTACAAAACTGCATAAAAATCAAAGGGCTGAAAGTACTCGAAGCACAAATTGTGGGCTTAAATTGATCTTATGAATGATTGGTTCATAAGAGACAAGTAGGTGTTGAAGACTAAGATCAGACTGCACATATGTACGGACTGATCTTTGTCTATTCCTTTTGCCAAAAACATGAATACTCTAGGTTCAGCATGATAAGGGTTAACTTTTGAAAACCAACTTTGATGTCCAACATATGAATCATGGTCCTTTGTATATTTTGTTTTAATTCGCCTTCATTATCAATTTGTTATCATTATTGTTTTACAAAAATCAAGAAATTGGGTTGTCTCTTAATCAATCCTTGTCATGAATCTGGAATATTCCTGCAATGGCAGGAGGTAGAGGCTAAGATCAGCCTGCACATTTGAGCAGACTGATCTTAGTCAAAACCACCTGTTTTGTAGTTTCATTTCAGAGTTGTATATAGAACTGATTAACAAAACATAATGAACCACAATATCTGGGCATTTCAGAGCTTTTAGCCCTTTGAAGTTTAATACAATTATGAATAAGGATTTTATTCAGCATGACAAGGGCTAAAATAATCTCAGAAAATGGAAAATATTTAAGCAATGCAGTAGTCTCATTCACAATGGTATATAAAGAAATGCACACATTTCGAAATATCTTGTTGTCTCTTTTTCAAACTGACCTCTGAATTCTGGAGCAAAAAGTCTGTCAGCAGCCAGTTGTTGTATCAAATGGTATAATTAATGATTAATCTGTAGTTATGACATTATAGTAATTCAGCGACAATAACCATATAATAGTGTAGACGTATCCAACATAAAGGTAGAAAAATTATTCATCAAAACATTTGTTTAGAGAAATGACATCTTTCTGTCTATTCCTGTCCTATCTAACCTCGCCCCCTCCAAGAAAAGAAAGTTGGGAAAACATTGTGGAAAATGGAGAAATTGTTTGTAACAAGAAATATCTTCATCTGACAATGTTTTTACCCAGATAGACAAAGATGTCTAAAATTCAATGAACATGAAATTTTGAATTGGACAACCCTATATTTGTCTGATAATCTGTCAAAAAGGCAACTGTCTCTCGTAGAAAAGTAGAGAAATGGGCCAATCATTCAGATAAGAGGGAAGTTGTTAACCAGAACCCCTTCAATCCCTCCTTTTTACGCCGCTCAAGAAAAAGCTTTGAAAACATTATGGAAAATGAAGACATTGCTTGTATCAAGCAATTTCTTCAGTATCCACAATGTTTTCTATCCAAAAGGATGAAAAAAAAAATTCCATCAACTTGAAACTGCCATCAGCAGCTTCTTTAAATTTGACCAGTCAAAATTTTTTGTTGTTTGGGAATGGGTTAATCCCTGAGAGACTGAAGCATATTCAAGTAATGATGCAATCTGTCTTTCACATCATAGTGGTCACGAAGATCCATAATAGCTAAATTACTTGTCTTGTAACTCTCAATTATCTTCAGATCTTTGAAAGATTTGACAGAATTCTTCAAGGTCTCCAAGGAAGCACTTTCACCTGTTGTAGAATAAACATGGCAAGGTTTAGCTGACAAAATTGAAAAACCATTTAATCATTTGAAACAATCCTTTAACTCAAAAGAAAAAAATCAAAGGGCTGAAAGCACATGAAGCACTTATTTTTAGTTGATATTTGTTTTGAAATTTTGTCTCATAAACAATTCTGGATTCAAAGGGACAAGCACATGGTGCAGGCTAAGATCAGACTGGCACTTTTGTGCAGGCTGATCTTTGTCTATACCTCCTGCCAAACAGATATATTCTCTGTTCAGTATGACAAGGGTTAACCTGATACTCAACATGAATTTTGATAAATATTGTTTCAATGGCATGACTGTATGGACTTCCCTCTTTGCAGCTTCCCCATCCTCACAGTCTTCTAAACAAATACAACTTACCATATGTAGCTATTTCATTTGTGACTCTTTCTTTTGCGTGTTGATGTAAAATCTTGATAAAGTCATCCTCTGAAAGTAACAACATATGAGCCTGTGTGTGCCATTTCCAACCATTTCGCATGTGCGTAACTTGTACATATTGAGCATCCTGGACAGCCATTTGGGGCAATTAGAACATTCCCTGATTGTTCAAAGAAGCTTTGGGTCAGTATCTATCTACAGAGTGCAGAGTGAAGACTCTGATCAGACTATGCGGATGCACAAGCTGATCTGAGTCTTTACTTGGCGCACATTGGTAATGGTTGGAAATGTCACACATGAGCACATATATAATAAATGATTACATCATTTATGGGTGCCTGACACATGACTGTCAAGCACTTAGTAGTAGATGGAAAAAAGTCCAGGAGGGTCAGAATTCCTACAAAAATATGTTTTTTAGAGTTCTTTGACAGTATAAGTTGCTCCTTTAAAGGAAGAAACATGTTCTGAGTTAAAAGTAAATGCCCTCAATAGTTTCAGAGATTACACATTGCACAAAAAATGTCAACAAAAAGACAAAGTTAAATACCAACATCTGTCTCAGAAAACTGCAAAGGTACTAAGTTTTAAGGGGGCATAACTGAGGCAAAAACCAATGAACCATAAAATTGTTACTTCATGCACATCTACCAATTAAGGTGATAACATCCACCAAATTTCATTCAGATCCAGCCAGAAACTTAGGAGGAGTTGCGTTCACAAGGCTGCAATTTAAAAAAGCCCAAGAGACTAAGTTTTAAGGGGGCATTACTGAGGCAAATCTCAATGAACCATAAAATTGTTACTTCATGCACATCTACCAATTAAGGTGATAACATTGACCAAATTTCAAAAAGATCCAGCCAGAAACTTAGGAGGAGTTGCGTTCACAAGGCTGCAATTTCAATAAGCCCAAGAGACTAAGTTTAAAGGGGGCATAACTGAGGCAAAAATCAATGAACCATAAAATCCTTACTTCATGCGCATCTACCAATTAAGGTGATTACATTGACCAAGTTTCAAAAAGATCCAACCAGAAACTTAGGAGGAGTTGTGCTCATGAGAAAAGTGGACGTACAGTCGGACGGACAGACAGACGGAGAAGATGATGCCAATATATGACCGCCTCCGGCGGCATACAAAAAGCCAACTTCCACAGGCAATCATATATTGAAAATGAAAGTTCTTTTAAAGCTTTTGCAAGCAATTGTTCTTTGTAATGGTACATTAAAGACTCCATGGCTCTCGTAGGAATTAAATTTCTCACAAACAAGAATCCTGATATCTTCCTTAAAATTGTTTACAGACCCCTCTACTTTAAAGCTTACTTTAAAAAGCTTTACAAAACAGAAACTGAAAATAAATTTCAGAATTTATTTTCATTTTCTGTTTGGCAAATCTTCTCATGGCTGGCTTGTTGCTATTGGTAGTGGCGTCTATAAACAACATAACCCTTTCCTGTTCGATCCCTGGTTTTTATGATCCTGTGAATTTCTACTTGAGAAAATATTGTAGAAAAAGAAGAAATTACTTGTAACAAGCAATTTCTTCTTTTTCCACAATATTTTCTACTCTTCTGAATGGTTATTTTTCAAATTAAATCCATTTTGAATTTTCGTCTGCAAAACCTTTGAACTTGGGCAGGTCTAAAATTTTGCACAACAGGAAAGAGTTAAGGAAATATTTTCTGATTCCTTTTGGTAAGAAATTTTGTTCATACGAGAGCCATAAAACCATTAAGGTCTAAAAATATCCTTCAAGGTCAAAGCAACCTATTCTGAAAATTCAAACTTGACGTCTGACAAGATGACCTTGTCTTTGATATCAACCAATTAAGCAATTCAAAATAGAAAGATGATTCAGACGACAATTCAAAGTAAAGCAAATAAAATGCTATACCAAGGACTGTTGTAAAAATATTCAAAATAATCAAAGCTCAGTTCTATATTTATATTCATTTTCTAAGGCAGCAAGTAGATTTATTTATCTAAAATTAACATTAATTTTGGCCTACCTGGAATTTCTTCCACAATTTTGCTAATATTGTGAGCAGTTACAAGATAGGCCTCAAAGAATGGTGCCAGAACTCGGTGGAAAAATCTCAGCTTTTCTCGACAATCTTCACGCTCTATGTTTACCTATAGAAAAGAATGAAATGTAGTTTCTTTATCTGTAGTTTCCTTTTGATACTAAATATAGCAGAGTCACAGAACTAAAAGACTGTGAGGGCTGATGCACTGTATAGAGACTTGTCACCTTTAACCTGTTCCCACTCAATCCCACTATTTCATGACCATCAATAAAATTATCTTTGAAAAACATTGCGTACAATGAAGAAATTGTTTGTGACAAGCACTTTCCTAATTGTTCACAATTTTATTTACCCTCAAAGATAAAGACTTTAGTGGGACTATTTTTACTTAAAATAGTTGTCTGCAACTTTATTCAACTCGGGCCAGTCTCAAATTTTGTCATCTGGAAATGCATAAGCACTGGGATGTCAATAGATTGAAGTTACAAAAACAATGAATATAGCTCTGTAATTTTGGAGATAATTCAATGTTTTCCTTTGTATAGAAACCAACCTACAAGTATAATCAAGCTAATAATTATATTCATAAAATCATGGTTTGAAACAAGAAACTTCCTTTTCGATCAATATCTCCTGTTTGATAGTGTATCAATTAGCCTTCTACTTAATGAGATCTAAAGTTTTGTCATCGAATGTGAGATTGATCTCTGTTCAGAAAATGGTGTAATGAAATAATTTTTCGTAAAAAATACAACCCTTAAGCTCTCATACCCGTAGTAAATGTTCCGCACTAAAAAAATCCTCCTCCTCTTCGCCATCATTAGCCCAAGACAGGGACGCAGACAATCTGGACGCCCACTGTTTGTCATTCTCATTCTGATATTGATCAAACTAAAACACAAATGATACAGTTAAAATAGTCAGTTATAATGAAGAAATCTCCATAAGACTATACGAACAAGTACCAACTATTATGTTTGAAGATAAAGTTATTAGGTTTAGCGTTAAGTTTCAGACGCATTTTGAAAATACATATACAGTAAGGTAGAATGATGATTCTGCAAGATTAAGAAAATAAGCCAAAGTAAATTCATTTACTTGTAGGTGTTTTTTTTTTCAGGGTTTTAGTGATATTGAAGTAGCTTGTCACCTAACCTGGCTTCCTGTTATTTCTCACACTAGAACAATCACAACAATCAATCTGAACAACTACCTACACATCCCATGAAGGCATTATACTTTCACCAGAATTTTCAATTTTGCCAGCCTTTACTATTTAGCAGTGGAATCAAGGATGATAGTTTTCTCACTATCCAAACTGTCTTTGATCAAATGCAGGGTCACAAATCCATTAATCTCTGACTAACCTGGGTAGAATCTTCAACTCGTAAAATCTCTGTTGTAATCAAAACATCTAAAACATCGGAAAGTTTATCTTCTAGACAAGAACAGGGCTGAAAACAGATAAACCCATTCTCTCACATTCCCACTTTGGACTTCCCTCAAGGAAATGCTTTAGAAAACATCGTGGAAAATGAAGGAATTTGGACCAGTCTAAAATTGTATTATAATACATTAGTTTCATTGGTCAATATTTTAGATTTCAAAATGTGTGAACCTAAAGCAAATTCTTTGCAAGTTTGACCTTGATAGATGATTGGTATTGTAAGATGACCTTGACATCCAAAATACCTTCAAGTCAAATATGGGCATTGTTCCTTCAATAGTTTTGTTTAGTTGGCTGGTTAAAATTTTGAAAGACAGACAACTGTAAAATTTAAAGCCTTATGCCTTCTTCTGTTGCTTGGGATTGAAATAAACCTGTTGAATACTGATACTACATTACAGTAAGTTTCGTTCATATAAGCTCAACCCTACAATAAAGCAACTTGTTCTATTTTTCCTGTTGTTTTCTATACAGAAAGACAAGAGATAATACTAAAATATAAAGTGGATTCAATTAAAAAAATAACCATTCAATAGGATAGAAACTATTGTTGAAAAAGAAAAAATTGCTACAGTATTTTCTAAATGAATTCAAAGGGCCGTAAAAACCAGGCATTTAACAGGAAAGGGTCAAGTAATTTGCTCAAGTACTGACAGGTCCCCTTTAGTAAGGTAAGTAACATGCTACTTACAGGGACAAAGATGAATTCATATTTTAGAATTTTACACAAATCTTCGGCCACTTCTAATATCTCCTCTCTTGACATTAGTATCACCTCTTCTTCCACAGAGCATTCAAGTGTGGACACATTTAAATCACTTAGATATATCACAGAACTCACTGAAATAGACATGAAGCTACATGAAAGTAAACAAATTCATTGTAAACTACTTTCCCAATTAGCGAATGAAATGACATGTTTACAAATCCTAACACAATCCCACTTTTTTTCACCCTCAAGAAAAAAGATTAGAAAAACAATAAGGATGACTAGAATGTGTTACACAGTTTTGACCTTGAACTTGGGAGGATCCAACAAAAGTTTATGCATGACACCAATACTCTTCAAGGGGAACAGCTGTGCCACTTAGGTGATTTAGGTGGGCTATAGAAACAACTGTTCTTCTAGCTTTGTAGGTATTGTAATTAGTTTCTGAGTATTTGACCAAAGGCTGCACCCACCCACTGACTCCACTGGCCTCACCTACTGTCTTCCGCAGTAAGCTCCACTTTGATATAAAACGGTGTTTTTTGACAAAACTGTCAGTCACATGCAACAAGAGGTTCATGATGGCTCTTTATTGCTAACTTGAGAGACTTTGGTTGAATTACAGAAGGCAGGATTCACAAGTAGCATGGTGGTGAATCGAATGTTTTTGATGATGTCAGTGCTAAGTGACGAGACAAAAAAATCGTAACTAAACAACAAAAACGGTTTTAGTAGCTAGGTAGCTTCCTCACATAAAAGGTTTTCTTTTTCTCCAAAGTGGGATTTGAACCCGCAGTTGTGAAAAGTCTCTAGTTAACCCATCCCCACACAGTGACGCTTTTAAATGCCTTTCAATATAAAAGTTTTTGAAAACATTGTTGAAAATGAAGAAATTGCTTGTAACAAGCAATTTCTTCATTATCCACAATGTTTTCATCCACAATAGACAAAGATTTTAAAGATTTCATCAACTTTAAATTGTCGTCTGCAACTTCTTTGAATTTGGACTGGTCTAAAATTTTATCGTGTGGGAATGGGTTAATACTGGTTGCTAAGGAGGTCCCTGGTTGCTAAAGAAATCATCGTTTGCTTAGAAAGCCATCAGTTTAAAAAGATGTCCTTAGTTGCTAATAAACAAGAAATTTAAAGATGTTTTTCTTTTTAACTCTATTAAGTTGTAAGTAAAAGAAAGTAAGAACAAGATGTGTTTGTGAAACACAATGCCCCCGCAACAGGACTAAACGTCTGACCTTGGTATGTGACCTTGACTTTATCACATGACCTTGACATGAGTAGATGTGTATTATGGAGATGTATCATCATGCCAAATATGAGCATTGTATCTTGAATAGGCTGGAAGTAATTGGCAATGTTAAGTTTTTTGGACAGACAGACAGACGGAAAGACTGAATGACGGACAGACAGACGGAAAATGGTAAAACAATATGCCCCTGATCTTTCAATGTGCGGGCATAAAATTTACCCCTAGGTTGAGGCAGGGGGAAGAATGATCCTGGGAGGGGGGTATGTCATGATTTCAGCATACTTTTTCGAGGGCTACTACACACTGCTACATGCACAATATCGGTGATTCTTGTGGGGATTTTTTAACTTTTCCTATGTAAATCCAATGTAAAATTGAGTTACCCATGGAGCTGGGCCAATTTGAGAACTATCATGTGAAAGCAGACTCAGAATATTTAAATATAGAAAAATTAAGTGCCCGATGAGCCTGTAGAGACTATTCTTAGGTGCCAGAAGTTCCCTTTTCACTTAATGAGTCATTATTACCTAAGACACTCTCCAACAGGAACACATACGTTACAGGATTGCTATAGTAACAGAGCTCAAACACTCCAGGTATTGTGGTAGTTGGATAAAAGATAGTTTCTAGATGACTATTGCCTGGTCTGAAATGTAAAAACACACAATCTGCTCATTTTTACACCCCTAGTTACAAGCAATTTCATCATTATCTACAATATCTTTTGCATAAAAGACAAAGATTTTAAAATTTCATCAAAATTTAATGTAAATTGGTGTCTTCAAATTCTTTCAATTTAGACCAGTCTTATCTCTTGTTGCTGTCTAGTAACAGGTTAAATGTGTATGATGTGTATTACAGTGTTTACCCACACCTACACTGGGACACTTTTTGACACCCTTAACCCTTTCCTGTACAATCCCTTTTTTTATGTCTCTGTGATTTAATACTTGAGAAAACATAGTGGAAAAGAAGAAATTACTTGTTACAAGCAATTTCTTCTTTTACCACAATATTTTCTAACCAGTAGGTTAGTTTCTTTTCAAATTGCACTCACTTTTAATTGTCCTCTGCAACTCCTTTTAAATAGGCCCCGTCTAAAATTTTGAAAAACAGGAAGGGGTTAAGAAAACCATTTGGGAAAAACATTTGTAAAATAAAGAAATTAGTTGCATCATTTTTCTACCTAGAAAGTTCAAAAAAACCTAAAATTTCATAAACTTGTTATTATCGTCTGCAATGTCTTTCAGTCTGAACCAGCCTAAAACTTTGCCATCTCGTAATGGGTTAACCCATTACCAGAGTAAATAGGATGCACCAAGATAGCGCCCAAAAGAAAAACTGTTTTGTAGAGGTCCACCATCATCATCATGCTTTCACCAAAGTATTTCCCTACATTCAAGAAAGGAGATCTGATCTCAGGAAACTGGCAGTATGAAATATCACTTGTTCTACTCCTGATACAGGGGAGAATCCAAACGTCTCTTTTTCTAACGACAATTTCCTCCCTTAACCAGCAGTAGTCTCCCTTCTATTAAATAACAATTTCTTACCTTAGAGATATAAGATCTGCCTCCAAAAGGTTTGCTGTATAGAATATCACATCTTCTACTCCAGACACTGGGGAGAATCCAAACATCTCTTTTCCTAACAACAATTTCCTCCCTTAACCAGCAGTAGTCTCCCTTCTATTAAATAACAATTTCTTACCTTAGGGATACAAGATCTGACCCCAAAAGGTTGGCTGTTTAGAATATCACATCTTCTACTCCAGACATTGGGGAGAATCCAAACATCTCTTTTTCTAACGACAATTTCCTCCCTTAACCAGCAGTAGTCTCCCTTCATAACAATTTCTTACCTTAGGGATAGAAGATCTGACCCCAAAAGGTTGGCTGTATAGAATATCACATCTTCTACTCCAGACACTGGGGAGAATTCAACATCTCTTTTTCTAAGAACAATTTCCTCCCTTAACCAGCAGTAGTCTCCCTTCTATTAAATAACAATTTCTTACCTTAGAGATATAAGATCTGACCCCAAAAGGTTGGCTGTATAGAATATCACATCTTCTACTCCAGACACTGGGGAGAATCCAACATCTCTTTTTCTAACAACAATTTCCTCCCTTAACCAGCAGTAGTCTCCCTTTAACTCCCTCAATGTAATGCCCTATAAGAAAATAAGGACAAAAGATGCAGAAAATATGAAAATAGTCTTTTGCTTCAATCAATTTTCAATGGAAGATGGTGGATGGAAATTGGTGTGAATGTTTAGGCAATCTTTCAATATTTATCATCCATAAAGTGATTGAAATTCACCAAAGATTTCATCCTCAAGTTAAAGGCCAGGCTCTACAATACAGATGTTTTAAGTAAATAAAAGGGTAAAAACATTTTAAAAATAGAGAAGCCAATCACTAAAAGTAATTTCTCCTTATACCACAATCTTATCTTTGAGTAAATAGTCTACCCATTTACGAAATTCCAAACTGAGAGGTTGCAAAAGACATTACAAGTACTCAACAAGAGAACAATGATGGTCCTAAATCGCTCCCCTGAGTATGATCATGACTTTATGATATAAACAAAATAGCAAAGCCCTCTGTCTAATAATTTTGGAGATTTCTCTTTTAATCCTAGGTATATTGATGATCCCACAATATAGCACTAATTTCCTGAATATGGTAATGCTTTGAAGTATAGGCATCAAAACATACCAAATATCAAAGCTCTAGGCCTATTGGTTTAGGAGAAGAAGGTTTTCAAAGATATCATTATTTATTTCTAACTAAATAAGGGATCACACAAAATTGGGCTAATTTTCAGAATACAGTAATTCTTTGAAGTATTTTGGTAGAGGGTCAATGGCTGATGATATGTACAAAATATCAAAGCTCTAGGCCTAATTGTTTGGGAGAAGAAGATTTTCAAAGATTTCCTTCTTTATTCCTTTGTAAAATCAGAGCTCGCACAGAAAAGGGCTAATTTTCAGAATACAGTAATTCTTTGAGGTGTTTTGGTAGAGGGCCAATAGATGATGATACATACCAAATATACAAGCTCTAGGTCTTATAGTTTGGGAGAAGACAATTTTTGAAAGATTTCCTTCTTTATTCCTTTGTAAAATCAGGGATCACACAGAAAAGGGCTAATTTTCAGAATACAGTAATTCTTTGAAGTATTTTGGTAGAGGGTCAATAGGTGATGATACACACCAAATATAAAAGCTCTAGGTCTTATAGTTTGGGAGAAGAAAATTTTGAAAGATTTCCTTCTTTATTCCATTGTAAAATCAGGAATCGCACATAAAAGGGCTGATTTTCTGAATACAGTAATTCTTTGAAGTATTTTGGGAGAGGGTCAATAGATGATGATATATACCCAATATCAAAGCTCAAGGCCTTATGGTTTGGGAGAATAAGATTTTCAAAGATTTCCTTCTTTATTCCTTTGTAAAATCAGAGATCGCACAGAAAAGGGCTAATTTTCAGAATACAGTAATTATTTTGGTAGAGGGTCAATAGGTGAGGATACATAGCAAATATAATAGCTCTAGTCCATATGGTTTGGGAGAAGAAGATTTTTATAGATTTCCTTCTTTATTTCTTTGTGAAATCAGGGATCCCACAGAAAAGGGCTAATTTTCAGAGAACGAGAACTTTGAAGTTTTTTGGTAGAGGGTCAATGGGTGATGATATGTACCAAATATCAAAGCTCTTGGCCTTATGGTTTGGGAGGAGAAGATCTTTTAATAATTATTTACGGACGGACAGACGGATGCCTGACAATTACCGATCACAATAGCTCACCTTGATTGTGGCAGAGGGATAATTTCTTGTTACAAGTAATTTCTCCATTTCAAGTTTTCAATAATGCCATTTCTCAAAAGGGCAAAAATGGGATTATATGAAATGGGTTAAACATTATGAAATTGTATGAAGATGAGCTAAAGACTGGTCCAAACTGCAAGGAGTTGCAGGCGGTTTTTATACTTGATGAAATTCTAAAAAATTTTGGGAAGAAAATATTGTGGAAATTGTTTCTTCCTAGAAATTTCTATATTTCCACAATGCTTTCCAAAGATTTTTGTCTTGAGAGGCCTATAAAAGAAATAGTGGAATAGTGTGGAAATTAGTAAAGTAAGATGTATATAACTCAAATACCTTTCTGTGTTTGGTCAGCATCAAAAATGCAAGAAGATTAGAACACATCAATGCTGTGGTCTGGTTACAGCCTGAAAATACAAAGCATATCTGTCACCTGAAAAAGAGGCCATCTAGGCACTTCTTGCATTAACCCATTACCACACAAAAATATTTTAGACTAGTAGAAATTCAAAGAAATTACACATGACAATTTCAAAGCAATTAAACAGTGAAAGTTTTTGTCTTTATATGATAGAAAGTGTTGTTGGAAATTAAGAAATTGCTTTGTACAAATAATTTCTTAATTTTCCATGTTATTGCTTGATGGGTAAAAAACAGGGGTGATTTTGTTGGAATTGGTTAATATGATAACAATGGAACATAATAGTCCTAGTTTGCTCACTGGAATATGAAGGCTTCCAACTTAAAAGTCTGAGAATTTCTTTTGGAAGATTTCTTTATCTTTATGTAAAATCTATGATCTAAAAACAAAGGGCTTATTTTGATCACAGACTGACAAACTGAATTAATTGACCTACAGTTTGCAAACTAATGTTGTTTAATTCCTGTTGAACATCAGCAGACATGACCAAAAAACAAATATCCATTTCTCTGAATGTAAACCCATTACCAGACTACAAAATTTTAGACTGGTCCAAATACAATGTTGTTGCAGACCAGTTTTGTTTAACTAGGTAGAAAATATTGTGGATAATGAAGAAATTGCTTATTACAAGCAATTTCTTCATTTTCAACAATATTTTCAAAAGCCTTTTACTTAGCGGTGTCAATAAGCCTTATTGTGTAGGAATAGGTTCATCAAATTTGATCTGGATTTTTTCATACAAATCAACTCACAATGTACAATATGCTGTCCCAGGCTATCCACAACATGTCGCTGGTCATCACTGACCTCTGACCCAAACAGAGACGTATTACTTTCTCGACGCAACATTATATTTGGTGGAGATGTACTCATGTCCGAAGCTCCGGAGTCAGGGCTCTCTACTGGACTCGGTGGTTGAATGGTCAACATAAACTCCTAAGAATAAAGCATGGGTAAAGGATTAAGATTTTGACCTTAGACATAGGATCAACACTAGGTATGTATCAATGACAAGCATACTATATATAAATCCATGCACCTGAAAAGAATATAAGAAATTCAAAATGTTAAGTATATGGTTAAGTTTTGTAGATTGATGGGTAGATGGATTGACATCAGAAAATTGATCTGCCCCTTTTTTTCAAAGCAGGGGGATATAAATGAAAATTGATTTAGTGGTCTGTCCTGCCCTTTTTCCTAAATCCTGGATCAAATCTCAAAGAGATTCCATATCAAAATGACATTATCCATCAATCAAAATTAGCTTCCAACATCTAGATGTCATAGTTTTCTTTCTACCTTATTTCTGAGCCGGGAAATGCAAATAAATTATCACTGCAAGATTATAATTTTATACTTTTGAAGTTTCCAAAAGTTTGTCGATAGCTATTTTAAGCAAAACTCACCAAATCATTTATTACATTGAACTACAATAAATTAACTAAAAGAAATTTGTAAAGAGTGATGTTGTATACACGGTCCTGCTTTTTTACTTCCCTCTAGGTAAAGGCTTAGGAAAATATTGTGGAAAATAAAGAAATTCCTCCTTTTAATCAATTTCTTTATTTTTGAACAATGTTTTTAACCCCTTAAAGACAATATCTTTTTAATCCAATCAAGATATAACTGTTTTTTAGCATTTTCTTTGAATTTGTACTAGTCTAGTATTTTGTTGTCTGGTAATGGGTTAAACATCTTTAAATGAAACTTTGACTTAACCAAGATATGAGACATACCCTCATGGAAAAAGGCTGAGCAAAATCAACCCGTACACTGCCATAATGACTTTTTAACACACTCCAAATTCCTTTCAGCGCCCCCAAAAATGTCTCCTTCTTTTTCGGAATACCCTACAATAAAAGAATTATACAAACATAGCGATTCTCACTCCATCACACCTTTTGAAGCCCCACAAGAAAAAAGTTGTGGAAAACTTTGTGGAAAATGAAGAAATTGCTTGTTATAAGTTGTTACAAGCACTTTCTTAATTATCCACAATCTTTTATAACCAAAAAGACATAGACTTTTAATTTCCATCAACAAAAAAATATATTCTGAATTTTAAGGGAATGCCTTTATGAATAAAAGAGGTATCCCTAAATCTTAAAGATTTTGAAACAACAATGAAACCATTTACAGACAACTTTTAGACTGGTCCAAATTTGAAGAAGTTGCAGATGACAATTTATAGTTTGTAAAATTTCAAAATTCTTTATCTTTAGGGACAAAAATCATTGTGGATGATGAAGAAATTGCTTGAAACATAAAAATCTTTATTTTCCACAATGTTTTCTAAAGCCCTTTTTCTTTAACCATTTCCTGTTTATTGAAATGTTAGAATGGTCCAATTTGAAAGACGTTTGAGAAAACATTGAAAATTGAGTGAATTTTGAATGAAATGAAACCACCCTATATGATAGAAAATAGTGAGAGAAAAGAAGAAATTGCTTGTCACTAGTGATTTCTTTTTTTTTTTTCTCAATATTTTCGTAAGTATGACATCACATGGATGTAAAAACAAGGGACTATACAGGAAAGTCAAAAAGGGTCAGTGTTTTTGAATGGGTTTAACCCATTCCCACTCAATGATGCCTTTAGACACCCCTATAAAAAAGGCTTGGGGAAACCATTGTTTAAAATGAAGAAATTGCTTGTTACAAACAATTACTTCATTATCGACAATGTTTTCTACCCCTAAGGTAAACAAATCCAAAATTTCATAAGCTTTAAATTGCTTTCAATCAGGACCATTCAAAAATTGTTCTGTGTTGTAATGAGTTAAAACATCAATATAACCATTTATCGTTTACTCACCATTAACTCATCATTGAAATTCCCGTCCACAATTTTCTCGTAGCTAATACTCACAGGAACTATGTACACATCTTCTGTTATTCCTGTGAGGCAAAAAAAGTCATTCCTTAAGAGCTACTTGTAAATTCACCAAAGATTATATTAAATATTCAAAAGCGATCAATCTTTATGGAGTAATCTCTTAAAATAAGATGTGTCTATCAAAATTCCAGCCCTCTGATAGCCTGAAAATTTGGTTCATATAGGAAGAGACAGTTTATGCACCCAAAACAAGTGTTAGTCAGTGTAATAGACACCATTACAATACAACCTTTTCCTTAGACATAATCAACTCTAAGCAGATCTATTCCCAAGAAATCCTGCTTATTTATGACAATCCCATTTTTATACGAAACAAAAAGTGCCATAGTCAAAATATATGCCACCACACAATTGCTTTTTACAGAAGGTAGCTATAGATGTACAGAGTGTAAGGGTTTGAACTCATGCATACAACTTTGAAAACAACTTACAAAGAAATTTTGCATTGAGCACCTTTTTCTGCAACACAACCTAAATTTGCAAACTCGACAATATACACAATGTCAGGTAACTAGGTATATTCTGTAAAAATTTAATCTAACCCTTGTCATGCTGAACCCGGAATATTCCGGTTTTGGCAGGAGGTGTAGACCAAGATCAGCCTGCACATATAGTTACTCATATAGTAACAAGTTAAAAGTGTTCCTGGTGTCTGTCAAGGTAATCCAAATTTATGTTGAGACAGTAATATTGGACATATGTATTGCCTTCAGAGTTAACATACAAATGTTTGAACAAGTTTGACTATTGAAAGATTCAATCTAGATATTGTGAAGCATTTTAATGACCCATTTCCTCACAATGATTTTTATTAATGCCCCTCAATATATAAGCTTTGAAAAACATTGTGGGAAATGAAGAAATTGCTTGTTACAAGCAATTTCTTCATTATCCACCATGTTTACTTCCACAAAAGACAAAGATTTGAAAGATTTCATCAACTTGAAATTGCAGTCTGCAACTTCTTTGAATTTGGACGGGTCTAAAATTTTATCGTGTTGGAATGGGTTAAATGAATGATCAATATATACCTTTAGTAACACTTTCTAGAATCACTGAGAGTAGTCCCCCTTTTGGTGGAAGAGCTTTTCCTGTCCTACTTCGACCACCTTCTATAAAGAACTCTATTGGTTCACCATGTCTTAACAATTCTTCCATGTACTGAAATAGGGTTCAATGTTCAAGTTAATAAAAAGTTATAATTTTGAGGATATGTTTATTTGAATATATATCAAATATGTTTATATATGTGGTTTAATGCCACTTTTAACAGTAATTTAGTCAAATCATGGTGCACCTAACTATGAGTTCCAGGTATTTTTCACACCAGTACTACCACTACATCCTTTCTGAGCCTCCAGCTGCTCATCTCACATAGCCACCAGTTGATTAGAGGCAGAAGTTGGAAAGGATAATTGCCCTTCTCAACTGTGAAGTAACATGTCAATCCATACCACAGAAGAATATTTTAGACATGACCAAATTCAAAAAGTTAAAGACAACAATTCAAAGAGCTTTTAAATTGAAAATGAGTGCAACAAAGAGTTGAAAATACTGTGAGAAAAAGAGAAATTGTTTGTTACAAGCAAGTTCTCCTTTTATCACAAGATTTCCTTATTACTTTTCCTCAGGGGAGGTTTATGTGGAAATGGGTTAAGAAGAATCTTATTTCAGCTATTCTTTTATTTGCATGATGGTTTTGAAAGCACATTTTCTCAAATGGCAAAATGAATGCATTATGTAAAGCTAGTAAAAACAATTCAATTCACTAAAGTCATTACAACAATCTCATTTTTTAGCACTTAAAGAATTTTATTTCTTCCTTCCATGAAATGTCTTTTACCAGTATGGCACTTATTTAAAGTAAAATGCCATTTACAATTCTTTTAATTTCCATCAGTTTAAAATCTTGTCGTTTGGTAAATGGGTGAAAGCCCATAAATAGTCGGACAGTAGTGGTTTGAATATTATCAGGGCAGAGGAAGTGATAAATCTTACACTATGAAGGACAGCCCTGTAGAGAGAATCTTTCTTCTGTTTGTTCTCATCTAGTTTTCTTCGGATAAAAAATGCACCCAGTCCATTCATCAGCATACTGAAAACAAGATCTGTTAATTATTGTGCAATAATGTCATCTAATTGAC
Source organism: Fragum fragum (assembly GCA_946902895.1). Taxonomy (NCBI): domain Eukaryota; kingdom Metazoa; phylum Mollusca; class Bivalvia; order Cardiida; family Cardiidae; genus Fragum; species Fragum fragum. Next base: position 38,526,531 of record OX336374.1, read on the forward strand.
GATTGCTGGCTTGCCCAGTGACCTCTGGCATGGCAGTTTGACTTGGATATCAAAACAAAGCTAGTTTTTATAATAAATTGTCAGTGACCAGGATTTGAAAATTCCTAAAATTTAAGCTCGTCCTGCACAATGAGAATATTTAGTTCAACATTTCTGTATTCAAATTCCACTCATTCTACATGTATGGACAAAGAAGGTAAAAACTGCGTAGGATGAGAGGATGAGTAGAATTTTTAACCCTTGTCATGCTGCATAAATTACCGTACTGAATTGCTGTCAAATCAAAGGGATGAAAGCACTAATAGAACTTATTGTTCAAAATTCAATATTTCTTTTGGAAATCAACCTCATAAACATTTTGGGAAGGAAAAGTATGAGCAGGAGGTGTTGACTAAGATTAGCCTGCACATAAGTGCAGTCTGATCTTAGTCTACATCTCCTGCCAAAACCAGAATATTCAAGGTTCAGAATAAAATGTCATAGTCAGTATTCAATCTCCAGTCTGAATGAAAGTTTGATTATTCAAAACAATTTTTTGATCGACACTGGCCATCTATCTACTGCCAGATGGATCAAATTTTTGACTTTCACAAAGAATCATTTGTTGAACATAAATTTCTTTGCAAAAAAAGTTTTCCATCAATTGATTGTGATTTAAATTTCTCCTTTTATCACAATGTTTTCCTTATCATTAGTCCTACACCTCTGCATTATCAATTCTTGTCAAATATTTGTTTCAAGGAATTCCAGAAATTCCCATTTTAGGTTTATTATTTCAATCAATTTTTGGCAAGGCCCACAAATACATGTTAGCCCCTTCTTGTCTAATCCCTGATTTTAAAGGGAGGTATTGATATTTCTGAAACCTTGATACAAAATATGAGTCTTTTTTGGATTATTTAGGAAAGGTTTAGCGTAATTCAAGAGTGTTTTAAGATATAAAGGAATATGGTTGTTGACACCTTATGATCTCATCTCATTTGAATATGACCCAAAGTCAACGGAAGGTAATAAACTGACAAGCAAAAAACCCAGCATCATAAATCATGTCACACCAAGTGGTTAGCACAATACTATGGTAAGTGTCTATATATGTATTGACGCTTAAGGCAGTATGGACTGATCTTTACAGAATTGTAGATCAGCTAGCGACATTGTTTTGAGCAAATTCAAACTGAAAGCAGGATCCAGCGTTTATACGCACCGAGTGGATTACCCAATATTCTTTGCAACTGTCTCAGCTCAGTCTAAAAATAGATTAACAGCCTACGTAGGCTAACAATGAAAAACCCTGGTTTTTTCTGATGATAAAAGGCCTCTGATTTTTCACAAAACTACTTTTCAGAATATTGTATTGAAAATGTATATTAGAGGGAATAAGAATAATCAAAATCTCTGACATGAAAAAAACATGGATAACTATCTTTAAAATCCATGTAAATTTATAAATGAGAATATATTGTAGAAAAAAAAGAAATTGCTTGCAATATGCAATTTTTTATTTTTCCACAATATTTCCTACTTTCTATTTTCATCTTCAAAACCTTTGAATTTGGATAGGTCTAAATTTTGCAAAGCAGGAAAGGATTATTAATCTCTTCTTACCTAAAGAAGGGTATTTTCAGATTATCTCCAGCCGCTATATGTGGACTCTTTATACTATAGTTCCACAGTACCCATGTTACCAGGATGTAGTCCAAATGGCTTTTATGTAATGGTAAATACACAATAGGTAATCCTCTCTGTTAAAAAATAGGAGGGTAAAGATATGAAGTATTCACAATCATTGTCAAACTGTTAATTACTTTATCCATTCCCATACAGTAACACTTTTTGATGTCCCTCAAGAAAACCAATTGGGAAAACACTGTGCATAGTGAAGAAATTGCTTGCAACAAGGAATTTCTTCATTTTCCAAGATGTTTTCCATCTAGAAAGTTGAAAAATCTACAAATTCTCAAATTTCAAATTGTCCGCGGAAAACCTTTCATTTTGGACCAGTCTAAAATTGTGCCGTCTGGTAATGGGTTAATGAAGAAAACTTCTGACATAACACAATATGGAATAAGACAGTATAAAGTGTGTAATAAGACAAGAGGCCCAGTGGGCCTTAACGGTCACCTGAGTAAAAGAGCACCAAGACAAGTGATTTTGTTTGAAAGAATTAGAAAAAGGTTTGGTTGAAATCCCCTCAGTAGTTCTTGAGAAGAAGATGAAAATGTTTAAAAGTTACCAAAAATGACCCCCTTTTGGCCCCCCTTTTAATTTTCACAAATCTGTATAATCAGTACCCAATGATGCTTTTCACCAAGTTAGTTTGAAATTGGCTTAGTACTTCATCAGAAGAAGGTGAAAATGTGAATTTTTTAACATGATGAACTTTGACCTCTGGGTGTGGCCCCATACATGACCCCAGGGACATGAATTTCACAATTTATAATATACCTGTCCTAGTTGTCATGCACACAGAATATTCAAGCTCTGGCATTAACGGTTTATTAGAAGAAGATTTTTAAAGAAGTACCAAAAATTTTGGCCCCTATTTGGGCCCCTTTGACCCCCATAACCCGTATTTTCACAAACTTGAATTGGCATCCCCCAATGATGCTTTCTACCAAGTTTGGTTGAAATCCGCCCAGTAGTTCTTGAGAAGAAGATGAAAATGTTTAAAAGTTAACGGACGACGCACGACGGACGACGCACGGCGACGGACAAATGATGATTGCAATAGGTCACCATGACCATTCGGTCAGGTGACCTAAAAAAACAAAACATCATAATAGCACAAAGAAGTTTTAAGCCTCATATTTCCTTCCATGCCAAACGATCCTTTTACAACACAAACTTCTTCAATATTTTTTTTACATTGTATAGATATGATATATATATATGTGTGTTTCTACATAATTTTGTGGAGTAGCTAGAGATTTCTTACCTCTGCAGCAGTTTTTATCACCTTGATCTGGCCTTTATGTACATACACAGAACTCAAGAGTAGACCAAGAAAATGGTGCAGAAACCATCCGCTAAACCTGTATAGAAAAGCAATGAAAGTGGTAGATTACTTAACCCATTCCAACACAACAAAATTTTAGACTCGTCAAAATTGAAGAAGTTGCAGACGGTAATTTCAAGTTGATGGGATTTTCAATTTTTTACGTCTTTTTGGAAAGAAAGTGGATAATGAAGAAATTGCTTGGTACAAGCATTTTCTTCATTTTCCACAATGTTTTCCAAAGCTTTTTTCTCCAGGGTCATAAAAAGGAGGGATTGTGTGGGATGGTTTAAGTAAATATACAGTGAGATTTTTCTGTTCACTATCATCGTTATTTCTTTTACTCATTACAACAAAATCATACATATGAACAGTTAACAAAATTTGCAGTTTCTTTCTAAAAGATTTGTCATCTTTGAAGTGAATGAAAAATTGTGAGATATGGAAAAATGCTAATAGATGCCTCCTTGTATGCCACCTTGATATAACATTTGTTTGTCTGTATTTCTGTTTATTTATCATCAATACCGTAGCACATCCCCATATGAGCAACGCCCCCAGATGATGGTTAGTTGTTACAGGGGATAGTGCAAGGATACAGGACGAAACTGCTGAGAGCTCCGCCTGGTTCTTTAATGTGCTCGATGGAGAGCACCCTCACATGGGGCCTTGATTTTACGTCTCATCCAAAAGACAATTAGTTCGTTAGTTAACGTTTGTTCAAAATCTACAGAAACAGACTGAACTAAGCTGTCAATCATAGAATCAGTCAAACAAACCATTTATTTAGACAGGAAGTCAGCTTTAAACTCTGACATCTATGTGAAGCAATGAGGGACAATCTCGGGTTATCTCCCTTGAATACTCTCCAGAAATACATTGGTCCCTATCAGTGTTTTACTTGGACTTTATCCTAGGTTTCTTTGCACTGTCTGGTTTTAAAATCAGCTGTATAATGCAAACTTTAGAGCTGGAAAATTCGTTTCATCTTGAAAATAAGTTTCTTTGTTATTTCTGAACCATAAACTAACACCATCAAGAGATTGTATTTATAATAAAACTAGAAAAGGCAAATAAAAAATCGCAACTTCCCCATACTGAACAAGGATAAAAACAAAGGTAATGAAGTGAAAGGACCAATGTACATTTTGGCACACCTCTGATGTAATGCTCACAGTACAAAGGGAAGATAACACAGGAATGTCCCTCATTCTGTTAGTTTGGCAACTTAAAACATTGTAAGAAAATTTTTTTCAAGCTGAAGTTACAATTTCTATGTCACCAACAAACGATTTTACTTATTTTGGAACATGTTACTGGCCAAAAGTTTCACAAAATAACGCTGTTAAATCCATTCCCATAAAGTGACGCTTTTGGACGCCACTAAAGAAAAACAATTGGGAAAACATTGTGTAAAATGAAGAATCTGCTTGTTACAAGCAATTCCTTCATTTTCCCACAATGTTTTCTACTAAGTTAGTGGAAAAAATTTGAAATTGCATAAACTTTAAATTGTAATCTGCAACTCCTTTCAATTTGGACCAGTCTAAAAAATTTTAGTCTGGGAATGGGTTAATACCAAAAAGTAGGAACTTAATGACATGGCCAGCCAAGTCAGTGGTTGGGTCAAGCAAATTGAAATCCATCAATTAGTTTCTAAGAAGATTTTTTAAAGGTTTCACCATATATGAAAATTAGCCCCGCTCATTAAAGCCAAGTTTTTCATCCAATCAGAATTCTTTGAAGAAATCTGATAAAGGGTCACCAAATGATCATTCCTATAAAATTTGGTTAAAATCCATCAATTGGTTTCTGAGAAGAAGAGTTTTAAAGGTTTCACCATATATGGAAATAATCCCCGCCAATTAAAGCCATGTTTTTCATCCTAACAAAATTCATTGAAGGAATCTCATAAAGGGCCACTTAAAGGTTATTCCTGTAAAATTTGGTTGAAATCCATCTATTTGTTTTTTAGAAGAAGATTTTTAAAGGTTTCACCATATATAGATTGGCCCTGCCCGTTTAAGCCATGTTTTTTATCCGATCAAAATTCTTTGAAGGATTCTGATAAAGGGTCACCAGAGGATCACTTCTGTGAAATTTTGTTGAATTCTGTTCAGTACTTTCTTAGGAGAAGATTTTTTAAAGTAAAAGTTTACAGACGGACGGACGCAGGCAGAGACAGAGACAAGACGGACACAATGCCATAAAAATACCTCGCTGGCTTTCAGCCAATGGAGCTAAACTGCATTTAGAGCTACCTCTCTAAACCCATGTCATGCTGAACTAGAATATTTCTGTCTTGACCAGAGGTATAGACAAAGATAAGCCTGTACATAAGTGCAGTGTGATCTTAGTCTGCACCACCTATTTGTCCCCTTAACCCATTCCAACTCAATCCCTCCTTTTTACGCCTCTTAAGAAAACAGCTTTGGAAAACATTGTGGAAAATGAAGAAATTGCTTGTATCAAGCAATTTCTTCATTATCCACAATGTTTTCTATCGAAAAAGATGAAAAAAATTATAATTCCATCATCTTGAAATTGTCGTCTGCATCTTCTTTCAATTTGGACCAGTCTAAAAATTTTGTCAAGTGGGAATGGGTTAATACAAAACTTGTTTTTAGAATTGATTTCTCAAAATATATATTGACCTACAATTAGTACTTCCAGTGCTCTTTGTCCTATCATTCATTTGGAATTCTGAAATAGGATTTTATTCAACATGACAAGGGTTAATAGTATAGATTACTCTTTTGATAATGCAGATATATTACTAGTTTCAAAAGAATGCCTTTAGTGATACGAGATATAAAATATTTAAGTTTTATGCACAAAGGTAACAACACAGATGACAGCAAGGCTATTGCAATGCAAGTTTTGAAAGTTTTCTTCAAAAAAAGCAGAGTAAAAAATTAGTGCATACTTAGTGAGAGCATTTACAACTCTGGCTTTCATTCCATTGAGAATTTCCTTGGACCTCTTCTCCAGTTTTGCCCTTTCCTTCTTAACTGTAGTAATGAAAAAGAATTTAACATATGGATCTTCATAAACAAGCATAAACTTTTACACAATTTAAATTTCTGTAGAAAAAAGGTATTGAAAACAATTTGAAGAAAATAGAAATTGCTTACTACTACAATAGTTCTACTCTATTTGGCACTTAATAGCCCTTCTCTGTAAGAACTTACATTTTCAAAGAAAGGATGTAACACAAAACATGTCATTTTTTTCTTTTTTTTTTTTTTGCATGCGAAAGAAACTTGCAGAAATTCCATTCAAGTTAAGTCAAATTGAAACTATAGTTGTGAGTTATGCACAGAAAAAATGCTAATAGACAGACGTATAGATGACAACTACTAACAATATTCTTCTCTACTGGACAGATAGGGGTACTTAAATTAAATCGACTTAAAATGACATTTTGGTCTGCAGCTTCTTCAAGTCTGAACCAGTCTAAATTTCCTTGGCAATATTTATTTCAGACTTCTAGTTAATAAGTTATATTCACCATCTTGGGCAAGTAACTCTTGCTGTATGACTTCCACCAACCTAGAGGGAAGAAAAGATGCAGTGAATCCTGTTAATTTGCAAAACCAATTTGTCAGCCTTTATGTTACTTACATCAGAAATCGAAATTAACCCTTGTCATGCTGTATAAATTACCTTACTGAATTGCTGTCAAATCAAAGGGCTGATAAAACTTGTTGTTCAAAAATCAATATTTCTTTTAGAAATCAATTTCATAAACAACTCTGAAATATACAAGCAGGGGGGTGTAGACTAAGATCAGACTGCACTTATGTGCAGGCTGATCTTGGTCTACAACTCCTGCTGAAACCAGAATATTCCTGGTTCAGCATGATAAGGGTTAAAAGAGTCTTTAGTCCTAAAAATCTAAAATTTGTGCATAATGCCAGTTGTAATTTAGCAGTGTGTTGTTATCAGGGGTAAAATAAATAGGAATCCACTGCGTTTATGAAATAATGCTTGGTATTGTGTTGTGCATTGTTTATCAAAATTTCTGCAAAATTTAAAATTTACTTTCATGCTCTGATATCAAACTGATTTCAAACAATGGATTCCTGGTATTTCTCTCGATAGTGCTACCATTACATCCTTTCCTAGCCTCCAGCTGCCTCCCACATAGGTTTACAATTATCCACCCATTGATGAGAGACAAATGTAGGAAAGAATATGAGCCACCCTTGGGGACCGAAACCCATGGCACACCATGATTGAGATTGGGAGTCTGATGCGCTACTAACTGCGTTATGACAGAGGCTCAATATGAATCTACGGTACTTTGTGTTTTGTGTTCAATACCTCAAAGAAAACAAAAAATCTTTGATAATCTCTTAAATAGAGGAGAACAAAGGCCCAATTAATTATGCATATAAACAACAACCTTTTAATCCAGCACAATTGGCTTATGCAACATTTTTGTGTATTTCCCATCATAAATTACCTAAACAAGTGCTCTAAACTTCTCAAATGTAACACTTGTAACATTGGTGACCACTAGCCTGTATATGAATGACAGATGACTTAGGATCACTCTGCCATTCCCGTAAACTTTGGGAACAGACCTTGGACATATATAAGGCGGAGCATAATGTAACAAAACCTTGCACTTTGTTAGCCAAAAAAAGTGTAGGAAAATGTAGAACGTAATCTCATTAATCTGGTTGGTGCGGAAGTCTGGAAATTGCTGAAAAATTTAAATTTCCTTTTTATGTTTTATGTTCTGCCCTAATTTGTTTCCTTTGAAGACCATTTGCATAACTGATAGCGCCATTTTGGAAGTTCGCTAAATGAATTTATAAAATAGTACTACCATGTACATCAAAAATTTGATTCATAGAACTGAACGAGAAGTTCCAGGCATTTCCCTTGAAATTTACACATGTATATCAAAATTCTCTACCCTGCATCTAATTTTTAAATAAAACATCTTAGTTTTTATCATTATATGATTCTGTTATGATTAGATGGTAGAATGTGAATATTCATACTGGCAGTGGAATAGGAATGTCAGTCAATTCCAACATAATGACACTTTTTGAGGTCCCCTAAGAAATAGGGCTTTGGAAAACATTGTGGAAAATGAAGAAATTGCTTGTCACAAGCAATTTCTTCATTAGCCACAGTGTTTTCTAACCAAAGAGACAAATATTTTCTTGATTTGATCAACTAAAAAGAGTCATCTGCAACTTCTTTCAATATGAACCAGTCTAAATTTTGTTGTTTGTTAATTCACTAGTCTTTTTAGAATTCCAAGCACAGCACCAATTCAACAACTGTTTGTTTACAAATACATAAGTGTGTGAGTGAATAATGTATAAAACTTTAAACCATTCCCATTCGGTTCATTGTTTGTAAAAAAGTAATTTCTTCATTGTCCACAAAGTTTCTTACCAAGAAAGACAAAGATTTATCAACTTGATATATCATCTGAATATTTTTCAATTAAGACCAGTCTAAAGTTTTGTTTTGTGGTAATGGGTTCAGTCTTTCAGTTTTTGTATGGAAAAATGATTAAGTTTAAAAAGACAGAGAGACAGATAGACAGACATCATATTCAAAATATAAGGTATGAGAGTTTTCTTGTCAAAGTGGGGCATTACAACCTATTTCTTCTTTTGCTTTGAAAATTCAGAGAGAGACTTGCCCTCAAATTAGTATACAAATGTAGCAAATAGTCTGTGTACTAGTGCAAAGTCATTTAGTTACCTACCTCTAATAAGCTAACACTGCCATGCTGAGATCAAGAAATTGTGACTAGTTTTTGTTCTCTATGAGTATACAAAATGTAGCAAATTGTCTTATATTGGTCCATATTCATTTAGCTACCTACCTTTTATTTGCTAACACCGCCATACTGAGATCAGGAAATTTGTGACTAGTTTTTGTTCTCCATGAGTATACAAGTGTTGCAAATTGTCTGTGTACTGGTCCATCATTTCTGAAATTTATCAAAGATAATTGAAGTCTATGACCATTAAAACTTCACACTCCTAAACCAGATGATAAAACTTAGACTGTTCCATTTTCAATAATGTCTTAGCCCATTACCAGATGACAAAATTTTGGACTGGTCCAAATTGAAAGGAGCTGCATACGATAATTTATGGTTAAAGAAATTCAAGAATCTATAAGTTTTCTTCTTAGAAAACATTGTGGAAAATGAAGATATTGCTTGTTACAAGCAATTCCTTCATTTTGCACTTTGTTTTCCCAATTGTTTTTCTTGCGGGGTGTCCAAAAGTGCCATTGTGTTGGAATGGGTTGAGCATCTATTCATAGACTGTAATTTAATAAAGACTTGGTTTAGCATGAATAGTGTAACTGCCCTTGTTACCTGGCCCACTTGCAGTGAGCACAACAAGAAGGCGTATTTGTTTAGTGTGACAGTAGGTACAAATTTGTCAAGGCCATAACTCTGATTTCAAAATAACTCTTCATCATGAGTAGGTGTGTCAACTAAAACAAATTTTCAGATCAATCCAAGGTCAAGGTCACAGTTCAAGGTCAAATATTCAAATTTAGCTTATCCAGAGCACATCCCCTACATGTGCATGAACTAAATTCATTGTTATAGGGATGAGTGTATTTTTCACTGGCAGGGCGTAGGGCGTTATGTTTAAGCCATGTGCTAAGGCAATTGCACTTTATACTCCAATAAACGCAGTGAAAAATACACTCGGCCCATATAATTGCAATACGTCTGTTTTCAAATCCGAAACGGATAGAGAGATGAAAATAAAAACAAATAAACAAACTGTGGGCGGAGTTACTTTTCTTTGACAGGCGTATGGATACATTGACACAGTTTATCGCTAGAGTCATTGTAACGGCGGACATTTTATTTCGTCGCTTGGGTTTTTTGAAATGGAAATTCAAACATTCGTTGGATTTATTTGGAATTATTATGAGGAAATACTAACTTTAAACTCTGTAAATTATGATATCTCGGTCGATAACAGTTAGAATTATGAATAGATGCTTTGTAATAGACAAGAAATATAAACCTACCACATGGACACGATGCATGCTGATGTGGCGAAGCCGATTCGACATCTCGGATTTACGGCTAATAAAGGTGAGTTTTTCGAAATCTTCATGTTTAAAACGAACATAATAATTGTTATAAGGACACTATTTGTTTATCTATTTATTGAAAATCCATGGAAGTATAAAGGAATTCGAGGAAATTGAAATTCAAAAGGTGATGACTATAAATAGTAACAAAACAAGTCTGGTATTTCTTGGAAGTGAATTCCCAATATCGGAAATTCCTGACCTTGTTTGTTTCTATTTTTGTCGAAAATAGTTCTGCCTTTTATCGAGGTATAAAGTGCAATTGATTTGATCACGTGATACGATTTGGGCCAATGAAAATACTCTATTTTGAAGTATTGCAATTATTGTTATTTAAAAGTTTATTCCAATTGAAACTGCAAACAAAAATTTGCTATGGGACAAAGGGGTAGACAACTGGAGCAATAACATACTAAGGCCCCTTTGGTGTATAATAAAATGAAACTAGCTATAGGTAGATTGACCATGATCAGGCTGCCTGTAATTGTTAACTGTATTTTCTAAAATTCCTGCTCATGCAGGAATATTCATGGATCAACCAGGTGAGGGGTAATAACACTTTTGTCAGTGGGTTATAGAAAATTATTCCATTCCCACACATTGATTCTTTTTGATATCCCTCAAGAAAAGGCCATTGGTAAATATTGTGTTAACCCTTTCCTGTTTTATGAAATTTTAGACTGATCCAATTTGAAAGAGGTTGCAGACGACAATGAAAAATGCTTGCCATTTGAAATCTGACCATCCTATGTGGTAGAAAATATTGTGGGAAAAGGAGAAATTGCTTGTTACAAGCAATTTCTTCTTTTTCCACAATGTTTTCTCAAGTGTAAAATCACAGTGACGTAAAATCCCCGGTTTTTCCAGGAAAGGGTTAAATAAATAAATTGCTTGTACCAAGCAATTTCTTAATTTTACACTCTATTTTCTATTCAAAAAGTTGAAAAAATCTAAATTATCCGCTTTAAATTGTCATCTGCAACTCCTTTCAATTTAGACCAGTCTGAAATTTGGCTATCAAGTAATGGATTAAATGAGTAACTAAGACAGATGCAATTCACCCGAAGTATTGGATGTGAGGTGATGTAAAATCTAAATAAGTTGTGAGGTAAATTAAATTTGAGTCATTGGACTTTGATCTTTGAAGATTCAGTTATAATCAAGAACATCAAGTATGCAGCAGTTTTGTGAAATCCATTCATAGTTGATAAAGAAATGCTGCCTTCACCAATCCTGACATTTTATTTCTAACTGTGACCTTCAGCTTGGGCATGTTAGAAACAAGAGGGCCAGAATGGCCCTAAAATCGCTCACCTGACTAATGTAAGATGATTCGAAGTTTTGCCAACACTTTTGAAAAGGAATATCCATTTAAGTTTAGTTGAAATTGGCCCAATGGTTACTGAGGAGATGTTCAAAGTATTTGGGCCTAAATCAAAATTCTGCAAACACCTTTTGAATAAGGTCACAAAGGAACATTCATGCCAAGTTTTGTTGAAATTGGCCAAATGATTACTGAGGAGAAGATATTTTAAGATTTCTAAATAAAATACTGTCCCACCCTGCTTCGCTCATATTTGAGCGTCAATCTAATTTCACAAACAACTTTTGAAAAAGGTTCATCCAAGGAACATTCATGCCAAGTTTAGTTGAAATTGGCCCAATGCTTACTGAGGAGAAGATATTTATTTAAACATTTCTAAATAAAGAAACAGCCACGCCCATATATGGGCGTCAATCAAATTTCCTAAACATGATTTGAAAAAGGTCACCCAAGGAACATTCATGCCAAGTTTGGTTGAAATTGGCCCAAAGGTTACTGAGGATAGGATGTTTAAAGATTTCTAAGTCAAAAACTGCCACGCCCATATTTGGGCATAAATCAAAATTTCGCGAACAACTTTTGAAAAGGGTCTTCCAAGGAACATCCATACCAAATTTGGTTAAAATTGGCCCAATAGTTACTGAGGAGAAGATGTTTAAAGATTTCAAAGTCAAAAACTGCCACGCCCATATTTGGGCGTGAAACTAAATTCTGCAAACAACTTTTGAAAAGGGTCACACAAGGAACATTCATACTTAATTTTGTTGAAATTGGCCCAATGGTTACTGAGAAGATGATGTTTAAAGATTTCTAAGTCAAAAACTGCCACGCCCATATTTGGGCATAAATCAAAATTCCACGACCAACTTTTGAAAAGGGTCACCCAAGGAACATTCATACCAAATTTGGTTGAAATTGGCCAAATGGTTACTGAGGAGAAGATGTTTAAAGATTTCAAAGACAAAAACTGCCACACCCTGCCACGCCAATATTTATGGGTCAATCAAATTTCTGCGACCAACTTTTGAAAAGAGTCACCTAAGGAACATTCATGCAAAGTTTGGTTGAAATAGGCCCAATTGTTACTGAAGAGAAGATGTTTAAAGATTTCAAAGTCAAAAACTTCCATGCCCTGCCACGCCCATATTTGGGCATAAATCAAAATTCTGCGAACAACTTTTAAAAAGAGTCACCCAAGGAACATTCATGCCACATTTGGTTGAAATTGGCCCAATGGTTATTGAGGAGAAGATGTTAAAAGATTTCTAAGTCAAAAACTGCCACGCCCTGCCACGCCCATATTTGGGCATAAATCAAAGTTCCACGAACAACTTTTGAAAAGGGTCACCCAAGGGACATTCATGCCAAGTATGGTTGAAATTAGCCCAATGGTTACTGAGGAGAAGATGTTTAAAGATTTCTAAGTCAAAAACTGCCACGCCCTGCCACACCCATATTTGGGCATAAATCAAAATTTCGCAAACAACTTTTGAAACATTCATACCAAATTTGGTTGAAATTGGCCCAATGGTTATTGAGGAGAAGATATTTAAAGATTTCAAAGTCAAAAACTGCCACGCCCTGCCACGCCCATATTTGGGGGTCAATCAAAAATCCACGAACAACTTTTGAGAAGGGTCACCCAAGGAACATTCCTACCAAGTTTGGTTCAATTCCGCCCAGTAGTTACTGAGGAGAAGATGTTTAAAGAATTGTTGACGCCTTCCGACGCATGACGGACAAAAGGCGATACCAAAAGCTCACCTTGAGCACGTTGCGCTCATGTGAGCTAAAAACATATTGCATGACATTACTTCTCATCATTGAGAATAGCAGTTCCAAGCTATGTTGAAACACAATCCCAAGTGTTGGATATATCAACCAAATGAGATAATTTTGTCATTTGACCTTCAACAGCTACCTATTTACTGACCACTAGTTTAATAAATCCTATATTAAATGAAATCTCATTCAATACCTCTATCTATTTGATGAAAGATTCATGAGTCAATGCTTACCTTAATTCATGCTTTACATCAAGTAAATTTCTGATACCTTCTGTACTGCAAGCAGAAAACTGGAAGTCTTTCTGTCAAGGAAAGAAAAAGTTTTATACTTTTATTACAAAGATATTCTGGTTTGGTTTCTTTATTGTATTTGTTGTTGTCTTTATTATTTTTCTGGCACAGCATGGCTCAGAGGTTAGGGTAGCGGCTATCGGGTAGGGGTAATCTGACAGTTATCAAAGGTTACAGATTTGAGTCCCAGCCACACAACTGGACACATAGATATGACCATGGACAAGATATTTCAGATCAACTGGCCTAGTATGGTGATACCCTGGTAGCATATGAATTAGACAGCGTTGCTGTGGTTTAACGGAATAATTATTCAAAACCCTTTTTTCAGAACTACAGTAAAGTCAACTCTGTTAACATTGAAAAGTTTAACCCATTACCAGACGGCAAAATATTACACTGGTCCAAATTGAAAGGAGTTGCAGACGACATTTTTAAGTTTATGAAATTCTAGATTTGTTCAACGTTGTTGATCAGAGATAGACAGCACATATGTGTATATGATCTTAGTTAAGCTGCCAATCACAACAAGAATATTTCATGTCCAGCATCACATAGGTAAATCCATTCTTCTTGATTACTGAAAATAGTTTGACTCTTTCATTCTATTAACCCTTATCATGCCGAATAAAATCCTTTTCGAAAATGCATTAAAATCAAAGCTCTAGAAGTATTTCTTTTGAAAATTGATTTTATAAACAATTCTGACTTGAACAAACAAGTAGTGCAGATTAATATCTGACAGCACATAAGCGCAGGCTGATCTTTGTCTTTACCCCCTGACATAACAGGAATATTTTGGGTTCAGCATGACAATTGTGAACATACAGAATACTTGAAAGGATCTTACCTGGCTGTTGGGCATACAGTTGCAGCAATGACCCATCAGGGGGCGTGACACAATAAAGTGTTCTGGCAAGATGGTGGGCATAGTCTTAAACTGGGCTATGATACTGTTCTGTACCTAAAGAAATCAATCATTAGCATTAACCTTTTTACCCTCCAAATAATATTTGTTCGTACAATTAGAAATAAGGACAAACAACATTTCAAAATGTGATAGATTTGAACATTATGTGCCCTATTCAGTAAAAAAATATTGTGAATAAAGAAGAACTTGCAAGTTACTTGTAAGCAAATTCTCATTTTCCCCACAATATTTTCCCAATTCATTCAAGAAATGAAGAGAATATTTCTTTTCTTTTCATTGATATATGAACCTAAAAATCATATTTCAATACAACAAGACAACATGTCTTTAGTCTCCCATTCAAAAATCATTAAAATAATTTGAATAGGCTTAAAAGAAATAACGTGAAGATTTTCAGTTGGTTTACATCTAAAAAAACCCAACTTAACCTCTTGATAATCCTAGCAAGCACCTGCATTTTGATAGGTTCAGTAAAAAAGGCTCCTAAAAACATTGTGAGAAAAGAGAATTGCTTATAACATTTTTTTTTAATGCTTTCCCTTTCTCACTATGAATTCTACAGTAAATGCCAATTATTTCTTAGTTCATACAAACTTTGATATATTGTCTACAACTTTTTCAATTTGAAGCACCCTAAAAAGTTGTCTGGTAATTTGAATAACAAGAGTTTTAACGCATTACAACACATCTAAAATTTAGACTGATCCAAATTCAAGGATGTGGCAGACAACAATTTCAAGCTGATAGAATTTCAAATATCTCTTATCATTCTGGTTAGAAATCAATGTTTTCTTGAGGAACGTAAAAAGGCGGGATAGTGTGGCAATGGTTAAAAAGAAATATTCACAAATAGTACTAACGGTTTCTGCTGGGACAGTCACAGTTCGATTTCTATCTTTCGTACGCCTTCTATGTAGTGGCTGTAGATTCTGACCATGAAACTTTTGTTGCCATTTCTTTCTTCCACTGTCAATTACTGTATCTGCCGACAGCATAGCAGGGGGTTCTCTGTCTTGGCCTCTTGAATTCCAGCTTGACCCGTGAGGCGGACCTCTCTTCTGCCATTTGGCAAACACATGGTCCAAGTCAGGCAGCTCAGCTACAGGCATTTCTATTCACAGTGTTTCATCCTTTAATTATAAATTTAATGAACTTTAACAAAAAGAACATTCTGTATTACAAAATTTGTATCTCCCTATTCAAGCATGTCAAATGAGGAACAAGCAAAAATAGAAAAGATATATAACCACCATCCTACAGACATTGATTGTCTTTGAATGAATCATTTTGAACTTTTAGCAAAAGTAGAATAGTATCTGTTTTCTAAGGAATTTTTTTCTATAACAATTTGTTATTAGGTGACCAAAATGTTGTAGATACAGCTTGAAAAAAGCTGTATTTACAACATTTTGCTCACCAGATGACAAAATGTACCAAATAATAAACTTACCCGCTCATAGGAACAAAGGAAGCTAATAATACCCTAATAATTTTATAAGAAAGGAGAAATGACAAATTTATTTACAAATATTATCCACGAAAATCCCTCTATTCTCAAGACTGGCCCCCCCTCCCCCCTTCAAACTGCAACTGTTATAAAATTAGTCACCCCCCTCCCCCTGACATATGACATAACCATGTACGTTTAACTTTTATGATATGAGATATCCATAATCGAGACATTACTATTTTGGCAAAGTTGACTGCTTACTGTTTAATAGAATGGGAGGTCTACCCCTAATCATAAATTGACAACGTAAGTTTCTTTATGATTAATTAACTGTCACTTAAACAGAGGCCCACAAGGACCTAAGACTCTCTACTGGCTAATAAGTTTTTCCCTTAATTCAATCTAATATTTAAGAAACTTCTTTCCTTAACCCTATCCTGGTTAATCCCTCGATTTTACGTCCCTGAGTTTTTATACTTAAGAAAATATTGTGGGATAAGAAGAAATGGCTTGTAACAAGCAATTTCTTCTTATCCCACAATATTTTCTACCCTATAGTTTGGTTACTTTATAAATTTCACTCACTTTTAATTGTCGTCTGCAACTTCTTTGAAATTGAACAAGTCTAACTGTGGACTTTATCAAGTAAACAAGAATATTTTAGTCAAATTCCAAAAGGCCCCTTCTCATATATTTTCTAACTAATCCACTCCATTTCTGGAAACTTCCATATTAAATAATTTGAGTAAAATCCATTATTAATGTTCCTTTTTCCATGTTTTCCAACAAAACTATTCCATTTCTGAAAGGAACTTCCTTATGACCCTTCAATCAATTCTGGGAAAGTTTCAAAAGAAACCAAAAATAGTCATGAACTTTATCATGTATATGAGAATAATTTACAGGAAAATACTTAAGGCCCCTTTTCCATTTTTATCTGATGGATCCCTTGTTATCTAGGGATCCATTCTATTTTTGACAGGAACCTTCTTTACAACCCTTTGAAAGTTTCAGGGGAATAAGATTTTATAACAATTAGCCGTTGTTTTTACCCTTTCCTGTTCAATCCTAGGTTTAACCTGTTTTTCTCTTGAGAAAACAAAGTGGAAAAAGAAGAAACTGCTTGTGACAAACAATTTCTTGTTTCTCCATATCTTTTGTACCCTAAAGAATGCTTATTTTTCAAATAAAATTGATTTTGAATTGTTGCCTGCAAAACCTTTGAATTTTTGGCAGGCCTGATATTAAGAAAAATACGAAAGGGTTAACCCCATTACCAGACAGCTAAATTTTAGTCTGGCCCAAATTGAAAGAAGTTGCAGACAACAATTTAAAGCTTATAAAATTTTGTATTTTTTAACTTTCTGAGTAGAAAACATTGTGGAAAATGACGAAATTGCTTGTCATAAGCAATTTCTTTATTTTCCACATTGTTTTTCCAAGGCTTTTTTCCTTTGGGATGTCTAAAGGCGTTAGAGTGGGAATGGGTTTAAAGGCCCTTACACAAAATAATGTTATTTTTGACCTCAGTCTAACCGCCATGTCAAAGATAAGCAGGTGCGGATAGCTATCTGACAATTGTACCGGAAATCGTACATTGCACTGTTACGTAAAATGTTCACAATGCAGTATAGAAAAATCATTTACAAGCAAATTCTCGAGACCAATAAAATAACCCATAGTCAATACAAGCTTTCATTGCAGTTGATTGTTTAATTAATTATTTTGTAGAATCTATATTGATTAATCTTGTTAATTAGCTTTTAGTCTAGTGTTGTTGCAATCAGATTGCATGCTCAACTCCATTCTCTAAAAATAAAGTTTTACACTGGTCCAAATTCAAAGGAGTTGACTGTTGTAGACAGCAATTTAAAAATTGATGAGATTTTAGATTTTTTCAAATTTCTGCGTAGAAAACATTGTGGAAAATGTAAAAATTGCTTGTAACAAGCAATTTTTGCATTTTACACAATGTTTCCCATATTGTTTTGCTTGAGGGATGTCAAAAAGTGTCACTGTGTGGGAATGGTTTAACCCGATTACCAAATGACAAAAAAACTTTAGAATGGTGCAAATTCAAGATGTGGCAGTGCACAATTCCAAGCTAGTGAAATTTTACATTTTAACAAAAACATTGTAGACAATGAATAACATAATATATGTCTTGTTAAAAGCAATTCTTACATTGTCCACAATGTTTTCCAAAGCATTTTTAAAGGTGCATGCTATGATCTATGAATTCAAATGAACCTAAATTAATAATGTTATTACTTTTTGGAAATTAATTTGTCACAATTCAAATATTTGTTCATATATTATCTGTATAGGATGTATTTGTTATCATCTCTGCAAGATAAACAAATTTTAGCTCTACGAAGGCAAAAAGAGCTATAGCAATGATGTTACATTGACATGTTTCCCACCCTGCGTCCATGCATCCGTCTGTCCATTAACTTTTCCTTCTTAACATTCTGGAGTCCATACGGTAACCCTTTAACCCATTACCACATGACAAAATTTTGGACTAGACTAAATATAAAGATGTTGCAGACAACAATTTCCAATTAATGCAAATTCAAAAATCTTCCATCTTTCTGAGCAAAAATCATTGGGAGAATTTAAGAAATTACATGTTGCAGTTTCTTCATTCTAAAAATGAATCATCAAGCTTTTTACTTTTTTTTTTGGGGGGGGGGCATGAAAAGTGGGATCAAGTGGGAATGGGTTGAGGTATATGAATTTTGTATCTTATTTCCTAAAAAAAAATCATGAAAGAACACATTCTCAAAACAGAAAAAAGCAACAAACAATTATTCTCTTTCTAGCAAAGTTTCTACTAAGCATGATATTTATTTTCTAATAAAAAATTACTGCTTTTTATTTAGGAGATGAAGAGAATATTTTTTGTTTTCGTGGAGGTATTCATACATTGTGTGATTAGGTTTTTTCTGTTCATACCTCCATGAAAACAAAAAGTATTCTCTTCATTTCTTATAATTTAATAGTATCGAGCGAAAAAAGCAAAAACCCTACATCTTTTGATACCTTTTTGTATGGGACTATTTTGTGCGGAAGCATACAAAATCACTGCGTGCTCAAAATTTTGTTCATGGAGGTATGAATTAAATTTTTAGAGCAATCAGAACGCTCGTTTTTGATAGACAAAACTAACAATTAAATTATTATTGTTTGTTTTTGAATTCTTGATGTTGAGTGCTTGAAAGTGAACAAACTAGAGTTGCTTGAGTGCATGTATCGCTCCAAAGGCCTGAATGTACTGATAAGCAAATAGTATTTTCAGGAGTTCAATATATGTAAACTGAATTGTCCTTGCCATATCTGGCAAATATATCAGGTCAGTAAAATATTTGAAGTTCTGGAGAAGCAATTAAAAGTTTTTACTGCTTTACAAAAGCCAAATTGCGTTAGGTAAAAATTCATTCCCTAACTTAGATGAAAATGCATTTACAAAATTATTACTGTATACCATATACAGACATAAGCCACAACCATTAAAGCCATGTTTTTTAACCAATCAAATTTGTATGAAGGAATCTGACAAAGAGTCACCTGAGAATCACTCCTGCGATATTTGGTTGAAATCCCTCAACAGGTTTCTGAGAAAAAGATTTTCAAATATTCAGAATATATTCCATATATGGAAATTAATTATCCCTCACTGAAAAGCCATGATTCTCATCCAGTCAAATTCTTTGAAGAAATCTAATAAAGGGTCTCTAAAGAAAATCTCCTATGAAATCTGGTTGAAATCAATCAAAGGGCTTCTGAGAAAAAAGATTTTTAAAGTTTTCACTGAATACCATATATGAAAATTAGCTTGAAAGTAGATATTGTTTATAATATCCCTCTCCATTTCTATCCTCTTCCCCCCAAGGACAAGCCCCTTGGAATCTGAGAGGATTTGATTTTAGCTATTTTGAAAGGGGTCAATATACTGATGTTTCATGCAAGATATATGGGTTTACACCTTCCGAATTAAATGAAGATTTTTAAGGTGTTTTTTTTTTAATTTCTCATTTTTTGCCATATAGCAAGCAGCATCATAAAAGGATTTTAGTTCTTTTAGCTATTCTGAAAGAAGACTCCCTATGAAACAATACTGCCAAATTTGGTAAAATTGGCCTAATGGTTTGGGAGATGTCATTTAAAACAAGAGGACCATGATGATCCTAAATCGCTCCTCTGAGTATGAAGGTTCATTACTTTATGATATAAACAAAATAGCAAAGCCCTCTGTCTAATTATTTTGGTGAAGATGTCTAAGGATTTCTCTTTCAATCCTAGGTATATGGATGATCCAACCATATAGCACTAATTTCCTGAATATGGTAATGCTTTGAAGTATAGACATCAAAACATACCAAGTATAAAAGGTCTAGGCCTAATGGTTTAGGAGAAGAAGGTTTTCAAAGATATCATTAATTATTCCTAACTAAAATTAGGGATTGCACAGAAAAGGGCTACTTCTTTTTGAGTAATTTGGTAGAGGGTCAATGGCTGATGATATGTACCAAATATCAAAGCTCTAGGCTTTATGGTTCAGGAAAAGAATATTTCAAAGATTTCCTTTTTTATTCCTTTGTAAAATCAGGAATTGCACAGAAAAGGGCTAATTTTCAGAGTATGATAATTCTTTGAAGTATTTAGGTAGAGGGTCAATAGATGATGATATGTACCAAATATCAAAGCTCTAGGCCTTATGGTTTGGGACAAGAAGATTTTTAAAGTTTTCCTTCTTTTATTTTATGAAAAATCAGGGATCGCCCAGAAAAGGGCTAATTTTCATAATACAGTAATTCTTTTAGGTATTTGGTAGAGGGTCAATAGATGATGATTTGTACCAAATATCAAAGCTCTAGGCCTTATGGTTTGGGAGGAGAAGATTTTTAAAAGATTTCCTAAATAATTTCTATTTAATATCAGGGATCACAAAGAAAAGTGCTAATTTTCATAATACGGTAATTCTTTGAAGTATTTTGGTAAAGGGTCAATAGATGATAATTTGTACCAAATATCAAAGCTCTAGGCCTTATGGTTTGGGAGGAGAAGATTTTTAAAAGATTTCCTTCTTAATTTCTATGTAATATCAGGGATCACAAAGAAAAGGGCTAATTTTCATAATACAGTAATTCTTTGAAGTATTTTGGTAAAGGGTCAATAGATGATAATTTGTACCAAATATCAAGGCTCTAGGCCTTATGGTTTGGGACAAGAAGATTTTTAAGATTTCCTTCTTTTATTTTATGTAAAATCAGGGATCGCCCAGAAAAGGGCTAATTTTCATAATACGGTAATTCTTTTAGGTATTTGGTAGAGGGTCAATAGATGATGATTTGTACCAAATATCAAAGCTCTAGGCCTTATGGTTTGGGAGGAGAAGATTTTTAAAAGATTTCCTAAATAATTTCTATTTAATATCAGGGATCACAAAGAAAAGTGCTAATTTTCATAATACGGTAATTCTTTGAAGTGTTTTGGTAAAGGGTCAATAGATGATAATTTGTACCAAATATCAAGGCTCTAGGCCTTATGGTTTGGGACAAGAAGATTTTTAAGATTTCCTTCTTTTTTTTTATGTAAAATCAGATATCGCCCAGAAAAGGGCTAATTTTCATAATACGGTAATTCTTTTAGGTATGTTAGAGGGTCAATAGATGATGATTTGTACCAAATATCAAAGCTCTAGGCCTTATGGTTTGGGAGGAGAAGATTTTTAAAAGATTTCCTAAATAATTTCTATTTAATATCAGGGATCACAAAGAAAAGTGCTAATTTTCATAATACGGTAATTCTTTGAAGTATTTTGGTAAAGGGTCAATAGATGATAATTTGTACCAAATATCAAAGCTCTAGGCCTTATGGTTTGGGAGGAGAAGATTTTTAAAAGATTTCCTTCTTAATTTCTATGTAATATCAGGGATCACAAAGAAAAGGGCTAATTTTCATAATACAGTAATTCTTTGAAGTATTTTGGTAAAGGGTCAATAGATGATAATTTGTACCAAATATCAAGGCTCTAGGCCTTATGGTTTGGGACAAGAAGATTTTTAAGATTTCCTTCTTTTATTTTATGTAAAATCAGAAATTGCCAAGAAGAAGGCTAATTTTCATAATACTGTAATTCTTTGAAGTATTTTGGTAGAGGGTCAATAGATGATGATTTGTACCAAATATCAAAGCTCTAGGCCTTATGGTTTGGGAGAAGAATATTTTTTAAGATTTCCTTCTTTATTTCTATGTAAAATCAGGGATCGCCCAAAATTTCTTTATATCTATATAAATGGCTCAGACCTTGGGATCAAATGGTAATGAATTTTACAAAATTAGAAAGAGGTCAATATACTGATGTTTCATGCAATATATCAAGACTTTATGCTTCTTGGTCAGGAGAAGAACTTTCAAAGATTTTTTTCAAAATTTCACTTTTGTTGTCATGGCAACCAGAGTTTTTCGTTGTTTTAGCTAATTTCAAAGGGGGGCACCCATGAAAACATTTCTGCCAAGTTTGGTTAATATTGGGTCAATGGTTTGAGAGGAGATGTCATTTAAAAAAAACTTAGTTCTAAACAGACCCCACCACCCCGTGGCTTTGTCCCTGAAGACAGGCAGATAATGACTTTACCTATTTGAAAGAGGTCAATGTACTGATGTTTCATGCAAAGTATCAAGGCTCTATTTCTTCTGGGTCATGACAAAATTTTTGAAGGCTTCTTTAAATTGCGCTTTTGTTGCCATAGCAACCAGAATTTTCAATGGATTTCAATTCTTTTAGCTATTATGGGGGCCACCTAAGGAACATTTCTGCCAAATTTGGTTGAAATTGGCCTAATGGTTTTGGAAATATAGTTTAAAGAGACTGTTGTTGGAAGATGGACACCAGACGACAGACAGACAAACATATGGTGATTACAATAGCTCACTTGAGCACTTAGTGAGGTAGAAGTTTATCTACTCAATCAATTACATGAACGACTCCTACCATGCTGAGACTAAAGCAACACCTCCTTTTTATTTCATAAAATACTTCAGCTAATCAAGCATCAGGACAAGAATAGTTCAAGTTCAAGTTTTTTTTCAAATTATCTTTTCTTTTTATCTTTCCCCATCAGAATAAATCATTTATATATTTCTTCCGTTTTTAGAAAGAGTGAACATTTGGTTCAAGGATTTACCTGATTAAGTTTTACTTGTCCTTCACACATACAACTTTTGACAATGAACTTGAGATATGAAAGATAAACTTAAGATAATTTTTGTCAACATCCAAGTAGCTTCACACTCATCACTTGATGCAAAATGAGTAACTCGTTACCACACAGTGATGAAATTTGCCTTTGATATAACCTTTAACACATTTCCACACTATGACGCTTTTGGATGCCCCTCGAGAAAAAACATTTGGGAAAAGATTGTGTAAAATTAAGAAATTGCTTGATAAAAGCAATTTCTTCATTTTCCACAATGTTTTCTACATAGAAAGTTGAAAACAAGAGGACCATGATGGTCCTATATCACTCCCCTGAGTGGCTTTACGATATAATATACAAAATATCAAAGCCATACACCCTCTCATTCTGGAGAAGAAGATTTTTTTTAACGATTTTCTCCTTTAATCCTAGGTAGATAAGGATCCAAACATATTGAGCTAATTTCAAGAGTATGGTAATTCTTTGAAGTACTTTGGTAGAGGGTCAATAGGCATTAATACATAACAAATATCAAAACTCTAGGCCTAATGGTTTAGAAGGAGAACATTTTTTATGATATCCTTCATAACTCCTTTCTGGGATTGCACAGAAAAGGGCTTATTTTAAGATTACAGTAATTCTATGAAGTATTTTAGTACAGGGTCAATAGGCATTATTACACACAATTATTAAAGCCCTTGGCCTTATGGTTTAGGAGATAATTTTTGAAGTTTTCCTTCTTTATTTCTATGTAACATCAGAGATCGCACAGAAAAGGGCTAATTTTCAGAGTATGGTTATTCTATGAAGTTTTTTGGTAGATGGTCAATAGATGATGATTTGTACCAAATATCAAAGCTCTAGGCCTTATGGTATGAGTGAAGAAGACTTTTATAGATTTCCATCTTTATTTCTAAGTAAAATCAGGGATCGCACAGAAAAGGGCTAATTTCAGAATACGGTAATTCTTTGAAGTACTTTGGTAGAGGGTCAATAGATGATGATTTTTACAAAATATCAAAGCACTAGCCTTATGGTTTGAAAGAAGAAATTTTAAAGTTTTCCTTCTTTATTTCTATGTAAAATCGGGGATTGCACAGAAAAGGGCTATTTTCAAGAATACTGTAATTCTATCAAGTATCTTAGTACAGGGTCAATAGGTATTATTACACACAATTATTAAAGCTCTTGGCCTTATGGTTTGGGAGAAGAAGATTTTTAAATTTATGCATCTTTATTTCTAAGTAAAATCAGGGATCGCACAGAAAAAGGCTAATTTTCAGAATACGGTAATTCTTTGAAGTACTTTGGTAGAGGGTCAATAGATGATGATTTGTACAAAATATCAAAGCACTAGCCTTATGGTTTGAAAGAAGAATTTTAAAGTTTTCCTTCTTTATTTCTATGTAAAATCAGGGATGGCACAGGAAAGGGCTATTTTTTAGAATATGGTAATTCTATCAAGTATCTTAGTACAGGGTCAATAGGTATTATTACACACAATTATTAAAGTCTTTGGCCTTATGGTTTGGGATAAGAAGATTTTTAAATTTTTGCATCTTTATTTCTAAGTAAAATCAGGGATTGCACAGAAAAGGGCTAATTTTCAGAATACGGTAATTCTTTGAAGTACTTTGGTAGAGGGTCAATAGATGATGATTTGTACCAAATATCAAAGCTCTAGGCCTTACAGCTTTGGAGGAGAAGATTTTTTAAGTTTTTTCACTCTGTTGCTATGGCAACCAGAGTTCTTCATGGATTTCAATTCTTTGAAGTTATTTGAAAGAGAATGACCTAAAGATCATTTCTGTGAAGTTTGGTTGAAATTCCATGGTTAGTTTAGGAGGAGAAGATTCTTTAGTAATTGTGAACAGACAGACAGATAAGCTTGTTTTGAATGAGTGACTTTGACCTGTGACCTTGATCTTTTTCAAATAAGAGATTAACTCATGATGGAGAACAATTGTACTATGTCTCACTCACTGCAAGATGGCTGGAGATAAATTACAAGTTTATGCCATGAATTATAGCTATATTAATTTGGAGGAGGTGGGGTGGGCAAAAATAAATGTTAGGGGCACTCAAACAAATTATGAATTCAATACAATACATGCGTATTTACAAGTTTTTTACTCAATCCAATAAATCCCATACAATCACAAAATTATTTTGTATTATCCACATGTCAAAATTGTCTAGTCCCTTATTCATTTAATTTTCTTCTAAAAATCAATTAAACATCTGAAAATCCAGGTGTGCTAGGTTGTCATTAAAATTGACAATTATAGGAGATTACTTCCTCATATTGAACCCTTGTTATTGTTATATCAACACATTACCAGATGTCAAGATGTCCAAATTAAATGAAGTGGAAAACATTAATTTGAGTTGATGAAATTTTGAAAATCCTTCATCTTTGGGGTAGAAAACATTGTGGATAATGAAGAAATTGCATGTGACAAGCAATTTCTTCAAATTCCACAATGATTTCCTACGCCTTTTTCTTGAGGGTGAACCGTGTGGGAAAGGGTTAATCCATGGCCCCGTAACACCTATTTGTGTCGGCCCGATTAATTCAGCTGAGAGCACTCAACTTCCAACCTTGAAATTGTGGGTTCATGCCCCGGGCTGACCATACTAAGTAACAAACTAACTCTCTTTTGGCCGAGACAATAAATAGGTCCACATGTGACTGTGCTATACGCCCAGTATGTTGAAAACGAACCAGAGCGCCTCGTAGTTTCATCCTGTACCCTTGCACTATAGACCAGTACCGCTTTGTTAAAGTCGACAGTGGTACCAGTCTACTTGCACTATTCCCCAAAAA
The DNA here is from genome assembly GCA_946902895.1 of Fragum fragum. NCBI lineage: Eukaryota > Metazoa > Mollusca > Bivalvia > Cardiida > Cardiidae > Fragum > Fragum fragum. The sequence continues at coordinate 38,552,445 of OX336374.1, forward strand.
CAAGTAACCATCCTTTAGGGATATTCATAGTATTGGCTAATGCTATAGTAGCAAAGATTAATAAATGAAAATACACAACAAATTTTATTAACAACATTCAACACCTAGATAATAACAAGATCTTAAGAATAACTAAATACCATCCTCGGATACCCCGGGGTCTCCTTATTTGCTACGCTACATCGACGTAGCGTTGATATGTCGATGTAGCATAGAAAATAAGGAGACGGTGACCCCTGGGTATCCGAGGATGACTAAATACATGCATATAAAACTGTAACTTTAAATTCAATCCATTCCCAAAAGATCCCATGCTTTTAGGAACATTCAAGAAAAACACTTTTGAAAATATACTCGAAATTGTTACAAGCAATTTCTTCATTTCCCAATGTTTTATAGCAATGTGAAATGAGATATTCATTATCAGTTCAACTATCCAGTAATATATCTAGTCTACATTCAGAAAAATTTAGTTTTATAGCTATAGATTTTTTTATCCTTTGGCTGTTATACTATTTATATAATACCTCAGGGTAGACTTTAGATGAATGCATATATATGATGACCCTTTCCTATACAATCAGTCAGTTTTCATGACCCAAAGGCATTGTATCATGGAAACCAATATGAGGGGCGAAAATTTCTTTTTGCCAACCTTTCAGCCAATTTGAAATTTCTTTCATCAATTTCGAATAACTGTAGCCAGATTCCCAGCCATTGTAGATATTTTTAAAAATCAATAAGATTTTTCTGAGGATTTTTCAATCTTTCATTTACAATATAAAACATCTTATTTATTCAATCATTTATTTTAATTGTTTTTAATTTCATGACAATTAAAAAGATTAAAATTTCAAAAGTATTTTTGAAAAATTAAAGATTGATTTGGTACAAAAGAGATGAAATAGTCCATGTCAGTCAAATCCTATTTTGGATTGCATTGGTATTTTTTTTACTGTGCCAGTCATTCTATCATTTCAAAATCTATATTAGTAACAAATGAAATAGACTTCCTTTCCATTTCATAACTTGTCTATGTGTTGAATAATAAAATTAGTAAACTGTATATAGAGTGTAGCGTTTTATCTGACTTTTGGTAGAGTGGTCAGGCTGACCCGCTTCAGCTGATAGATAGGTAATACAAACAGTTATCAGTTACAGCTCTTCTCCATCTTCTTCAGTCTTAACTTTAAATGGAAGCATGTCAGAGATCATAACCACATTATCTACAGTTTTAGATGTATTCTGTCATTATTTTCTTAGTTTTATATCTAAACCATTGCATTTTATCTTTAGCAAATAAAAAATGGATAAACAAGGTAGAAAAATAGATGAAAGTAAAACTCCAATCTGGGGCTTATTTTGGAAAATCAATAGCAGCTTGAAGCCGATTTATGCACCCATCCAAACCATGTTGAAATTCTAAATTGTAATGTCTTGTAGATTTTTCTCAAGCTTTATTTAAAAAAAAGTCATTTACTGCTGTAGTAGCCTGTACTAAAGACCGACATGCATTTATCTCATGTCAGATGTTGAATCAGTGAGTGACCTCTACACTTACGGTCTCACGTTGCAACATAATGACATTCACACGTGGATGAAGGTCTATATAAATCAAGTTCAAACACAGATTTACATAGTAAAATGTGACAAAGTCAATAATTTACCTAATAAAACGGTGCTTTATATTTTTTCTTCAGTCCAGCTAATGTCTTTTTTCCTAGAAAAGTGTTGATCGATTTTTGTCCTCAGATAGATTGAGATCAATAATTGCGCATCTTGATTATTGAACAATAACAAATTTTAGCATGTTATAAAGAAAAAGACAGTCTGATATTGACACGGATTGGGGAACAAGAAAATTTAAATAATTACCAATTTTTGACATCACTTTAACAAACTGATAGCTGTACACATAATATTTTAATTAAACTATCCCTTGAGATTGTTTAGTGCAATCGAATATTCTCGGTGACCATCGGAAATTTCCGAATGTGTCCGGCGGATTAAATTCGTCTGCATGGGCGCTGAGTTAAAATTAAATACATTTTTAAGCTAAACTAGATTTCTACTACGGTAAGAACCGGACATTAAAATATCGCCTTAGTAATTTGCTACTTAAATGATTTACGCTATCACCCTTTATCGTTTTTTTCAAAATTTAAGATTTGTCCAAAGGGGTAGAACTAGCAAGAAACCGTGATTACAAAGAAAGTACTATTTAAAAAATAGCCATCGTAGATCTATATATCATAGAAATAATGTGTGGAAAAAATCGATTGCTTGTTACAAGCAATTTCTCCTTTTACCACAGTGTTTTCTGAAGTATACTATCATACGCACGTACAAATGCGGGATTTTACAGGAAAGGGTTAATACATGCGTGAAAACTGAAGCTAACAAAATATCCTCAGACATGAAAAAAAAAGTAATTTCCTGGCAGATTGCCTGCTTTTTTGTGTGTTGCAACAATTCCAAAGGAGTTTAGAGTACATGTAAATTTACCTCAGAAAAGAAAAGACCAAATTGATTGAATGGGTTTTACGCCGCTTTTAACAGTATTTCAGTCATATCGTGGCAGCTGGTGCACCTAACAATGGATTCCTGGTATTTCTATCTATATATACTGCCTAACTCCCCTTTCGGGTATTACTGACAGTACTACCACTCCATCCTTTCCTAGCCTCCAGCTGCTATCCCACTTAGGTTTACGATTATCCACCCATTGGTGAGAGACAAATGTCGGAAAGAATATAAGCTGCCTCAGAGGATCAAACCCATGACATCCCATGATTGACGGTTAGGAGTGTGACGCGCTACTGACTGGGCTATGAAGGCGTCTGAAGAAAGACCAAAAGTATTAAAACTGATCTTAGGTTGATGAGGCAATGATGCATTATCAGTCAAGGGAATCTTAAACCTATTAATAATTCCCAAACAGCAAAATTCTAGACTTGTCTAAATTCAAAGATATTGCAGACGATGAATTTAAGATGATAAAATTTTTGGGTTTTTTACTTTTTGGGTAGAAAACATTGTGGATAATAAAGAAATTGCTTGTTTTTTTTTTTTTGGGGGGGGGCGTCTAAAAGCGTCACTGTGTGGGAATGGGTTAATTCTTTCAGCTAAGATAGCTCTTTAGATTTTGAATGTGATATAAGAATGACAATAAAAACAAAATCACTTTGCTCTCAATAAGAAGATTTGTGCATGGTTTCATGTCAGTTTAGACTGCCGTCATAGTGCGTCGGACTGTCAATCTAGAGGTCCCAGGTTCGATCCCCGACGGCAGCACTCAGCCTTTCCAACTATTTGTCTCACACCAATGAGTTGATAATCGTACACCTATGTGGGATAGCAGCTGGAGGCTAGGAAAGGATGTGATGGCAGTACTGGTGTGAGAAAGGTTGATTAACCCATTACCAGATGGCAAAATTTTGGACTGGTCCAAATGGAAAGAAGTTGCAGACAACAATTTAAAGTTTATTAAATTTTAGATTTTTTCAACTTTTGGATAGAATTCACTGTGTACAATAAAGAAACTGCTTGTTACAAGCAATTTCTTCATTTCACACAATGTGTTCCAAATTGTTTTTCATGAAGGGCATCAAAAGCTTCATTGTGCGGGAATGGTTAACCCATTACCAGACGACAACATTTTAGACTGGTCCAAATTAAAAGGAGTTGCAAATGACTATTTAAAGTTGGTGAAATTTTAGATTTTTTCAACTTTCTTGGTAGAAAACATCGTGAGAAATGAAGAAATTGCTTGTTACAAGCAATTTCTTCATTTTACACAAAGTTTTCTCAATTGTTTTTCTTGAGGGAGCGTTAAAAAAAGCGTCAGTGTGTGAGAATGGGTTAAGCAAAACCTGTTGTCTTTCGAGTTTCATGAAGGTTTATCCAAGACTTTGCATAGATGACCTGACAACCCAAGAGCAACAAAAATTCTAATGATATTCAGGACTCATATCTGAGGCAAAATACCAGTACCAAGTTATAAAAATCTTTGATTCAAGGTTGCCAAGATAAATTTGACAAATGTGGCATTTCACCATTCAATGCTGTAAAGTAATCTAAGTGGAAAAACAGGAAGTAAATATCTAGCAGACCAGAATTTAGTAAACAACATACAGGAATCTTGCGTTATGCACAATACAGTTTCAAATATATCAGTTTCACAGTTGCTGAGCAGATTGAGAAAGATATCTTTTGCTTCACTCTGTCATGTTTAAAAATAGAGAAAGTCATAATTAAACAGGAAGTAGATTTCATGTGGACGTTTAAGAACCTATAATTGATACACCATACAAATTTTCAAGTCCTTAAAATTCATAGTTGCTATGAAAAGAGCCAAAAAATATTGGTAACGTTCATAAGGATGAATCTCCCTCTTCTACAAAGTCGTACAGTAAATCTTGTATTAAGCGACCACTCATGGGACAATCAAAATGTGGCTGCTCAAGAGAACGGTCGCTTAAAGCACATTTATGTGAAATATGTGGATTGATTTGATTGCATATATGAATTATTACATAGTTCAACCTAAATCCCATGTAGTTTGGACCATGAGAATTGTCTCCCTGAAACTTAGGTATGTTTATGATATGTTTTTAGCTGATACGACCACTTCTAAATTGGAGTTTTTGTATTTGAAAAGGGGATCTCAGTTGTGGTCGCTTAACCCTTTCCTGTTTTTTGAAAATTTAGACTAGTCCAAATCAAAAGAGGTTGCAGACAAGAATGAAAATTGGATGCAATTCAAAATAAAACCATCCAATGTGGTAGAAAATACTGTGGAAAAAGAAGAAATTTCTTGTTTCAAGCAATTTCTTCTTTTTCCATAATGTTTTCTCAAGTATAAAATCACAGTCACGTAAAATCCTGTGTTTAAACAGGAAAGGGTTAATGGAAATGTTGCAATAGAGGAGGTCGCTAGAGCAATATCAACTGTATTAATTCCTTCTTCTTCATAAGGCCATACACCGCTGCCATAGTGGAGTGGTAGCGCATTAGACTCTCAATCTAAAGGTTCAGGGTTTGATCCCCAGTCACGTCTGAATAACCTTACTGACATCTGTCTCCCACCAATGGGTGGATAATCGTTAACCTACGTGGGATGAGCAGCTGGAGGCTTGGAAAGGATGTAGTGAGAGTACTAGTGTGAGAAATTCCATGAATCCATTGTTAGGTGCTCCAGCTGCAGCAATGTGTCTGAAATGCTGTTAAAAGTGTCGTTAAACCCAATTCAAAGCAAATCAAAACGCCACAAATTCATTTTATGATATATGTGACTTAATTCTAATGTGTTTTTTACATAGGTCATCATGGCGAATAAAGAACAAACCAATTTGAAACAAATATATCACAGTTTAATAATTCATCAGATACCAGTCTACAACAACAACAACAAACATCTTACCAAATTTGAAACCTCAACCTTATGAGATTTAATAAGTTTTTAGACTTGTTTACTCATTACCTCTAAGAAAAAATCTAGACTGGTCTAAATCAAAAGAGGCTGCAGACAACAATTTTAAATGAATGAAATTTGGAAATCGTTGTGTCTTTCTGGATAGGAAACAGTGTAGAAAATGAAGAAATTGCTTGTAAAATTGTGCTCCAAAAACTTTTCTGTAAGGTTGTAAAAAAGCAAGATAGTGTTCAAATTGGTAAAAGGTACAATTTAAAATGTATGGTATTTGAAGATAAAGTGCACATACCAAATAAGCAGATAGAATTGTTGGAAAAAGACTAAAAACATTTTTTCCTTTTATTCAAAATGACTTGAGTAATATCAATATTCAGTAGGAACCCAACTGGTGATTTTGACCTTAAAATGTTTTTTGCAACTATCATAGAGAATTCATAATCCATCTATAGTTTTATTGTCAAAACTCCCAACATAAATTTGCTATTCTCATTACCCCCCCCCCCCCTTGAAATAAAACCTCTCCTTAAATTTAAGAAATGTATCACAGACACATTTTCTTCCCCCCCATCCCCTTAATTACCTTTAATCTGAAGTAGGCAATAAAAAGTAATGTAAAACTAACTTCCATTCCAACTCAATCCCTCCTTTTTACGCCCCTCAATATAACAGTTTTAGAAAACATTGTGGAAAATGAAGAAATTGCTTGTTACAAGCAATTTCTTCATTATCCACAATGTTTTCTATCCCAAAAGATGAAAAATATTAAAATTCCATCAACTTCAAATTGTCGTCTGTAGCTTCTTTCAATTTGGACCAGTCTAAAATTTTGTCGTGTGGGAATGGGTTAACCTGCAAGATCAGTTTTGAATTTGCCTTCATTTATGATAACAAACAGATATATAATTGACTAGAACTCTACTAGGAAAATACCTGGATCAATTTCATCTGTGACATTGGCCTTTGGTATATATAAATTATCTGGAGACAAACACACTAAAGGAGAGCTAAACTGTGCAAATTTATATCAAAATACATTCATAAAAGTATGTGATATGCCAAAGACAAGGTCAATTTTATCTTTTGACCTTTGTCTGTGACCTTGACCTCCATAATATCAAAACAAACTATATGCATTATACTTGCTCCTATCAAGGCAAGTGTGCAAAGTTATTTGAAATCAATTTTAAAATTTAGACAGACAGACAGACAGACAGATAACTTTATTTATAGATTTGTACAAAGTACATCATCATATCAAAACATAAGTACATAACATGTATATATGATTAATAGAAAGTATGACATCTCTTATGATATTTACATAACCATTCATTTTTACATAGGGTACTACATTATTTATTTTGATTTACATATTTGAAACTCTTATAACGGGCATTTGATGCCGTATCATAAACTACCAATAATTGCACGACCCGTGTATCTCGTGCTCGTTCATGCACGCACAAACATGTAGATAACTGGTGCGTGCCTGAACGGATTTATATCAGGAAAATATTTTAAAATTATTGGAATTGTATTTAGTTTTCATTCAATATGAAAGAAATACGGCATGTTGTATGGATTTAGCTGTTCATAGTGTTTTATAATGTTCTTTCAAGTTGGATAATAATGAAATAATGCTAAAGGACAAAGTCAATTTTGTCAATTGATCATCAGCTGTGATCTTCAGACCTAGGGCATAACCAAACTAATTGTTCACATGACACTTGCACTTGTCAAGGGAAACAGTTGTGATAGGTTATCTCAAAGTTCCTTCATAAATGTAGAAGTTATGCTCCAGACAGACAGTTTTGTCACTCGATCCTAAGTTTTGACATTGACACTGTGAACTTGTATTTGTAAAGGGAAACAACTACTCCTTTAGCTAATTTGAAACTGATTTATAAATGTAGAGGATATGCTCCTGAAAAGGTCAATTTGTCACTTCAGCTGAGACTTTGACCTTTTGGTTATATAACCATTTAGCATGACACAAGTATTTGTCAAGGGGAACAACTGTGCCTAGTTAAATTGAAATCAATTAATAAATGGAGAATATATGTTTGCAATAAGGTACATTTTGTCACTTGACCTTCAGCTGTGACCATGACCATATCTGAACAAACTTTTTCACATGACACTTGCACTCACCAATGGAACAATTGTTTCAAGTTACTTTGAAATTCATCATTTAAAGTAGAAGTTATGCTCTAAACATGAATGGGACACAACTCACACATGGTAACTCTACTATGCCCCTCCGCTACTTCAGGCAGGAAAGGGAAGGGGAACAGAACAAGCCTTGAATAGGTTGTATGGCATAATGCATATCACGATGGTTTATCAAGCTCTTAGTTAAGCATTTAATATCTGTGCCCGATTGTTAAAATCTGCTGATCTTGTTTCCGTAAGCTACCAATCTGATCCCACTTCTCCCATATCATAGCGCTCTTGTCGTAACTTCATGCGCCTGAAACAAATAATACATTCATTCATAATATGACCTATGGTGTGAGAGTGAGATAAACCCATTGAATATTTCTAACATTACAGAGGTGATATTGCATTAGTTTAATAACTCTGCAAATGAATTCGAAGCCTATTGTAATGCCTTTTCATTACTGCCAAAATGATGTCAAAACGCATAAAATGACGTCATTTTTGACATCATTTTACCAACAGCCCCATATCTTTGAATTCTAGAAACTTTTAGTGATTTATTGCAAAGATTAAGGTCATATTTTGAATAGAATATCAAGTTTGTGTGCATAAAATCACGATTTCATTAAACTTGTCATCTAAAACAGATAAAACTCGGCATAGCCTTGTTTTTATCTATATATCTGACTAGTTTGATAAATTAGTATTCCATAACCACTCATTCAATAGCCTCTATGTATATTGTTCTCGTTGTTTGTCTGCTTAATACTGGTTTACACGAATATTGAATTTATTCAAATAAAGCATTTTGCAGAGTTTATGCAAGTAGTTAACCCATTAACAGGGTTCGAGCCCCACTGTAACTGGGGTGTGTTCATGGGTAAGACACTTATTAGCAAGCCCCAGTAACCCAGCAGTAAAACTAGGTAGCAGTGGGTTTCATGCCACTGTCTCTCTTTCAGGGACGTGAAAGCATCTTGATTGTGAGTATGCAAGAACGACTCTATAAGCTTAAAGTTTTAGTTGCAATCAAACTAAAATAAATTTGTATAAACTAACAGACATAAAAATTTTAGACTTGTACAAATTGAAATAAGTTGCAGACAACTATCTTAAGTTCTTATAATTGGAAAAAAAAAGATGAATTGCTTTTTACAAGCAATTTCTTCATTTTCGGCTATGTTTTCCAGAGCTTTTTTTCAAGGGCTGAAAAATCGGGACTGTGTGGAAATGAGGTAATTGTTGTCACTCATCTCAATCAAAACTCGTCCAGACAACTTATGAAAAGTGAATTTAAATAGCAAATCAATCATCATTATGGACGGAAAATGACACGGCAAAAAAGAAATCAATTGTGAAAGAGTAAAAAAAAAAATAAAAACAAGGCATCATTGAAAATCAAGGCAGCTTTAATCCTTTCTTGTACAATCCCTGACTTTTAAGTCCCTGAGATACTATACTGTACTTGAGAAAATATTGTAGAAAAAGAAGAACTTGCTTGTTACAATTTCCCCTTTACTGAAAATGTTTTCTACTTTATCTGACACTTAATCATTTTCCAAATTAATCATACTTTAAAATGCCATCTGCAACCTCTTTAATTTGAGATTTTTGTCATCTGGTAATGGGTTAAAATATTTATATTCATAACATGGCCTTTTTCTTGACAACTAAATTTTATACTAGCTCTAATGAAACAGAATTGTAGACAATAATAATCAGCTGTAAATTGGTGAAAAAATCATCTGACTTGGTATAAAATGAGATATTTCTTGCCACAAGTATATTCTCTTCTTCCAACAATGATTTATTACAAATTTTGGCCCATCTATTCGATCATCATGAAATAATAAGCAGTTTCCATTCATAATTTCCTAGAGTGAAATACCTTGAAATATTCCTTGATAACAGTTTTACATTCAACATTGTTATCAGTCCTTCCTCATCATGCAGAATCTGTGCATCATGTTCAACAACTTGTCTCGCTGATCCTGAGCTACTCGGTCGCCCACGCCACTCTGTGATTCGAATGTTTATGGTGTCTCTTACGACATTGGTGATGTTCAACAATCCGAGATAACTTGCTACTTCTAACACAATGTTAAGGAATCTCTATAAATTACATTTGATCCAATTTCTTTACGAATTAAAGCATCATCTTGCTTATCCCGGAATACTTTTAAGTAAACAGCTGAAAAAATACTACCATTTACTTAAATCATTGTCCATTCTTGTAGATAGTTTTTTAGTTGAATAAGCTGTAGTTATGAAATTTATGTTGCCAAACCAATAAAAATACTTAGGATTTATATAGAAGTTAAAATTTCCCTTCTGGTCTAAATTAATGGTTTGATTGGTGTATAGATTTTCTGATTGACAGCAGTGATTCATCAATTAAGGGTTAGTTGTTTTCTAGATGATCTGTAGTCCACATTTAAGATGTGGCTAAATCTTCAAACTCCGGTTCAGATAAGGTATGAAATTTTCGGGGAAAAGGAGAAAACTCTGGTTAGAAGCATTTTCTCTTTTTCCACAATGTTTTCAATTTATATTTCTCTTAAGTGTCTTGAATGCAGGTTTGAGTGCTAATTGGTTAAACAGGACAGGGATGACTAAGAAATTCTTCTCACTAAACTTAAAAAGAGGGGTCCTGTATGGCTTAGTGATTAGGGCCTCGGACTCTTTATCTGACAGAAGTTGCTGTTGGTTCAAATCCAGGATATGCCACTGTGGATATGTCTTTAGGCAAAACACTTTTCAGCCCCAGCCAGGTACTGGTGATACCAATAGCACATGAAAAAGTGAACTTTGCCTTGATATGACTGAAAGATATCTGAAAGTGGCAATAAACCTCATTCAAACAACCAAACTTTGAAAACATATACTGGTAGATATAAGCATATCGATATCTGAGAAAGGATACGGGCAAGACGTGAAATTGGTACAACATCAGTGATTCCCTCTTTTCGAATCATTTTCTCGGACTCATAAAATAGTCTTTTTCGTAGTTTATCATTGGACAAAGGTAGAAGATTATCAATGGCCTCCTTAAATTCCTTCTCGGACATGGCAGGAAGTTTACTCTCTTGGGCTTGAAATGGTATCAGTCTGTTTTCCATCTGTGTGAAACAAAATATTGCTAAGATGAGGTTTCTTCAGACAAATCATCCCCTTTCCATGACATGAACTTTAATCCTTACCAGGCAGCAAAATTTTTAGACTAGTCCAAAATGAAAGAAAATGCAGATGACAATTTTAGATTATTGAACCTTACAATTTCTTAATCTTATAGGGTAGAAGACATTGTGGACAATGAAGAAATTGCTTGTTTCTTTCATTTTACACCATTTTTTTATCGTTAAGGGTTGTGAAAAAGCAAAATTGAGTGGACATGGATTAACACTTGAAGACTTTAATGTACCGTTTTAAGTAAGCTATGAGAAAATGTTTAAATCTTATGATTAAGCATACAGTTTTCTATCTACATCTATTTTTTACACTTTTCCCTTTTTATCTCTATGTAAAATCCAGGATCAAACAACATATGGCTTATATTGATTCCAGAATAATCATTTGAAGTATATTAGTAGTGTACCATATGGCAATGGTGCATGTAAAATTTGAAAGCAAGGCCTTTGGGTTTGTTCTATGTTTTTTCTTTCACTTGCCACGGCAACCAAGGCTCTTCAAGAATTCCAATTTCTAATCAGTATTTTGGAAAAGTAGGACCTAAAGAATATCTTTCTGATGTTTGGTTGCAATCCACTCAATAGTTTAGAAGAGGACAATTTTTAGTAATTGTGAGCAGATGGATGGACACCAGACACTGTGGACAACAGCAGCTGACCAGTCACAATAGTTCTTCCCAAGCACTACATGCTCAGGTGACCTAAAAAGATATCAAACTTCAATTTTATTTTTTCCAGTTCCGAACTAGTTTTCTATCTATCTATTGCAGTTAATAAAGTTTAGAGTGAAAGTTTTTAATTCAAGTATTCCCACTAAAGAAGTATCTTTATTCTGCTTTTGATATTTTACTTACATCTTGGAATCTTGGTTCCCTGTGTTTCAATATAAGATGTTGAATAAACATGGAAACCATCCTTTTGGAGATTTTGTTCTCACTGAATGATGTGTAACTCATTTGAAGGGTCTCTAAATCATCCTCCTGTGAAACAAGATTTACCATGTCACAATCAAAGGAGATATCTTTACTCATTACAAGATATCTTTTTAGACTGGTCCAAATTGAAAGAAGTTGAAGACAATAATTTCAAGTCCCTGAAATCAAGATTTTCCTATATTTAAAGGGAGAAAATAGTTTTTGGAAATGAAGAAATAGCTTGATCAAAGAAGTTGGAGACGACAATTTGTAGTTGATGGCTATGGATCCATAGTTAGGTAGAAGGATCATTTTCCACCCTGAAAACTATTATAGAAAAGTTTAGATCCCCCGATAGTCTGTGTAGGAAGTCGTTTTTCACTTGCCAAGTCACATGTAAAGAAAATATTATATGCAATTTAAAGGGGAGAAGATGCTCATTATGGGTCTTCTTGTTTTAGACAAAAATCTTTATCCCAACTAAAGAATGGGAAATCAAATAATTTACATATGAAAATTATTGCTTCATAAATTTTCTAAAAAGATTCCTAATTGTAATATATTGTATGAATTAGATGTACATCATAATGTATATTTTTCATTTACAAAACCATGCCAGTTGGTCAATTGAAAAACTAGTCTTTTAACCCTTGTCATGCTGAACCCGGAATATTCTGGTTTTGGCAGGAGGTGTAGACTAAGATCAGACTGCACTTATGTGCAGGCTGATCTTAGTCTACACCGCCTGCTTGTACTTTTCCTACCAGACTTGTTTATGAAGTTGATTTCTTTAAAGAAATATTGATTTTTGAACAACAAGTTTTATCAGTGCTTTCAGCCCTTTGATTTGACAGTGTTTCAATAAGGTAATTTATTCAGCATGACAAGGGTTAAATCAAGTATAGAAGTAAACAAGGGGAGCAAAGCTAGCTCAGTGTCATGTTGTGCTCACAATCCTAAGGCCCTGAGTTGGAAACTTGGATCACCAACATTCTTTTTGACATTTGCCAAAAATCATCATAACAAGTTTCATTTAACTGAAATATTATTAAAAGTAGCTTGGAACCTCATACAATCAGTAAATGGACTTACACCAAGGAAGGGATAAACTACAGCAGCAAAGGCTCTAAAATCTTCCACCTCTTTCCATTCTACTGCATCAATAAAATCACAGAGGAGGATAAGATAACGGAATGCGGCACCCTCTAGATTACCAACAAGTATGTTCCCAAACACTTGAACTAGCTGAAAAATATGTGGAAATGTTATATATTTATCAGTGTTTATCATTCACAAAATACCACTTTACACTATATATTACTTATAACAAAGCTGTCTTCAAAGTACCTTAATAGTCATCTTGTTTGTTTGTTTGAATGGGGTTTTACGCTGCTTTCAACATTCTTTCAGTTATATCGCGGGGGCTGGAGTACCTAACAATGGAATCCTGGTATTTCTCACACCAGTACTACCATTACATCCTTTTCTAGCCTCCAGTCTTCTTGTCCTTGTTCATTGTAACAGTCTTTGGATATACAGAGTATAAATGTTTTTTCAGTGTAAGATCCATTTATCTTTCATTGACTGAATGATTGATTGATTGAATGGGGTTTAATGCTTCTTTTAACAGTCATATTGTGGTGGATGGAGCACCTAACAATGGATCCCTGGAATTTCTCTCACCAGTACAACCACTACATCCTTTCCTAGCCTCCAGCTGCTATCCAACTTAAGTTTAGGATTATCCACCCACTGGTGAGAGACAAATGTCAACCTCTTTCATTTTTGATGAATCTAAAATTTGACTCCAGTAATGGATTAACTAACCGTATCTTGTTCTGAGAATTCAGCATTCAGGAAATCAAATGTACATAATAAAAACAATTGACCAATCGCTGGCCCCACCCACCTCATTGGCCCCGCCCATTGACTCCAAAAGGAAGTTTCGTTTCGATTTTCAACAGTGTTATTTTGAAAAATTATGGCCAGTATATTACTAAAATGTAACAAGAGCTTCGCAGAGCGGTGCATATACGTCCGAAGGAGCTTGTCAGTAACCTTGGCTTAACAGTAACCTGAGCTTGAATGATAGCTAATGATTTTTGTCAATAGAAAGATCTTATCACCTGAATAATACTGTTTACACTTGAGAAACAAGACAGCTTTATTATAACTTATCATTCAACATTATGTACAATGGTTAAATTCTATAATTTGAATACAATTAACAGAAAAAAATGACCTTGACCAATGACCTTGAAACAAGTTTCAACAGAAAGTACTCACCACAAGCAATAACATGAGGACCATGATGGTCCTAAATCGCTCCCCTGAGTATGATGGTTCATGGATTTATGATATATACAAAATAGCAAAGCCTTCTGTCTAATTATTTTGGAGAAGATGTTTAAGGATTTTCTCTTTTAATCCTAGGTATATTGATGATCCCACCATATAATCCAAATTTCCTGAATAAGGCAATGCTTTGAAGTATAGTCGTCAATACATACCAAATATAAAAGGCCTAGGCCTAATGGTTTAGGAGAAGTTGGTTTTCAAATATATCATTCTTTATTCCTATCAAAAATTGGGGATCGGGCAGATAAGGGCTAATTTTCAGAATCAGTAATTCTTTGAAGTAGTTAGGTAGAGAGTCAATAGCTGATGATACGTACCAAATTTAAAAGCGCTAGGCCCAACAGTTTGGGAGAAGAAGACTTTAAAAGATTTCCTTCTTTATTCCATTATAAAATCAAGGATCACACAGAAAAGGGCTAATTCACAGAATACAATTATTTTTTTTTTGAGTATTTTGGTAAGGGTCAATAGGTAATGATATGTACCAAATATCAGAGCTCTAGGCCTTATGGTTTGGGAGAAGAAGATTTTCAAATATTTCCTTCTTTATTCCGTTGTAAAATCAGGGATCGCACAGAAAAGGGCTAATTCACAGAATGCAGTAATATTTTGAAGTATTTTGGGAGAGGGTCAATAGGTGATGATACATACCAAATATCAAAGCTCTAGGCCTTACGGTTTGGGAGAAGAAGATTTTCAAAGATTTCCTTCTTTATTCCTTTGTAAAGTCAGGGATCGCACAGAAAAGGGCTAATTTTCAGAATACGGTAATTCTTTTTAGTATTTTGGTAGAGGGTCAATAGGTGATGATAAGAACCAAATATCAAAGCTCTAGGCCTTATGGTTTGGGAGGAGAAGATTTTCAAATATTTCCTTCTTTATTCTTTTGTAAAATCAGGGATCGCACAGAAAAGAGCTAATTTTAGGAATACAGTAATTCTTTGAAGTATTTTGGTAGAGGGTCAATAGGTGATGTTACATCCCAAATATCAAAGCTCTTGGCTATATGGTTCAGGAGGAGAAGATTTTTTAAGATTTTCCTTGTAAAATCTTGGATCGCACAGAAAAGGGTTAATTTTAAGAATACAGTAATTCTTTGAAGTATTTTGGGAGAGGGTCAATAGGTGATCATACATACCAAATATCAAAGGTCTCGACCTGATGGTTCAGGAGGAGAAGATTTTCTTAAGATTACCATTGTAAAATATTGGATCGCACAGAAAAGGGTTAATTTTAAGAATACAGTAATTCTTTGAAGTATTTTGGTAAGGGTCAATAGGTGATGATACATACCAAATATCAAAGCTCTAGGCCTTATGGTTTGGAGAAGAAGATTTTAAAAGATTTCCTTCTTTATTCCTTTGTAAAATCAGGGATTGCATAGAAAAGGGTTAATTTTCAGAATAAGTTAATTATTTGAAGTATTTTGGTAGAGGATCAATAGGTGATGATACATACCAAATATCATAGCTCTTGGCCTTATGGTTTAGGAGAAGATTTTTTAAGATTTCCTTTGTAAAATCTGGGATAGCACAGAAAAGGTATAATTTTCAGAATAAGTTAATTATTTGAAGTATTTTGGTAGAGAGTCAATAGGTGATGATACATACCAAATTTCAAAGCTCTAGGCCTTGTGGTTTAGGAGGAGAAGATTTTTTAATAATTGTTTACGGACGGACAGAAGGACAGATGGACAGACGGACGCTGGATAATTACCGATCACAATAGCTCACCTTGAGCACATCGTTCTCAGGTGAGCTAAAAATATGACCTTGAAAAACTGATCTTGACAAATGAACTATTACAGTGGTTCAGTTTAGGTTTTTCAGAGCTCAAAATGACATTTACATTTGAATTCAATCAATTCAAGGGCAGATAATTCAAGAAAGACCCGAGCTTTTTGAATTTCTGAAGTCTTATGCTCAACTAAATATCAGAGATACATTGTGGCAAGATTCAGTTCTATCCAATAGAATTTGTAGGAGAATTTATGCACAAATAAAAGAAACTGTAATTTAAAGCTATATTGTTAAGTAAAGGGCAGATAATTCAGGAACAACTTGACATATCAAACAAATTTTAGTCCTAAGCACAACTAGACATCATACAGAGTCAGTGTGACAAGTTTCAGTTCATTCCCATTCAAAATGTAGGAGAAAGTGTGCTCACAAGAAATTAAGGGGTTTTTCCTTCAATTCAGGGCAAATAATTCAAGATAACTCAAAAAAAGGAGCGATTTGAATTTTAAAGGTCTTATGCACAACTAGACATCATACAGAGTCATTGTGACAAGTTTCAGTTCATTCCCATTCAAAATGTAGGAGAAAGTGTACTCACAAGAAATAAAGGGTTTTTTGTTCAATTCAAGGGCAGATAATTCAAGATAACTCAAAAAAACTGAAGCGATTTGAATTTTAAAGGTCTTATGCACAACTAGACATCATACAGAGTCATTGTGACAATTTTCAGTTCATTCCCATTCAAAATGTAGGAGAAAGTGTACTCACAAGAAATAAAGGGTTTTTTGTTCAATTCAAGGGCAGATAATTCAAGATAACTAAAAAAAACTGAAGCAATTTGAATTTCAAAGGACTTGTGCACAACTAGACATCATGGAGAGTAATTGGGGAGAATTTCAGCTCATTGCCGTAAATAATGTAGGATAATATGTGCACAATAAACATAGTGATTCGTTCAATTCAAGGGCAGATAATTCAAGATAACTCAAGAATGACTGGAGCGATTTGAATTTCAAAGGTCTTATGCACAACTAGACACCATAGGGAGTAATTATTGTGCCAAGTTTCAGCTTATTCCCATTGATAGTTTAGGAGGAGTTGCGCACACACAAAAAGTGCTAACGGGCGGACAGACGAACAGATAGACAGACCAACGACCTGGGCCATAACATAATACGACCCTTCGAGTGTATAAAAAGGTTGGTCCGCTACCTAAAGGTCATAACTTCAGCTTGAACAAGCTGTAGTTACGACGTTTAAGTTGCCAAATTAATAGAAATGTTACACAAAAATGGCAGCCAATATTTGATTGTGGTCGATTGATTGCTTGATTGACAGCCGTGATTGGTCAATTAGAAAAGAGGAGAAATTGCTTGTAAAAAAATAGTTTTGTACCCAATTTGGCATATTTTTTTTTTAATCCATATGCACACTGAATCATCATTTGCAACCTCTTTCAATTTTGTTGAGTCTTCTGGTAATGGGTTAACTAACCTTATCTTGTTCTGAGAACTCCACAACAGCATACAGGAAATCAAATGTACATAGATACATGATATCCTTAACAAGGTACCTGTCCTCCATGTAGAGATATAATTTATCCTGAAAAATATTATGTTGAATAGATTAACTTTTCAACATAGCGTTTGTCCTTATGATCTAACAATCATTCCAGCAAAAGTTTCATCAAGATAAACCCATTCCTACACAATACCACTTTTTTACAGCCCCCCTCAAGAAAAGGCTCAAAAACATTGTGAAAAATGAAACATCCACCTGTCACAAAAGTTTTGAAAGTTTCAGCAATTTGAAATTGTTGTCTGCGATTTCTTTCAATTTGGACCAGTTTGAGGTTTTGGTGTGTAGTAATGGGTTAACCCTGTCCTGATTAATCCCTTGATTTTACGTCCCTGAGTTTTTATACTTGAGAAAATATTGTGGGATAAGAAGAAATTGCTTGTAACAAGCAATTTCTTCTTATCCCACATTATTTTCTACCCTATAGGTTGGTTACTTTTAAAATAGCACTCACTTTTGATTGTCGTCTGCAACTTCTTTCAAATTGGACATGTCTAAAATTTTGAAAAACAGGAAAGGGTTAAGCCAAAATTGTGTCCCCTATAGAGTAAAAAAAAGAAATAGTCATTATAGACCCCTTTTACTTGGTTCCTAAGAGAACTTTCTCATTTTCAATAGGTTCATGCTTCTGGCTTAACAATCATGCTGACCAAGTTTTATCCAGATTGTGAGTAAATACTGAGAATGTTGAAGATGCATGACAAACAGCCAGGGATCATATTAAGCCACTATAAGCACATTTTGCTCAGATGACATAAAATTTAAGAAAAGGATCTACTTTGAATTACAAAACATGAAATACTGTGTGATCTATGCCCGAATGACAAATGGACATATATTTGAACACTTTAAACCAGAAATGTGTCATTGACACAGTTGCCCTATCATAATCATAACTGCATGAATTCAATTATGACCTTGAATCTTGGAAGCATCAAAGCAGATTTTATATGTTAAAGAGTAAGTACTCTTCAAGAGGAACAAGTGTGCCAAAGTATAGTTTAAACCATCAAAGAATGTAGAAGAAATTCTCTTGACAAGAGCTAAATACATTCACTAACACACCTTTGCATCACGCACACACTCACACATGGACAGAGGTAACTTTTATACGCCTATGGCCATTAAATGGAGGGGGAATATAATTGTTGATTAAATTGAATTTTAAACTGAAATAGAAATGCCACTCAAATTTTTCATCATTTGGAGATACTTTTTGGTTAAATTGATTTACTTATTCCCAAACAGTGACGCTTCTAAATGCACTCCAGGAAAAAAATTGGGAAAACATGGTGTAAAACGAATAAATTACTTGTACAATCAATTTCTTCAATTTACACATTGTTTTCTAATCAGAAAATTGAATAAAATCTAAAATTTCATAAACAATTTCGTCTGCAACACTTTTGAATTTGGACCAGTCTAAAGTTTTGCCTTCTGGAAACGGGTTAAATTGTTTAAGTATTAATGACACTTTAAAACTATGGATTTATTGATATCGTAATCTTTGAAGTTGGTACGGCCAATAATACAGAATATGGAAGAGAGACTAATGTGTCATTATACTTACAGCTATTGAGTTATGTAGATCATCGTCTTTACCGTTGTCATCGTCCCAAATTACATACGTCCAAAACTGTTCCATTAGAGATATACATCGCTCCTGGTGGTATAGATAAAGAATACCAAATATAACCAACAATATGGTCACTCAATGAAAACAACTATATGAATGTTTGACAAAACCCAACAGCTTAATGTCACAGAAGAAAAAAATTGTCACAGGAATAAAGTCATTTTAATCTTTTTAACAAAAGGCCATAACTCTGAGAAAAATTAATGAGCCTTAACTAAAATAAAATATGCGCAACTTTGCTTCATACTGAGTGCACTTGTGAAATTAGAACAAATCTATTAAAAAGTTGCAGAGAAAATGAGTGGACAAGATGTCATAATAAAGGGCCATAACTGTTAGAAAAATGAATGAAACATAACCAAAATAGTATTTGAGCATCTTTGCTTGATTCAAAGTTTATGTGTTAAATTTGAAAAAAAAATGGGTAGAAAAGATAAGGCTACAGACTGACGGATAAACTGACCAACCCATCCACAAGCTGACTCCTTCACACCCCTGAACTCATTTCCACATGGCAAAACTTTAGACTTATCCAAATTGAAAGAAGTTGCAGACGACAATTTAAAGCTTACGAAATTTTGGGGTGGAAACATTGTGGATAATGAAGAAATAGCTTATAACAAGCAATTTTTTCATTTTTCATAATGTTTTCCCAAATTTTTTTTCATGGGGGCGTCAAAAGCGTCATTGTGTGTGAATGGGTTAAACAGAGTTTTCGGGGGTACAAATACATGTACTTAAATGGGTATTTAATCTTTATTGCTTAACAAAATTTTGTGTAGGAAGACATTCTAATGATACATCTTACATGTTTTTAACATTAAGTTATTCTAAGGATAATATCTCTAAATAATTGATCGATTGTATTGGGTTAAAAACCACTTTCAACAGTACTTCAGTTATATTGGGGTGGTTAGTGCACCTAACCATGGATTCCTGTTTTTTTTCACACCAGTACGACCATAATATTCAATCTGAGCCACCAGCTGCTCATCGCACTAGGATAACTACTTATAATTTGCCGGTTGGTGAGAGACAAATGTTGCCACTTTTGTCAAATGTTTTAGAAAGTAATGGTGGAGCTGGGGGTTCTAACTTTTGATCCAAGGATTGACAGCACAACAGAACTATCAGATAAATGTTTTATTAAGGGCTGTTAATTACCAGTTTCCATCTGAATGGTTTGTTTGACCTTTGACTAGGACTACCAATAATGCTGTTAAATTAACCTTTAACCCATTTCCACACTGAAAAATTTAGACTGGCCCAAATTGAAAGGAGTTGCAGAAGGCAATTTAAATTCTATGAAATTTTAGACTTTTTCAACTCTCTGGGTAGAAAACATAGTGGAAAATGAAGAAATTGCTTGCAAAAATCAATTTCTTCATTTTATACAATGTTTTCCAAGTGTTCTTATTGAGGGGCATCCAAAAGCTTCATTGAGTGGGAATGTGTTAATGGCCTAATCTACCGGTACCCTAATCTATACGAAGTTAATGGCCTAATCTATCCTAATCTATACGAAAATTCTTACCTTGCTGAGTGGTCTTGGTAAGCTTCTTTCCAGATTCGTTCGCTGTTTAAAATCATCAAACACTGTATGCACAGGATAACGCTGTGATAAATATCCGAAGAATAATTTATAAACAAGAGCACCACATGATGGGCTGGTCTAGTGCTAGATATTGGGTAAAACTTCTGAGTAAAAAAAAACAATTCATAAATGAATTAAGGGTTATCAAAAGTTTTTGTTTAGATTGTTCTTTTGATAGAGAACATATAGTCAAGTGAAGTCGATCAGAAACACCAGATATATTAACCCTTGTCTTGCTGATCCCGGAATATTCCTGTTTGGGCAGGAGGTATAGACAAAGATCAGCCTGCACATATGTGCAGTCTGATCTTAGTCTACACCACCTGCTTGCCCTTTTCAAGCCAGAATTGTTTAGAAGATCAATTTTCAAAAGAATGTTGACCTGCAGCTAGTTCCTCCGGAGATTTCGGTGCTTTGATTTTAGTGCAATTCTAAACAGGATTATATTCAGCATGACAAGAGTTATAAAAACCTAAACGTTTTTGGATAACACTGATGCAGACGCAGACGATGACTTGGCCATGGCAATATATGTAAGTCGGGTTTTCTCCAAAAACAGCCAAGCTATATATAAGTTCCTAGAAGTTGAACAAAAAAAATCCAGCTTCTTTTCAAGTAATAAGCATGGTTTTAGAGGAAGAATATGCAAAGCCTTTATCATTGAACCCATAACCACACAATTCTGTATTTTCATACAATGATGAAAATAATTAAGGAAAATATGGTTGAAAAAGATGAAAATGCTGATAACCAGCATTTTCTTCTTTTTTGGACATTTTAACTCTAAAATGAAAAAAAAATGATCTCATATAGTTTGTCAGTAGCAATTTCTTTGAATTTGGACCAGCCTAGATTTGATATCTGGATTAGGTTAACCCATTACCACATGATAGAATTTTTGACCAGTCCCAATTTAAAGAAATTGCAGACGACAATTTGAAGTTGATGAAATCTTCAGAATCTTTGTCTTTTAGAGTAGAAAACATTGTGGAGAATGAAGAAATTGCTTTTAACAAGCAATTTCTTCATTCTCCACAATGTTTTCCAAAGCTTTCATATTGAGGGGTGTTGAAAAGTGTCACTGTGTGGGAATGGGTTAATATCACTTCATAAAAATGGATATTGGTGATTTTTTAGCCAAACTACAGAAAGAATGATGCTCCAATTTTTCATCAGGATGCCTGTAAGCAGATGTTACATTTAAATGCTAAGCTGGTTGGTAATGGAAAAATATGTCAATAAAGGGACATATTTCTTACAAAAATGCATCTAGGGTTATTCCCCTTGATAGTATAAATTGTTCTTTTGATAGCAAATACACAAGCCCGGATTCAATTAAGTATCTTAATGATAACAGAAATATGACTAGGGTTAACCCATTCCCACACAATGATGATTTTGATGTGCCTCCACACGAACAATTGGGCAAACAATGTGGAAAATGAAGAAATTGCTTCCAATAGGCAATTTCTTCAGAATGTTTTCTACCCAGATAGTTGAAAAAATTCAAATTCCATAAACTTCAAATTGTTGTCTGCAACTCCTTTTGATTTAGATTTAGACAAAGTTATGTCACACCAACACCAATGACAACATCAAAAACAAGAGGACCATGATGGTCCTAATTTATGATATAAACAAAATAGCAAAGCCCTCTGTCTAATTATTTTGGAGAAGATGTTTAAGGATTTCTCTTTCAATCCTAGGTATATTGATGATCCCACCATATAGCACTAATTTCCTGAATATGGTAATGCTTTGAAGTACAGACATCAAAACATACCAAGTATAAAAGCTCTAGGCCTAATGGTTTAGGAGAAGAAGGTTTTCAAAGATATCATTATTTATGCCTAACTAAAATTAGGGATTGCACAGAAAAGGGCTAATTTTTAGAGGGTCAGTGGCTGATGATATGTACAAAATGTCAAAGCTCTAGGCTTTATTGTTCGGGAAAAGAAGATTTTCAAAGATTTCCATCTTTATTCCTTTGTAAAATCAGGGATTGCACAGAAAAGGGCTAATTTTCAGAGTATCATAATTCTTTGAAGTATTTTGGTAGAGGGTCAATATATGATGATATATACCAAATATCAAAGCTCTAGGCCTTATGGTTTGGGAGAAGAAAATTTTTAAAGTTTTCCTACTTTTATCTTATGTTAAATCAGGGATCGCACAGAAAAGGTCCTAATTTTCAAAATACAGGAATTCTTTGAAGTATTTTGGTAGAGGGTCAATAGATGATGATTTGTACCAAATATCAAAGCTCTAGGCCTTATGGGTTGGGAGAAGAAAATTCTTAAAGAATTCCTTCTTTATTTCTATTTAAAATCAGGGATTGCACAGAAAGGGGCTTATTTTCAGAATACAGTTATGCATTGAAGTATTTTGGTAGAGGGTCTATAGATGATGATTTGTACCTAATATCAAAGCTCTAGGCCTTATGGTTTGGGAGAAGAAAATTCTTTAAGATTTCCTTCTTTATTTCTATGTAAATTCAGGGATCACAAAGAAAAGGCTAATTTTCAGAATATGGTAAATCTTTGAAGTATTTTGGTAGAGGGTCAATAGATGATGTTTTGTACCGAATATCAAAGCTCTAGGCCTTATGGTTTGGGAGAAGAAGATTTTTAAAGATTTCCTTCTTTATTTCTATGTTAAATCAGGGATCCCCCAGAAAAGGGCTAATCTTGGAATAGGGTAAATCTTTGAAGTATTTTGGTAGAGGGTCAATAGATAATGATTTGTACCAAATATCTAAGCTCTAGGCCTTATGGCTTGGGAGGAGAAGATTTTTTAAGTTTTTTCACTCTGTTGCCATGGCAACCAGAGATCTTTGTGGATTTCAATTCTTTGAAGTACTTTGAAAGAGCATGACCTAAGGATCATTTCTATAAAGTTTTGTTGAAAATCCATTGTTAGTTTAGGAGGAGAAGTTTTTTTGTAATTGTGAACGGACGGATGACGGACGATGACCGATCACAATAGCTCCCCCAGAGCACTTCGTGCTCAGGTGAGCTAACAACAGACACTATTATCACAAAACCAATATTTCAATGGCTTCATCAAAATCAGTCAAGAATAGTAGGAGTAGTTGAGCACACAAGAATTTTGACAATAAGTCTTCTTTTGTGTGACACAGCACTGAATCACAAAACCCTGATAATATGCCCTTGGTCACAAGAAGACAAACACTTAGTGAAAATTTCATCAAATTCGGTCAGGAATTGACCAATTGTTGGCCCTGCCCACTTACTCCTTTTGGCCATGCCCATTGACTCCAACAGGAATTCCCACTTCGAATTTTGACTACATTATTTTGTAAAAACTATGGTCAGTAGCATGTAGCAAAAATGTAGAATTGTTGAATGGCGAGCTTAAAGTTGTAACTACAGCTTGAATAAGCTGTAGTTACAACGTATCAGTCGCCAAACAACAAAAATATTTCACACAAATGGCTACCAATGGTGGATTTAAAACCTCAAATCCGGGCTGAATGAATAATTTGATTGGTCCATATATTCCTTGATTGACAGCCCCAATTGGTCAATTGTAGGAGTGATTACACACACAGGTTGAAGTTAACACCTGCCCCATCAACCGAAAGCCTGCCGCCACTAACATTCATCCATCTATTAACCAGATTTTTCTGCTGGTTAAGAATGCCATCTATAATGTCAAAAATCAAATGAGCCAAAAATGCATCACTAAAGCTGTGTAGACTGCCCTGACCACCATGACCATGACAAGACTTCAAAATTTTAGACTGGTCCAAATTGAAAGGAGTTGTAGAAGACAATTTAAAGTCGATGAAATAGTAGATTTTTTCTACTTTCTGGGTAGAAAATATTATGGAAAATGAAGAAATTGCTGCTTAGAACAAATTCTTCATTTTCCACAATGTTTTCCCAAAAATGTCAAAAGGCATCATAGTGTGGGAATGGGTTAAAGTGCAGAAAATAATCAGTGTTCTGTTACTTACTTTGACTCTAACTAGCTATATGTGAATTTAAATTTAGAAACAGGTAGGTCTTTCACTTTCCACCATAGGACAAAATATAAGACTGTTTCAAATTTAAAGTACCGGTAACACTAAGGCTCAAACCTTCTGAATTAAGTGTTTATCCTGAATACTTCATGTATTGTTGTCATTTAAAAATAGATAATATTATATTTTTTCTTTTGATATTTCTACATTGTAAAATAACTTTTTCTATATTTTGATTAAATGTTATTGATTAGTCAAAAAAATATTAAGTTTTTAGAGTCTTGTATCTTTAAAAATTATTGTTTGTATTTCAGGGACTTTAAATAATGTGCAATCAATAACTGATAACTAATTTCAAAATATGGTAGTAAAATAACAATTGCTTGTTATGAATTATCCTTTCAGCACTTCAAAATGAAGGCTTACCGCATGTGGGAATTAGTTAATCTATTCAACTTATGGAAATATTTTAAACTTGTGTAAAATCAAAGGAGTTAAAGACGACAAAAGTTAGTAAAATTTAAGATTTATCAACTTATTTGGTTGAAAAGTAATTTCTTCATTCTCCACAATGTTTTCCCATCTGTTTTTTTTTTTTTGGGGGGGGGGTTAATAAGCGTCACTGTTTGGGAATGGGTTAGTTGTAATTGTTAATTGGGGCTAAACTGGTAACCCCTACCAATGTCACCCTACATTGCTATAGTGACTGTAGATTCTGAACTTTGGCAAACATTCTTCATTTTTATGCCTGATAATGAACATAATATGTCAAAGTATCATAGGTGTTAACCCATTACCAGATGCCAAAAGTTTAGACTGGTCCAATCTGAAAGAAAATGCAGACGCTTTTTTCAAGTTGATAGAAGTCCAAATTTCTCTAGGTGGAAAACAAAATGCAGAAATTTCTCCGCATTGTTTTCCTGAACTTTTTCTGGAGGGATGTAAAAAAGCAGAATAATATGGTAGTAAGTTGAATTCATTGAAATATGTGTATGAATAAAATTATAATGTCACTAGTCCAGGAATTTATCTAAGAGCCTTCAAATCTCATTTTTCTAAATAAACAATGCCCTGTATTGGCATGTTTTAATAGCTGGGGTTGTAGAGAAATGTGTAATAACTGACAACCTACCAGATGTGACTCACTGACGGTACTCGGACTGTCCCTGCTGGTTGTTGGTGAATGCAGGGTACCAGACTGACCTCCCATACTGTTTCCATCAAACTTGTTACCTCCCCTTACTGGAAGGTCAAAGGACACATCCTCCTCATCCTGGTTCCTCATTAACTCACTGGAATATCAGAATTGAGTATCAGGCTAGCTTTAACAAATTAGCCAGTCCGATTTTAGGCTTACATCTACAAAGAGGGACTTAATGGTCAGAAGCAAAAGGGTCCTTGCTTAACCAATCACCAGAATTAGAAAATTGAATTTTAAGAATTAAAAGAAGTTGCAGACAAGGATTGTAAGTTGATTGAATTTTAAGAAAACTCTCTCTTTCAAGGTAGAAAGTGTAAGTTGATTGAATTTTAAGAAATCTCTCTCTTTCAGGGTAGAAAGCACCGTGAGAAATGAAGAAATTGCTTGTTTCAAGCAATTTCTTCATTTTTTACAATGATTTCCCAAGTTTTTTGTTTTCTTGAGAGACTTTTTAAAAAACGAAAATGTGTGAAGATACGGATTTTTTATTCATAATCAAACTGAAAAAAAAAAACATGAAAAATTGCAACTTCCCCATACTTAACAAGGATAAAAACAAAAGTATTGAAATGAAAGGAGCCATGAACTATTTGGTCCACCTCTGATTTTTATACTAACAAAGCACAGGGAAGATAACACATGAAAGGTCCTCAAGGAATACAAAGGAAGATATTACCCTATTAGTTAAGTTGGTAGAGCACCTTGAGAATGTCAGTTTTATCCCAGGGTTTACCAACTAACCAGCTATTTCCCTTTTGGACTAGATGTTTAACCGATGCCCCATGTGATGTTGCTACAGTGGAATCCTCTTAATTGCAACCCTGATAATAGCATACCCTGCTTAATTGCAACTAAGATTTTGCACATTAGATTTATAGAAAAAAGAGCTCCTTCTAATAGCAACTTCTGGTTAATTGCAACAAAGGTTTTGACAATGCAGTGATTAGATTAACAAGATTCAACTGTATCTGATGAAGTATCCATTTAGAATGTTTTCACTATTCCCCATAACAACTAACCGCCATTTGGGGGATTCCCCCAAATGTGTAGTTGCTGCAAATGCTATGGTAGTGATGATGAATAAATGAACATACAAAAATATTACCTTACAAGCTCTTTGTTGATCTTGACCTTAGGTCTAGTGACCTTGAGATGTGTACAATTTATTGGTAATGAAAATACTTTTTCTTCTCCTGGCAGTTTGTGTGGACAGATAACAGTCTGAAACATGGCAATATCCATGAGCATGTAAAGCTTCAAAGACTTTAAAGGAAAACTGAACAGAATTTTGCACTGAAATTATTACCAGATGACAAAATTTAAAAGTGTATCATGCTGAACCCTGAATATTCCTATAAGGCAAGAGGTATAGACAAAGATCAGCCAGCACATATGTGCAGTCTGATCTTAGTCTACATCTCCTGCTAGAACTTTTTAAGTCATGAAATTTTGAATATCTTTGTCTTTTGGGTAGAAACATTATGGATAATGAAAGATTTGTTTGCATCGAGCAATTCCTTCATTTCCACCATGTTTTTCAATGCTTTTTTCACTAGGTGCAAATAATTGGTAAAACCATACAAGATAACAAGATTTTAGACA
Organism: Fragum fragum; assembly: GCA_946902895.1. Lineage (NCBI taxonomy): Eukaryota > Metazoa > Mollusca > Bivalvia > Cardiida > Cardiidae > Fragum > Fragum fragum. The sequence goes on from OX336374.1 coordinate 38,579,834, forward strand.
GGTCCAAATTTAAAGAATCCGCAGATGACAATTACAATTATTTAAACTGAAAAATAAGTGTTAAAGTTAGAAAATATTGTGAGGAAGTGGAAGTTGCTTGTTACAAGGAATTTCTCCTTTTCTCATGATTTTTCTGTAGTGTGACAGGATTTTACTGAGAAGGGTTTAATAAAGACAATCACAAATAACAGAAAACTAAATGAACTATATCAATAAAGGAAATCACAATCACAAAAAAAGGAACCAAAGGCAAAGGTTTTGACATTATGCCCAATCAAAATCATACCCAGTCTGTTTCTACTTGAAAGAAGTTGCTGATGACAAATCAGAATGAATTTGAATTGAAAATTAAGTACAATTTATGGTAGAAAACCTGTTATAATAGAAAACAAGAGCACCTCCTATGGGTGCCTACGCTTGGCTGTGAGGTGCTGGATAGTGGACTAAATGCATCTAGAGTCATCCCCCTTGATAGTATAGGTTGCTCTTTTGATAGCGAACAAATGTGCCAAGTTTCAAGTGAATGCCTTTAGTAGAACCAGTGATATCACAAAATGTCACAGTTTGTGCACAACAAGGACAACGACAACAACAAGGACAACGACACCAAGGCTATCGCGATACCTTGTATTTTCTCCGAAACAGCTGAGCTAAAAATGCATGTAACAAGCATTTTCTCCTTTACACACAATGCTTTCCAAAGCCATATTTCTACAGCTCACCAACGTTGGGATTATTCCTTTCCCTCAATGACACTTTTCGATGCCCCTCAGGAAAAACAATTGGGTAGTCATTGTGTAAAATGAAGAAATTGCTTGTTATAAGCAATTTCTTCATTTTACACAATGTTTTCTATCCAGCAAGTTATAAAAACCTAAAATTTCATAAACCTTTAATTGTAGTCTGTAACCCCTTTCAATTTGGACCAGTCTGAAATGTTGCCATTTTGTGATGGGTTATGTAGTTATGTGTAAATTTGTAAATTTTTGTTGTCCTTTACTACTGAAAATTTGCACCAGTCATACAGTATCATATCTGGCTATAAATTACCTTTTCACCACAGCTAGGACAGAATTTAGCCTCTTTAAATTCATCAAACGACTTCCCTTGATTGCTAGATGTATACAACATAGCTGCATATTTACTGAACACCCGTTCTTGCGGAATAAATGGATCAGAGTCATCTTCATCCTCGTCCTCATCGAGACCCGCAGAGAGAATCGAATCTGGATAAATAGAGGTTATTGTAATGAGTGGTCATAAAATACAATACAATGTATTTGTAAAGCAAGTTGTCTATCAATCCATAACCAGTAAAAAATTTTAGACTAGTAAAAATTGAAAGGAGTTGGAGATGACAATATAACCCTTTCCTGTTTAATCCCTTGTTTTACGTTATAATCGAGAAAACATTGTGGAAAAGAAGAAATTGCTTGTAACAAGCAATTTCTTCTTTTTCCACAATATTTTCTACCCTACTGAATGGTCATTTTTCAAATTAAATCAACTTTAAATTTTTGTTTGTAAAATGTTTGAATTTTGACAGGTCTTAAATTTTGTAAAACAGGAAAGGGTTAAAGTAAGAAAGTTTAAATTATTTCAACTTTCTTAACAAGCAATTTCTTCATTTTAGACAATTTTTTCCAAAGCACTTTCTTGAGGGACATCAAAAAGTGTCATTGTGTGGGAATGAATTAATAAATCAAAAACTCAGCAAAGCCTCTTTCTTATCTATTTCAGATGCTTAGTTTTTGAGAACACAAATTTTATATTCTTTTTAAAATATGACATATATTTGCAATAAATTGATGAATCTTTTTTATTTTCATCATTATTAACACTGTTTGTAAAATGTCAGCATCATGCATTATGATGTCATATTCTCAATTGCATAAAAGGTGTTCATTTAACTTCAGCCTGTTAACATGGTTATTATACTAGAGTAATATCAAAAATATTTAATGGCCATTTTTATGCCCTTGAGAAAAGAAAAAAATATTGTGGAAATTGAAGAAATTTCTTGTTACACAATGTTTTCCACCCCAAAAGACTAAGATTCTTAAAATTTCAACTGCTAAAAATTGTAATCTACAACTTCTATGATTTATTTTTCAGCCTTTATTGTCTTGTAATGATATAATTGATCTTGTGAATTATCCGCACACTTAACCCTTGTCATGCTGTATAAATTACTTTACTGAATTGCTGTTAACTCAAAAGGCTGAAAACATTGATAGAACTTGTTCGAAAATCAATATTTTTTCTAGAAATCAACTTCTTAAGCAACTCTGACAGGAAAAGTACAAGCAGGAGGTATAGACTAAGATCAGCCTGCACATAAGTGCAGTCTGATCTTTGTCTATACCTCCTGCAAAAAACGCAATATTCCGGGTTCAGCATGACAAGGGTCAACATTAATTTTGCAGTATCAATTCTATTTAACTCATTACCAAACAACAAATATTGAGACTTGTCATGATTCAAAAAGTTAAAAACAATGATTTAAAGTTGGTAGAATTTTAAAATATTTTGTCTCTCAGAATATATTGTGGAAAATGAAGATATAACTTGGTGTAAGCAATTCTTTCACTATCAACAATATTTTTTGAAGTTTTTATAAGGATCACAAAAGAAGCCTTGAGAGGGAAAGGTTTAGATAAAAGTTACAATGTATTTGTTAGTTTACAAAAAAGATTCAGTATATATTGTCAACCATTTCAAACAGAAGAATAGATTTACTAGACTGGCCTAGTGTTTTTGTAACATAGAGATAACTTTTTCTTTGATAAAACAAGCATTTGAACATTCTTGGAAGCTAGACCATGAAAAGATTAAATGATGTTCTATACCCATCCAATGAATATTCTCTGAATTAACATTTACTAAATGTAATTTTTCTAATTATCAAACACAGAACACACCTTTTCACCAAATCTTTTCACCACCTCTAAATTAAAAAAAAACCAACTCATTGCAATACACTATTTTGAACCCCACCTAAAATGATCACTAACTTTGCACCAGCACACAAACCATCCTAATTTGGAACATGGATAGAGCAACAACAATTGGGTACAAATGCATCTACAATAAGATTATTGGATCTAAATGCATCTACAATAAGATTATTGGATATTGATATCTGATTATGTCGTAAAAACCCATACTGGGTTTTGTTTTTGTGGCCAATATAGTGTAAACAAAGATATTGTCATTGTCCCTTGTTTTTCAAATGGAACCTTCCCATTTTCATTAGGGTTCATCCTTATGACCTTATCAGTATGATTCTGATCAAGTTTCCTTTGGACTGAGATAAATCTGTGGTCTCTAGAGTGTAAACACTTGAGTTATTGACTCTGCATGAAGGAGAAAAAGGACAACAGACATTCAAGTTCACTAAAGCTCACTGTGAGCATGTTGTGCTCAGTTGAGCTTATAGGGTAAGATCACATGAGAACTTAAATTAGTCCATAAGTGAGGAGGGAGTTGTGTTAACCTATAACCAGAGGACAAAATTTTAGACTGTTGCAAATTGAAAGGAGTAGCAGACGACATTTTGAAGTTTACGAAGTTTTAGATTTTTTTTCAAGTTTCTGAGTAGAAAACATTGTGTAAAATGAAGAAATTGCTTGTAACAAGCATTTTCTTCATTTCACCCAATGTTTTCCAAGTTCTTTTTCTTAAGGGGCGTCCAAAAGTGTCATTGTGTGGGAATAGGTTAACACAATATGGACATTGGGATGGAGACAAATTGACATACTGCCAGACTGACCAAGAATCTAATACAATGTATGTCAAGATATGCTCACCTTAAGCTGCATATAAAAAGACAGACTGACTGACAGACAGATACATGGAGACAAAAACAATATAGTTCGGCAAGTTAATAATCTACTTACTAACAATGCTGACTACATGCACCTTCACCACCATATCACAAACATGACATAATGACAGTGTTTACCTATTACCAGACGACAAAATTTCAGACCAGTGAAAACTGAAAGAAGTTGCAGATTACATTTCAAATTCAGCCAAAATTGTAGAATAAATGCCAAATAAGGATTGAAAAACATTGTGAGAAATTTATCCTTTTCTCACAAAGTTTTCCATGATCATACTTCATCAGGGTGTCAAAAGGTGTCATTGAGTGGGAATGGGTTAACCAATTTCAAGAAGACAAAACTTTAGGTTAAAAATATTTAAAATATGTTGCAGATGTAATTTCAAAGAATATATAAAGTTGAAAATAAGTGTAATAAAGGTTCATAAATATTATTAGAAAAAGAAAAAAATGCTTGTAATAGGCAAACTCTCCATTTCTCACAATGTACTTTTTTCTTTAAATATAAGAGGGATTGTTTAGAAATGGATTAAACAACTTTCATTGCAAAAATAGTCTATACATTCTTAACCAAAGCATTACAAGATCTATATGTTAACACTAGAAAATCATCCTAGAACAACATATTGAGCCTTTTTGTCCTTGAGCTGTGAGGCTATCAGAAAATTTGTCTGAAATAGTACATAAGCTAATGATGGAGTACAAGTGACCCAAATCATTTTGAAATTAATGTATAGCTGTGAAACATATACTCTGAACAAGATCAAATGGAACATTTGACCTTGAGCTGAGATTTACCTTAGATTATCAGAAAATTTGTTTTAAATAGCACATGTACTCATGATGGAGAACAACTGTGCCAAGTCATTTTGAAATCCATCCACAAATGTAGGAGATATACTCTGGATTAATTAGGACAGATTGGAGCATTGACACAAATATATACTTGTCATAAAGGCAACTATATCTCTCTTATTACAAGCAGGTTAAACGATAAAGTTTCCTCTTCTATTCAATCAATTTTGATACCAGTCTAATTACCTTGATTACTGAGTAATGCTTGTCATGCTAAATAAGATCCTCTACAGAATTGTATTAACCCTTTCCTGGACAAACCCAGGACTTTACGTCACTGTGATTTTATACTTGAGAAAACATTGTGGAAAGGGAGAAATTGCTTGTAACAAGCAATTTCTCCTTTTCCCACAATATTTTCTACCACATAGGATGGTCAGATTTCAAATTGCATGCATTTTTCATTGTCGTCTGCAACCTCTTTCAAATTGGACCAGTCTAAAATTTCATAAAACAGGAAAGGGTTAAAACAGAAGGACTGAAAGCACCTAAAGCACTAATTGATGATTACATGTACTTTTTTTAAAAAAATATCTTATAAATAACACTCGATGAAAAGGAACAAGCAGACTAGACTTAGATTAGACAGCACATATGTGTCGGCTGATCTTTGTCCAAGCCCCTTCCAAACAAAAAAATATTCTTGGTTCAGCATGACAAGGTTTCATGATCTATTCATAACCAACTCGACTAATTCAAACATCAAACGACCAATTCCGTGCAGCTCACACAGGTGCCTTTTTATGTCACCTAACATTTCCTTCCAATGTTGATCTTGTAACTTCAGATACGGAGACTGTACATAGCGCTCCTGTATCTTCAGACTCTCCTCCTGGATTCGTTTTACATGCTTTTCTTGAGTCTTAGTAAGCATGATGTCTCCTGGTTAGTTAGTATATATATTGACAATATTGAATATATGATCTTGAAATACAGAATCTATTAGCCAACTACAAGACAGCAAAATTTTAGACTGGTCCAAATTGAAAGGATTTGCAGACGATAATTCAAAATTTATGAAAATTTAGATTTTTTCAGCTTTCTGGATAGAAAACATTGAGGAAAATAAAGAAATTGCTTGTTACAAGCAATTTCTTCATTTTCCACAATGTTTTCCCAATTGTTCTTCTTGAGGGGCATCCAAAGGCGTCACTGTGTGGGAATGGGTAAAACAAGTCATCTTTACACAATTAAAAAGCTTTTATCTGAAATTAGATGAAGTTAATAGATTTCCTATTTCATTACCACTCATGAAGTTTCATGATCATAGCTATTACACTTTCATTATATATTCTAGACAAAATCAAAGTATGAACAAAGTCTGAAAAACAACATGGGGCAATAACTCTAAAAATATGCTACAAAGAGTTATAGTTCTTGAAAACTGCACTTCTCCTTGATGAGATCTATCTACCTATTGAGTTTCAAGTTCATAGCTAATATACTTTCAGAGATATGCTCTGGACAAGATTCAAGTATGAAAAACAACAAAGGGCAATAACTCAAGAACTAAACCAGGTAGAGTTATGGTTCTTATGCACTGCAATTCTCCTTGGTGAGATCTATCTACCCATGAAGTTTCCTGATCATTGCTTATATACTTTTAGAGATATGCTCCAGACAAGATTCAAGGATGAAAAATAACAAAGGAAAATAACTAAAAAAATAAGCCAGGTAGAATTATGGTTCTTGTGCACTGCAACTACCCTTGATGAGATCTATCTACCCATGAAGTTTCATTATCATAGCTTATATGCTTTCAGAGATATGCTCTGGACAAGATCCAAGTATGAAAAACTACAAAGGGTAATAACTCAAAAAATATGCCAGGTAGATTTATGGTTCTTGTGCACTGCACTCCCCCTTGATGAGATCTATCAACCCATGAAGTTTCATTATCATAGCTTATATACTTTTAGAGATATGCTCTGGACAAGATCAAAGTATGAAAAAAACAAAGGGCAATAACTCACAAAATAAGCCAGGTAGAGTTATGTTTCTTGTGAACTGCACTTCTCCTTGATGAAGTCTAGCTACCCATGAAGTTTCATGATCATAGCTTATATACTTTTAGAGATATGCTCAGGACAAAAAGAGCACGCTGCCCGCCGGACGCCTGGACACCAAGGGTGATCCCATAATACGTCCCGTTTTTCAACAAGCATATGAAAAGACAAAGCATTTTAAAAATTCTATCAGCTAAATACTGTTGTCTGCAATTTATTCATATTTGGACCAGTCCTAATTTTTGTCATCTGGGGATACTTTAAAAGATATTTCCAGCTGAACTTCACCCAGTTTAATTAATTACCACATCACAAAATTTTAGATATGGTCTTATTTACAAAGGTTGCATTCAACAAATATATAGTGTCAAGAATGACATAATATGTGTCAAATTGCTTTGAGAACAATGTGAGAAAAGAAGAAAAAGCTTGTAGCAACAATATTTCCCCCAACTTTTGATTCTCCACATTTTTTTTTCAAAGCTTTTTTCCTTGAGGGTTGCAATAAAGCAGGTCTGGGAATGGCTTAACTATAGCCTTCCACCTTTTTCATGTATGTGGAAGATGAACTTTAGCTTAGAATCCATGTTTTGAATCTAAAGGGTACTACAGACAAAAAGAAATTAAACTTAAAAGGAAATTACCTGACTTTGTTACACCTGGGTCAATCACTTTTAATTTATTTCCCTTTTTCCTGAAATAATGAAAATAATATTTTTAGTTTCAAGATATAATGTATCAAAAATAGTTACAATAACAAGAGGAACCATGATGGTCCTATATCGCTCCCCTGAGTATGATGGCTCAAGGCTTTATGATATTTACAAAATATCAAAGATTTAGGCCTAATTATTTTGGTGAAGAAGATTTTTAAAGGTTTTCTCTTTTAATCCAAGGTACATAATTGTTCAATCCCAAAATATAGCGCAAAATTCCAGAGTATGGTAATTCTTTGAAGTATTTTGGTACAGGGTCAATAGCCATTGATACATGCCAAACATCAACACTTTAGGCCTAATCTGTAACAGTTATTTATTGAATTTATTGAATATGTCCGCAACTGTGGTCTTAAATCTTCCTCAGAAAAGGATATTATGCAAGGAAAGATACAAAACTTACATGATGGTAGGATGTGTCTCTTCCAAGATCTGTAACTGTTCCATTAACATTGTACTGTGTTGTTTGAGTAACAGTAATTCATTTGATATATCCCCAATTGTGTTCTTGAACCGCTCCTGAACTGCTTCCAACTAGAAATGAAATAATATCATTCCATGAGGTGATTTTCAACATTAAAGACATTGGATGTTTATACTATTTTTGAACAATATGAATGATGCATTGCACAGTGCTTTCTGTAGTTTTTAATTTCCAAGAGATAAGGTTATACATTACCACACAATGACACTTTTTTACGCCCTTAGAAATATGATCATGGAAAACTCTGTGGTAAAAGGAAAATTGCTTGTAATAAGCAAATTCCCTTTTCTTAAAATGTTTTATACCCTATTTGGCACTTATTTTCCAAATTTAGCGCAATTTGAAATGCTGTATCAAACTCCTTTTGATTTGGACCCATCTTAACCTATTCCCACTCAGTGAGGCTTTTAGACGCCCCCAAGAAAAAAAGCTTTGGAAAACATTGTGGAAAATGAAGAATTGCTTGTTGCAAGCAATTTCTTCATTTTCCACAATGTTTTCTACCAAAAAGGTAAAAATAGTCTAAAAATTTCATAAGCTTTAAATTGTTGTCTGCAACTCCATTCAATTTGGACCAGTCTAAAATTTTGCCGTCTGGGAATGAGTTAAGGTGTGTTGTCTGGTAATGGATTAACTATGGCCAAAAAATAAAGCAAAAATCAATCATACCCAAAGAAGACAAAATTATTGAAAGAAAATGAAACCCACCAACCTGTTGATCAGCATTATCAATATCTATTTCCTGAGCCTCAAACTCAGCATCTGTGATGTCATCTTTAATCTCCAGACTTTGTAACTCATCCTTGTGTTCCTCCATAAACTTGTCAAACTCTGAAACCAACAGCAAAGAGTTAACCATTCCTATACAATCCTGCTCTTTCATGGAACCTGATTAATTCATTTTAGGAAAGCATTGTGGTAAAAGGAGAAATTGCTTGTAACAGCACTTTCACTTTTCTCACAATGTTCTTATCCCTATTTGGTACTTATTTTTCAATTTTAAGCCAATTCAAAATGTCATCTTCAATGCTTTCAAAAATTTTGTCTTGTGGTTATGTATTCATGTAAAACTGATGCACACTGACACTGGTCTGTTACCTAAATTTTTGGAAATTTTAGACTGGTCCAAATTGAAAGGGGTTGCAATAGACAATGAAAACTGGATGTTATTTGAAATGAAACTATCCTATGTGGTAGAAAATATTGTGGAAAAAGAAGAAATTGCTTGTTACAAGCAATTTCTTCTTTTTCCACAATGTTTTCTTGAGTATAAAATCACAGGAACGTAAAATCCTGTATTTGAACGGGAAAGGGTTAATTGGCATTTCTTCTTGAATAGTAAAGAAATAATTCAAATGTTAGCATTAAAACAAAGGAACTGTTCAAAGATCTCTGCCCAAAGACTCCACTTGCAACGCCTACTAACTCAGACAGGAAGTTCCACTTCAATATCAAACCCTGTTGTTTTGCATAATTTATGGCCAGTTACATGTCACATAAAAGTAAAGTCATTTTTTGGCGACCAAACGTCCTAACTATAGCTAGAATAAGCTGTTGCTACGCTGTTTAAATTGCCAAACCAACAAAAATGTTTCACAATAACATCAGCCAATGTCAATGTTCAAAGTTCTCATCAGGTCAAAATTAAAGAATTTTGGTCAATTGATTCTGTGATTGACAGCCGCAATTGCATTGAAAGATTTGTCTTTGATCATACCATGTGTGAATTTTAAAGCAATTACAAGATGGCAAAAATTTGAATCAGTCAAAGAGCTTGCACATGACTAATTCTTATTGAAAGATTTTTAATACCTCTGTCTTTCTGCAAGAATCCTGCAAGAATCCTCTGTCTAAAGATATTTTAATAAAACACAGTAAGACTAACATATACAACAAAAGTATTCAGACAAGCATCTATAATTTCTAAAAGTGAATGCAGAACTGTACAAAGTGTCTCTAAATTTTATAGAGTTTTAATGAGGATTTAGAAATTTCAATTTCATGCCATACCTTCAACAGCAGTATTCAGAACATTCATTATCTGTTCTTCCAACTTCTGAGCCAATTCTATATTTGTCATTATATTCGCCTGAAAATACATTAAAACATTTCTTACATAAATCCTATTAATCTTAACTTTTAAGAATAACTAATTACTAACATTTTCAATTTTGGCCTTGAAATGTGACCATAACCTTTGACCTACCAAAAAAGATGTTTCAAATGGCACATTTGATCATGCTGGAAAAGGGGTGCACAAAATTATTTTGAAATACATCATTATAAATACTTCTAATAGGTCAGGATAAATGCTAGATAAGACAGAAAGGAAAAGTAGACAGAAAGTGTAAAACAATACAGCTTCTACCTTGATTGGCAATTTGAATTGTCTCAATATTCTCTCCTATTTGACCCATTCCCACACAATTACACTTTTTGACACCTCAAAGAAAAAAATCTTCGGGAAACATTGTGGAAAATGAAGAAATTGCTAGTCACAAGCAATTTCTTCATTTTCAACAATGTTTTCTACCCAAAAAGGCAAAGATACTAAAATTTAATTAATAGTAAGCAAAAATTGTTGACAACAACATCTTTGATTTTGGGCCAGTCTTAAATTTTGTTGTCTGGTAATGGATTCATCAATTTTCAAGCTTCAATTGAATGTGCATTTCTGCTAAGATACAATGGTAAGAGAATGAAAATACGACATCATATTTCTTCACTTAATGTGCTATTAAAGTTGAAACAAAACATTAATCAAAACTCAGAGTAAAATCGCAACTGATCATGAAAAGTTTTAAAATCTTGGAACCTTAAGAAGGCTTTTGCAGACTTAAGTTTAAAGTTGATAGAATTTTAAAAATCTCTGTCTTTGAGGGTATAAAACATTGCGGAGAATAAAGGAATTTCTTCAATCTCCACAATGCTTTCTAATGCTTTTTGCAAAAGGGCCATCAAAAAGCAGTTATTTGTGGATTCAGGCTGAATTTAACTATGATATTCTAGTTTTTCTCGGTCGAACCATAACCTTGATGAAAGCAGACGTGAACATGAACAAATACATTTCCTGGGAATTTTAACATAAATAAAGCTTCAATGAATACAAAGATAGATGTACAGACAGACAGGTGGTCCTTCATTGACCAAATGACAGATCAAATATATTTCATGGGAATTTTAACATAAATGAAGCTTCAATGAATACAAAGATAGATGTACAGACAGACAGGTGGTCCATCATTTACCAAATGACAGATCAAATACATCTCCTGGGAATTTTAACATAAATAAAGCTTCAATGAATACAAAGATAGATGTACAGACAGACAGGTGGTCCATCATTTACCAAATGACAGATCAAATACATCTCCTGGGAATTTTAACAGAAATAAAGCTTCAATGAATACAAAGATAGATGTACAGACAGACAGGTGGTCCATCATTTACCAAATGACAGATCAAATACATCTCCTGGGAATTTTAACAGAAATAAAGCTTCAATGAATACAAAGATAGATGTACAGACAGACAGGTGGTCCATCATTTACCAAATGACAGATCAAATACATCTCCTGGGAATTTTAACAGAAATAAAGCTTCAATGAATACAAAGATAGATGTACAGACAGACAGGTGGTCCATCATTTACTAAATGACAGATCAAATACATCTCCTGGGAATTTTAACAGAAATAAAGCTTCAATAAAAACAAAGATAGATGTACAGACAGCCAGGTGGTCCATCATTTACCAAATGACAGATCAAATACATCTCCTGGGAATTTTAACATAAATAAAGCTTCAATGAATACAAAGATAGATGTACAGACAGACAGGTGGTCCATCATTTACCAAATGACAGATCAAATACATCTCCTGGGAATTTTAACATAAATAAAGCTTCAATGAATACAAAGATAGATGTACAGACAGACAGGTGGTCCATCATTTACCAAATGACAGATCAAATACATCTCCTGGGAATTTTAACAGAAATAAAGCTTCAATGAAAACAAAGATAGATGTACAGACAGACAGGTGGTTCATCATTTACCAAATGACAGATCAAATACATCTCCTGGGAATTTTAACAGAAATAAAGCTTCAATGAATACAAAGATAGATGTACAGACAGACAGGTGGTCCATAATTTACCAAATGACACATCAAATACATCTCCTGGGAATTTTAACAGAAATAAAGCTTCAATAAAAACAAAGATAGATGTACAGACAGACAGGTGGTCCATCATTTACCAAATGACAGATCACTTGCAACACCCACTGGTCTCTGACAGGAAGTTCGACAGCATCACTTTTTAACAATTATAGTCAGCAATATCTAACAATAAAAAATAAAGGTTGGATGGTGACCTTAACATTGTAACTACAGTTTGAATATGCTGTAGTGAAGACATTTAACCAATTACCAAACAGCAAAATGTTAGACTGGTCCAAATCGAAGTGAGTTGCAGGTGACAGTTTAAAGTTTATGAAATTTTAGATTTTTTCAACTTTTTAAGAAGAAAACATCGAGAATGAACAAGATGTGTTTGTGAAACACTATGCCCCCGAAACAGGAATTCTTTAGAAACGGGTAAAGGGTTAAAATTTTGACCTTGACCTTGATGAAATGACCTTACCCATTTGCGCCTTGTTGAGACCTATCTACATACCAAATATTAGCATTGTAACTTAATCAGGGTTGAAGTTATACAAAAATGTTTAGTTGGCAGGTTAAGTTTTGCAGACAGACAGACGCAAGCAACTTCTTCCATTTGTGCAATGTTTTCTCAATTGTTTTTCTTTTGGGGTGTCAAAAAGAGTCATTGTGTGTGAATGGGATATCTCGAAAAACTAACAAAAATGCTACAAATTAATGGTGACCATTGTTGGAGTTCAAAGTTAACTTCTAAGTTATCCTCTTTTGACCTATTGGTTTGATCTAGCTTAAATTCTAAAGAGGTTATAAGTTTAGGTATTTTGAAATATTTTGACTTAGTACATACCCTTTTAGTAGATACAAGTGGTTTCTTTTTCTTTCTAGGAGTTTCATCAGTTTCTGGTTGATCAAGGAAAGCTATGGAAAGAAAGAACATCATAAACATGCAAATTCTGAGTCCTCCAACCCCACCGCCCCCAAATTAATATCTTTTTATATTTTTGTTAAAATACCAAACCTTGTATTAGACTGAAATTGTGTAGGAACTTTTATATTTCAGGAGGCAAAGGTCAAGTAAAGTACAAAATTCTCCCATGGAGTATGAATCCAAGACAAAAGCAGCACCCACTGGTGCCAACGCTCGGCTGCAGGTGCTGGATAATGCAAAAAATCTAAGTCGAAAAAGAGCTGGTCACAGTCATGTGACAAATGCCCCCAAAGGACAGGGTCAATCATGTGGCACTTTGATTTGTTTTGTAAACACAACCGCACGCATTTGTGATCATTTGTGATCTATATGTCTGGGTTTTTAATAATTTCTATAAATACAGAATGAAATCAGGAAATGTAATATGGACGGATTTTTCTGAGGTCAAAAGTAGGTCAAAGGTCAAGGTCACTGGGTCAAGGTCATGTAAAGTGGTCCACCCAATTAAGCATCTGTCCAAATATGGAAGCAATCCATTGAAGAATAAGAAAGTAAATACAATTTCCAATCCGGGTGCAATTTAACCATTCTAGACGCCCCTTTGACCCCAGATTGTGACCTTGACCTTTAAGATAGGAACCTGGGTGGTTTTTGCGACATGTTGTCTGAAGCTGGTGAACATTTGTATGAAAGAAATTTGTACCTGCGTGCATGATTATAGAAGTTACAGAGCAGACACTGCAAAAGGTGCCGATTTTTTACCTTTGACCCCAGATTGTGACCTTGATCTTTGAGATAGGAACCTGGGTCTTTTACGCAACACGTTGTCTTATAGCAGTGAGCATTTGCACAAAGTTATATTGAAATCCACTATTGCATGTAGAAGGTACAGAGCGGACATGAAAGAGGGATGGACAGACTGACTGACTGACCTCCGGACGGACAGTTCGAATACTATATGCCTCCCTTTGGGCGCATAAAAAGGGGCATAACTCTTACAAAAACGCTTTTAGAGTTATCCCCCTCGATAGTCCAGATAGCTCTTGTGGTGGTCAATACACATGCCAAGTTTCATGAGGATATCTTCAATAACAACAGAGATATGACCAAGGTTAAAGTTTGTCACGCTAACGCAAACACTGATGCGAACGACCCTCAGGTGATCACAATACCTCGGTTTTTTTCTCCGAAAATAGCCGAGCCAATAAGGTTTTGTATTATTACAACTTCAAAGTATTCCATTTATTATATACCCACAAATTTTACATTGATTAGATAAAAGCAGCTCAAACCAAAATCAACTTTTTCATAATCTCAATAACATTTTTCTTTGTGACATCATTTTACTATAATATGACATCATCTAACCCTACTCATATAAGACTATGTTTAAACCTTTCCTGTTCAATCCCTGGTTTTACGTCTGCAGTTCTAAACTTAAGAAAATATTGTGAAAAAAGAAGAAATTGATTGTAACAAGCGTCGTCTGCATCATCTTTCAATTTCTGCCGAAAATTTAAAAAAACAGGAAAGGGTTAAACGTATTAACTACAGCTTATTCCAGCTTTGGCTACCACATTTAGGATCCAAACCAACCATTTTCTTTTTTATGACATGCTACTGGTAATAACTTTAACAAAATAACATTGTTTGAATATACAAGTCAAACTTCCTGTGCGAGTTAGTGGGTAGGGTCAACGATTCATCAATTGTAAATGTTAAACATTTACCATAATACAGGTCATCATATCCTTTTTTATATTTTGATAAAAATTCTATCTCTTCTTTGTGGTCAGCTACTGCACCCTGGAAGATTAACATTTAGACATTTATGGTTATTTGTGTCCATCAAGATTCTAACTGGCTGAAAAATTATGAAACTAGAGCTTGTCACAGTATGTGACTTAATACCCCAGCAATAGCTTTCAGTGTAATAAGAGCTTTAACAATACACAAAATTGGTAGTATAATTAGCTGTATATGTCTACAAAACATAAATAATGTCTAAGTTCAAGGGGAGATAATTCTTGAACCAGGGGGAATTAAGACTTCAAATTGTGTTTTGCTAAACTTCAACATGTGGTTAATCTTTGTATAAAGTTTCAATAGTATTGAAGCAAAACTGAAGAAGGAGTTTGGGACACAAAATTGGTTGTATTTTGTACACAGACAGACGGACACACAGACAGACAGGCCGATTCCAGTATACCCCCCGAAAACATTCATTTTGCAGGGGTATAACAAGATGTGTTTGTGAAACACCATGCCCCCGAAACAGGAATCTTTTAGAACAGGAGATTTTTTGTTTTTTTCTTTGTTTTAGGGAAAAGGGTTAAAATTTGACCTTGACCTTGATGAAATGACCTTCCCCAGTTGCACCTTGTTGAGACCTATCTACATACCAAATATTAGCATTGTAACTTAATAAGGAATGAAGTTATAGGAAAATGTCTAGTTGGCAGGTTAAGTTTTTGAGTAACGTTTTAGGGAAAAGGGTTAAAACTTTTACCTTGACCTTGATTAAATGACGTTCCCCAGTTGTGCCTTGTTGAGACCTATCTACATACCAAATATCAGCATTGTAACTTAATCAGGGTTGAAGTTATAGGAAAATTGGCAGGTTACCTTTTGAAGACAGACAGACAGACGGACGGACATCGGTAAAACAATATGCCCCCGATCTATCGATGCGGGGGAATTAAAAGAAGTTTTTCTGAAACTCTTATTAACCTCTAAATTTTCTACATGTTAATTCTCGATAGATGACCTAGAGCTTGTCAGATGACCATGATATTAGTAATTGCATTATCATTTAAACCTATCATCATTTCAAATTTGAACATGTAACTAGTAACCCTTTCCTGTTTTTTGAAATTTAAGACCTGTCCAAATTAAAAGAGGATGCAGACAACAATGAAAATTGGATGCAATTTGAAATGAAACAATCTTATGTGGTAGAAAATATTGTGGGAAAAGGAGAAATTGCTTGTTACTAGCAATTTCTCCTTTTTCCACAATATTTTCTGAAGTATAAAGGGACGTAAAATCACGTGTTTGTACAGGAAAGGGTTGAAGGAAAATACTAACCCTTGTCATGCTGAACCAAGGATATTTCTGTTTTGGCAGGAGGTATAGACAAAGATCAGCCTGCACATATGTGCAGTCTAAAAACAGGTTCCTCATAAAAGGACTAAAATTTTGAAAAACTCATCAGCTGAAAATTGTTGTTGGCAACTTCTTTGAATTTGGATGAGTCTAAAATTTTGTCATCTCATAATGGGTTAAGTTAACAGAAATACCTGTAGATCTTGTATATCTCCTTCTAAAAGTTCTTTTTCTTTTTGTCTATCCCCTTTCTCTTTGGCAAGCTCATTTTCTAGTCTTCAATAAAAACAATCCAAATTAGTGCTGTGTAATATCTAACATGAGCAACATCAATATTAACTATTGTAATGCTGAACCCAGAATATTCCTGTTTCTGTTTTGGCAGAAGGTATAGACAAAGACTGCCTGCCGTTTGATCTTAATCTACACCACCTGCTTGTCCCTTGTAAGGCAGAGTTATTCAAAAACAAAGTTATCCACCGAAATGAATATTTACTGAAAATTAGTGATCCCAGTGATTTCTGCCCTTTGATCTTTAACCCTTTCCTGTTTTAAGAAATTTTAGACTAGTCCAAATTGAAAGAGTTTGCAGACGACAATAACAACTGGATGCCATTTGAAATGAAACCATCATATGTGGTAGAAAATATTGTGGGAAAAGAAGAAATTGCTTGTTACAAGCAATTTCTTCTTTTTCCACAATGTTTTCTGGAGTATAAAATCATAAAAATCCCGTATTTGAACGGGAAAGGGTTAACTACAATTCTGTAGAGGATTTTATTTAGCATTTACCACACAGTCAACCATGGCAAATATCATTTCAAATCTTCAATTTTATTACCTTGTACACGGTTTAAAGGGATGCAAGTTTTGTAAATCTCATATGGCCATTTAACCCATTCCAACACAGTTGAATTTTAGACTGGTCCAAATTGAAAGAAGCTGAAGACAACAATTTCAAGTTAATAGAATTTTGAATTTTTTCGTCATTTTGGGTAGAAAACATTGTGGATAATGAAGAAATTGCTTGATACAAGCAATTTCTTCATTTTCCACAATGTTTTCATAAGCTTTTTTCTTGAGGAGCGTAAAAAGTAGGGATTGAGTTGTAATGGGTTAAGACTCTCACTTATACTTGAGTCCTATGACCCTCTATGGCTCAACTTCAGGGAAGATTTGACATTTGTTTTAAAGTCTTCAATTCATTTCTTAAAGCCATATCTTTCCCCAAAAACACAACCAAATTAATTAGAAAATCACACTTCAGGCCAAAAAGTATAAATAAATATAACAATTAAGATAGTAAGATAAAAAAGATTGTGCTGTTATCCTACAATTCATGAAAGAAGCTTCGATATTTAAATTATAGTGGACCACAAATTAAGATTTCTTTACACAAAATGATGACATCAGTCATTACGTTTTCACTTTTACTAGTCAACCAAACAACTAGTGTTCAATGGCATCCAACCAACAAGCATACGATACAGCTTAGTTACAGAGATTTTCAAAATCATCTGTAAAGTTTAGTCATCAGTGCTTGTGCATATAAATATCAATGCTGACATAAGCCAACATTTTAAGTGAAGAATCAGATGCATTCAACTCGATCTGAAATTTGTAAACAAACATGAGTTGAAATTAACAACAAAAGCAGCTAAATATGTTTTCTGAAGAACTTCACTCATTCCCTCATTTGAAAGGAATGCTCTTGTTTCTTTCCTCAGAGGGATGATCAAGTTTTAAGTTTAGCCCCACAGTATGTTCAGTCAAATTTTACATTAGAACTACTGCAGTTGACTACAGTTTCATATCAATGTTTATATATGACTGACCTTCGACAAGGACCCCTTATTACCCTGAGTGTTAACTCTTGTCATGCTGAACCTGAAATATTCCTGTTTTGGCAGAAGGTATAGACAAAGATCAGCCTGCATAAATGTGCCGTCTGATCTTAGTCTACACCACCTGTTTGTTCCTTTATAATCAGAATTTTATGTAAAATTCAATTTTCAAAATAAATATTGACTAGGACTTTCAGAGTTCTACGCCATTTCATTGTTATGCACATTCAGCATGGCAAAGGTTAAGTCCCTGGCACCCCAATTTTATTATGCAAGACAAACACCCTACCTTGTTATTTCTTTTGTTTTGTCAGCCAGTGCACTCCTCATATCTTCCATCAGAAAATTTTGTTCATTAAGAGCACTCTCAAGTTCTTCTATTCTTTTCTGACTCTCTTCATACTGTTTGTGTTTCTCAAACAATCTGAAATATAAGGTACTCTTTGCACAATCGCATTGGACAACAATTAACTTTTGCCCTGCTGAATCTAGAAATTCTGCTTCAGCAGGAGGTATAGACAAAGATAAGGCTACACATATGCGCAGTCTAATCTTAGTCTACACCATCTGTTTATCCCTTCTAAGCATAAGTTAATCACATCTTTCTTTAAAGCAGTGGTTTTATTTGGGCCATATTTTGGCAGTTCATCTTAGTATCACCAAAATTAATCAACCACCAATTATTCTGGGTGTTATAAACTTGTCTGACACTAGAAAGTCATCCGGGGATAACATATTGAGTCCATCTAAAAATATTTGACCTTGATTTGTCTTAAGCTTTGACCATGATCTTGTATCTATCTGAAAAATTGTTTTAAATGGCACATTTACTCATATTTGAGAACAAGTACTAATGATTTTGAAATCCATGCACAATTTGAATGCTAATTTGAATCTTTGACCTTAAGCTGTGACCTTGACCATTGAACAATCTGAAAATTTATTTTTCATATGGCAGATCTGCTCATTATGGAGAACACTTGTTCTAAGTTATTTTGAAATTCATCTATGAATATAGAATTAATGCCTGGACAATTTAAGATGAACAAACACACTAACTTGCCATAGTGACAACTATATCTATAAAAAAGCTCGAGATAGTTACATGGCTGATTTATGACACAGTAAATTATTAGAACTGTTGAAGTTGTTTAACCAAAATATACTTGATTAAACTGCAATATACTGTTATAGACTTTTTACTTAAACCATTCCCACACAATCACACGTTTTTACACACCTCAAGAAAAAAGCTCAGGAAAACATTGTGTAAAATAAAGAAATTGCTTGTCATAAGCAATTTCTTCATTATCCACAATGTTTTCTACCCTAAAAGACAAATATGTTAAAAATAACACCATCTAAAATTTGTTGTCAGCAAATATTTTCGATTTGAACCAGTCTAAAATTTTGCCATGTGGTAATGGGTTAATCTTTTTTCTACTAGCAGCTTATTTATTCAAAATATGACAATGATGATTCATTTTGGTTATAGGAGTAAGAAGCCCAAAAATAAATCATCCCCAAAAAGTAAACAAAAAACAAAAATAAGCAGACACTGCCAATAAAAAAACATATATGTAGTAATTTTCAAGGAATGAAGGAGACAAAGACCTTGTTATTTGTTTATGATGAACATTTTGGTAATCCCAAATGTACTACTGACATTGAAATATACATTTAACATCAAAATAAACTCTTTCCAAAACAATGAAACTAAATAGTGCATGAATAATTGTAATAACCTTTTCTTCACTGTGTCTAATTGATCTTCAACTTCATCCAGTTTCTCTGACTGATTGTTTTGTCTACGTTTGATGTGTGTGAAGTATGGAATTCTAGAGATTGCTCCATTTTGTGTTGTCAAATCATCACTGTATACAGCATCTGAATCAAGAAGTGACAGGCTATTTCAGCATGTGTATTATATTTAATCCATTTCCTCACAATTATGCTTTTGAATGCCCCTCAAGAAAAACAATTGCAAAACATTGTGCAAAATGAAGAAGTTGCTTTCTACAATGTTTTCTACCCAGTAAGTTGAAAAAACTAAAATTTCATAAACTTTAAATTGTTTTCAACTCCTTCAAATTTAGGATAGCCTAAAATTTTGCTGTATTGAAATGGTTTAAAACAATTTCTAGCCCTAATTCTGGCAAAATGACCCCTATTTTTAAAGATTGTGAGCCCTTTGGCCTCCTAATATGTAAAATTAGATGGAACACCGCAAAGTGCCCATGAGAAAATAAATCTCATAGAACCAATGTGGTCTTTTTTTAGGAAAAGGCATGGGTTATAAATTTAATCGGATATAAAAATCTGTCATTAATTGTAGGAGAAGTTGGGCACACAAGAATTTTGACAATAAATATCCTTTTTCCATGATGAAGCATTGAATCATATAACGCTGATTACATAAACTAGTTCACATGAAGCCAAGAATTTGGTGACAAATTCATCAAAATCTGTTAATAATTGTAGGAGTAGTTGCTAACATAAGTTAAAGCCCACCCATGTGACTGACTGCTCGCCTGGCCAGCCAGCTGTTGCGACATTCTTCAATATCTTAATCAGCTTTTTACTTCAGTAAACCTGGTCAATAATTTCAATTGTAAAATTTTTTATGAAACATTGATTGAAGGCACCTTTAACAACCAAGAGGAAATAGTGTAGTTATGGAAAATATTAAGGAAAATGAAGAAACAAGCAATTTCTCTTTTTTTCAACAATGTTTACTATCCTGAAAAAGAAAAAATAAACATTTAAAATTCTATCAATCCTAAAGTGTTGCCTGCAACTTCTTTCAGTAAAATCTTGCTACCCTCAACTCGGGTGAACCCTACATGTTTTGTGCCAGGAAAAAAAAGATTTTTTGAACTTTATAAATCAACTTAATTGTCCTCTGCAAATACTTTGAATTAGGACCAGTCTAAATTGTGTTGACTGGTAATGGTGACCTGTTCCAACATAACTAAATTTTTTTTTAAAGACCCAAAGACAAAACTTTTAAAAAACACTGTGGAAAATGAACAAATAGCTTGTTACGAGCAATTTCTTCATTTGTCACTATTTTTTCTACCCAGAAAGACAAGGCATTTCATCAACAGTTGTTGTCTGCAACCTAGACCAGTCAAAAATTGTATCGTTTGGTAATGGGGTAAAATCACACAATACCATAGAGATCCTCCCTGAGTTTTCTGAAAATTCTAGTGTAGACACCAAGTCCTGGAAGTAACACATCAAATGCCTCAAATGCCACGAGAATCTTCTCCTCATCTGGACCGATCTGGCCCTGAGCCATCCTCTCAACACATAGTAACTCATATCTGTTCACTGTAAAAATAAAAAATTTATTCTAAATCTTAGTTTAAATCATACAATACTACAGAGAATCCTCCTCCATGTTTTAAAATTTCTTATGTAGACACAAATTCATGGGAATATCACATCAAAATGATCACTGCCTCACTGACCCTAGAATCTTCTCCTCATTGGGACCAACCTGGCCCTGGAGCCATCCTTTCACTCATTCTCACACTGTGACACTTTTAAACACCCCTCATTAAGAAAGCTTTAGAAAAGAACTGTGGAAAATGAAGAAATTGCTTGTTACAAGCAATTTCTTCATTATCCATAATGTTTTCTGTCCCAAAAGACAAAGAATTAAAAGATTTAATGACATTAAAATTACTGTCTGCAACTTCTTTGAATTTGGACTGGTCTAAAGTTTCATCGTGTGGGAATGGGTTAACACAAAGTAACTCATATTATATATAGATAAATACACATGTACAATATTTGCTTGTAATAAGTAATTACTTTATTATCCACATGTTTTTCAAAGCCTTAATCATGAGAAGCGTACACAAGTAGGATTGTGTGGGAATTGGTTAACCCTTCCAACACAATGGAATTTTAGACCAGTCCAAATTGAAAGGAGCTGCAGACAACAATTTCAAGTTGATGGAATTTTGAATTTTCTCGTCTTTTGGGATAGAAAACATTGTGGATAATGAAGAAATTGCTTGATCCAGGCAATTTCTTCATTTTCCATAATTTTTTCCAAAGCTTTTTTGTTGAGGGGCGTAAAAAGGAGGGATTGGGTTGGAATGGGTTAAACTCCTAATTGAAGGCTATCAAAATCTATCAATGGAATGTGATAGAAGATGTTAAAGGATCATTTCTGTGAAATATGACTAGTTTCAGAAAACTACACGTTTAAATGAAAACACGAAGGCACAAAACAGCACATCAAAACAAATGAGAAGAATGAGCCTGTGTCTGATGCTTTGTAAGAAGGTTTAGGGAATCGCCTGCCGGGACCTATCTCCATCTGAAAAAGAAATGCTAAATCAAAACAATATAAACAGTCATTCTTTGTCGACACTGTGATGCATTTGAATGTGCCAAGTGAAGATGGAACTAGTTAAACCAGCCCTTCGTGAAACTGTCCCCCAAACGGTCAAACCGGCCCAAGAAATGGGTAAAACTGGACCCTTCATTCACAAAAACAGTCAAACCGGCCCAAAAATCATCAAAGTGGCCCCAACTTATTATATCATAATTTAATTGTATTTAAGTGTAAACTATTCAATTTTCTGATCTTCTATTCAGACATTTTATTTTGTAATTAAATTTTGTTTTTGTAGAAATTGACACCTTTGTATTAAAAATAAATCATCTGTTTATTCGCTCTGTAATGATTATTGGGAGCGCTATTCATTAACAAGTATACAAATATAACAAGAGGCCCATTAGGGCCTGAGACGCTCTACTGGTTCTCAAGTTTTCCATTAAAGAAATCTTATATTTAAGGAAGTTAATTACTTAAAAGAATGCATAAAGGAAAAAATATTGACTTTATCCCCTTTAGGAAGGAAAAAATATTGACTTTATCCCCTTTATTATTTTGAGCAACAATCCTCAAGGCCCCTTTTCCCGTGATTCATGACAGATCCACTCGATTTCCAAAAGGAAGTTACCTTATGACCCTACAATCATCTTGTGAAATTTCCTCAGAATCTTACAATAATTGTGGACTTAATCACATAAACAGGATTGTTTTTAATGAAAATCCCTAAGGCCCCTTTTCCTGTGTTTTCTGATGGATCAATTTCATTCCAAAAGGAACTTTCCTTACAATCCTACAATTGTCCTGTGAAATTTAAAAGACATTTTGATAATGATTGTGATCTTCATCACATACACAAGAATGTTTTGAATGATAATCTATAAGGCCCCTTTTCCTTTATTTCCAATGCAACAATTATTCCATGCATTTTTGAAGAGAATCCGATAAAACTGTTGACTTTATTGTGTTAACATAGATATATTAAAATCAAGTTGTCATAAGGCCCCTTTTCCCGTGATATTTTACTGTTGATTTTATCCTTCTGTGAAAGTTAAAAGTGAATCCGATGAAATATGGGGACTTCATTATGTTTACTAGAATATTAAAAAAAAAATTAATAAGGCACCTTTTTACATGACACTTGATGGATTGTACCAAGTTCTGAAAAGAACCATTTAATTGACTGTACAATCATTCTCTGAAATTTTGAAGTGAATCCGGTGAAATCAAGAGACATAATTGTGTTAACTAGAATATTTAAGAAAGTTTTTCATAAGGGCTCTTTTTATGTGACACTTGCCATAATCAGATCCACTGTCAAAATCAACAATTGTAATGATTCTTGAGGATCAGGTCTAATGTCAGCATCAACAATTGTAATTATTGTACAATGATTCTGTGAAGGTTTGAAGAAAATCCAATGAAAGCCCTGGACTTGGTTACAAGACTTATAGATAACATCCTTAAAAGGCCCATTTTCCCATGATACTACACAGATCAGGCCTAATTTGAAAAGAAACAATCCTCATGATAGTACAATCATTCTGTGAAAGTTTAAACAGAATCTGATGAAAACTGTTTAACTTCATTGTGGTACAAGGTTTCTAAAATTAAATTTCATAATGCTCCTTTTTCTGTGATACTTGACGGATCAATTCTAATGTCAACATCAACAATCATTATTATTGTACAATGATTCTGTGAATGTTTGAAGAAAATCCAATGAAAGCTCTGGACTTGGTAAAAAGAATTTATGAATGAAATTTTCATAAGGCCAATTCAATATATAGTTACAAAAGTATAATTATTCTGTTTGAGTATAATGACAACCCCATGAAATCTGTGGACTTAAAGGCATTAATTAAGATTTTTTAATTGAATTTTCCTTAGGCCCCTTTTCCTATGTTTCTCTATGGATCAGACCCAATTTGAAAGGAACAATCCTTATGATGGTACAATCATTCTGTGAAAGTTTGAAGTCGATCAGGTGAAATCTAGGACCATGATGTGTTAATTAACTAAGATTTTTTTTATTAAATTTTCATAGGGTCCCTTTTCCCATGAAACTTGGTGGACCAAACCCACTTCTGAAAGGAACAATCCTTTTAATGTAATAATCATTCTGTGTAACAAGCAATTTCTTCTTTTTCCACAATATTTTCTACCCAAGTAAATGTTTATTTTCAAATAAAATCAACTTTAAATTTTCTTTGAATTTATGCGGGTCTAAAATTTTGCAAAACAGGAAAGGGTTAATCAATTTTCATAAGGCCCCCTTTTCCCATGGTTCTTTACTGATCATACCAAATTTTAAAGGAACGATCCTTACGATAGTGTAATCATTCTGTGAAAAATTGAAGAGAATCTGATGAAAACTGTTGACTCTGGATTACTAATGAGGATTTTTTATTAAATTTTCCAAAGTCCACTTTTCCAGTGATTCTTGACGGATCATACCCAATTTCGAAAGGAACAATCATTATGATAGTACAATCATTCTGTGAAAGTTTGAAGAGATTCCGATGAAAACTGTAGAGTCTAGAGTGTTAATGAGGATTTCTTTATAGATTGTTCCATTAAATTTTTAAAAGGCCCCATTTCCCGTATTTCTTGACGTATCATATCCAATTCCGAAAGGAACAATCCTTATGAAGGTACAATTATTCTGTGAAAGTTTGAATAGAATCTGATGAAAACTGTGGACTCAAGAGTGTTGACGATGATTTTAATTAAATTTTCATAAGGCCCCTTTTCCTGTGTTTCTTGACGGATCAAACCCAATTTCAAAAGGAACAATCCTTATGATGGTACAATCATTCTGTGAAAGTTTGAAGAGAATCCGATGAAAGCTCTGGACTTGGTAAAAAGAATTTATGAATGAAATTTTCATAAGGCCAATTCCAAAGGGAACTATAGTTACAAAAGTATAATTATTCTGTTTGAGTATAATGACAACCCCATGAAATCTGTGGACTTAAAGGCATTAATTAAGATTTTTTAATTGAATTTTCCTTAGGCCCCTTTTCCTATGTTTCTCTATGGATCAGACCCAATTTGAAAGGAACAATCCTTATGATGGTACAATCATTCTGTGAAAGTTTGAAGTCGATCAGGTGAAATCTAGGACCATGATGTGTTAATTAACTAAGATTTTTTTTATTAAATTTTCATAGGGTCCCTTTTCCCATGAAACTTGGTGGACCAAACCCACTTCTGAAAGGAACAATCCTTTTAATGTAATAATCATTCTGTGTAACAAGCAATTTCTTCTTTTTCCACAATATTTTCTACCCAAGTAAATGTTTATTTTCAAATAAAATCAACTTTAAATTTTCTTTGAATTTATGCGGGTCTAAAATTTTGCAAAACAGGAAAGGGTTAATCAATTTTCATAAGGCTACCTTTTCCCATGGTTCTTTACTGATCATACCAAATTTTAAAGGAACGATCCTTACGATAGTGTAATCATTCTGTGAAAAATTGAAGAGAATCTGATGAAAACTGTTGACTCTGGATTACTAATGAGGATTTTTTATTAAATTTTCCAAAGTCCACTTTTCCAGTGATTCTTGACGGATCATACCCAATTTCGAAAGGAACAATCATTATGATAGTACAATCATTCTGTGAAAGTTTGAAGAGATTCCGATGAAAACTGTAGAGTCTAGAGTGTTAATGAGGATTTCTTTATAGATTGTTCCATTAAATTTTTAAAAGGCCCCATTTCCCGTATTTCTTGACGTATCATATCCAATTCCGAAAGGAACAATCCTTATGAAGGTACAATTATTCTGTGAAAGTTTGAATAGAATCTGATGAAAACTGTGGACTCAAGAGTGTTGACGATGATTTTAATTAAATTTTCATAAGGCCCCTTTTCCTGTGTTTCTTGACGGATCAAACCCAATTTCAAAAGGAACAATCCTTATGATGGTACAATCATTCTGTGAAAGTTTGAAGAGAATCCAATGAAAGCTCTGGACTTGGTAAAAAGAATTTATGAATGAAATTTTCATAAGGCCAATTCCAAAGGGAACTATAGTTACAAAAGTATAATTATTCTGTTTGAGTATAATGACAACCCCATGAAATCTGTGGACTTAAAGGCATTAATTAAGATTTTTTAATTGAATTTTCCTTAGGCCCCTTTTCCTATGTTTCTCTATGGATCAGACCCAATTTGAAAGGAACAATCCTTATGATGGTACAATCATTCTGTGAAAGTTTGAAGTCGATCAGGTGAAATCTAGGACCATGATGTGTTAATTAACTAAGATTTTTTTTATTAAATTTTCATAGGGTCCCTTTTCCCATGAAACTTGGTGGACCAAACCCACTTCTGAAAGGAACAATCCTTTTAATGTAATAATCATTCTGTGTAACAAGCAATTTCTTCTTTTTCCACAATATTTTCTACCCAAGTAAATGTTTATTTTCAAATAAAATCAACTTTAAATTTTCTTTGAATTTATGCGGGTCTAAAATTTTGCAAAACAGGAAAGGGTTAATCAATTTTCATAAGGCCCCCTTTTCCCATGGTTCTTTACTGATCATACCAAATTTTAAAGGAACGATCCTTACGATAGTGTAATCATTCTGTGAAAAATTGAAGAGAATCTGATGAAAACTGTTGACTCTGGATTACTAATGAGGATTTTTTATTAAATTTTCCAAAGTCCACTTTTCCAGTGATTCTTGACGGATCATACCCAATTTCGAAAGGAACAATCATTATGATAGTACAATCATTCTGTGAAAGTTTGAAGAGATTCCGATGAAAACTGTAGAGTCTAGAGTGTTAATGAGGATTTCTTTATAGATTGTTCCATTAAATTTTTAAAAGGCCCCTTTTCCCGTATTTCTTGACGTATCATATCCAATTCCGAAAGGAACAATCCTTATGAAGGTACAATTATTCTGTGAAAGTTTGAATAGAATCTGATGAAAACTGTGGACTCAAGAGTGTTGATGATGATTTTAATTAAATTTTCATAAGGCCCCTTTTCCTGTGTTTCTTGACGGATCAAACCCAATTTCAAAAGGAACAATCCTTATGATGGTACAATCATTCTGTGAAAGTTTGAAGAGAATCCGATGGAAACTGTGGATTCTAGATTGTTAACAAGGATTTTTAAAGAGGATTTTTAATAAAATTTTCGTAAGGCCCCTTTTCCCATGTTTCTTGACGGATCAAACCCAATTTCGAAAGGAATGATGCTTATGATGGTACAATCATTCTGTGAAAGTTTGAAGAGAATCCAATGGAAACTGTGGATTCTAGATTGTTAAAGAGGATTTTTAGTTGAATTTTTAATCAAATTTTCATGAGAACCCTTTTTCCAATGTTTCTTTGTGGATCATACCCAATTTTGAAAGAAATGATCCTTATGATGGTGCAATCATTCTGTGAAAGTTTGAATTGAATCTGTTGAAAACTGTACACTCTAGAGTGTTAACAAGGATTTTTTAATTAATTTTCATAAGGCCCCTTTTCCCATGTTTCTTGACGGATCAAACCCAATTTCGAAAGGAACGATCCTTATGATGGTACAATCATTCTGTGAAAGTTTGAAGAGAATTTGATGGAAACTGTGGTCTCTAGGGTGTTAACGAGAATTTTTTTATTCAAATTTTTTAGGCCCCTTTTCCCATGTTTCTTGACGGATCTGACCCAATTTCAAAAGGAACAATCTTTATGATGGTTTAAGGGAATCCGATGAAAACTGAGGACTCTAGAGTGTTAACAAGGAAAAGTTTAACAGACGGACCACGGACGCACAGACGCCGGGCGGGAGAAAGCTATCGCAATAGCTCTAGTTGCCTTCGGCCAGTAGAGCTTAAAACATTTACCAATGTAGTCATGTAGCAAATAATATCAATAATTCCCATTGATTTTTTGGGTCCAGTTTTGGGGGCCTGTTTGACCAATAGAAAATCGAGAATGGGGCCAGTTTGACCGATTTGGGACTACCTTGATGAGGGGCTGGTTGCCCAGAGTCTGTTCGCCCTATCTTTAGTAATAAGTTAGAAGCACTGAAAGTGCTAATGTAAACTTTTTTGATTCTTTTAGATATTTTCAGGTTTGGTAAGGCAAAGATGATCTTTCTTCAATTCTTCACCCATTACCAGAAGAAAACTTCAGATAGATAATGTTTAGTCAACACTTTAAAGTGTGCATGAATTAACAAAATAGAGTAACAAGTAAGGGAATAAAACTAAAGAACACATGTGGACAGAAATCTTTGTTGGAGAAGGAAAAAAATTTGGGCTATGTCTCTGAAAATACTTAGCATGTGTAACAGGGCTCCCCCTGGGAAATTTTATTCTTGCGCCAATGAAATCGCCAATGGCAAAAATTTGGGGCCAATTGGAGACAAAAGTGGAGCCAGTATGAATAAATGAATGAAAGAAATCTACTATATTGAAAACAAATAACCTGTTATTTATATATATTATGTTGATTAAATTGGGAATTGGTTAAAAGGTGTCAAACGAGAGAATTCTCATTTGAAAATGAAATTCCAAGGACACCTAGAGCTATGCTGGATGACAGGTCAAATTTTTGGTAACCCATAGTACTTTGATTACTAATGTCCGCAGTACTTTGATCACTAATGTCCGATATTTCTCATTTCTTGGAAATTCACTTGACTTTGTAACTAAAATCATCAATAGATGAGCAAAATGTTGTCTTTGCTTTCTATTCGGCACTCTAATGAATCTCAAAAAGTGATCGAGGAATAAAGATCGACAATTTTTTAGCCTGAGCGATGTGACTCTACGCCATATTGGTTTACATGATGGTTCCCGGCGGGGTGCAGGGAATATCCCAATAACTCGAGTAATGTAAGAATCAATAATATCAGCGATGCGTAACTAATCTGTCTTGATTGACACAGATATGCAATGGATATTGATTGTCGCGTGTCTCCTAAACAAATAAGCGGATGATAAAGTTGCGCGTCGGTAATCGTTTTAATGGACTCAACATCCCTTTGCCTTGTTTTGAAAGTTGTAGCCAGTAAAATCGCCAATTTGCCTATTTTGGAGCCAGAATTTTTATTTTGTCGCATTTGGCGCCATTGGCGATTGGCAGCGGGAGCCCTGTGTAAGAAACCCATTCAAAATATTCTTATCAGTAATTGCTTACAAATACACTACATACACTACAGACAGTTGAATGTTTTGATATGCAAATACCATCTAATTTGAACATAAATACTATTCTAAACCATACTTAAAACATAATGTAACATGATAATATTGCAGTTTACGACAACATTTTGGTTGAAAGACGTACATAGCCATACATATCGTAATGGGGGCGAACAGAAAAAATAAAGACCCACTTTTAGGGCAAACGGACTTGGCAAAAGTATACTTCGGGCGAACGTACCCAATACCCCAGTTGAATAAGTAAAGTAGAGAAGATACTTTTTTGGGCGAAGACCAGGTCTACCCTTGACATGACATGTAAATAAAACCAGACAGCGCCAGCCTCCAATTGCCTAAAAGCAGTCATCTGGAACCGCAACGTACCATTACAAATACTGGTCGAACAGAGTTGGGGCCGTTTGC
Organism: Fragum fragum; assembly: GCA_946902895.1. Classification (NCBI taxonomy): domain Eukaryota; kingdom Metazoa; phylum Mollusca; class Bivalvia; order Cardiida; family Cardiidae; genus Fragum; species Fragum fragum. The sequence continues at coordinate 38,609,708 of OX336374.1, forward strand.
ACTATGAGTATTCAAACCAATAATCTAGCATTTGCGTTTATACCTGGTGAGTGACCATCTGCAACAGTTTTTTCTCGTCTTAATCTTTCCATTTCTATGAGGAAATGATACAAAATGAAGCAAATTTATAACAATATATATTCCAGGGAAATTTGTTGCTATGAAAGCTTCCGACAGGTGCCCGATAATTTTTTTTTGGTTCCCAATATTCAGTAAGGAACCAGACAGAAGTAGGTCAAATACACCCGAAAATTCACGCATCTTGTTTACATTATTGTCATCTTGTAACAATAAAAATTATTCAATTTTTTTAGACAACATATTCAAACTTAATTGTTCCAAACCGTCATAAACTTCGGTTAATAATCAACTTATTTAGATAAAACCTTAAACATCCGTTCCACATATGATTCGCTCCCAAATTGTACAATTTGACTTAAATACAAGTAAGTTTTAATTTATAATTTTATTTACATCTCCTTCATTTATGATATTTATTAAAAAATTCTTGTCTATATCAATTACATGTATTCACTTGATCAGTTTATTATATTAGCATTTAACTTAATTTTGTGTTTTTAACTTAGCTTTGCCAGCGATTAGATACTACACATGTTGCATTTGCAGATGACCCCATTTCCCATTAACAGACCTGGAGGCATGCAATAACAAAGAGTATTACATATGAATGTAGAACAATAGCCCCTCCAGACAATATCCCCTTCTATGCTTTTTGACAAGGCGGACATTATCCCCTTCCTAAATTCAACAGGGCGGACATTAGCCCCTTTGTCATTCTGATAGGGCAGGCGAAATACCCTTCCTGATTTTAACAGGGCGGACATTATCCCCTCAATAGGCAGACATTATCCCCTCAATAGGCGGACATTATCCCCTTCCTAAAAATGTACTAAGTTTCTTAAGATTAACACGAAACAAACAATAACACCTTTCAATCATAAGATTAATATTCATTTTACTTTTTTTAATTTTATTATAAACTGGTGCACAATTTCGAATTAAATACTTTTGCATATTTCCGTGCGAGGGACTCCATAAAATGTGTATTTTAGTAAAAGTCATGGTAAAGGCAAAGAGCAGCTTTCCCTCTTTACCACCATGTTTCAATGAAATGAACCTCGTGTCAAATTCAACTTTTTACTATTTGAAGTCATCTGGTAATATGTTGCCCTCCCTGACCCTTGTCGACTTAACAAGATGGAATATGCTCAATGTTAGCTATATTATTACCCTTTCCATATGAGCTTATTTTTCAAAACATGGTGTTAGTATGAGACGCAGCATGCATTATACATTTACATGTGTGATATATTTTAGAAAGGGGCTTTTGTCAGCAGTAGTAAAACGATGAAGGGGATAATGTCCGCCCTTCTAATTTTAGGAAGGGGATTTTGTCCGCCCTGTCAGAATGACCATGGGGCTAATGTCCGCCCTGTTAATTTTAGGAAGGGAATAATTAACATAGAAGGGGATATTGTCCGGAGGGGCTATTGTCCGGTTACCATTACATACATGCTGTTAAAATGGCTGCTATCTAATGGAGGTGACTGGTCAACTCTGCCCATTTTCAACTCTGCCCATTTTCAACTCTGCCCTTCAGCAACTTGGCCAAACGTATAACCCGGTCCAAATCTTATTTCACATCAAAACAATTTTAACATTGATTATTTATTAAGTACAATTATTATGAATACAAAAGTATTCAATTACCATGCAGTTGGGAGGAAATTTATGTATGCATCATCTGCAGATTGAAAAGTTAAATTGAAATTTAACAGTCATTTAAATTGAACATATTTAAACAATGACTCGATATAATGATATTAAAAACACAAAATAATGTATTTAAATATATCATGGATAAACATAGTAAGGTAATACTGCACCATTTTTACCGAACTTAAGCATATTCTAAGAATTATGATATATTTTACTATAGATTATATATTGGGGCCAAGTTATTCGATGGGCCGAGTTGACTGGTAACCTCTAATGGATATCTTAATTTCATTGAATGCTGAGTCAAATCTTGAACTTAGATCTTTAGATAGAAGGAAGTGTTTTGTTTGTTGTCTGACAATTCAGATCAAACATAATTCGTTGACACTGTAACTTCTTTGAATTTGGATCAGTTGAAAATTTTGTCATTTTGGGTTTAACCTTTTCCAGATTGACTACTTTTATATTATCTCGCCCACAGAGGATTTGCCATGTGATTCCAGCTAATCAAGAATTCACAATAAACCAGAAAAGAAATGGCAGGGATGGTAATGGACATCGTTCTGATTGATCATTGTTACTCCAAACCTTGGAGTGCTCATCCAGATGCTAGCAATGCAAGGCCACTCAAGACCATTTACATGAAAAAGTTTCCTAGAAGTAGTCTAACAGATATACCAAAAATGTGAGGATTCTGGACTTTTATCTCTGCTGCCTTGCAGCAATATTGTACTTATATCTCTTGCTCCTTCTTTTGAGAGTTGTAACTTCATGTTTAAAAGGATGTCTGGTAGTGCTAGTCAGTGCTTTGTGGATTTGCTTTGTAGGAAATTTGTATAGTTAATTTTTGAACATTTTTATTGTTTCTAATTTGCGTATATCAACTCAGTTCAATTTTGTGTGTCTGCATACGGATATTCATGAACATGACAATCTGGCGTTAGAATGTTCAAGCTCTATTCTCCTGAATATTTCAAGCTGTACCTTGGAATAATTGATGTTGTGTATTTGTCTGCTTTGAAATAGAAACAAATTGAATGGTTAATACTATAATGTTGACTGCAGAAAATGTTCACAAAAACTTGGATCGATAATGGTTTCAGAATGTAATTAACATTTGTATTTGTCTTCATAATAAAGTGTATCAGTGTGGAACATGCATGATGCTACTTTGAAAGTCATTTCTGTTATGGCCTTTCAGGTAACATTATTAGCATACACGGACACCCATTTATTATACCCAAAAAAAACTATCTGGGAGGTATAAAGGAGTCAACTTTTGGTCAGTCTGTCCGTCTGTCTGTGGCTTATTCGTGTCTGCTCAATTTCTAGGCAACTGTTAGACGGTTTTTATTCAAATTTCACTGATATAATAAGTATCCAGCAGAGATGTGCATATTCTATTTTGGTTACGGTCCATTGATTTTTTATGGAGTTATGGCCCTTTGGTGAAAAATAGTGCCCGCTCAATTTCTCTGGCAACCATTGGACGGATTTGATTCAAATTTCACAGAGAGGCTTGGTATAAGTCAGACATGTACATATCCTATTTTGGTTATTGTCCATTTATTTTAGACTGATTTATGGCCCTTTAATTAAAAATAAATTTTTGTTACGGCCCTTTGGCGGATAGCACTTGTATATGGACAAGCGCTGTTTGGGGGTATGTTTATAAAAGTTTTAATTTTTTCCACTTTCTGGGTAAAAAACATTGTGGAAAATGAAACAATTGCTCGTTGCAAGCGATTTCTTGATTTTATACAATGTTTTCCATATAGTTTTTCTTGAGGGGCGTCAAAAAGTGTCATTTTGTTGAAATGAGTTTATTTTCAAGAGAAATATTGACTCACAAAAGAGTCTTCAAGTGCAACCAGTACTTTTATTTAACTGCAGCTTTTAAAAAAAAGAATTTATTTAGCATGACAAGGGTCAAATACAAAAGATTCAAACATAGAAATACATTTTACAATTAGATAATAAAAGTCAATTGATGCATTTTTTGCATTTCAACTTAGTAGTGTTTTCAGTACTTTGATCTCTTGTAGAGAACCAGAACCAATTATCGACGTGACTGGTGTGCAGCCAAATATTCCCCATTATGATGTCAGCAAAGGAAAAGTACTCATGAATGAGTGTGAAAAACATGTTAGCTCACTTCGAGATGATGGGGACTGGGAAGAACTCATTAACAAGTAAGATATTATGGTTATCCCATTACCACACGAAAATGCATTTTTGTGGAAAACATTTCGAGAAAGGGAGAAATTGCTTGATACAAGTAATTTGTACCTAAATTTGTCGTACTTACAGTTTCAATATGCCAACATTTTGTTGCAGTTAACAGGAATTGCAAAAAATACATTATTTTGTTTGTTCTAGAAATCTAGTTTTGTATATATGACAAGTTGCAATTTAGTAATGAGTTACTATTACTATTACAGGCCTGCAATAATAAAGATTACACATGATGGATATACTCGCAATGTCTCTTTTTCAAGACCTTCAAGACTAAAGGAAATAAAAAATGTTTTCTAACAAGAAAGACAGATATTTTTCATCAACACAAATACATTTTCTGCAACTTTTTATGCCCCCCCCCCCCCTGATAAGATTGGGGTATAATGTTTTACAGGTGTCTGTCTGTCCATCTGTTTGCAAGCTGTAAACTCAACGCAAAAACGTAACATTTTACTGTTATTCAAACATTGTTAAAGATACATGGCTCATATTTGGGACATAGGTTCCTTGCATTTATTTGCATCAGTCGGTTTTAAGATCAAGGTCACTTGTCAAGGTCAACTTAATAGAGAATGTTCACAGTACATGTTACATGCAATTTCTTATTTATCCACAATGTTTTCTACCTGGAGAGACAAAATTTTCAAAAAATTCATCTGTTAGAAATTGTTGTCATCAGCTCCTTGGATTTTAGACTTGTCATCTGGTAATTGGCTAAAAATTTAAAAGATATGGTCACTCAAGCAAGGTTCACTGTAACTATAAAATATTTTATGCTTATCTGTTATGTTCTAGATCAGGATGGAGTCCACAACAAATCTGGTTAGCAAATAAAGCAATCAAAATATTACATGGTGACAGATTATCAAGACTAGCTTATGATAACGTAAGTTCTTACAAGTTTTTGATTGTGACCCTGAGAAAGAAATATCAGAATTTCATGGCAAAAGCAGTACACTTATATTTCCTTTTCCAATAATATTTTCCAGCCCATGAGATATTTCAAGTAACAGGCATGTTATTAATTTGATAAAGTGTCAAACTAGCTTTTATAGGGAGATTAGTCGTTCACAAACACATTAACCAATTACCATACAACAAAATGTTAGATTGGTAGAGTATGTTATGTGGATGATGAAGAAATTGCTTGTCTCAAGCAATTTCTTCATTTTTCACAATGTTTTCTAAAATGTTTTTCTTGAGGGGCACCAAAAAGCAGAATCGATTCGGACTGGGTTGACAAAACTCATTTAGAGGAGTAAACTACCTTTTCAGGGAACAAATTCATGAACTTTTTTCAAGGAAAAAGGACAAAATACACCATTGTGATAAATTAGGGTGGTTATGTTTACTTTTTATGCCTCCACATCAATAGATTTATCTGAGGCAATTTGTATTTTACTGCTGTTTGTCTGTCTCCTTTCCTTTTACCCATTACCATACAGCAAAATTTTAGACTGATCCAAATTGAAAAAAGTTTCAGAGGACAATTTCAAGTTGATGAAATTTTATTTCTTTTTGTCGTTTGGTGCAGAAAACATTAAGGATAATAAAGCAATCGCTTTAAACAAGCAATTTCTTCATTTTCCACAATGTTTTCTGCACCTTTTTTAAAGCATCATTGAGTGGTAATGTGTTGACCCATTACCACACAAGAAAATTTGGACAGGTCCAAATTGAAAGAAGTTGCAAATGACAATTTCAAGTTGATGAAATTTGAACAATCTTTGTCTTTTTGTGCAAAAAATATTGTGGATAATGAAGAAATTGCTTGTGACTAGTAATTTCTTCATTATCCACAATGTTTTCCAAAGCTTTCTTATTAGAGGTGTAGAAAGGAAGGATTGTCTGGGAATGGGTTAAACTTTTGAAAACTATGCTTTTATAGGGGACATTAGTCTTGCTTGTCTTCACAAACACATTTGTCTTTCAGAATATAAATGAACCTGTGCTTAGGAGGATCCATGTAGACAAAACTGCCAAAAGATTCAGACAAGCATTAGCTAGTGTAGGATGGGTAAGTCACAAACTTTTTATGGAACAGCTTTAGCATTATTCCATCACCAGATAAAATTTTTTTTGACCGGAACAAATTGAAAGAAGCTGTAAATGAATTTCAAATGTCACTGAATCTTTATATCCTGTGCAAAATAGGGGAGTAAATATTGTTGAAAAGAAGAAAATGCTGGTTGTCACAATTTTCCTCTCTTTCTACAATATTTTTCAGGCATAGTTTTCTTCAGCACATAGAAAGATTGAGTGGTAAGGGGTAAGCAAAGATCAGCATGTATGCATGCTGTCTAATCTTTGTCTACACTACCTAATTTGATTTAATGCATGTATTTTATATCATCCCCAAATATATGAATAGTTCAAGTTGAAAGCAGATGTAGATGACGATTTCTAGTTGATGAAATTTTAAATATCTCTGTCTTTCTGGTTAGAAGACAATTTAGAAAATTAAGAGAATAGAATTTTTCACAATATTTTACAAAGTTTTTCTACTTGAGAAATGGAAAGAGAGGCACTTTGTGGTGATTAGTTATGAGAAAAAAATTGGTAGGTATATAATAAAAAAGTTAACAATTGTCATTAAGCAATAGGTATAAGGCATAATCTGTTTCTTTATAACCTTTTTGGACTCTACACATATTTTTAATGCAGTCTCTCTCAAACTTCTAATGGAACTAAGAACCTTATTTGTTTTAAGGTCAGGAGTTAAAGGTCAAGGTCTGCAAGATGTCAAAATTTAAGTGTGGTCCATATTCAAAGAAGCTGCAGACGACAATTTTAAGTTGTAAAAAATTAGAAAATTTTTGTATTTTTGGGTAGAGAAGATTATAGAATATGAAAAAATGCTTGTAACAATAATTGAAAAAGCTCTCATTATGACATTTATGTTGCAAAACCAACAAAAATGCTTGATATAAATGTCTGAGTGCAAAGTATTCTTATTGTATAAATGAACAATTTGATCGTTCAGTTAATTAGATTTACTATTTTCCCTGAACAGGAAACAAAACAAATTCAGTGGTTACACGGGGTTTTGATGGACCACTTGGGTACACAGTATCTAGCAGCTTACCTTGATATCTTACAAACTTTGAGAGCAAAAGTAAGTATCAGCTCATTGATTTGATTGTGTCAACTCCTAACATCACATTCTTTTTCCCAAAATGCTTATTAAAATTTATATTTACCATGGGGTAGAAGTATCAAGCTGAATGCTTTTTCAGAAGTCATGAACCTTGTTTAGTCAGATGACAAAATTTTAGACTGGTTGAATTTAAAATTTGAAGACAACAATTTCAAGTTATTGATTAATCTATCTTTTTTCTTTTCTTTTTCTTTCTAAGAAGAAAACTATTTTGAAAATGAAGAAATTGATTGTTATGATTTCTTCATTTTCAACAATTATTCAAAAATGTATTCTTGAGGGTGGTGAAAAGGTATTTTTTGTTGGATTGGGTTAATGTCAATTTTATTGAGAAGCTTGAATTACCAACATCAGGGTTTTCATTAGTCTCCAAGAGTCAAGAGTCATTGACCCTTGGGCCAAAATTTCCAAGAGTCAAAATTGAAATCCCAAGAGTCAAAATGCAATATGCCCCCCCCCCCTTCCTGAAGCAATTTAGAAAAAAAAAGTTTATAACTTTTTTAGCAATAGTGCTTTAAAAGTGTCAATATTTTTTTAGCAATGGTGCCTTAATTAGAATAAACTCTGTCTCATATTACAACATTTCTCCAATCTGACTATATTCTATTTTCAATAGAACATACATTTTAGGGAAACTTCAGTATTTATATATGTGTATTATTAGTTTGAACCAGTTTAAGAAAATCTCTAGAGTACTAAGAGGATCAAATTATTTCTATTTTTCATAAAAAGAAGTGCCGATTTTATGCACGAAAACCAATGACATTTCTTGGACAACACTTTCTTTGGTTTCATTTTACGTCTTGATTATATTTTGTGAGCTTTTCATAAAGAAAAGGCAAATAAGTATATTTCAGTAGGATTAGAACTCTGAAAATGGGTTTCATCATTCATTTCACAGGTTTAATGTACTTGTCAATTACGATCGCAGGTGCATGTCCATCACTCGAGAGTGTTATTTACCAATCAAGCTTGGTGTTATCCTTGATAGGGTGTATATTTTCATAATCAATTAACCATTTTCTAATAATTTTGGCACACTTATGATGAGCCTTGACGCATGGCTGCTAATTTTCGAGAGTCAAAATGACGCACAGTGACAAATTTTCGAGCGTCAAAATTGCTATTTTCTGAATTTCTGTGCGTTAAAACTCGAGGTCTCGGGTCAAACGAAAACCCTGAACATAATTATTTGTTAGTGTATTTCATCTGTCTTTCTACATAGCTAAACTTTATTCATGTAGGCACCTACAAAGTATGAGTTTCTATGGAGCTTGGCACTTGAAAATCACAGTTTGCCACAACTTGTGATATGTTGTATCTCAGTGTGATTAGAATAGAGGGCTTTTAGAGAAAGTGTTTACTGAAAAGTGTTATATTTAACGTGTTTATTTCAGATTCCGCAGCTTATTGACAAAATGATGAGTAATCCCACACAAAAAGTCAGAGCTCCAAACCTCACTGGTGAACCTCTGTCTAACCTTGTCAAACGACCTTGGGATCCTGTGTTGAATGCTTACTCACAAAATAAAATGGTGAGTTATTTGAGCTAATCCAGAAATCTAAGTTTTTGTTGTTGTTGTTGTTGCTGTTTTTCTTTTTGGGGGGGGTCTTAACCCATTACCACACGACAAAATTTTAGACTAGTCCAAATTGAAAGGGGTTGCAGATGACAATTTTAAGTTTGTGGAATTGGAGATTTTTTCAATCTAATGGGCAGAAAAAAATGAGGAAAATGAAGAAGTTGCTTGTTACAAGCACTTTCTTCATTTTCCACAATGTTTTCAATTGTTTTCTTTGAGGGGCGTCCAAAAGTGTCACTGTGTTGGAATGGGTTAACTGTGGCATATTTGATTTGCAAAATTTGCAGTTTTTACTTAAGTTTTTTTTTTTTTTTTTTTTTTTTTTTTCTTAAATACAACTGTGGCATATTTGATTTGCAAAATATGCCATTAAAATCTTGACAAAATTCCAATTTCTAAACTTTTGCTCGCAGAATATATTGTCATAACCCCTTTCTTACTCTTACATTAATTTTTGAGGTCAACTTTGCAGTTTTTACTTAAGTTTTTTTTTTTTTTTTTTTTTTTTTCTTAAATACAACTGTGGCATATTTGATTTGCAAAATATGCCATTAAAATCTTGACAAAATTTCTAAACTTTTGCTCACAGAATAGATTGTCATAACCTCTTTCTTACTCTTACATGAATTTTTGAGGTCAACATTGCAGTTATAATCTAAATAATTGTTTTGATCGGCCAATCAATTTCTTTTTTGACAGCAGCTATCTGTCAGTTGCAAAAGCTTTGTATATTTTAAGTTTTATTAAGCCTTGTATCATTTTATTGATGATCATAACCAAATGATTTAATTCTTAGTTTTGTCTCAAAAATGGGCATTCTGATGAGTCAGAAAAATTATTCATACCTCCATGAATACACTTTTGAGTACACAGCAAAATAGATCTGGACATAAAAGTATCAAAATTTGTAAATTTTCTGCTTCTTTTGCTTGATGTTATTAAATTATTAGAAATGAAGAGAATATTTTTTTATTTCATGGAGATATGAACCGAAAACCTTATCACACTGTATGAATCCGCTTTGCGTATTCATACAGGGTGATTATTATTTAGGTTCAGACCTCCTTGAAATCAAAAAATATTCTCTTTATCTCTTAAATGGAAGTAAGCTTATGTTGTTCCTTAAATAATATGATTATATGATACGTGCTTACATTCGCATATTTTGTAAAGCCTGCAACTTTTAGATAAATTTCCAATTTTGAAAGCAGCATGAGAAATTTTCCTTCAGTATTTTAATGTATATTAGAACTTATGATTTTACAAATTTGTCTTTCATTATATTTCACAGAGAAAACTTCCATTTAATCCCCTCATTCTGGTAGCCCCTAGTGGCCCTACAACAAACACAAGTCTACAATCTAAGAGAATGCGATACTACACAAGTCAGTTCTCTAGTCTAGGAAAAGTGATTCCCGTGACGATGCACACTGTAAATGGTGGTAGTGGAGTTAGTATAGCACAGTGTCTCGAACATATGATTGGGGCCGTGAAAACTAAAGTTGTGGAGGTAAGACTGATTTCATTGTGATATTGCATTCATTGTGCTAACATTTACAATCTGCAAATTCAGTCATCATCATATGAATAAATTCATAACAACAGAATCGGCCAAGCAATTTTTCATTTTCTCACAATGTTTTTCCCAATATAGAAGTTATTTTTCAATTTAACCACACTTAGTATAGTTGTCTGCAACTTCTTTAACCAATTACCAGATGGCAAAATTTAAGACTTGTCCAAAATGAAAAAAGTTGCAGACGACAATTTAAAGTTAATCAAATTTTGGATTTTTTCAACTTTCTGGGAAGAAAACATTGTGGTAAATGAAGAAATTGCTTGTGACAAGCAATTTCTTCATTTTCCACAATGTTTTCAAAAGTTCTTTTTCTTTGGGGGTGTCTCAAAGCGTCACTGAGTGGGAATGGGTTAAATTTGGACCAGCCTAAATTTTTGTTATCTGGTGGTGGGTTGCGATCATTCGATGATGCTGATAGGAATTTAAAAAAGCTGCAGATGATTACTCATTGACAAACTGAATAAAAAATGTGTTGGGTAGAGTAGAAAACGTTAGAAAAGAGAAAATGGTTGAGAGATGTTATTCTCTAAATGCTTAGTGCAGTGCAATGTAGAATACTCTAAATATGATGTATTGATCTTATTCTGAATAATTTTGTTCCATCCAATTTTGAGTTGTTTTTTTTGCACTTATTTCAGCTGAAGGGGCATTTTGCTAATCGGCCCATAGTTTTAATGGGTTGGAATATTGGAGCATTGGTTTCTTGTCATGTAAGTACATACATAGAATATATTCAATCAGTTGTTAAGAAATACCAAATTTTTAAGACAAGCCATCTATAAATAGATGACCACAAGGCTTAGCTGAGTTTTTATCTGCTTTAGATGACAAGTTTAGCTCATTCCCACACAATCACTTTTTGATGCCTGCAAAGAAAAAGCTGTGGAAAACATTGTGGAAGATGAAAAAAATTGCTTGTTATAAGCAATTTCTTCATTATCCACAATTTTTTCAACATAAATAATAAATTTCATCAACAAACAAATTTTCATCTGCAGCTTCTTTCATTTTGAACCAGTCTAAAGTTTGTCGTATAGGAATTGATTGATAGATTTGGTATTTTATGGACACAAACTTGATTTTCTTGTTATAATATGACGGAAAAGTTTCCCAAAAATTGATGAAATTCTTGAAATCTATTAGTCAGTATATCAATTAACCTACAAGCAATTTCTTCAAAATCTGCAATGTTTTCTACCTTAAAGACCTAGTTTAAGGAATGTTGTGTATGTTGGACCCCTACTGATAAGCTAGTTGCCTTATCTGTAAATCACACCAGGGGGTTTGTCATCCTGTGTATTCCATTAATGACCATGGTCAAAATTTGTCAATATTATGCAATAGCTGCACATTAGCTTTTGCTTATGAGAATTTGATAGAATACAAAGTAATTTTTTTTTAAATTTTGTCTTATCATTTTTTTATGCCTTTAAAATTTTAAATCAATGTCAAATTACTGAATGAAAAGTGACTAAGTTGCAGATTGCTGGATTGAATGTAATTTAAAGAAATTTGAATACATTACTTTTTTTTAATTTAGGCGGTTAAACAGTTTCTTCAAACATTGTGGTAAAGTAAGAATTCTGGTAAAAATACTTTTTTCCCTTTGATATATCTCCTGGCCTAGAATATTGAAGTGTTTCCTGAATATTATAGTTGTTTTACATACTAAAAAAGTTTGATTTGATAAAAGAGAAAAAGTATTGAAATATTGAGACAAAAGGGGAGATCAGAAAAATCAATGATTTCTCCTCTTTTCTCTTTTGTCTATCCAAGTTATTCCTGTTGCCATTCGTGATCTGTTATGATATCAATAGCTTAATAGTTTGTATTTTTACGTCTCATGCACTTTGAAAAAGTCTTAAAAATGTGGACTCATTATTCATTAACAATTATAACCAAATAAAATTCAAAATTTATTTCAAGAGACAAATTAGCTACAAAGAAATTGCAAATATATGCCACAATTATCCATGGTAATACAGCAGAATTAATCCCTTGTATACTGTATATAGCTACCTTACCAGATAAGGTCGTTAAATTCTCAGCGGGTGGTTAATTGTATATCTCATTTGGGGGGGGGTCAAATAAAGAAGGATTAAACTAGGCCTTTAAAAGACTGAAATTTTAAAATTTCTTAAAAATGTTTTCTGCAACTTTTTCTAGTTTGAATCTAAAAATTGTTGTCTGGTAATGAATTAATTCAAGCATTTTATATGTACCACTATCAGGTGTCACTTCAAGAATCAGTCTCTGCTGTTGTTTGTCTGGGGTTTCCATTTACTGGTGTAGGAGGGGGAAGAGGGGTAAGTTTTTTGTTCTATTTTAATTTAGCCGACTGAAAGCCAACGGGCTATTGTAATAGTGTTGAGTCTATTGTTGGTGTGGCCCCCAATTTGTCTGTAAACTTTTACTTTGAAAATATTTTCAGAGAGTACTGTATAGATTTCAATCAAATTTCAAAGGAATGACCCTCTGTTAACTCTATATTTAATTCCTCCAAAGAATTTTGGCTGGACAATAATATGGCGTTAGTGGACAGGGCTTAATTCCATTTATTGTATACTTTGAAAAATTCTTCTTCCAAGAAACTAGTATACGCATTTCAAAGAAATTTCACTGGAACAATCCTTCTGTGACCCTTTATCAGATTCCTCAAAGAAGTTTCATCAGATAGAAAAAATATGAACATTTATTGGAGGAGAGATAATATCCATATGTGGTATATTGGGAAAAATTTGAAAATCTTTCCTCAAAAACCAGTAGATGCATTTCAACCATATTACCCAGGTATGATCCTCTTGTGACTCTTTTAGGTTTTTTGAAGAAAATTAAATAGATTTGACAATACCAGTCTGATTTCAGGTAGGCATCATATAGTGATGCAAGGGTAATAATCTATTCTGCTTTACTGAGAATATTTGTTATATTACTCCCTAATAATAAATTACAAAAAAGTATCTAAACTGAGTTGCTTCCTGTTTCAAAAAAACTATATTATTTGTATGATAAGAAATTTCAGGCTTTTAGAATGCTTTAGTCACTCAAGTGCCTCTAGTTAGTTACATCAAATCTGGATACCCATTATATTTAGGTTTTGCTGTTTACTTTTAACCCTTTGTTATATTTCATATGAAAAGCAAGGGTTTTTTTTTTTTTGTTTGTTTCTTTCTTTAACGAGCATTGTGAAAGTATTTTTAAAAATTTGTAAAATAAGGAAATTGGAATATTTGAATGAACAGGATTACAGTTGAAAATAAAGCCACTAATTCACTGATCAAATTTTACCTTTGTCTTTAGGGCTAACAGTCTGTGTACATTTGTCAAAGAAGGATAATCTTAATGTGCATGTGATAGTCTAATGTCAGCAGCCTGTATTCTTCACAATGGTGTTGCACAAAACTCTTGTTTCTGTTATAGGATGCAGATGACCCACTTTTAGAGTCTCGAACACCAACATTGTTTGTGATTGGTCAGCATGCGACAACATGTACAATAGATGAGATGGAAGATCTCCGTGAGAAAATGAAGGCAGATAATAGTCTGTTGGTTGTGGGTGGGGCGGATGATCAATTACGGATGTCCAGAACTAAGAAGAAGAAAGAGGGTTTAACACAGATTATGGTGGATAAAACTATTTTGGTAATGCTTCTGCATATCAATGGATCAGCATAAAACAGTTTTAACTGCATATAAACATAAAGTCAGTTACAACTGTTTCACCCTGACCCATCAATATCACATTAACAGAAATCCCACACAATCTCACAATTTTATGGCCCCAAGAGGATATTTTGGGAAAAGAGTTGAAAATGAAGGAATGGCTTATAACAATCCATTTCTTCATTTCCCACAATTTTTTCTATTAAGAAAGACAAAGAAATTGTAAATATCATCAATTTGAAATTACCTTATGCAATTCTGTTGAAATAATCCAGTTGAACTTATTGTTGCCTGATAATGGGTTGACAATAAAATCCCTGTTCAAAATTGCATTAGAATTAACCCTTTCCTGTACAAACACAGGATTTTACTTTGCTGCTATTTTCTACTTGAGAAAACATTGTGGAAAAAGGGAGAAATTGCTTGTAACAAGCAATTTCTCCTTTTTCCACAATATTTTCTACCACATACGATGGTATCATTTCAAATTACATCCAATTTTTAGTGTCGTCTGCAACTTCTTTCAATATGGACCAATCTAAAATTTCAAGAAACAGGAAAGGGTTAAGGGGGATGGGGGGTTGAAAGCACTGAAAGACGCTTATTGTGGGTAAATATTTCTTTCGTTAACTGATTTTTTTTAAACAACTGTGGCTAAACGTCAAACAGATTTTTGTAGACTAAGACCAGGCTGCACATATTTACTAAAATATTTGGGGTTCAGCATGACCAGGGTCAAATTTAGATAAAAAGCATCACAGGAGATTAAAAAATAAGAGATATTACAGGTGACAAGCAAATTCTCCCTTTCCAACAATGTTTCCTGATAGAATGGCTTAAAACTATTTTAAAAACACACACACCAAATTCCTGCAATATTCCTGTTTTGGCAGGAGGTATAGAAAAAGATCAGCCTGCACATATGTGCAGTCTGATCTAAGTCTACACCACCTGTTTGTCCTTTTGAAGCTGTAGTTGTATACAGAATCAATTTTCATTCTAAGAAACGTTGACCCACAACTATCAATTTCAAATACTTTCAGCTCTCTGATAATACATGTAATGCAATTTTTTAATAAAGGATTTTAATCAACATGACAAGTGTTAAGCTTTGTCTATAGTCAAATTCCACATACTTGTACATCTTGGTGTGCTTGATAAGCTCCTACTTTGGAGGTCAAGGTCACTGCCTGTTTCAAATTTTTATCTTGACTATATCTTTTGAACCTATGGTCTAAATCTCATATTTTACACTGCAACTTCTTTTTTAAGGTCATAGAAAAAGTTGAAAGGTCATTTCTTGATGTTTTTCATCCTTAAGCTCAGTTCTCGTATCACAATACAGCACCTGTAGCTGATTGTGGGCATCTGCAGGTGCTGCTCTTGTTTCTTTCTCGCGTCAAAATATAGGATTATTTGGTAATGGGTAAAGTAAGTCTGACCTTTAATCAATCTAGTGATGCTTCTTCATTACACAATGCCAGATGACAAAATTTTAGACTTGTACAATTTGAAAGAAGCTGCAGACAACATTTTAGTTTGCTTAGAAATTCAAAAAATAAGTGCCAAATGAGGAAGGAAATATTGTGAGAAAAGGAGAAATATGATCATGGAAAACTGGTTCCTATTACTATTACAAGCAATTTCTCACATTGTGAGAAATCATGGAAAACTTTGTGGCTCCCATAATTGTTACAGGCAATTTCTCCTTTTCCCACAAAATTTTCCAAGATCTTATTTCTTGAGGGGTCAAAAAGTGTCATTGTGTGGTAACTGGTTAAGGATTTAGATAATTTTGTAAATTTGTTTGTCTTTACAGGATGAAGTTTCTGAATTTCTGGGTGGTATTTTATCCCAAGGTCCTATCATCCATGAGTCAGTAATAGTGGATTTATCTGACATCGAGATCAAAAAGAAGAAGAAATACCAGACTGAAGCATTGGATAATATGGACCTTACACCAGTAAGTTATACCCCTTTCCCGTTTCTTGAAATTTTAGACTGGCCCAAATTGAAAGGGGTTGCAGACAACAATTAAAATTGGGTGCAATTTGAAATGAAACCATCCTATGTGGTAGAAAATATTGTGGGAAAAGAAGAAATTGCATGTTACAAGCAATTTCTTTTCTTTTGTCACAATGTTTTCTCGAGCATATATTCATATTTGCGTAAAATCCCTGGTTTGTACAGGTAAGGAATACCTTATTTATACCTTAGTTTGAATGATATTGGTCATGAAATACAGAATTTATTAGACAAGTCGTCAATAAACATACTACCAAATAAGAGAATTTAAGACTGGTCCAAAGTCAAAGAAGTTTCAGACAACAGTTTTTAGTTGATGAATCCTTGTATTTTGTGATAGAAAACATCGTGAATAATAAAGAAATTGCTTGTAACAAGCATTTTTTTCATTTTCCTCATTGTTTTCCAAAGTTATTTTCTCGAGGGGCGTAAGAAAGCGAGGTTTAGTGGGAATTGGTTAATAGATTAAAACAAGACTTTGCCAAGTTTTTATCTGTCATAGTGAAGCACTTCAGACTCCCAATCTTAAATCATGGGATGTCATTGGTTCGATCCCCTGCGGCAGCACATAATATCCTTTCCAACATATATCTCTCATCAATGGGTGGATAATCATTAACCTAAGTGGGATAGCAGCTTGAGGCTAGGAAAGGATGTAGTGGTAGTACTGGTGTGAGAAATACCAGGAATCCATTGTTAGGTGCTCCAGCTGCACAATATGACTGAAATACTGTTAAAGTGGTGTTAAGCCCCATTCAATCAATCAATCAATCAGTTATCTGTTTTAGATGACCAGTCAAATGAATTTGAAATTTTATGAACAAGAATTTGATATTTATTAGGTCACCTGACCGAATGGTCATGGTGACCTATTGCAATCATTGTTTGTCTGTTGTCGTGCGTCGTCCGTCATGCGTCGCCCTTTAACTTTTTAACATTTTCATCTTCTTCTCAAGAACTACTGGGCGGATTTCAACCAAACTTGGTAGAAAGCATCATTGGGGGATGCCAATTCAAGTTTGTGAAAATAGGGGTTCTGGGGGTCATAGGGGCCGAAATAGGGGGCAAAAAGGGGTAATTTTTGGTTCTTCTTTAAAAATCTTCTTCTAATAAACCGTTAATGCCAGAGCTTAAATATTTTGTGTGCATGACAACTAGGACAGGTATATTATAAATTGTGAAATTCATGCCCCTGGGGTCATATATGGGGCCACACCCAGAGGTCAAAGTTCATCATGTTAAAAAATTCACATTTTCATCTTCTGATGATGAAGTACAAAGCCAATTTCAAACAAACTTGGTAAAAAGCATCATTTGGTAATGGATATTTGGAATTATGAAAATTAAAAGGCTTGGGGGTCAGGGGGCCCTAAAATGGGGACCAAAAGGGGGTAATTTTTGGTAACTTTTAAATATTTCATCTTCTTCTCAAGAACTACTGAGGGAATTTCAACCAAACTTGGTTGGAAGCATCATTGGGGGATGCCAATTCCAGTTTGTGAAAAGAGGTTGGGGGGGCTTGGGGTAAAAGGGGCCCCAGTCGGGGGCAGAATGGGGTAAATTTTTGTACTTCTTAAAAAATCTTTTTCTAATAAATCACTTGTCTTGATGCTCTTTTACTCAGGTGACCGTTAAGGCCCACTGGGCCTCTTGTCTGATTAGAAAACATTTTGTTAATTGAAGAAATTGATTGTACAGGTAATTTATTCATTTTACATCATGTTTTCCCACTGGGCCTCTTGTAGTATAATATGACCTGATTGTTGAGATGTATCAATAAAATTCTTTAAACAAGAAGACTGAAAATATTTTGCAAATCATATAGATGACAATTTAAAGTGATTTTCAATAGAAAAGTGTCTTATATGGTTTCTATTTTACTTTCTTGATCAAGAACAATGCAGACTAGCGTAACTTATTTGAGGTCAGTGTTAGTGAATGGGGATCTGTCTGTTGACGGATCACTAGCCCCACCCATTGACTCCACTGGGTATGCCCTCCAACTCTGACAGGAATTCCACTTTGATATTTTACAAAATTGCCAGTTACATGTAGCAAAACAGAAAAATTATTGATTGGTGACATAAACATCACACTACTTCTTGAATAATTTTGTCAAAATGATTGATCTGATTGGTTAATTGATTCTTTGAATGACAGTCAGGATCTGTCAGTTGGTTAACTTTTAAACAAGGAAAGGCAGACTTGTATACAGACAAATAAAGGTTAAACAATATTGCCTCCATCTTATTGATGTGATAGCATTAAAATAAGACAGATCAGTCAAAGGGGTCTGGCTAGAAGTTAGATTTGGCCCCTTATTCCCTTTCATTACGTTTTCAAATTGAAACAAAAATCTTTCAATGTTTCATTATAGGTATCAAAGTTTTCTGTCTTGGAATTATTACAAGTTTTGTGAGCTCATATTTTAAATATTTCATATTCTGTATTTTTGATTTGTGAAAAATTATAAATGCATGCAACTTAAATAATATTATATTTAATATTTTTATTGCAGACCAGTCCTCCAGCACAGAGAACTCCACAGAATATGACAATTGCCAATGCTCTGCGGGCACAAGCCCTGGCAACTTCTGTGCCACTTAGTACACAAAATAAGATCGGACCCTTTCATCTGGCGGCAACATCCACAGCAACATCCCCAATAAAAGGTACATCTAAACTTTAGTTTAGCTCTCATCCTGACTTTCTGGCTTGCATCAGCTTATCTATCAATCCAGAGGTCTCAAATTTTAATCCTTCAAAGGATTACCAGACAACAAAATTTTACTCTTACTAGATTTGAACCTTCGTGGATATGCAAACACTGCCATAATCCTCAATCTTGGTGAAACTTTGTCAGAATAATTGTTGGGTCACTAGGATGAACCCTATTGCAAATGAGGTTTTTATTGGATAAGAACAAGGGAACTTAATAAAAGTTCATTTCTTTCCAGAAGGCCACTGTTTTTACTCAATCTTTTTGAGATTTTTCTATGCGAAAAGTTGGGAAAATGTGCCTTGATGGCAATTTCTTTGTTTAACACTCTTAGGGCCACAATTTTGGCTCAATCTTCATGAAACTGTGTCTGATAAAGATAGTAAGAAACATACTTTCCTTAACCAGTTTAAAGGTTCCAATTATGTATTTCAGTGAAGAGGAAGTATACAAAACGTAAGGGTATGAATAAACCAATGTCTGCAGCACCCAGAAAGAGGTTCAAGTCTACACCCACTCCACCCGTAGCTAGCCCAGTTACAGCTAGTGCACAAACACCTCTGTCTGCTGGCTTACCTTTGTCCTCACCAGGTTAGTTTAGTCATTTTAATTGACAAATCGTTTCTGTCAATCAAACAATGGAATGACCAATTTAAAACTTCCTAAACACCCAAAGTGCAATTTTTGTTTGGGAGCACTTGAACATCATAATTTACAGCTAATTAAGACTGTTACAATTCAGCTTTTAACTCACCTGAGCACAAAATGCTCATGGTGAGCTTTTGTGATCTCATTGTGTCTGGCATTTATTGTTAACCATCCATTATGTGTCAGCGACCATGCCAATTTCGACCAAATTTAGCAGAGACATTCCTTGGGTGTCTCCCTTTAGAAATCGCAAAACGAATTGAAATCCATTAAAAACTCTTGTTCTCCTCCTGAACCATGGGGCGCAGAGCCTTGATATTGAAATATCAGTACATTTACTTCTTTCAAATTTGCTAAAATCATTACTGTCAGGTCCCTTGGGGAGTTGGGCCTATGAAGAAATAAAGAAGGATTTTAAAGCTGGTCACTGGTTCGTATATGTTTGTTCATATACTTTACTCTGTCCCAATAATTTATCTTCTTTATCTTTGTTAGAAAACTCTGTGTAATTCGAGCTTCCGTGGTTCGTAGTCAATTTTAAGTCTCCAAAAATATTATTATAGCACAAACTTCTTTGTTCAATTTGTAGGTGTGATTTGTCCCCATCATGGAATAACAAATTATCAAATTGTTACTTACCTTGATTTTCACACCTGCTGATCTGTCTTACAAGTAATTGGTTATTATGTACCTTTAACCCTTTCCCGTTTCTGGAAATTTTGGACTAGTCCAAATTGAAAGAGTTTGCAGACGACAATGAAAACTGGAAACCATTTCAAATGAAACCATCCTATGTGGTAGAAAATATTGTTGAAAAAGGAGAAATTGCTTGTTACAAGCAATTTCTTCTTTTTCCACAATGTTTTCTCAAGTATAAAATCACAGGATCGTAATATACCGTATTTGAACGGGAAAGGGTTAATTAAATGGGACTGTTTCAATCTCCAAGCAGAGTTGTCATTCGTAAATCTCTCTAAACACCTCTGCGATGGGCTAAATGACAAGATTCTTGTCAAACCAAGTAATGGAAATATATATTACTTTTCCATTGTTTGACAGAAATAAAACGAGAAGGACATTATGCTTCAAGATACATTATATGAGCTTTAAAACTTAATATTTACCTTTTCATCACCGAATTACTTTTCTCTTAAAACTGTTGGAACTGTGGAAATACATCTCATATTCATCTTGCAGGTTTTAAATTGAAATCCGTTATTAGCAGACTATTTACTGAACCAATTATAGAAAGAATATGAACAAGATACAAGATAGTTGAACTTTTTGGTTTGTAATTTGGGTAATTGAATAAAGGTTCCCGTAGTTATCGTATAAGGTTTCCTCTAAAGTGCAGCACTCCAATTTATATAAGTGGAATTCGTCATTTAGATATTCTAACCATTAATTCTTAATCTACACTTGCTTTTTACACAATCTTCGTTCCTTGATTTCTTTATTTGATAATGGAATACCCTGAGTTATTTGATCCAATTGCAAAGGGAAATCACTCCAACGGAAAGAATAATACATGTATGACAAAAGCACTTATGAATTTAAACAAAATAACATGGTGATAATATCATAAAATACAAGTTGAGTAATTTCTAATTGATGTTATCCTCCATTTATATCTGAAAAGCTCTTTGTGTGTCTTGATTAATAAGATAACCAATTTGTGACAAGCAATTCCTTCATTTTACATAATATATTCTATCCAGAAATTTGAAAAAATCTACACCTTCATAAACTTTAAAATGTCGTCCACAACTCCTTTCAATCTGAACCAGTCTAAAATTTTGCTGTCTAGTAATGAGTTAATTGTGTGTTTACTTATAAAAGTGTTTACACAAAATTGTAAACTAAGACTATAGTGGGCAGGATTAGCTAACAGCATTGTACGTCTCTTGTTCTCAAACAAAAACCATGATAATTACAATACAGGTACCAAAGCAATTCTATTCACCTGTATTATGTTAGTGCAGGTTATCAAGTTGCATTTTATTGTTGTTAGGACAACTTAATCTGTTACTTTCACAACTCTATATTGTAGGTACTCCAGATCTGACAGGTCTTTTAAAGCCAACATCAAGTTTACTCCCTCTCCTAGACACGGTTCAACAAAAGCCATCAGTTCTACCCACAACAAAGTCTTCCCAAACACAGCATGCCCAAGCACCGAGCTTCAACCTCCCCTCATCAGCAATTCTCGGCTCTTCAAATGAACCAATGGTTGCTTACAGACTTGAGGATTACTGTAAGAGATTTGGACCACAAGTGGAGCCACCTCCTTCTAAACCTACCATATCAATAGAGGGGTTACTGCAGACCCCAGGTCCAAGTTACCTGGGCGATCTAAAGTCTCCTTTGCTTCAGCTAGGCCGACATCGTCCACAGGTCCATGTAACAACAGGTTCATCTGTTACCTCTCATATTCATCAATTATTGGCGAATATTTCCAAATCAGCAGGATTGACGAGTATGTCCACTACATTATCACCATCAATGACCACCCTTACAACTCCGTCTAAATCTACGCCACTGCCAGAAACTGTCACATCACCTATAAGCTTGACACCGGCACAGATCAGTCAGTCAGGATCTCCTTTACAAAATAGTGTTCCTACATTGATGAGCTCTCTGAATAAAAGTAGTGGGTATAATATTGGTAACATGATCAAAATTATCACATCAACTGCAGCAGCGTCACAAGGATCTGGTCTGAAACCTAGCTTTGAGGCAACTCATCTGCCTACAGGACAAAAACTTCATCATGAAGTACCTGGGACTATACCAACTTCTACTGCCATACCTTCCTCAATTTCCAAATCTGATAACTCGATCCTGGCACCACCATCTTCTGTAGTGGAACCAGTAAGTAAGGTAGTGAAGTTACCAGGAGAAACCCAAACTTCCACATTGTCTAAAACTGATGAAGTATTTTCTCATATGATATCAAGTATTGCTGCTGCTAAAGGTGTTTCAAATGTGTCCTTGACCTTATCACAGGAAGTCCCAATGACATCCACTCAAAGGCCTTTGTTTTCCTCAAGTATCAAAGACAGCCAGGAAAGGGTCCTGTCTACAGCACAGAAGAGTCAGGATGCAAGCTTGTCAGGGGATCAACTTATTCACGAGGCAGTTGTTTCAAGAAATCAAGTTAATCAAGATAATGAAATGAAATTTTCCCAGGATGAAACTGTTATTGATTTAACTGTGTCAAAAAACCAAATCAAGCAGGATGTTACCATATCTGAAGGTCAAATAGGTCATGATGGTGCATCAACATCTACATCTGACCAGCCAACAAGGCTTATCAGCACAATATCTAGTGAGGAGACACTTGGTAAAGTTTCTTCATTACTTGAGTCCAGTCCAGTGACAGAGAAACCTACCATGGCCTCAGTTGGTACAGATGCGCCTGTTTTGTCAAGGTCACAAGGTAACCAGGGTGTCAATGTTTCCGTAGTGACAGGCTTTCACCAGAAACCACCTGCTGCAATCAGAAATGCCAGCCCAGCACTGACGTCATATACAGCCACCCCAAAACAATCTTTGGCTACTTTGGCTGCAACTAGAACTCGTCGCATTCGTACCCCAAAACAGTTTGATTTGTGAGATGTTGAAATTGTATTCGTTATTAAAACGCTTATTGTAGAAAGCTGATGTTGCAATATTGTCTATACATCTTATGGTAACCCTAAAACTATTAAAGGTGTCTATAAAATTGGTAGACACATAGGATAGTTTTGTGATCATCAGTCATTATGGACCATATAGAGGATCTGATATAAGGTGCCACAACTACGGTGACATAAATGGGGTATTGTGTATTTGAATCGTTACAATATAACCCAGCAATTTTCTTAAAAAAAAACTTTTCCTTGACCTATCCCTGCTGAAGTCCACTTTTTACACCCCTCATGAAAAGTGTTACAGAAAACAATGTGGACAATGAAGAAATTGCTTTTTACAAGATATTTCTTCATTTGTTTACATTGTTTTCTACCAAAGAAGACAAATATTTTTAAAACTAAACCAACTTTAAATTGTCGTCAGCAACTTTTTTAAATTTAGACTAGTCTAAGAATTTCTCATCAGGTAATGGGTGAATGGTTATAATATCCTTCACCCACTACCAGAGATGCATTACAGCAGACATTAGAATTGGAACAAAATGAAAGAAGTTTACGAAAATTTTAAGTGATTTACATTTGAATAATGTCAAATAGGTTAGGAAACATTGTAAAAAAAAGAGAAATTGCTATTAAGAAGTACTTTTTACATTTTCTCACAATCTTTCTTCAAGATGGTATTTCTTCAGGGCGTCAAAATGCAGGCTTGAATAGTTATGCATGAAGGTAGTGTGATACAGTTGGGCTCTGGTTGCAATCTTTTTGAAATAAATATATTTTCAGATTAATCAGTATAACATTCTGCTAAAATGAATTAGAATGGCTTTCCATGTATTTTTTGGAGCAAAAAGGCTTTTTCAAAAAATGGAAATTTCTCAAAATTTGACCAGAATTAAAAATAGAAAAGCAAAAAATAAAATTTATTGATTTTGTGTGGCATTTATTTTTTTCCTCAAAATAGGCGACTTTCTTTTTCTAATACATACTTCTTACTTTTTCCTCAACATGACCTCTACTTTTTTCTAATGCATAGCAAAACTATTTGCTGGTGTAAACAATTGTTTCCATCATCTGGGAGTTTCCAATAACAGAAATCAAATTATCCCACATTTACTTAGCATAACCCATTATCAGACAAAACATTTTTGGACTGGTCCAAATTGAAAGCATTTGTTGACAACGATACAGATTGAGGAAACTTTAAAAAATTTCTTTGTTTTACCCCTAGTGAAAAACAGTATGAGAAATGAAGAAATTGCTTGTTTTCTACCCTAAAATACAGTTTTAAAAATTTTATCAACTAAAAATTGTTGTCTGATACAAGCAATTTCTTCATTGTCAACAATGTTTTCTACCCCAAAAGACAAAAGTTTTAAAGATTTCACCAACTAAAAATTGTCGTCTGCAACTTCATTGAATTTAGACCTGTCCAAAACTTTGTTGTGCGGGAATAGATGTAACCCTATTTCCCAATGCTTCCTTTAACTCAAATAGACACAAACAATCCTGAATATTCTGAGTAATAAGCAGTTCAAAGACCGTCATGAAAGGAGCATCTGAATTTCTTTGGATGTTGAGTCTGGAATATCTTTTTTTCAAATTTTATAATAATACTCTGAATCACTAGATATCCTCACAGCTTGAGAATTACAAGTTAAGAATTTCAAAATGTTGAGTAAATGGATTTATTTTTTTTATTTTTCAATTTGGGAAAACTGGTATAAGCTGAATATAACAGACGCTTTGATTGGATTATGTACTTTAGCGCACATAACCATGGAACTGGCTTTACAAGTCATTTACTTGGATGTTAAGCAGGCCTAGAATTACGTACAAACCATTGCATCATATTAGTCGTAAATTAGATCAAGCTTAAGTTGTGGTCTTATGCACAATTCAACTACTTTTCTCTTGTGGCTTAACCCTTTCCTGTTTAAACCCAGGTTTTTACGTTGCTGTGATACCATACTTGAGAAAATATGGTGGGAAAAGGAGAAATTGCTTGTAATTTCTCTTTTTCCCACCATATTTTCAACCACATAGGATGGTTTCATTTCAAATTGCACCCAGTTTCCATTGTTGTCTGCAACCTCTTTCAATTTGGACCAGTCTAAAATTTGAAGAAACGGGAAAGGGTTAAACTATGGTGGAAATTCAATAAAGTGCTCTCTCTCTCTCAATCTTTCTACTTTTTCTCACAAAAAGTATATAAAAAGTCAGTACACTATTTGGTTTATTAGGTCACCTGACCGAATGGTCATGGTGACCTATTGCAATCATCGTTTGTCCGGCGTCGTCCGTCGTCCGTTAACTTTTAAACATTTTCATCTTCTTCTCAAGAATTACTGGGCGGATTTTAACCAAACTAGGTAGAAAGCATCATTGGGGGATGCCAATTCAAGTTAGTGAAAATAGGTGTTCTGGGGGTCATAGGGGCCCAAATAGGGGCCAAAAAGGGGTTATTTTTGGTACTTCTTTAAAAATCTTCTGCTAATAAACCGTTAATGCCAGAGCTTAAATATTTTGTGTGCATGACAACTAGGACAGGTTTGTTATAAATTGTGAAATTCATGCTCCTGGGGTCATGTATGGAGCCAAACCCAGAGGTCAAAGTTCATCATGTTAAAAAATTCAGATTTTCATCTTCTTCTGATGAAGTACAAAGCCAATTTCAAACAAACTTGGTGAAAAGCATCATTTGGTAATGGTTATTCGGATTTGTGAAAATAAAAGGGCTGTGGGGTCAGGGGGCCCTAAAATGGGGACCAAAAGGGGGTAATTTTTGGTAACTTTTAAACATTTCATCTTCTTCTCAAGAACTACTGGGGGGATTTCAACCAAACTTGGTAGAAAGCATCATTGGGGGATGCCAATTCAAGTTTGTGAAAATAGGGGTTCTGGGGGTCATAGGGGCCCAAATAGGGGCCAAAAAGGGGTAATTTTTGGTACTTCTTTAAAAATCTTCTTCTAATAAACCGTTAATGCCAGAGCTTAAATATTTTGTGTGCATGACAACTAGGACAGGTATATTATAAATTGTGAAATTCATGTCCCTGGGGTCATGTATGTGGCCACACCCAGAGGTCAAAGTTCATCATGTTAAAAAATTCACATTTTCATCTTCTTCTGATGAAGTACAAAGCCAATTTCAAACAAACTTGGTGAAAAGCATCATTTGGTAATGGTTATTCGGATTTGTGAAAATAAAAGGGCTGTGGGGTCAGGGGGCCCTAAAATGGGGACCAAAAGGGGGTAATTTTTGGTAACTTTTAAATATTTCATCTTCTTCTCAAGAACTACTGGGGGGATTTCAACCAAACTTGGTAGAAAGCATCATTGGGGGATGCCAATTCAAGTTTGTGAAAATAGGGGTTCTGGGGGTCATAGGGGCCCAAATAGGGGCCAAAAAGGGGTTATTTTTGGTACTTCTTAAAAAATCTTCTTCTAATAAACTGTTAATGCCAGAGCTTAAATATTCTGTGTGCATGACAACTATGATAGGTATATTATAAATTGTGAAATTCATGCTCCTGGGGTCATGTATGTGGCCACACCCAGAGGTCAAAGTTCATCATGTTAAAAAATTCACATTTTCATCTTCTTCTGATGAAGTACTAAGCCAATTTCAAACTAACTTGGTGAAAAGCATCATTTGGTACTGATTATACAGATTTGTGAAAATTAAAAGGCTGGAGGTCAGGGGTGCCTAAAATGGGGACCAAAAGGGGGTAATTTTTGGTAACTTTTAAACATTTTCATCTTCTTCTCAAGAACTACTGAGGGGATTTCAACCAAACCTTTTTCTAATTCTTTCAAACAAAATCACTTGTCTTGGTGCTCTTTTACTCAGGTGACCGTTAAGGCCCACTGGGCCTCTTGTTCAACATTTCGTCCTAGAACTACCAGTAACTATATTTTTTCAAGCTGCACAGTTTTACCAATTTTTTCTATGCATTTGATAAAGGGTCACCAAAAATCATATCTGTGAGTTTTGGTAATAATCCACCCAGTTGGTTCTGAAAAGATTTTCAAAGTTTTCACCATACAGAAATTAGCCCCACCCAATAAAGCTAACTCTTTCCCGTTTCTTGAAATTTTAGACTGGTCCAAATTGAAAGAGGTTGCAGAGGACAATGAAAACTTGATTCAATTCGAAATTAAACCATCCTATGTGGTAGAAAATATTGTCGGAAAAGGAGAAATTGCTTGCTTCAAGCAATTTCTCCTTTTCCCACAATGTTTTCTAAAGTATAAAATCACAGCAACGTAAAATCCCGGGTTTGTACAGGAAAGGGTTAATCCAGTCAATATTCTTTGAAGGAATCTGACCCAAGGGTCATTTCTGTCAGATTGGTCAAAATCCAGCCAGTACTTTCGCTGGAGAATATTTTTTAACCCTTTTCTGTTTTGCAAAATTTCGGACCTGTCCAAATTCAAAGGTTTTGCAGACAAAATTTTCAAATTGGTTTTGTTTTAAAAAATAACCATTCAATAGGGTACAAAATACTCTACAATGTTTTCTCAATTATAAAATCACAGGGAAGTAAAAACCAGGGATTAAATAGGAAAGAGTTAAAGAAAAAGTTTAGAAACACACATGGACAGACACAAGCTTAACAGACACAACACTATGACAATAGCCTGCTAGCCTTCCCCCAATGGAAGCAAAAATTGACTGACTTTAGGTTTACACAATTTTCACAAAAGTTTATACAAATTTATCCCTTTGTCTTCTCTCAAGGAGATAAGACAGAATTCCACAACTAATTAAATCATAGCGTAGAACAAGGTGCCAATTTGTCACAAGATACGCCCGTCACACTGCTTAATATTAACTGGAGGTTTGAATAGAACTGAGGTTATTTTGAATGAATATTTTTTCTCAAACAAAGTATGGAAAACAACAAAGGACAAAAACTCAAATTATACGCTAGGTTGAGTTATGGTTCTTGTACACTGCATCCCCACCCCCCTGGTGAGATCTATCCATCCATGAAGTTTCATGTTTCTAGCTATTTTACTTTTAGAGATATAATCCGGACAAGATTCAAGTATGAAAAACAACAAAGGGCAATAACTCAAATAATAGGCTTGGTAGAGTTATGGTTCTTGTACACTGCACTCCTACTTGGTGAGCTCTATCCATCCATGAAATTTCATTATTCTAGCTATTATACTTTTAGAGATATACGCCGGACAAGATTTAAGTATGAAAAACAACAAAGGGCAATAACTAAAAAAATAGGCCAGGTAGAGTTATGGTTTTTGTGCACTGCACTCCCCCTTGGTGAGATCTATACACCCATAAAGTTTCATGATCCTAGCTATGATACTTTTAGAGATAAACTTCGGACAAGATTCAAGTATGAAAAACAACAAAGGGCAATAACTCAAAAAATAGGCCAGGTAGAGTTATGGTTCTTGTACACTGCACTCCCACTTGGTGAGATCTATCTATCCATGAAATTTCATTATTCTAGCTATTATACTTTTAGAGATATACTCCGGACAAGATTCAAGTATGAAAAACAACAAAGGGCAATAACTCAAAAAATAGGCTTGGGAGAGTTATGGTTCTATTGCACTGCACTCCCCCTTGGAGAGATCTATACACCCATGAAGTATCATGATCCTAGCTATAATACTTTTAGAGATATACTCCGGACAAGATTCAAGTATGAAAAACAACAAAGGGCAATAACTCAAAAAATTGGCTAGGTAGAGTTATGGTTATTGAGCACTGCACTCCGTATTGATGAGAAGAATATAACTGCCAAGTTTAAAGTCAATCGGACTTACGGTGACAGAGTTATGCTCCGGACAAAGAAGTGGACACCGCCCGGACGTCACGGGTGATCCCATAATACGTCCCGTCTTCGACGGGCGTATAAAAAGGTAGGGTTGAGAAAGAAAATCACTGATTAGGAAATATTTCAGCCAGCATCATACTTTCAGATGACAGAATGGGGTTCATCACTTTAAAAGCCAATCTTATCCAGGATTTTGTCTTAATTTCAAGATCACTTATTTTTGTAGGCTTTCAAATATTTAGTGGGAATCTACATCTACACCACTGGACTAATTTCAACCAAATTTGGCAGGAATGCTCCTTGGGTGCCAGGCTTTGAAAATTAGAAAAATAATGGAAATCTTGCCGCCATCATAATGCAGTTGGTAGCACGTCAAGACTCCTAATCTTCAATCATGGGATGTCGTGTGTTTGATTCCCTGTGGCGGCACATATCCTTTCCAACATTTGTCTCTCACCAATGGGTGGATAATTATAAAACCTAAGTGGGTTAGCAGATGGAGGCTTGGAAAGGATGTAGTGGTAGTACTGGTGTGAGAAATAACAGGAATCCATTGTTAGGTGCTCTAGCAGCTGTGATATGACTGAAATACTGTTAAAAGTGGTGTTTAAACCCATTCAATCAATTGAAATTAAGAACAACAATTATGGGTGCCCCTGACTCATGGCTGTTGACTGCTGGATAGTGGATAAAAAACTTAAGTTGTAAAGGGAGCATAATTTTTACAGGAATTCATTTGAAGTTATCCACCCCTATAGTAGAACTTATTCCTTTGAAAGTAGACATATATTCAAAGTTTCAATTGAATATCTTGAGAAGCACTGAGACATGCCAAAATGTCATTTTGTTTTTCACACACAAAAAAGGACACTGCAAATGACACACAATACCTCAAGTTTCTCTAGAGAAATTTGTTTTAACCTTATCATAAGGAGTTCATTTATGAAGATTCATTCAGTTTAGCTCGGAGCTTGATGGGAAATAATTCAGGATGGATGGACAAATGGATGCACATCGTGGTGACTATATCATACCCCAAAGTTTTGAAGTATATAAAAGTGAGCTTGTCTCGAAGAAAATTGAATAACTAATTTTCTCACATATATGTTTTTGTTTTTGCTTTTAACCAATTGACAAATTGTGGCTGTCAAACAAGGAATATATCGACCAATCAAATCATTCATTCAGCCTGGAATTGACATTTGAACATTGGCCGCCATTTTTGTTAAACTTCTATGTTGGTTTGGCGACTTAAAGGTCTTAACTACAGCTTATTCAAGCTTTAGTTACAACGTCTCAGTTGCCAACCAACCATTTTTAATTTTTTGTTGCAAAATAACACCATTCAAAATGGAAGTGGGACTCCCTGTCGGAGTCAGTGGGCGTGGCCAAAGGAGTAAGTGGGCATCATCAGCGATTGGTCAATTCTTGGAACTACAGGACAAAAGAAATGCATCACAGTGTCAATTAGAATTGTGGCAAAATTGACTTATACCCTCCCCCCCCCACGGCATTTTGTCACTCAAGTAGCACAGAGTACAAAGGTCCCAAGTCAAATTGCTAGAGACATTTTTCAATCAAAGTTCAATTGTGACCATGAACTCTGACCTACGTGATCTAAAACAAAAGGGCACTTCCTTGGACCATTGGCAAGAAATGTACAAAGTTTCATGGTTGTAGGTAAATTAGATCTTGAGTTGGAGCATGGAAAAAAATATATGAAAAGTGAGGGGTATAAAAAGTGATTAAATACATTTGTTAGACAAGGTTATTTGTGATTTTTGGCTATTAAACCAAAGGGTAGAAACATAAGAAATTTTTGGATCATTTCTAGAATTATTGATAGATAGCTGTTGTCAATCACTCATTTATAGACCAGTCATTTAGGTTTGAGGTAATCTTTAAACTCAGACATTAATGTTAAGCATTTTGTAGGTTGGTTGACTTATTCAAGTTTTACTTAAGACAATTCGGTCATTAACCAACCATTGTATTTTTAGCTAGCAAAGCGTCAGCTTTGATAGCTTAAGTTAACAGACAAAGTTTGAGGTTGTCTCAAAGTTCAACGAGTGCAAACCGCCGCTAGAGGCTTAACCAAAAAAAACCGTTAAATGCGTACGCCATAAAAAGTAGTTCTTATGTATTTACAGAATATTGTATACTCTGCCTGCAAGTTCATCTCAGGTATTTTTGAGTTAAAAATGACTGATCAGAGTCCTTAAAGAAGTTACAGTGGACAATTTCAAATAGTTGAAAATTATAAATATTTATCTCTCTAGGTAGAAAACGATGTGGAAATGAAGAAATTGCTTGTAACAAGCAATTTCTTCATTTTCCACATTGTTTTTACATCTATTTTCTTAAGGGGATTGTGTGGGAATGGGTTACTCCTTGGTTACTTTAGCCTCGTTTCTTCATCATGATTACGTTTGACAAAGAAGATTACAAACAATGCTTTGATAGCTTGCAGTACTTATAGTACTTTGGTTTTGATACATGTTCCTGACCATGATTTTTGGAAAATAACAATATTTGATATCTCAGTCAAACTTCCTGTTGGAGGTTAGTGGGGTAGACAGCAATCTTTCAAGGTACAGATAAAGCAAAAGAATACAAAAGAAACAGTGTTTTAATCTGGAAATAACTTTTCTACTTTACAATATTCTCCAGTGTTTCTTTCAGAAATTTGATTTCCTTTAAAGTTTGTCTTCTTTGTTAAAATTCTCTCCTGCTTAGCTTTTCTGTCCCTTTTCCATTTATGTTCACTACTTTTCTCAAGTTCATCCTCATTCTTTTTAACAGTTTTGATCACTTTAGGTTTCAGCTTTCGCAGAGCATAAGCTTGTGTGTCTTTAATGCGAACACCTTTAAATGTGAGAATATTTGGAAGCAAAGCTGGGGTCCGCATGTGTATACCTTTACCTCCAATGGTAAATACTTTAATTTCAGCACTTGGAGTATTACCAGCAAAAGACACCCAACCTAGAGATTAAGAGAAAATCAAACTATGACAAACATACAGATCTGTCACGAGAATTGACAAATTGATCTTAACCATTTCCTGTACAATCCCTGGTTTTTACGTCCCTGTGATTTTATTATTTTGAAAAAATATTGAAAATAAAGAAGAAATTGCTTGTGACAAGCAATTTCTTCTTTTTCCACAATATTTTCTACCCTACTGAATAATTATTTTCAAATTAAATCCACTTCTAATTTTTGTCTGCAAAACCATTGAATTTGGACAGGTCTAAAATTTTGCAAAACAGGAAAGGATTAACCAATTTTTGATTAGTAAAAGTTTTGCAAACTTAATAACTATTCTAGAGATGTTCATGTCAGTTTATCTCAAAGACAAAAAAATGTCTCACAGACACAAGTACCCCTGCATTACTTCCTGTCACATGCCATACAGTTTTGACCTTAAATTGAGAGTATCTAACACAACTTTACTCAAAGAGAACAATAAATTGATTGACTGAATGGGGTTTAATGCCGCTTTTAACAGTATTTCAATCATATCACTGTGGCTGGAGCACCTAACAAGGACTCCTGGTATTTCTCACACCAGTACTACCACTACATCCTTTCATAGCCTCCAGCTGCTATCCCACTTAGGTTTACAATTTTCCACCCATTGGTGAGAGACAAATGTCAGAAAGAATATGTGCCACCGCCGTCATGGGAACAACTGTGCCAATTTATTTTGTAATGTATAAAATATACTAGGGACAAAAATTGGCCACAAAAAAACCCTACATGCACCTACTCACACATGGAAAGAGGTAACTCTAAATACCTGCCGTCATTAAATGACAGAGGCATAAAAATATAGATTCTTTTTCTCACATAAAGGACAGTTTTCTACTTTTATCCAAGGACCAAGATATGCTGCAAAATAGAGCAATTCTATTACATCATTATGATGTCATATATATATGATGGTTCTATAATTTAATAAGACAAGGATATTTGTGATGGCTGTTTGCCATAGAAATTTGAGAAAAAATAATTATGTCAGGTGAGCATTTTCTATTAAAAAATAAAGAACCCTAAGCCACAGCTTTGTTCCGAAGATTGCCTGCATGTAATATCTATAACACTAGAAAGTTGTCCAGGGGTAATGTATTGAACCTGCCAAATATTTTACCATGAGCTGTGACCTTGACCTTCGTATTATCTGGAAATTTGTTTCAAATGACACATTTACTCATGATAGAAAACAAGTGTCCAAAATTTTTTTGAAATCCATGAAAAAATGTAGGAGATGTGCTAAGGACAAGCTCAATTCAAACATTTGACCTTGAACTGTGACCTTGACCTTTGCGCTATATGAAAAAAATTTCAAACAGCTTATTTACTCTTGATGGTGAACAAATTTGAGAAGTAAAAAAGCGGGATTTCATGGGAGTGGGTTTATTCTTCAATTTTTACCTAAAGATGATAGCTGAATATCAACCTCAGCCAGGACATATTTACTCAATGAAAATGTGAAATGTTTGTCTTCCAGGGGAGGAAGCTTCTCAAATCTGTTTTGCTCTATCATAGGTATCTGGAATGAAAATCATGAAATGATTTAGACAATTCTAGATAAAAGACAATTGACTGATTGCCGGCCACGCCCACTGAGCTCTGACAGGAAGTTCCACTTCATTATTTAAAGGCGTAATTTTGGAAAAATTTATGACAAAACATGTAGCAAATAAGAGGGCCGATGGATCCATGGGTTATAACTTCAGAAATAAGAATGCCTATAACACCAATGGGTGGATAATCATAAACCTAAGTGGGATAGCAGCTGGAGGCTTAGAAAGGATGAAATACTGTTAAAAGCAGTGTAAAACCCAATTCAATCAATCAATCATGCCTATAACCCCACCCCAACCCCGGCCTTGCCCCTAGGGACCCGAGTGTAATGATATTGGCTTTTTTGAAAGAGGTCAATATACCAGTGCTTCATGCAAAATATCAAGGCTCTAGGCCTTCTGGGTCAGGAGGAGAAGATTTTAAACATTATTTTAAAATTTCACTTTTGTTGCCATGGCAAGCAGAGTTTCTAGGGGATTTACATTCTTTTACCTTTTTTCAAAGGGGACCCCTAAGGAACATTTGGTCAAATTTTG
Source organism: Fragum fragum (assembly GCA_946902895.1). NCBI lineage: Eukaryota > Metazoa > Mollusca > Bivalvia > Cardiida > Cardiidae > Fragum > Fragum fragum. Next base: position 38,643,625 of record OX336374.1, read on the forward strand.
TTCAAATTGGCCCAGTGGTTTAGGAGGAGATATCTTTTAATAGTTTGTTCTTTATTTAAATATGACCCGAGGATAATGATTTTAGCTAAAGGGGACCACATTAGGAATATTTCTGCAAAATTGGGTTCAAATTGGCCCAGTGGTTTGGGAGAAGATGTTGTTTAAAAATTGTTCTTTACTTCTATATGAGCCCGAGTGTTCTGGGGCTTCACCATTGGGGAGCTGAGGATAATGACTTTAACTATTTTGAAAAAGGCCAATATACTGATGCTTCATGCAAAATATCAAGGCTCTATGCCTTATTGGTCAGGAGGAGAAGATTTTTAAAGATTATTTTACAATTTACTTTTGTTGCCCTGGCAACCAGAGTTTTTAAGATTTCAATTCTTTTTGCTACTTTTAGAGAACATTTCTGCCAAATCTGGTTCCAATTGGCCCAGTGGTTTTGAAGGAGATGTCATTTAAAAATCATTCTTTATTTCTATATAAGCCCCATCCCCCTGGGGCTCTGCCCTGGGGACCTAAGGATCATGATCTTAGCTAATTTGAAAGGGGTCAATTAACTGATGCTTCATGCAAAATATCGAGGCTCTACGCCTTCTGGGTCAGGAGGAGAAGATTTTTTGAAGGTTATTTAAAATTTCACTTTTGTTGCCATGGCAACCAGAGTTTTTAAAAGATTTCAATTCTTTTAGCTAAAGGGGACCACATAAGGAACATTTCTGCCAAATTTGGTTCAAATTGGCCCAGTGGTTCGGGAGATGTCATTTAAAGAAATTGTTGACGGATGACGGACTGACAAAAGGTGATCACAATAACTCACTGGAGCACTTCATGCTCAGGCTACAAGGTTATGATTTGTTTCTGACCTCAACATCATACTACAGATTTCTGAAGCCAAACCATTGAAAATGCTTCAAATAAATGTCGACAAATGACGGAGTTCAAAGTTCACTTTCCGTCTAAATGTATGATTTAATTAGTTTATCAATTTTTTTATTGACAGCCACAATCCATAAATCATAAAAGTCTTTGTCTATGTAAACCCGAGATGGAAGGAAAAGTTTTAAAGAAATAGAATTACCCATTTCACACAGTGACGCTTTTTAACACCCCTCAAGACAAGAGCCGTCTGAGATGGATTATGCTCCCCGAATAAGGCTTTTGTCACAAAACTGTATGCCATTATTGGACAAAAAACTTCTTATTGAATGCAACTATAGTTTGAGAGTTCAGTTCACAAGAATTTGGAAGTTTGACAAAAATTGAAGGAATCTGTTTGGCTTCACAGGCTTGATTCTATTAAAATTCAATATCATCAAGGTAAAGGGTTAAATATCTTACCTTGACCATCAATGTTATCAATAAAAAATGTCTCCATACAAAAAATGAAGACTAACTTGAGTAGTCTTGCAGAAACAGTAGATTGATTTATTTTAGAGTAGGAAATATACAAAATATAAAAATTGCAGTCACTTATCAGTTAGAATTTGACCTTGGCATTGACCAAGAACTTTATCTAAGTTTCTGCTGAAAGGTCTTGTCACAAGTAATAAACATATAAAAAATGCTTAAATACGATGGCTATATCACTTACCATTGCAAAATTATGGCCAATTTTAAAGTTTTAATTTCCCAAATTTTGACCTTTAGAAATGATCTTGACCTTGAATGATGACCTTGAACTTGGTACCAACAGAAAGGGTTTGTCACAAGCAAAGCACATGTGAAATATGAAGACTTCATCAGTAACCAATCAATAGTTATTGCCAATTTTAGTTTTTGCGGGGGAAAAAAGACAGTTAGCATAAAGGTAATAACATTAAGGCCCCTATTCCCATTGACCCATTTTTTAAACGAAAATTACCGTTAGCTTAAGGTCAAGGGAATCTGATTTGCTACTCAAATCTGAAATTTCATGAAATTCTAAAAATTAGTCTTGGAGAAATTGGCAAAAAACTAGTTTTTACATTAAGGCCCTTTTTCCATGACGCAGCCTTGAAATAAGAAAAATAAAAAAAACAGGTCTTGGAAATTTCCTAGGAAGATTATATATGAAGTTTCGTCTAATTAGACCCAGGGGTTGCTGAGATATGACTTCGGATTTCATAAACTTGAAATTATTTTCTGCAACTCCCTTAAATTTAGACTAGTCTAAAATTTTGCCATATGGTAATGGGTTAACTGTTTGTTTTTCCTGTAAGATCCAATTATCTCTCATTTCTAGAACAACTAAAGTATATTTCATTCATGGCTCTGCCACTCATGAAAATATAGCTTTTGTTCTTCAACAAACGAAAATAAATCAATCTTGCACTGAAACAAACAATTATATATTCTACAATTTACCTTTAACAAAGAGTTCCAAGATTCATTATCTAGATTTTCTGTGTAGAACTTGTCAGCATCCACAGTTTTAACCACTCTTACGGGTAAGGAATGATGTATGTGTACAGTTGCCAGTGTTCTGTCTGATCCCTGAAAAATGGTTGACATTATTGTTACACATAAAGTGGACTAGATCAATTGATTATTTGTTGAAATATCAAATTTCTAGATACCTATGAGAGAACAAAAAATGGCAGATTGACACCAAAGCAGTATACTCTGGATTGGAAAACAAAGAACACTTTAGAAAAAGAATCTATTCCTGTAAATAGTCCAGTTTATTGGTAAAATCAGGATTAGATTACAAAGTTGGCCCGACCATTCTTTATTCATACATAGGTCAGACCCCTACTGTAGACCTGCCTCTAGGGATACAAAAGTTAAGATTTAGCAATATATATTAAGGTCCACAAATGGATTCTTTATGACAAATTTTTGGGCTCTAGACCCTCTGGATCAGAAAGAGAGCACTCTTAAGATACTTTTTTTATTTGATTTTTTGACATGGCAACCATAAATTTCATATTCTTAAATTTTGAAAGAAACACATCTTAAAAATTTATTCAAATTTATCCCAGTAGTTTGGAAGAAGTCATTCAAAGAAATTCTTCTATAATTCTAGATAAGCCTGACAATCCCCCCACCACCACCACCACATCGGCACCTCAGTACCAAATGGTAATGATTTTAGTGATTTAAAAAGAGGACAATGCATTGACACTTCATGCAAAATATCTAGACCTTAGGCCTTTAGGTGTAGGGAGGAGAAGATTTTAATAAATCACATTTTTTCATTTACTCTCAATTTCACTTCTGTTTCAATGGCAACAAATGATTTCTAACAGATTTCAATTCATGTAGCTACTTTAGAAAGACAGCCACCCAAGGAACATTCCTGCCATAATGGTTTGAATTGGTCCCATAATCTGGGACAAAACGCCATTCAAGATTACATCTTTATTTCTGTATAATACTAACCTTCCCCTTGAGTTCAGGCCCTGAGGACCAAAAGGGTTTTTAAACAATTTTTGAAGAGGCCAATGCATCAATGCTGCATGCAAATATCAATGTTCTATGAATTCTGAGACAGGAGGATAAGATTTAAAACATTTCCTGTTTTATATTTCACTTCCAGAGTTTTTGACAGAATTCATTTCTATTTTGAAGGGGAATCATCTATGAAACATGGATGTCAAATTTGGCTCAAATTAGCCCAGAGACTTTGGAGAAGTTGTCATTTAAAGAAATTCTTTTTTGTTTCTTTACAGACCTGACCATCTTCGGACTCCACCCCTGGAGTCACCAAGTCAATGATTTTAGCAGTTTTTAAAAGGGTCATTGCACAATATTATGCTCGATATGAGGACTTTAGGTCGACAAGGTCAGGGGAAGATATAAATAGATAAATAAGCTGAACAACCTAACTTTATAGATCAACCCTTTTCCAGAGTACAATCTCCTTGCTGTCCTTGTTAACCCACATAATTCTGTTTGATGCCATTAAGAAATGTGGTTATGAAAAACTGTGGGAAAAGGAGAAATTGCTTGTAACAAATGATCTATTCTTCAAGGTAGTTTATAAACAAATACTTGAATTTCTATTATACTGAGATAGCTGTAGATAATCTATATTTCCCTATGGTTTATAAACTATTAATTGAAATTCTAAAACATTGACTTACCTGGAGATAATCTATTCTAGCCATCCCTGTCACAAACATGGTATGCCCTGGCTGTATTGTATAAACTCTGGGTCGAATCATTCCCATTTTTAATACAAGCTGTAGTTCCTCAGGCACCATATAATTTATCAACTAAAAGAATTGAATGCTTGAAACTAATGGCATTACCCATTCCAACACATCTTTACCTAAAGAATCTTGACAATTTGCCCCATGTTTTTCACAAGGTACCCTGTCCCCATAAACATACAGAATTTACATAAATTGGTCTCCTCAGTGAAGATTATATGATGCCTTATATATGCTCCACTGTGAACTTCAGTCTGATATCATGACTATGGCCCTTCAGGGTTTCAATTTGTTCTATGTCCCAAACAATAGATTTTGTTTGCCCTAGACCTTTCCCAAATAATGACGTTTTTTGATGTCCCCAAGAAAAAACATTGGAAAAACATTATGTAAAATGTAGAAATTGTTGTCTGCAACACCTTTCAATTTAGACCAATCTAAATTTTTTCCATCTGGTAACGGGTTAACCCATTAACAGATGTAAGATTTTAGACTGGTCTAAATTGAAAGGAGTTGCAGGCGAAAATTTTAAGTTTAATGAAATTTTAGATTTTTACAACTTTCTATATAGAAAGCATAGTGGAAGATGAAGGAAATTGCTTGTTGTTTTATTGAGAAGTGTCATTGTGTGGAAATGGGTTAATGTTGATATCTCAGATGCACTGCCTTGTCTGAATACAGCTGGCATGGCAAATGAATTAAATAAATGACCACATGAATTGAAGAATCTCTGACCCCACCCACTGACTCTACTAGCCGCATCCATTGACTAGGATAGGAAGTTCCACTTCCGTATTAAACAGCATTATTTTGCAAAATTAATGGGCAGAAAGATGTAACAAAAAAGTAAAATAGTTGGTTGGTAACATAATTGTCGTAACGACTGCTTGAATAAGTTGGAGTAACAAAGAATGATTTCATTGTTAGAATTTTTTCTTTGGTTTGACAGCCATGAGTAGTCAATCATTACCTGTTCTGAGTTAATCAAGCCAGGTGTATCAAACACCCAATGACTGTCAGGGTACTCCTCCTTCTCAATGACCCGTAATTTTCCACTCAAGTCATAAAGGTTGATGTTGGATTTAACCTCCACACTACATCTGTCAGTCTCATCTCCTCTCTCTAAAACACAACAAGCATACTACAGTCGAATCTGTGTTAGACTACCATGTCCACAATGTTTTCTAAAACTGTCATATTAAGAGGCATTTAAAAGCGTCACTATGTTGGAATGGGTTAAAACCTAATCCTGCATCCTCGTGCATTGAAGAAATTAGCTTTTGATAAAAATAGTGGGAAACAGAGAAATTCTGCTTCTAACAAGCAATATCTCCTTTTCTCAAAATGTTTTTATTTACTCTATTTGGCGCTCATTATTAAAATTAAGTATACTTTGAGTTATCCTCCGTAACCTCATTCAAATCTAAAATGAGTTGACCCTTTCCAACAAAATAACACTTTTTGACATCCCAAGAAAAAAAAACTTTAGAAAACATAGTAGAAAATGAAACAAGAGGCCCATGAGGGCCGAGATGCTCTACTGGTTATCAAGTTTTCCGTTAAAGAAATCATATAGGTAAGGAAGTTTATTGCTTAAAGAAGAATGCATAAAGAAAAAAAGGACTTTATCATTTTGAGCAACAATCCTCAAGGCCCTTTTCCCGTGTTTCATGACGGAACCACTCCATTTCCAAAAGGAAGTTTTCTTATGATCCTACAATCATCCTGTGAAATTTTCATATGGCCCCTTTCCCTGTGTTTTCTGATGGATCAATTTCATTCCAAAAGGAACTTTCCTTACAACTTTCCTTACAACTCTATAATCATCCTGTGAAATTTTAAAGACAATCTGATAATAATAGTGAACTTCATCACATACACAGCAATGTTTTGAATGATAATCTGTAAGGCCCCTTTTTCTGTGTTTCCAATGCCACAATTATTCCATGCATCTTTGAAGAGAATCGGATAACAAGAGGCCCACGAGGGCCTGAGACACTCTACTGGTTATCAAGTTTTCTGTTAAAGAAATATGATTTTCAAGGAAGTTAATTGCATAAAGGAAAAAAAAATTGACTTTATCCCCTTTGTTATTTTTAGTAACAATCCTAAAGGCCCCTTTTCCTGTGTATCATGACAGATCCACTCCATTTCCAAAAGTAAGTTTCCTTATAACCTTACAATCATCCTGTGAAATTTTCATCAGAATCCTAGAATAATTGTGGACTTTATCACATAAACAGGGTTGTTTGCAATGAAAATTCATAAGGCCCCTTTTCCTGTGTTTTCTGATGGATCCAATTCATACCAAAAGGAACTGTCCTTACAGCCCTAAAATTGTCCTGTGAAATGTAAAAGACAATCTGATAATGCTTGTGAACTTACACAACAATGTTTTGAATGATAATCTGTAAGGCCCCTTTTCCTGTGTTTCCAATGTCACAATTATTCCATGCATTTTTGAAGAGAATCTGGTAAAACTGTTGACTTTATTGTGTTAACAAAGATACTAAAGTCAAGTTCTCATAAGGCCTCTTTTCTCCCCGATATTTTACTGTTGGTTTTATCATTCTGTGAAAGTTTAAAGTGAATCCGATGAAATATGTGGACTTCATTATGTTTACTAGAATATTTAAAAAAAACAATATGTGTTTGTGAAACACTATGCCCCCAAAACAGGAATTCTTTAGAAACAGGTGATCATTTTTCTTTGTTAAGGGAAAAGGGTTAAAATTTTGACCTTGACCTTGATGAAATGACCTTCCCCAGTTGTGCCTTGTTGAGACCTATCTACATACCAGATATATACATTGTAACTCAATTAGGGATGAAGTTATAGGAAAATGTTTAGTTGGCAGGTTAAGTTTTTGAGTAATGTTTTAGGGAAAAGGGTTAAAATTTTTACCTTGACCTTGATGAAATGACCTTCCCCAGTTGCGCCTTGTTGAGACCTATCTACATACAACATATTAGCATTGTTACTTAATTAGGGATGAAGTTATAGGAAAATGTTTAGTTGGCAGATTAAGTTTTTGAGTAACATTTTAGGGAAAAGGGTTAAAATTTTGACCTTGACCTTGATGAAATGACCTTCCCAAGTGGTGCCTTGTTGAGACTTTTCTACATACCAAATATTAGTATTGTAACTTAATTAGGAATGAAGTTATAGGAAAATGTTTAGTTGGCAGGTTAAGTTTTTGAGTAACGTTTAAGGGAAAAGGGTTAAAATTTTGACCTTAACCTTGATGAAATGACTTTCCCAAGTTGTGCCTTGTTGAGACCTATCTACATACCAAATAGTAACATTGTAACTTAATTAGGAATGAAGTTATAGGAAAATGTTTAGTTGGCAGGTTAAGTCTTTGAGTAACATTTTAGGGAAAAGGGTTAAAATTTTGACCTTGATGAAATGACCTTTCCCAGTTGGGCCTTGTTGAGACCTATGTACATACCAAATATTAGCATTGTAACTAAATCAGGGATGAAGTTATAGGAAAATGTTAAGCCGGCAGGTTAAGTTTTGCAGACAGACAGTGAAACAGACAGACGGTCACCGGTAAAACAATATGCCCCTGATCTATTGATGCGGGGGCATAAAAATTCATATGGCCCCTTTTTACATGATACTTAATGGATGGTACCAAGTTCTGAAACAAACCATTTAAGAGATTGTAAAATCATTCTGTGAAATTTTGAAATGAATCCGGTGAAATCAAGGGACATCATTGTGTTAACTAGAATATTTAAGAGAGTTTTTCATAAGGCCCCTTTTTATGTGACTTTTGCCATAATCAGTTTTTTATAAGGTCCCTTTTTATGTGACACTTGCCGTAATCAGATCCACTGTCAAAATCAACAATTGGAATGATTGTACAATCAATCTGTGTAATCTGTGGAATTTATTGCGTTAATGAATTTATAGTGAAATCTTCATAAGGCCCCTTTTCCCATGATACTTTATAGAACAAACCAAATTTCAAAAGGAACAATTCTTATGAAGGTACAATCATTCTGTAAAAGTTAAAGAGAATCAATGAAAACAGTGGACTGAATTGTGTCAAGAATTTTTGTAATAAAATTTTCATAAGGCCACTTTTCTTGTGAAACTTAACAAATCAGACCCAATGTACAATGGAACAATCCTAATGATAGATAGTTTGTAGAAAATGATAAAGACTGAGGACTTTATTGTGATAATCATGTTTTTGTAATAGAGTTTTCATTAGGCTCCTTTTCTTGTGTCATTTAACAAATCTGACCAAATTTACAAAGGAACATTCCAAATGATGGTACAATCATTCTAATAAATTTTGAAGAGATTCTGATAAAGAATAAGGACATTCTTGTGTTAATGAGGATTTGATAATAATTTTTTATACAGTCCCTTTTCCTATGATACTAGACAGATCAGGCCCAATTTGGAAAGAAACAATCCTAATGATGGTACAAACATTCTTGATATTTTAAACAGAATCCAATGAAAACTGCGGACTTTATCTTGGTGTAAAGATTTTAAAATAAAATTTTCATAAGGCTCCTTTTCCTGTAATACTTGAAGGGTCAGGTCTCATGTCAGCATCAACAATGGTAATTATTGTACGATGATTCTGTTGAGATTTGAAGAAAATCGAATGAAAGCTCTGGACTTGGTTACAAGGATTATAGATAAAATTCTCAAAAGGCCCCTTTTCCCATGATACATGACAGATCAGGCCTAATTTGAAAAGAAACAATCCTATTGATAGAACAATCATTCTGATGAAAACTGTTGACTTTATTGAGGTACAAGGATTTTAAAATAAAATTTTCATAAGGCTCCTTTTCCTGTGATACTTGAAGGATCAGGTCTCATGTCACCATCAATAATCGTAATTATTGAACAATTATTCTGTGAATGTTTGAAGAAAATCCAATGAAAGCTCTGGACTTTGGTTACAAGGATTCATAAATGAAATTTTCATAAGGCGTCTTTTCCCGTGTTTCTTGACAGTTCAAACCCTGTTATGAAAAGAATGATCGGTATGACCTAACAAACCTTATGATAGATCAATCATTCTGTGAAAGTTTGTAGTCAATCAGGTGAAAACTGTGGACTCTAGAGTGTTGATGAGGATCTTTTAATTAAATTCTAATTAGGCCCCTTTTCTCGTGTTGCTTGACGGAACAAACCCAATTTCAAAAGGAACTATCCTTATGATAGTACAATCATATGGGAAAGTTTGAAGAGAATCCAATGAAAACCTTGGACTCTAGAGTGTTAACGAGGATTTTTAATGGATTTTTTTTTTCAAATTTTCATAAGGCCCCTTTTCCCGTGTTTCTTGACAGAATATACTCAATTTCAAAAGGAACAATCCTTATAATAGTACAATCATTCTGTGAAAGTTTGAAGAGAATCTGATAAAAACTGTGGACTCTAGAGTGCTATTGAGGATTTTTTAATTTAATTTTCATTAAGCCTTTTTCCTGTGTTTCTTGATGACGGATCATACCTAATTTCGAAAGGCACAATCCTCATGATGGAACAATCATTCTGAGAAAGTTTGAAGGGAATCTGATAAAAACTGTCGACTCTAGAGTTTTAACAAGAAAAAGTTAACAGACGGACAAACGGACGGACAAACGGACGGATGCCAGACTGGAAAAAGCCTTCGCATTAGCTCTAGTTGCCTTTGGCCAGTAGAGCTAAAAGTTACTTGTGACAAGCAATTTCTTCATTAACCACTGTGTTTTCTACCCGTAAAGACCATAAAGATTTAAATTTCGTCAACTTACCAATTGGCGTCTACACTTTCTTTGAATTTGGACCAGTGTTAAATTTTGTAGCCCTCTGATACACCAAGTTTGGTTGTATCAATCATGAACGGTTAGAAAATAGATCTAATCTGTTAACCAAGAAAATCTTTCTAAATTCGTTTTTCATTTTGTTAAAAGTTTAGAGTAAACTATCTTTATGATTCACAAAAATAGAAAAAAAATGTCATATCTTAACAACTGACAAAGTTACATATGTTTTAGTATATTAACCTATTGCCTGAAGTCGAAGATGACAATTGTGTACTTCTGTTTACTTAGCCTAAATGAGCAAAGCCCCCTGAAGACAATTAGTTGTTACGAGGGATAGTGCAAGGATACAAGCCAAGAAGAAACGCTCCAAACAAGTCTAGAATTGTATTTTGGCCTTCAGCATATCTTACCAAACTTTTTGCAGTACACTAGTACTCATCATTGGGTATACCTGTGCCAAATTATTTTGAAATTCAAACAACAAGAGGACAAGGTTGGTCCAGATTTCTAACCTAAGTATGATAGCACTAGGCTATACAGCAGGGTTCTCCCCAGAAATTTTTGAAGGCGTAGTGGCAAATGCGCTGCATGTTGTTTGTTAACATATGGGTTGACTTTACATTATAAAGGTCATTAAAGTGGATTTTAGCTTGTTTATTGATATCTTGATTTTTATTGAGATTTATTCTTGAATAATATGCTTCAACATTTTAATTATTATAGCTTTATTTATGTACTCTGTGGCTGATTTTGATACCAATTAATTGTGACATTACTCAGCTTATTTTGCCTCTCTATCCTATTTGTTTGGAAGGGCACTAAATTGTCCCATTAAAAAAGGATGTGAAAAGGAAAGAAAATGAAAGAATATACCAAAAAGCCATAAAAATATGGTGAGTCAAATAAAATTAAGGTATCAATTGATCAAATGAAAGAATAAATCACAAAGTCTCAAAGGAATGAGTAAAAAAATGGTGTCAGCTGCTTGTCTATTAGATAAGAATATCTTTTCATGCTTGGCCATTTAAACAAGTCTGTCCAAAATCATTTCTTTGAGGACCCTTTAAAAAAAAGCATGGAATGTTGGACTGAAAAAAGGCCCTTCTTAGGAAAAATATAGAAATTATTTTCAGTATTTTCAAAAATGTATTTATAAGATTCCTGTGTGAAATACCTGGTTTCATCTTCAAATTTTGCATCTTGAAGAGCTCAATCAGATTCTCTGTGTAAAATTTGAAAGGTTCATTATTTGCCCATTCAGAATCCTGTGACTGTCTGACACTATAACTATTCTTCTAACAATACTTTCAGCTCTTTGATTTCAATAAGATAATCAAAAATGTATAATATATCAGCAGTGTCCAATCATAGCTTAATTCTTAAATTATAACATGAAACTTGATCAAATTTATAAACCAAATGTCCTTACTCTTCCCTTCTTCAAGTGATTTCAGCACTGTGCTTTTCAATTTTTGTTTTTGTTTTCAGAATCTTATAGAGTGAATTATCTTTTCCTGATTCTAAATAATTATTGAACCATTACTAAAAAAAAAAAAAAAAATCTAAGGCATTCTTTTCTTGAAGTGCTTTTAGCACTTTGATTTTTATGGAGTACTATTTCTTTTTAAGCAAAAATCATGAGAGGGCGAAATATCATTTCATGATTACTAAAGTTATAATAATATTTTAAATCAAAATTCAAAAACATTTTTTTTTTTTTTTTTTTTTTGAAAAAGGGGTTGAACAAACCAGGGTACGAATATGTAAGATAATACCCTCCATGTTGGATAAAAAATAAACGGACTTAATCAGAAAGATACAAGTATGTAATTATTAAAGTGGGTTGAAAACAAGAGCTAAGTATAACTAGGATGGCTTCTATTCCAATCTGTCTTTATTATTTCGGCAAATTCTCGTAAGGAAAAAGATCGCGAAAAAGGCATGTTTCAGCGATCAGTGTATAAAATAAACTGACCCAATTAATCTTTCCTTCCAAAAATTATATTTTAAACCAGTATAGCTTAAGTTTGGTAGTTGTCACATCAAATAACCACATATTTTACCACGGCCAATCTCAGCTGAACTGATAATTTTCCGAAACTGGGTCGCCATTTTGAATTCGTTGTCTACATATTGGTACCCATCATCCTTGGTGACTGATAGCGCGGTATCAGTGGTAAACGCGAGAAAAAAGTCAATAATCACCAAATAGTAAGAGTGTAAGGGTCTATTAATAAAGATGTTACGTAATATACGGTATACAACACTATAGATAAAGAGCCTGTCGTGTCCACGCTTCTGCAACCAATTTTAGTGGCTTGCTTGACCCTTTCTTCAGCTAGAAATTAAGCTGTATCGATGAACAAATTTACGCGTATCGGCGATCTGAAGGCGTATCGGCAAACTCTCTTAATTAATGAAGGCGTATCGGAGCCGATACACCATAAAGGCCTGGGGAGAACCCTGTACAGAGTTAGAGGAGGTTTTTAAAGATTTCCATCTTTATCATTTTGAACATTATTGCATTTTTTTTAATCTAAGAGTGATAGCTTGACATATTTTGATAGACCCCCCCCCCCTGATTACTCTATGTAAAATATGAAATAGCATAACACAGGGCTAATTTTAATCCTAAATTGACAATTCAGATTTAAGTACCTTAACTGTGGGAATATACTAAAAATCATTTTGCATGACACAAGCATAAGTCAAGAAGAACAACTGTACAAAGCGAAATTCACCCATTAATGTAGAAGTTACGCTCTAGACACAAACAGGAGAGACATGCAATTATACTAATAGACAGTGATGTCTCTAAATGCTATTCCAGATATAATGATGAGAGCATAAATAGGACAATCACTTTTTAAAAAGGACATTTCTCCTTTTTCCATTTGATTGATATTCTCTTTCAGGCATCAAATTTTGGAATGTACAGTACTTGGTGAAAGTGAACATATAGTTTCCACAATTTTTTCCAAAACTTTCTCTTTAGAGGCATAAAAAAGCGGTATTGCATGGGGGAAGAATGATTTTACCTGTCTGCGTATATTCAGAGAACTGATGACCTGTCATTGTAAATTTTCTATCATCATCCTCTTTCTGTTTATCTGTCCTAAAATCGGTCTTGCCAACTGAACCTGCAAACAAAACCTGTTTGTGTACAATCCATTCAAATGTTCTCATATCCTGTTATCAAACTAGCTTCGTCTATCAAAAAAGGCATTCTAATTGGTCGAGAAAAATTATTTATACCGCCATAAACAAAATTTTGAGCATGCAGCTATTACTTAGGCTCCCACATAAAATAGTCCCATACAAAAAAGCTTTTTTTGCTTGATGCTACTGAATTATAAGAAATGAAGAGAATAATTTTTTGTTTTCATAGAGGTATGAACCGAAAACCTAATCACATTTATGTATGAATCCTTTTATTATTGACTCATTAGGGAATAATTGACAGATCACTGACCACACCTACTGACCTTCAAACAACAAAATTTTAGACTTGTCCAAATTGAAAGAAGCTGCAGACAACAATTTCAAGTTGATAGAATCTTAATTCTTTTAGTCTTTTTGGATAGAAAAAATTGTGAATAACAAAGAAATAGCTTGTACCAAGCAATTTCCTCATTTACAACATTGTTTTCCAAAGCTTTTTTCTGAAGGGGCCTAAAAAGGAGGGATTGTGTTGAAATTGGTTGAGAAAGTACATTTATATGGTCAGGGGCACAAAAAGCAAATTCTTTGTGGAGAACCAAACGTCCACAAATGAAAAAGTAGGAAACAAATGTCAGAGTTCAGCATAGATGAATGACTTGATTGGTCAATTGATTGTTTGATTGCGGAATAAAATAAAATTGGAAGTAATTTGAAATATAACCATCAAAATTGGTGGTCAATATATTGGGAAAAGAAGAAATTGCTTGTTACAAGCTATTTCTTTTTTTTTCACATTGTTTTCTCAATTATAAAACCACAACTCCGTAAAATCCCTGTTTTTTACAGGAAAGAGTTTAAAGCACTTGTCATTCCTTCAACCCAATACCAGATTTAGACGTCCAAATGTAAAAAATTACAGACAGCAAGTACAATATAGTTTAGGAAACATATTGGGGAAAGAAATTGCTAGCTACAAGCAGTTTTTACTTTTATCACAATATTCTCCAATGCCATTTTTATTCAAGCCCTCAAAATGCCAGATTGTCTGGTAATAGTTCAACCCATTCCCATGCAATGACACTTTATGACGCCTCTCAAGAAAAACAATTGGGAAAACATTGTGGATGACAAAGAAAATGCTTGTTACAAGCAATTTCTTCATTATCCACTATGTTTTCTACCCCCCAAAAAAAGATTTCTAAAATTCCATCAACTTGAACTTGTTGTTTGCAGCTTCTTTCAATTTTAACCTGTCTAAAATTTTGTCTTGTGGTAACAGGTTAATACTTATAAACAAGATACCGGTAGCTGTATGTCTTACCAAAGAGGACCACATTTTTACTACTGCCATGTTTATTAAGCATTTCTTTCCTCTGTTTTCTGCGTTCAACGTCACCCTTATACATTTCATGAAGTCGACTCGCTCTCAAAAATAGGTCATAATGGGAGAGCCTGGCCAGGGGAAACTTTATCAAGTCAAATGTTGTACCTGAAATTTCAAAATTTAATATAAAGCATGTATCAAGACGTACATCCTCAGTCATCCAGTATCGGCCCAATCAGTAGACTAGGTTAATAATGGAGAAAAATGCAATGCTTCAAGACTCATTTACTAGATCGAATAATAGGATTTAGGTTGTAATGACAATTAGAAATATTGATTGATGTTTTACAACACGTCCACATTTTACACAGGTTAACCCATTACCAGACAACAAAATTTTAGACCGATCCAAATTGAAAGGAGTTGCAGACGAGAATTTAAAGTTTATGAAATTTTACATTTTTTCAACTTTTTTGTTAGCAAACATCGTGTAAAATGAAGCAATTGCTTTTTACAAGCAATTTCTTCATTTTACACAATGTTTTCCCAAGTGTTTTTCTTGAAGGGCGTCCAAAAGCATCACTGTATGGGATAAAGAGGAGATAATTCATTCACCCAATCCCACACTATGACTCTTTTTGATACCCCTCAGGAAAACAATCGAGAAAACATTGAGTGAAGTGATGAAATTGCTTGCAACAAGTAATTTTTTCATGTTACACAATGTTTTCTGTTTAGAAAGTTGAAGAAATAAACATTTTCATGAACTTTGAATTGCCGTCTGCAACTTCTTTCAATTTTGGCCAGCCTAAAATTTTGGAATGGGTTAACCCAGCGACAGTATTCTCAACAACTTTCAAATAAAAGTAACATGGTGTGTTGATTTGAGCTAAGCACATGCAATACTGTAAACATCAAATTCACATATTGAAGGGGCAATAATATGGCAACCAATTAAGACATAGAGAGAATATTTTTTGTTTTCATGGAGGTATGAACAGAAAAAAACTAATCACACTGTATGAATACGCGGAGCGGATTCATACATTGTGTGATTAGGTTTTTCGGTTCATACCTCCATGAAAACAAAACATATTCTCTTCATTTCTTATAATTTAATAGTATCGAGCAAAAAAAGCAAAAAACCTACATCTTTTGATACATTTTTGTATGGGACTATTTTGTGCGGAAGCATACAAAATAGCTGCGTGATCAAAATTTTGTTTATGGAGTTATGAATAATTTTCCACCAATCAGAACGCCCGATTTTGATAGACGAAACTTAATATTAAATTATTGGTGTATCATGAAGAAATCGCTTTCAAAACCAAGAGCACAAGATTTTTCAAATTCCACCAGCTTGAAACTGTCATCTGCAATATTTTTCAATTTGGACCAGTCTTAAATTCTATCAAGTTTTCATGGGTTACATACAATAACCAATTCTTTGCAAACTTCAATCTTTGTTTTTCATTTGCTGAAACTTTATACCTACCAGGCCATCTTGAGATTGTTGCTCTCTGTACAATGTCTCTACAAGATGATTTACAATAGTCTGACTGCAAAAACAAGTTAAACAGTGTAGATTTGCCAGAATTAGTACTTCCCACCAAATAGACATTCCCTGCAAGTAGAAAATACCTGTTGATTTGTATTTTGATGGAGACTTTGATCATTCTCAAGACAGAGTTAAAATGAATTCTGTTTTCAATGTAAGAGATTATTACCACAGAACAAGAAGTAAAGAAGATGAAATTAGTGACATTGATCTTGCAAATTGACTTGACATAATGTATCAATAATTTGTACCTTCATATCAAGCAGTGAATAATCTAGATTTTGTCATCTGTGAGTTCCCGAGACTCGCATATCTGAAACATGCAAGTGCAAACAAACAACAATCTTTATTTTCTGTTGCTTATTATAATTAGACCTGCTTTCAAAGGGAAGATTCATCTCAAAAAAAAAATCATATCACCTACAACTATATAAACATGAATGAATAAAATTCTGAGTTTATATCCTGCATTATCCTCCCCTAAATCAAATATTAAAGCTTGTTACAAGCTATTTCTTCTTTTTCCACATTTTTTTCTCAAGTATAAACCCACAAGGACGTAAAAACCAATGATTGAACAGGAAAGGGTTAATCAACAAATTTTAGATTTGTTCATATGAAAAGCAATTTTCTGAGATGCACATAAAAACAAAGCTATAACATGGTACAGGGAAGAAAAAATCACGTAAACAATTTATAAAATATGGGAAACTGTCAAAAGATATGGCAGTCATAACGAGAGATGGCAGTCATTACAGGAGAGGATAATTGTGTATCTGATTATTAGACTTCTAACAGGTTATTGGTGTCACTGTATGCCCCGCCTATAATTTTGAAGAATCCAACTAAAAATTTGCTCATGGTCTGGTTTCACACATGAGAAAACTGCAAATAATCAAAGTACAGGTAAATAACTCGCATGAGGTGATCAAATGTGACTTGAGACGCATTTCATTGGAAATCTTGCGGATGTAGGGTGAAATCCTTTGAGAGGATTTTTTGTTTTGACTTGTCACAAACAGCCTCAACTCATCTATCAGATGTAATTTGAACTGAAATTAAATGGTAATAGAATATGCAATGTTAACCCTTGTGATGTTGTTTCCATAATATTCCTGATTTGGCCAGAGGTATAGAGAAGGATCAGCCTGCACAAATGTGCAGGCTGATCCTAGACTACACCACCTACTTGTCCCTTTTAAGCTAGAATTGTTTATGAAGTAAATTATTGGAAGAGATATTAACCTAAAATTGGTGCTTCCAGTCCTTTGATTTTAATGAAAATCTGTAGAGGATTTATAATTCAGCATGACAAGGGTTAAATATTCCATTTTAAACTGTCATGGAGTTTTCAGTTAAGTTCTTAATTTCCTTTGACTAGCTACCACATAGATTGCAGTCTTCACCCTGGTTTGTATATCAGCTATTCAGAGAGAGGGCTGTGTTATTGTAGAAATTTTATATTATGTGCAAAATAGCCATACTCAAAGAAATCACCTTTAGTTCCCCAAGACTTCACAAGCTTGGAAATTAGCTCCTCAACTCCAAATCCTGTCTTGGCGCTTATAAGATGGACAGCCTGTATATCTCCAGAAGCTGGGTCAATCTTCATCCTATAACATTCATCTAATATTCTGTCAGTAATTCTATTCAAATGTTTCTGCCCACCTGCATCTGGTGGAATTAGGTCAACCTTGTTACCTACTATGACAACTGGTTTACACTTTGTAATATCTGTAATGTAGTCCTTAATTAAAGTATTTGCTATATCTGTAACATCAACAAGCATTAAAACCAACGCTTTAGAGTCAGATTTTATCTTTTCAATCACTTTTTTGTACATGTCCTCATCTATTTCTAGCCTGAAAGACTTATTCTTCCCCAATAGTTCACACCTTGTGCACTTCATACTTCCAAGCTGATCATCAGAAGCATCTGTAAAAAGTTTAGCAGGAATAAACCCAGGGATTCCAGGATTGGTACAGTGTAAAAAGGCACCACATCCACCACATGGGACTGTGGAAGGTTTGACAGATGGATCACTTTTACTCAGCAACATTTGTTTCAAGCGATATTCAGGATCTTTACTTTCTTCCTCAAATTTTATGTTGTCTTTCTCAAGACGACGAAGTTCAGTTTTCATATGCTCTATCTTCTCATCTAATTCTTTTAGAGATAAATCTAGAGAACACAATTCTAAAAGTTGCTCATTGTGGCTATTTGGGGAAAATTGAACTGCTACAGGCAGATCTAACTGGTTTTTGGAAGAATATTTTCCAGTAAACTTAAGAATCTCATTTGATGAAGTTTTAATGCCTTCAATTTCATTCATTTTGAGTGTCGTTTTCATTCTACGTCGTCTGTCTGCTTGAAAATGCCGACATGACGTCAAGATTCGACGGCTTTGCAAAAAACAAGATTCGTTTAAAGTTTTCAAGCACAATAGACTTTTAGACACCATATATCTATCCATGGCGAACAGTTCAGTCTGCTTTACAAAAAGTCCCCAACTCGGCGACGCGAAAACAGATTACAAAATTGCTAGATATAGACTAAAACAATATCACAGAACCCGTATGGTCCTTTGTTTTAAAGTTTCTACCAAGCGATAGATAGATAGATAGATAGATAGATAGATAGATAGATAGATAGATAGATAGATAGATAGATAGATAGATAGATAGATAGATAGATAGATAGATAGATAGATAGATAGATAGATAGATAGATAGAAAGATAGATAGATAGATAGATAGATAGATAGATAGATAGATAGATAGATAGATAGATAGATAGATAGATAGATAGATAGATAGATAGATAGATAGATAGATAGATAGATAGATAGATAGATAGATAGATAGATGGATAGATGGATGGATGGATGGATGGATGGATGGATAGATGGGGATAGATAGATAGATAGATAGATAGATAGATAGATAGATAGATAGATAGATAGATAGATAGATAGATA